>JBAIAA010000285.1:0-1200000 GCA_037893245.1 Crossaster papposus | reverse complement strand
GTATCCTACCTTTAAAAGCGCTGTATAAAAAATTATTATTATTATTCTTATTTTTATTATTATTATTTTGAACCAATTTCTACTGGGTTCTTTTGTAGGGGTCTTGGATAATAAATTGAAAGAATAAGTGACACGGATAAAGAAAGATTAAGGTGGTGGAACTGGAAACGTGTTTTACCAAAGCATGTAATCATGTCCGAGTACCTGAGATAGCTGCCGAGTCGGTCTTGTCGGCAGAGGGCGTTGCATTCCCCGAGGGTGTGGACAGGGGCGGGGCCGATGGCTTCTTGGCAGTGGCCGAAGATGCAGATTGAGACTTAGTGTCCTTAGAGTGGAACTGATCTTCGGCTATCATGTGTGGCTTACGTGCCTTCAACAGACCAGAGTATCTGCCGAAATAAAAAAATAAAAAATAATAACTACAAATACTGCATAGCATCTAATGGACTGTGAATAAAAAAAGGGCAAAGTTCCTTATAAACGTTGGGCGATGGTGGGGGAAGAATCTACACTCGTGAAACCTTCTTTATGCCAACATTCACGTAGTACATTAGTGGGCGCCACGCAATTTAGAAAATAGGAACATTTTTTGCGATTATCACATGGTCTAGAGGGTTTGATAGCAGAATGATAACACAAGAACCTCTGACAAATTAGATAAGGGGGAAGAACCACTATTGTTAGAGCTACGTACCCCATGGCTAAAGCAAACAGGTCCGGCCGTTTGTCCTTCTCCTCGGTTCTGATCTTATCCACTCGCTTCTCCAAGACAACACTGAGGTTTAGCACCAGGGGAAAGAACATTAGAATCTGAAAGACAACAACAAATTATCATTAATCTTTTAAATTTAACCCATCTAAGACTTTTTGGCTCTACCAAGTAAAGGAGGAAGCTCTCAAGTGAGGTTTGAAACTTTGAAAAAAAAACAATTATTGTTTCCTCTGTCAAGGAATGGAAGATGAGATGAAGAATAATTAGACCAAGTGTATTAGTTGGGGTGCGATTTGACCACCTGAAACCAGGAGCTGTTTCTAACGTTACAACTTCGATCGGAAAAAATTATTGTTCAATGGCAAAAACGCAATGTTTCTCACAAACTATGCCTAACGTTACAAGCAACTCGAGTAGCAGATGAAACATTCAGGAGACGCCAAAATTTTTGTTTCTGTTTTAACGAGTTTGATAGATTGATTTATTTTCACCGTTTGCTCTGCATGACTTTAATCTTCAATAATATACATTTCCAGATGCAACTCAACAACTAAAGACAAAAATTATGTTCACATTTCCGTCCCCTGTAATTTTGAGTGCCAACCAACTCTGACCCTCGGTTCAACTTTGGTCAGAACAGCCATGGAATCAAAGTACAACCGAGGTCTCCAAAACACTCAACCAATGACCGACTACCAAAACAGTTCCTGGTCGCCCTTACCAAAATACGGCTCTGTATAATGATATACCTTGGGGGACTCAAGTTGCCACACCGCTGTGACCAGGGTTCGAAACCCACCTGAGCCAATATATGGATTGGGTTTTCAGTCCCTGCCTGATTTCGTGGGTTTTCCCCAGAATGTTCTTGTGGGGTTTTTCTCCCACCTATAGAACTGTAATATCTTCACATTTTCTTCACGTTACTGGGACTCATGGGAGATCAGTGAGTTCCAGTTAATGTGCTACCCAGTTAACCAGTTCGTGCCGGAGGACGTATATACACGCAAAGTTATTTCCCCGGACGCATAAACACGTCCTGAGCAAGGCCGGAAATGTCTGTTAGCAGTGAGCAAGGCCAGAAATGTCTGTTAGCAGCGAGCAAGGCCGGAAATGTCTGTCAGCAGCGAGCAAGGCCGGAAATGCGTGGGTGTGCTTCCGGGTACCATCGGCCTGAACCCGCCTCGGATTGAGTTCCATGAAAAATAATCCCGCGCCTCGGCTCGGTAATGTTAAAATAATCCTCGCGCAAACTGGTTAAAATAAGAAATAAAAAATAAATACCTTTGTTAAAAGAATCAGCGTGTTTCTGATTTGGGTGTAGTCCTTGGATTCCAGACAGGACACAACCGCCTTGGTCAGTTTGTACTGCCACTTGTGACAGACGTGTCTAAAGTTCTCATAGTCCAGCTGATCTGCCTTGTTGCTCGACTCGGTCCCACTTGCGCGCAACACTGTCACAAAGCCAGGGTAGTTACCACATTCCTGTCAATCAAGAAAAGGGATCAATCAACAATTCCACCCCAAAAAAAACAGGGTAAATACGATTGATAGATAAAGTCAGGTTGGCGTAGCGGTTCTTTTCTCGCCTTCCACCTGGGCCTGGGCCAATAATGTGGATTGGGTTTTCAGTCCCTGCCTGACTCCGTGGGATTTCCCCATGATATTCTTCTTGGGTTTTTTTCCCACCTCTAAAATTGTAACTTCTTCTCAATGTCTTCTCTTATACAGGTTTGTATACAACGGCAAGATTTGTAAATGTCATTTTCTCAAGAATCCGTTTTTACGACTTCAACTAAGTTGGTCGTCCTTATTTCCATTCCTGAACTTAGTACCCCTTAATGTTGTATACCATTGGAAAGCTCTTGTTCTGAAGAAAAAGAAAAAAAACCAGAAAAATAAATATCTCTAATACTAAAAAGTCTAGCTTTCAGCTCATTTTGCGATAACAGGTCACATATGTGACCTGTTCCAACGAAACCCGGACAAAGTTGACTTTTTAGTTTTTCAGATTTTGCTTTTTTCAAATTCTCTAGGTTCTCAGCTTTAAAATGATGTATCATTTACATATGTACCCCCACCCTATCTTCCCTGGGGTCTTGGTTTAGTGATAAAACCCTGACAACCTAATTATGAGATAAACAGCTTTAAAGTTCAGAAAAGCGTATTATTTCTATACACAAATGTTTCACAAAATTGACAAAAAACACTTCTGGTACACGGATTTTGTTCAAATTTGAGGAGATTGTAGATTAATAGTGAGTGACTTAGGAAAACCTAAAACCTCAAAATGGTAAAATCCATCCCGAAATGACTTCAGGAGTACATTGTGACAAAACACATTGTGCGACTTTGTCCGGGTTTCGTTGGAACAGGTCACATATGATCTCTACTCTTTCAGAATTCGAACTCTAAGAACCGACTATAAACAACAGTCCCATATCACTACATTAATGTGTGCCTCCCTCCCCCTCCCCAAACATGTCAATGTCTAGTCCCCTGACTACCTTCTCGTAGATGGCCTTGTCACTGTGCCATTTCTGCACTGTCTTCAGCATCTCACAGAGAAAGCGACCGTACCGACTGGCCTCATTCTCCGTACAGCTAGCCAAGGTGTAGGTGATGTCCTGAAACACCTGAACACATTTCAAAGTGATAAACAGAGACCACAAATAATAAACACTCTATTTGAAAAATACTAGTGACTCTGTAAAGTTCCCTGTAAAACTATTCTCTCTGGCATAGTGACGTTTTGAAGAAAATAACGAAAGAATGTAATTTTCAAAGATGCGTCTCGGAGACTCGTATTCGTAAATTCCTGCGAATGGTGCGCGAATGGCGAGCACGAGTGCATGACCCGCGAGTAGCTGCAATCGGCTGAATAAAAAAACCTGCCCTGAACACAGAAAATGGTCGCAATTCAAATTGTAACGCGACAAACGTTGAATTGAAATCAAAATCTCAGAATATTGTTTTCTCGGAATATGCAGCATTCACAGAGATAACAAATCATCAGGTTATTTGTCGAGCACCTTTCATTGTATTTTGAGCACTTTTGCTGCTTCAAATGATAAATGGTCTATTGTCCCTTTAAAAAAGTGTAGTGTTTGTTTTCCTTTTTTGTATGCACACAAGATTCTTAAAAATTATAAATGGTGGGTTTTTTTCTTACTTTTTTTCTTCTTCTAAAACACACAGTATGATACAAAAATGAACCTCAAGTCGTTTTATTAATTCCCCTGCAAGTCAGGTTTTGTTGTCCCATCTCTAGAATGAAGACGTAAACATTCCTGAATCTTTCTATAAGCCAACTCACCCGATCATAGCACAGCAACGTTGAGAAGTTCTGCGTCTTGAGTTGGTGTACAGTCAGGACGAACCTAGCGCAGTACAGGGCATCGCTGGCCGTGAAGCAGCACCGGGGGAAGATACACAACTGTAGAAACTGGGTGATGGTCTCGTTCTTGGTAGACCCTAAACGGGCAAACAAAAAATCAAACCCTAAATGTGTGAGGGGTTCTGGCAAAATGAGACGGAACTGGGCAGAGGTTGAAGTGAGGGTTTCCAGGTATTAGAAAACATGATAAAATTCTCTTTCAATCATTATGTTGACAAGTTATGGTATTTTAAAGTTCGCATTTGTTACCAACAAACATCTTCGAAGTTTTACAATCATAGATGCTGAGAAAAGCAAGAAAAACGGCTTTCGTTTTTACCCGGCGTCGGGCAGTGGTTTTTATGTTTCGTTTGCGTTTCGCGATTGTGAATTTGTTTTTATAAAATTCAATTTTCAGAACAATTATAGAATATCCAGCACAATAATTTTAATGGATGCCTACAATTATTATTTACATTCAAATAAATAAGATATTTCTTAATAATTCGGTAGTAAAATTGTTCGATATCTGCAAATGGTGTATCCCACCTTTTAATGTATGGTTTGTTTTTACCTTCATGCTGCAGCTAATGTTGGAGCAACGGTTTTGACCTCCGAGGACCAGACCAAGGCTTTGACCTCCAGGCCCAGGCCAAGGCTTTGACACGTCAAGGCCCAACACAAAAATTGGGTTAGGCCTTGGAGCTAGACGGGACAAATCCTTTGCTCCAACACTGGCTGCAGCTTCATTAGAAAAGTGCATGCAGTCTGGAGCTGGTGTACGTACTTGCAGTGAACCAGTTTTCACATTCGCTCTTGAGCCTCGCCAGCACCCTGCCACAGTGCTCCACTTGTTTCTTCTCTTCATCGCGTAGTTTGTCCATGATCATGTTGTGACGCTCTCGTTCTTTCTTTCGCTTAGTTGAAACCTGATCCAACAGAGAAAATATACGGGGGAAACAAAAATTGTCTTCCATTATAAGGTCCAAAAGAGAAGCATCTTTAATCAAACGCAGCAAGCATTTAGGCTAGGCAGCAAATTTGTTTTCCCCCACACACTAGATTGTTGAGCACCATAGAGCTGTATTAAATTACTAGAGAGCTGGCTCGATGTACAAAGTGATGCGAGCTGGGCGCATTCTTGTTTGTGCACAAACCTATGAAAACCTCAACATTTTGTACGGCTTTTGTACGGCTATTTGCATATCTGCGTTTGTATTCTATACAGTGCGTTACCGAAGCCGATATGCCCAAAACCAAAACGCAACATCAGCAAATGAGCGCCGAACATTGCAAATGCGCGTGCGTATCCACGCGCTGCAGTTGATTTTGCCGTTACTTTTTTTTTTACCGACATGATATATATATATTGCGGTACGGATATAATGCAATAAATTCTCGCTTCAGCCAAGCATTCCGATAGCTCAGTCGGTTAAGTCAGCTGATACAGTGCATGGCGTAGAGACTGGAGCTTGCGGGTTCGAATTCTCGACATTGCTGTTTTTGAAGTCCCAATTTATTTAGGGATTTAGGGAAGTAAAGTCCGAAATCTCAACATTTTGCTATGTTGTTTTGAGGATTGGAGAAAGGGGGGGGGGGGGAAATTTGCCGGCCAGGCATGTCTTGTAGCGTATTTTAATAGGACTCACCATGTCTTTGTTGTCTTCTAAGCTGTTGACCTGAGCTCGGATCTTGTTGACCTCTTTGTCGTAGCTGATGCCGGGGACGTAGAGATCGTACATGGACAGGGTCCAGAACGTGCAGTAAAACTGTGGACTGGGGAAAAAAGAGAACAAATCAGGCCATCAGTCGATTATCTCTCCAAGGATATTTCAATATTCTTAGAATATTCTTCTGTCTGGAAGTTCTGGTAACAATATCAATTCCCAACTAGAAAAAGAAACAGAAAACATGGCCTACATAAATTAGCTAAAATGACAAAGGGTGCTATTTAAGAAAATGGTCTGGCACAACGCATCTGCCAATGTCAACAAATCATTCAAAGTGATTCAGATTCCTGGATCTGAATCCAGATCAATCTGAACATTTTATGGAATCATCCTTGACCAATAAGCTATCTACCTACCAAGTTTCGTTAAAATACCTCCAGTTGTTTTTCCGTAATCCTACAAACAAACAAACACCTCGGGAGACAGACAAACAAACAAATACCGCAAAACCATACTCTTCTCCTTGGCAGAGGTAACAAGTACAAATGTTTCTTTTAAACTACGATGATTAAAACTACCAGGACCTAAAATCCTAAAGATTTAAAGTTAAAAACTGAAGTAGCAAAAGCTTAAAAAGAATTTCAATTCGCAGTCTAGTGCTTTGTGATTTGTCCAATACGACTTCGAAATACTACTGATGGGTATCCTCTGCATCTATACTCATCAGACCAACGGCCAATGGACCGATCCGGATTTGACCATAAGCCCCGACCACCTTAGCAACGGCATGGCGACGCCATTACCTCGGTCAAGTTGCACACACGTGAACGTGTGTATTGTAGTACATGTACGTGTAGGCTAGGCGTAGAACACGTACAACGAAAATATTGATTTAAACTTTAGGCGGGTACAAAATTACTATCAGTAAGCTAGCGGGCGAACTAAAAGGATGACCATTATTTTAAGGAACGGTATGAACAGTACATGGAGGATGGTTAAGTTTTAGTTGGGGGAAATGAAGCATGCATGCATGTCAATTTATATGGACGGTGTACATGTAAGTGTTGCTTGGTAAGTCACTACCGGTACTGGAATAAATCGCGTATTTTGTCACAACAGGATTAAACCATAGCCTAATTAATAGACTGCTATACATGTAGAGCATTACTATTAACTCTACATAGGCCCCTATCCTACCTTAGACTGCACTGTCCTTGACCTTGCAATGTTTATCTTCTTGACATTCCCGCCGTTCACGTCACACGAGTTCAACGCGGTAATTCTCATTTTCGAGATTTGTTTTGGTATTTAACGGGGAAAAATGATGTCGTAATCCGAGTACCAGCGTGTTATTTAAATATTTCATGACCATTTCATGCATATTTTTGACAATTTTTTTAACTCCATACAGCCGTATTTTGATTGACAAATACGGTGCTTTTTCGTACCGAAGCCATTTGTTTGTGTACACGTTTGTAACCACATGTGATAGTTTGACCGAGCTAATGGCGGACCACGCCTGTAGCAACCGTTGCTAAGTTACCTGAACAAAACTCGTAATCTTATTGGTCAATGCGCGCGTAGTGATTGACAGGCCGGATCGGTCCATTTCATGGAGCTGCTTAGCATGAAAATTCTTCCTTAACAAAAACAGGGTTACAAAACCAAATTTTCAGGTGATGGTATACCGTTTGTGACTGGTATTCAGCAGGTTTTAGCTTCGCATGAAAAAAACATGGAGTTTTGGCCGTTAACTTATTTTTACTTAGCAAGATTTTGTTGGTGCTAAGCAAATTTGAGTGCTTAGCAGCTCCATGACATTGGCCCCGGGTACAACCCCAATGCGTTTGAAACGGCAATCTTTTTACTGACTTACCTAATATCATCCCAAACCTTGGGTACATGTAACGCCCGGACGCTCTCGACCAACGAGGCTAATACTGCGAGGACAGCATTGACGTAGCACTGCATTTTCTGCTGGCTATTGAGCTTTTGACTGTTATTGGCCGAGCGGTCATGCTTCCGCAGCTCATCAAATTTAGACTGTAAGCAAAAACAAATATATTGGTGGTGATTTATACTATTTTATACTCATGAAGTGCATGCAATACCGAATACTTGGTAAAACGCACAAAGTATTAAGCTTCTTTCGTGGTTAAAGGTAGGACACACCATTTGCAGATATGGAAAATGTTTACTACCGAATTAATAAGAAGTATTTTACTATCTGAATGTAAATAATGATTCTAGGCTGGAAGGCAAAATGATTGCGCTAGATATCCAGTAATCAACAAAAATTTAATCAGCGATCGCGAAAAAAACCAAGAACATAAAAACCACTGCCCAATGCCGGTTAAAAACAAACGCCTTTTTTCTTGCTTTTCTTAGCATCCATGATTGTAAAATTCTGACATGTAAGTTTAACGATATTTACTATAAAATACAACCCCTCAAATCCACCCATTCATGATAATTCAAACAATTACCCTAACAATATGGTGTATCCTACCTTTGAAGGGAATATACATTGTACATCATTTGCTTTCGCTGCAATTTGTTGAAATGAATGTATTTGGTGGGTTAGTATTGTATAGCAAATATTATCACACGAAGTCTTTTTTCGTGGATGCTGGAAAAACCAAGAAAATAATCTTCTTCTTGTAGTCTGGTTCCCAGAACCCACTTAGGACAAAACGGAGCGATTTATAAACGTCTGGGTATTGTCAGTCAGAGAACCAGTCTAGCTGGCTTGTACGCATTCATATTATAATAATAATAATTGGGCAGGCTAATCATCCTTACTCGCAGCTGGGATGCTGAATTGCGAAGGACGCGGCTACAACGTGGTCAAGCCACTGGTACGTAAAGATGCCTATGGCAACCGGCCACATCGACTCATATATGACTACGGATAACAGCCTGAGAGCGAAAGTGTTTGATTTTTTCAGAGGGAGGAAAACCGGATGACCTGGAGAAAAAACCTCGTGGCACAGGAGAGAACGGGAATCAAACCCGGGCCACATTGGTGAGAGGCGAGCGCTTTACACACAAGCCACCCATGCCACCCTAACATTAATTAATTTTTAACAAAATGCGAACTTACTAAATATGGCATGTTGGGGTTAGTATTTTAAAAAAGCAAGTTTTTTCCAACGCTGGTCAGCCGATCAGCGTTGAAAATTGAAATAAGATTACCACTTTTCTTGAAAATGACGGCACATCAGATGCCATAACTTTAGTTGAAAATGTCAAAACCTAGTCAACATGAGAATCACCAAAGACTTGGTAGAACAAAAAATTAACTGCAGCTTTACAAACAGTACAAATGTTTGTTATATGGGTACACAATGGAATTAATCTCTCCCGTGAAGAAATAGGGTCTTGGAAATATCCTACATCAAGAGGGTTAAATTTGACTTACATTAATTGCATGAGTACACATGGGTCTGTACAGAAAGAAGGCACATTCCGGGGTGATATGGTACTCAGTGACCATGGTGGACAGGGCAGGAAGGTGCTTGGCATAGTCCTCTGTGCCAAGCTGGTTGGCTAGGAACCCGCCTAGCTGCACCAAGGTATCTTGACACTAAAACAGAAAATATATTTGCAAATTCTAATTGTAAGACAAGAATAGTTTACCTTTGTTACATCTTCTGTTTGTTGATCGGTTAGATGCACATTGAGAAATCCCAATCTTAAAGGAAAACCTTGGCAAGGATTGCAAGAAGTTGATATGAAAAATGTCAACTGTTTCTTATTCTTTCCAGTTATCAAGATTCATACAAATCCTATATCCAACTAATTCCTCTAGCATTTAGAAAAAAATACTGCATGTGAAACTTGCGGATCTCCAGGCATGCTGGCAGTATATATAGTCAGTTAGTAGGGACACAATCACCTCATTTGACCCCTAGATGACCTTTGATCTCAAATGGTCTCAAGTCATCTGAAGTGAGCTACCCAAAGATTGTTGTCACAAAGTTTGGTCGAGATTGAGGTCTTACTTTTCATATGACAGCACCATTGAACTAACCAAAATCAACAATGACCTCATTTGACCCCTAGATAACCTTTGACCTCAAATATCCAAGGTCATCAGAAGCCGAGAACATTAGTTTCTTAAGACTGCGTGATGCCTGTACCATATGTATCTTGTGTTAAACACGGACGACAGAGCTACATACATAGTTCTTGCTCTATAACTCAACGTCGAAAATCTCATATTTTCAAGGATTGATTCTGCAAAAAAATTACTTATATTTTAAGCACTGCGTAGCGCGTTAAACAAAGTGACTTATGGGTGTGGCTTGGGTGATATGTCATATGGTCACTACTTATTTACATACATTTGCATTGAGTTTGGCTCATGAAAAGGACGATGTCTGAAATCAAGTCGCTTTTCCGACAGTCGATCTTTCGCTATTTGGCGCGTCTAGTCGCTCCTAATTGTTTTAGATGTCGAACTTTTGACACACTTTTTAATAATTCAAATCTTGCCTTTACTTTGGTTTGGCGCGACTCTAGAATGCCCACCTGAAAGGGGGTTAAAAGAACCGAACCTCATTAACCTAAAGTCACCTGAACGACAAATTTTGCCTAGGATTCTTTGTTCCTGTAACTTAACTCGTTGTTCTTTATTTGTTTCGATCCTCAGTCGTAATGTAATGCTTGTAGATACACACTGACACACATATCGAATACACTTTTGCAATATCACCCTTTTGGCTTAAAAAACAGAAAAACAAAAAGAGCAACATTTAAAATAAGTCATTCTTGTGTTCCTAGTACCTGGTCATGCAGCTGGCCCAGCAACTTGACGTGGCCGTCCGTGGCCGCCTTGAAGACCACATTGAAGCGTTCCTGCGACATCATCATGCACAGCGCCATCGCCAGATGGTCTGTCAACAGTGCATCCTTCAGCCGCTGTGAGGACTTCTTCGTGTTACGCACCTGGGAAAAGTAGCCGCCCTGGATGAAAAGAATAGAGAGAGAAAAGGATCAAGGGATTATCCTTTCTGTTGTCCACTAACGAGAAAAATGAGAGAGAATGGATCAGGGTCAAGTATTTCTGGAATTCAAAATGGATAAACACGCCACGAGCAAGGCCAGAAATATATGTAAGCGAACGGCTCACAGCGAGCAAGGCCGGATATATCAAGGTGTCCTTTCCTTCCCAGAGATACCAGCCTGAACCCGTCTCAGAAAAAAAAAACACAATAAAAATCAATTTCATAAATAATAATCCTGATCCTGGGCCCGGTTAGGCATAAAAAAAAAAAATGTTATGTTGGCGTAACCCGACCGACCCTAAAAATACGGCCGACCCTGGATATTTTTTTTGTCCAAGGGACGAAATTTAATGATTAAAATCTATATAAATCTAGTTATAAATACGTTTGAAACCATTTCTGATCGTTTCTCATTGTTGTGTGTGTGGATTGTGTATATATTGAACCTGGACACGCTATCGTGTACGTGTATCACTACCGGCTTAAACAATTAGAAAACATATCATTTTCATTGCTGGAAGAAAAATAAAAAAAATAAAAAATAAAAAAATAAATCCCTACCTACCTACCCTATTTTTTGGGGCCCGTTAAGCCAACATAACATTTTTTTTGTATGCCTTAATGTCAAAACAATCCCGGAGTGAACTGGTTAAGTAGACATCCTTAAGATACACAGGCCTTGCGCTAACTTTTTATCCTGGGTAGCCCACCGGGCTAGCAAACTGCAGATTTTACTAGCCCGTTTACATTTTTGCTAGCCCGTATGCACAATGCAAACTATTCGTTCGGCGCACGCACGTACACATACGTACATCCATAGTAACGTACACAGAGGGCGCTGTTCTGAACAGACTCTGTATCAGATGCTACTACTACTAGCGACACGGCAGAACGATCATGTACTATACAGCTACGCAGTGGGCCGTTATGGTAAGAAAGGCTGAACGATGTGAAAGAGAATAGTGCACATATGTGCGGTACCCTGCGCCGTAGTTTATACTATACTAATCTCACAGTCTACTCTGTACGTGAGATCGCAGTGCACTGCATGCATACTTGGATCGAGCGCTCGCAGGCTATCAATAATCATGCCAAAAAACACAAACAAGACTTTATTTTGATCCGATATTTATTTAATACACAAAAAGACAATAACAATTTTAACATGTATTTTGATCAAAACCTTTACAGGTAGGTTACTGAAATTTTCACTAGCCCACCGGGCAACCAAGGAAGTGGGTCTGGGTAGCCCGGAGCAGTTTTCGCTAGACTTTGTACGCCGGGCTAGTACTATTTCGAGGCCTGGATACAGTAAGTTGTACTCTTCATTAAAGCTTATACTGAAAGGCTTAGGGTTGGTCAGCTGCTGATTGAACACTGCTTGTTAGCTCTGATATGGCTGGCACTTTCCATCTTTAGAAACAGGCCGAATGACTTCGTGCAGCAATCCCACATTGCACTGCTTCACCTACTCACTAAACAGCTGTTGAACAGCTGTAGATATTTATACTTTAATGCGGGCGCAAAAAGGAGGGCGGAGGCTCATTGTTTCTTTGTTTATTGCAGTGATAAAGTCAAGTCCATCACAAGTCCCTGTAAGTCCATTACAAGTCCTCAAGTTCAAATTCAAATCACAAGCTATTCAAATGAGCTTTGACAAAAGCATTCCTTTGTCATTGTTCAACCAGTTACTTATGACTGGACTTAAAACTGGACTTGTGAAAGGACTTGTGAAAGGACTTGTGAAAGATAATAATAATAATAATAATAATTGGGGAGGCTAATCATCCTTACTTGCAGCTGGTGTGCTGAATTGCGAAGGACGCGGCTACAACGTGGTCGAGTCGCTGGCACGTAAAGGCGCCTACGGCAGCCGGCCACATCGACTCATAATGACTACGGAGCACAGCCTGAGATCGAAAGTGTTTGATTTTTCAGGAGGGAGGAAAACCGGATGACCTGGAAAAAAACCTCGTGGCACAGGAGAGAACCAACGCACAACTCTACTCACATATGGTCCGGGCCGGGAATCGGACCCGGGCCACATTGGTGAGAGGCAAGCGCTTTACACTTGTGAAAGGACTTGTGAAAGGACTTGTGAAAGGACTTGTGAAAGGACTTGTGAAAGGACTTGTGAAAGGACTTGTGAAAGGACTTGTGAAAGGACTTGGGAAAGGACTTGGGAAAGGACTTGGGAAAGGACTTGGGAAAGGACTTGGGAAAGGACTTGGGAAAGGACTTGGGAAAGGAATTGCAGGGACTTGAATAAAACTCTGGTTTATTGCCCATCAGCATGATACCAAAGGTTACATGGTTGTGTCCTAGTCCTGGTATGAAAATGCTAGAACCCTGTTTAAAACAGTGTTTTGCTTTTTAAATTTACCTCAGCCCTGAGCAGTTCCCCTCCAGCCATCGCATCCAGCTGGTCCGGAGTCATCTCCTCCGTGATCTCGATCCCCGCCATCTTGACGATGATCTCGCGCAGAATCAGCAGGTCGTAGCTCTTGCCAGCCTTAAGCTGGTTGGTCACGTACTGCAGGAGTCCTGTCAGCTCGATGTTGTACTTGCGGAACATGGTGCCGCAGAAACTCGCCAGGCCTGGATTTATAGCCACATATATATAGGTTTACCCATTGGTTTATACATGGACGTCTTAAAAGAAGTTTGTTTTCTTCAAAAGTGATGTGGCCAACCATTTTGTGGTCATTCACAATAAACTGGCTGTTAAGTCACATGTGTGGTTTTGCAGGAGGGACCTAACCTTTATAGAAAAATCAGTTGGTTGTCAATTTTTTAAATTATTTAATACAACCCCCAAATCCCTCATTCCTGATAATTTAAGCAATTACCAATGGTGTATCCTACCTTTAAAAGCTGATGATATACTCTTCATTAAAAAACCAACCTCAAAAAGTAATAATTTCAACTTCACAGGTCCTCTGTGGTGGAAGGTCACATTCGATTTCATTCCCAAAAAGAAGGAATCAAACTTACTCTGTATCCACAATGAGAGATTGGTGTCGTCGTGCTTCATGCGTTCTTTCTCAGGGTTAGCTAGAGCTTCAATCACACAGTCTGAACGGCACAATTTCATTAAGGAATGTTTTGTATTAAAAAAACTAAACCGACACCTAGTTCAGAAATGCTAGCAAGCTATTTGGGTTTGGGTGAACAAAGGCAACGAAACTGAAAACAACTCCAGTCAAAAATTCATTTCACCCTTTTCTTTCAAACTTTTTGAGCATAGCGTTAAAATAACGAGGTCAGGAACGAGTTGAGGTCCTATTTTTGTTTTCCATAATAATTGTCATGCTTATATAGATTGTGCTTTCCATCGTATCAACGATCTCAGAGCACTTTGTAATTATTACCCTGTTCATCAGGACCTGGACCATGCAGCTGCCAATATTTCTCCTATATATAGTGCAGTTACCATAGAGCTGCCAGACCTTTCAGTTTCCTGGACTGAAGGGTTTTGAAAGGTGAGAAAGCTGTCTGACAAAAAGATCCTATGAAAGATTTTGAAAGGTAAAACAACTCTCTGAACAAACTGGTATAAGAAAAACAATACCTTTCAAAAGGAACCCAAAAAACTCTCTGAACAAACTGGTGTGAACAAAAAAAATACCTTTCAAAAGGTTTTGAAAGGTGTAGTAGTGCAGTAGCAACAAATTCTGGAGCGTTTTGAAAGGTTCATACTTATTGTTAGCCATTTTGCCCATTAAGCAGATTTTGAAAGGTTTTGAAAAGTAAAATTAGGATATAAACTATAAACAATAACAGCAGGATATATACTGCACATCTTAAAGGATATATACTGCACATCTTAAAGGATACATGCCAGTACATCATAGGACAGTGAAGTCAGGTACTTCAAGGAATCTACCACAGGGCCAATGAAGTTGTCATAGCGCTGGATGGTAGATAAAACCTAAAGAGAAACAGGGCGAGTTGACCAAAAAATTAAGTAAATTCCAAAATTATTTAACATTTCTAGAAGGACCTGGGGCCAATTTCATAAAACATGTAAGCAAAACATTTTGCTTAGCACAAAAAAAGTTTTGGTCAGTAAAAATAGGTTACCACCCAAAACTCCATGTGTTTTTCATGCTAACCCCCAAAACAGCTAATTACTAATCACAAACAATAAACATCTGAAACATGTGGGTTTTTGACAAGGAATAATTTGTATGCTTAGCAAAATTTTATGAAATTGGCCCCTGGCTGATTTAAAAACCTAAACCAACAATGTACAAAGTAACTTTTACATTGACTGCCACAGAATTCTATACGGTTTCTTTCAATAATTTGTCAGCAGGGAGACATTCATTTCATGAACTGTTTCAGCAGAGCATGAATATATCGTGTAGGTTCAATTAAAACTACTGACAAATTCCGGAATCTTACGTATTCAAATAGGATTCCCGGGTTGACGTGGCTGAGTTTGCCGATCTGTCTCCCGAGGGGCTTGACGTTATCTTTAGTCAGTCGCTTCATGATATACTTGGCCCGGTCTGTGATCACCGCTTTAATCCGAATCAAGGGAGGGTGGATGGCATAGGTGCTGTTCTTCCATCGACCGTACAGACAGTATCTAGGAAAAACGAAACACAAATTTCAGCTTAATGGTGTCACCTGGGATAAGATTTTTGTTGAGGTAAGTATATACCATTTGCTTTTTCAGAATTTTTTTAAAAAATTGATGGGTTAAGAGAAAACAAATTGTTCTTGTAGTCTGGTTCCTTGACTTTCGTCAGACGAAACAGAGTGGACGTCCGGAATCATCAGGTTAGAACAACAGACTAGTTGACTTGCACCCGCACACGGATGTGTAAACCTATTGCAAATAAAATACGGACTAACAACATTTAATAAACTGTAGGCAGCGTTTGAAAATGGTCAGGTTTTTGTCAACGACTGCTGGCTTGAAATTGATGGAAATTAATACAAAATTCTACTTTTTTTGAATGGTACAAATGGTGTACACTACCTTTAAAAAGAAGAATACACCATTAGTAATTGCTTTAAATTGTGCGGATTGGGGGTTTTGTATTTTATAGTAAATATGGTTTAACTGACCTGTCCGAAGTTTTTTGTTTTCAACCGGCGTCAAGCAGTGGTTCTTACGTTGTTCTTGCTTTTGTTTCGCAATCGCCATCTGGCGATCGTGAATTTTTATTTAAAAGATTCATTTTTTTCGGAACAATTGCAGGATATCTAGCGCAATTATTTTGATGGATGCCTACAATCATCATTTATTTTCAAATAAGTAAGATATTTCTTAATAATTCGGTAGTAAAATATTTTGATATCTGCAAATGGTGTATACTACCATTAAGACCATTAGGAATATTTGAATGCAAATCCAGTTCACTATTGCCAACTCTGTGCATGTAATTGTCCCATCTCCAAATCAGACAATGACCAATTTGGTTAATACCTGATATTGTACGGCATGAGTTTGACAAGTGTCCACATCTCCTCAGATAGACAGGCGTTGTTGTCTAACGTGCTCATGGAGGGAAGTAAAGTCCCTTCAATCAATGACAGCAAATTGCGGTAAACTTCCTCCTAAAATCGACGGAAAAAATAACAAACAGCAATATAATTTGGGAAACAATAATAATATTTATTATACAACACCACTGCACTCAAAAACATTTAGTATTTGTTAATAATTAATTAATGAATATTAATATTCTCTTTACTATTAAGATCGTACAGTAAACAAAACTGAGATTTAACACCATAAGTAGGAAATGTCCTAAAACCGTTTTGACAGCGAAGCGGTGATTACAATTTGATTACAATAAGGCTGGAAAAGTAAATACAAGGGGTTCTGGCAAAATAAGACGAAACTGGGCAGAGGTAGAAGTGAGGGTTCTCAGATACAGTGGAACGTTGCTATACCGAACGTCGCTATACCAAACGCCGCTATACCGAACACTCGACTATACCGAACACTCGACTATACCGAACAGGATCCTCATTATTCAGCAATTTTCTCAACTGTGCTCTATGCCTAGTTCTGTCTCATTTTTTCAGAACGCCTTCCAAATGTCCAACAGTTAAAACAAAAGAAATGAATCATTTAGTATTTTGGGGGTGATATTGCCCCAAGTTTCCGTCACTAACTCACCCACTGTTCCTTCTCTGCTTCTTTGGCTGAAGCCCTTTTGCTCATGAGCACCTTGCCCAGTCGGACCAGCTTCCAGAGCAACGCCGGCTGACAGCCAGCGTAGGCCCCCAGGTAGTTGCACATCCTAAAGGTGCGGCTGAGGTCCAGGATTCGGGCTGGGACGGGGACGGGCTTGCAGCCTGCTGCAAGGGTCAGGACTTTGCTCTTAGCGCCCTTGGGCATGCCATACCTGTGGTGAAACAGAAAAAAAATTCATGAGGTTAATAAAGAAGCTTGGTTTGTGTGAATGCCTCTAGCTCGTAAGGTCTCCGATCTTTTTAGAAACGGTATGCAAATTAATTGAAAAACGGTAAGAACCCAAACGGTAGTATTAAGCTTTAGCGAAAATGGTATACGCTTGAGCGCTCAGGCTCCAGAGGTTACTGGGCTGAACTTATTGGATTTACCTGCCCAGCGTAGATGGATGACCCTGTTTATTGGCACACGGTCTGGATAATTTACAAGTTATAATTTACTCACTGTTTGTACAGGGGGTCGATCAGCACCCCCACTAGGTCACACATGGCGCTGGCCACAGGGAGATTAGCCACAGCGCAGTACTGCGGCAGTCTGTCTATCAGCTGCTGGGCGTGGGGCCAGTCACCAATCCTTAGCATGGCTTCAATCAGGCCAAGCTTCTGATTATCGGGCGGCTGCCAGGAAAAAAAAATAGGGAGAGACTCAAATTTAACACGGGCAAGATGGCTCAGTTTGTAGAGAGCGCCGTTATGGTATTCTGGAGGTCGCACGCTCAAATCCCGCTCCTTCCAGATTTTCTTTATTCACTTTAAAAATGTAATCAAATGAACCTGGTCAGTTTACCTTGCGGTTTGTCTAAGGAACTATAACTTAAAAAGTTGTATCCTTATTAAGTGATCCCCACAATGTCGCCTTCCCAGGTTGTATGGTACAATTGGACGTGATATGTCATTATGGGTTTATGATTTCTGACTAGCGCCCCGTGAACAAAGTCAATGACAATTGTGATGCGATCAAGCAAAATCAGTCTGAAGTTGGCCTTGGTAATTTTGGGGATTTTTACATATTTGTTTTAGCGTACTTCAGGCTTCAATACTTCAGTACCCTAACCCATGTTAATACGACCTTTGGTTAAACAATTACAACCATTTGAACACCAGCACGTTAAAAATAAAGAAACTGATGTTTTTGTATCACTTCCCTTCTGAATTTGGTTAAAAAAGTATTTTCATGTAAAAGAAAAATATTTTCCCATTCTGTTTTTGTAAAAAAGTCAATTTGGATTTGTCCACCCCTACGAACATATTTTGGCCCTATCTCAAAACAAGAATTGCCGAGTTCAGACTGATTTTGCTTGATTGCATCACAATTTAGGACACTGTCAACAATAGAGCAAGATAGCTTAGGTTGGTAGAGCGCCGGTACCGTATTCCAGCGGCGGAGGTTTTAATTGCAGCTCCTGCCAAGTTTTCTTTGTTCACTTTGAAAAAAGAAAATTTAGATAACAAAATCGCTTCTCTCTGGTATGCAGGCCCAAGTTTGTTGAACTGTAAAGCCGAAATAATTGCTCGGGATATCAGCTCATAGAGTTGTCACGAGTAGACAAAGCAGCGTTCTCTACAGTTTGCGCACAGAGTCCACGATAGCCTCACCTTGTCGTCGATGTTCTCTTTCTTATCCTTCTCAGCTTCTTCTTCTTCCTTTTCTCGGTCTGACAGGAGGACGATGGTCATCTTGCGAGCAAACTGACGAGCCTCTGTGATGGACTTCTTGTAGTTCTGTATGATGTCTGTGTCAACTGGCATCAACTAAAAAAATTAATATAAATAAATAACATGGTAATTTTATTGCTTGGTGACTTTTTAAGAACTTTTTTGTTTCAAAGAATCCAGGAGAGAAAGGCATACTTTCCATTAAACAAGTTTTTGCGTAAAATGAAGGTAATACTTAATAGAGGGATAAAGTATCAATTAGGTAAAAAAAGAATACGTGACCTGTTCCAACGAAACCCGGACAAAGTCGACTTTTTAGTTTTTCAGATTTTGCTTTTTTCAAATTCTCTAGGTTCTCAGCTTTAAAATGATGTATCATTTACATATGTACCCCCACCCTATCTTCCCTGGGGTCTGGATTTATTGATAAAACCCTGACAACCTAATTATGAGATAAACAGCTTTGAAGTTCAGAAAAGCGTATTATTTCTGTACACAAATGTTTCACAAAATTGACAAAAAAACACACTTCTGGTAGACGGATTTTGTTCAAATTTGAGGAGATTGTAGATTAATAGTGAGTGACTTAGGAAAACCTAAAACCTCAAAATGGTAAAATCCATCCCGAAATGACTTTAGGAGTACATTGTGACAAAACACAATGTGCGACTTTGTCCGGGTTTCGTTGGAACAGGTCACATATTGTCTTTCTCTGAGATTCAAAACTCAGATTTCGGAATAAAGTTTCATCCCTGTTAAAGGTAGGGTACACCATTGGTAATTGCTTAAATTATCAGGAATGGGTGGATTTAGGGGGTTGTGTTTTATAGTAAATATCTTTTAACTGACCTATCCGAAGTTTAACAATTATGGATGCCGAGAAAAAAGCAAATTCATTTTCAACCGGCGTCGGGCAGTTGTTCTTGTTTTTTCCGCGATTTAAAAAAAATAAAATTCAATTTTTCAGTACAACTACAGGTTATCTAGCACAATAATTGTGCTGGATGCCTAGAATCATTACTTACTTGCAAATAAGTAAGATCTCTCTTATTAATTCGATAGGAACATTTTTCGATATTTGCAAATGGTATATCCTACCTTTAATGAATTCAAGGGAATATTTATGAGCAGGCATATACTTACGTGTGGATATAGGTCATCAATGCCAACCAGTTTGTGCTGTAGCAATAAGGCTGCTAGCCTGTGCAGGGACTCTGGGGTCATGATATTTTCTTCCTGCAGTTTAAAGAAAAGCAAAAGGTCATTCAGATTCTAAGGGAAATACTTCAATACATATCTTTAAACAAGGTATACAAGTGCATGAAAATAGTACGGTGCATGAAAATGGGTATCTTAAACAAATGTGACCGTCCACGACGAAAGGGCTGTAAAGTAGGCATCTTGATGTTTTGAGATGTTTAGAGAAATGAAATATACAAGAAATAAGCTTTAAAATGATGTATTACAAGACATAGTTGGTATTTATGGTTAGCTACAACAAGTAACAGTGAATATGAAAATTCTTATTTTTTTTATTGTTTTTCACATATTTTAATGGTCCTTTTCTCAAAATATGCTCTGGCGGCTTTACAGCCCTTTTGTCATGGATGGTCACAAATGTTACACAAAATTCCTACCCCTTCCTTAAAAACTTTAAAGAGTGTCCAATCACACCGACTGATTAATTAAGCTATTAGGAAATCATTGTCATTAAAGCTTACTTTATATTTGTCAATGAAAAACTCTTTAAAGAGCGTTATTCACCTTAAAGAAGTGAAACTTGAAGCCCAGAACATGGCATATTGTCATTGGTTCACACATGTAGTTCTGGAGTAGGGGAATGAATAGGTCGTCCAACTGTGGGGCACATTCAAAGGCCTCCAGTATAATGTCCAGCACTCTGTTGGGGTCCAGATCAAAACAACCTGAAAGGGGGAACATGAAGGAGTTTATAGTCTCAAAATATTTGATTGGTTATGTTGCACCAAGTTTTACTTTACACAAACACAGATCATTTTTTTTCTTTCAAATACACACAAGTCGAATATCTACTCATTTCAATTCGGGTTTTAGAGCAGTCACCTGACATACAAAAGTAGTCAGGTGATAGGACCTCAAAGCAGGATCAAGAGTAAATTTCATGGAGCTACTAAGCACAAACATTTGCTTAGCACAAACAAGTCTTGCTCAGTAAAGCAGGTTTAACCTGTTTTACTGAGCAATATGAGGTAACACTAGTCAAAACTCATGGTTTTTTTCCATGCTAAGCAAAAAAAACACAGCTGAATACCAGTCACAAACAATATGCATCAACTGAGAATTTGGTTTATAACCCAGTTTTTGCCAAGGAAGAATGTTCATGCTAAGCAAATTGTTGTGCTTAGCAGCTCCATGAAATTGGCCCCTCTGGTGGTGAGACAAAAAGCAGGCGTTTTAGCTTATTAAGTTTTGACAGATTCAACGAGCTTCAAAGTACACAACTTTGCGTTAAGTCTATAAAATGTTATCTTTGCCCCAAACAAGATAGTAGCCAAAAATAACATGAATTTATTCCTGTTTTGTACACATCTATGAACAACAACACTTCTCTTCGTAGCAGCTCTGTGGAATCAGGTCTGGTTTTTGCTGGAAGCAAGCATGCATGCTGAGCAGAATTTGCTGCTAAGCATGCTAACCACTCACCGATAAGCGACTTGATGCTTTCTAGCAGCTGTTCGTGGTTGCTCTGGCTGGAGGTGACCTGGGCTAGCTCTGCCCCCAGCTTGCTGTATCCCTCGCTCTCCTCGCGTAGAAGATTGAACTTCTGCTGCTTGTAACTAGGATATCAGATATCATAAATCAATTAGAGTAAGAATGACGATTGTGGAGTGCCATGGCCGAGTTGAATTGGAATGTTGAATTCGCAGTTTGTGGATAAAGCTGCCGGTTGCACTTTGCCCCTTATCACTTTTTATAATACGTAAGTATAATATAACCTATTGTACTTTTGTTATTAAAAAAAGGTTTTAACGTCTTCGGGCCTCACAGTGTTGTGGGTTCGAGTCCGGCCTAGGATTATGGTGCGTGTACCCATAGACAAGGCACTTTGTCACTCATTGCTTCTCTCCACCCAGTAGTAAATGGGTATTTGTGAGGGCAGAGATGGTTGTTATTAGCTACTTGAAACGGCAGCATTGAGCTGTATACTTTCCAGGGAGCTGAGATAGTATTCGGAATGTTTTGTTGGCTCAATGAGCAGGGATAATAATGACACAGCGCCTTGAGTACCAGTCTTGGTAGATATGTTCACTATATAAGAATTGTCTATTATTATTACTGGAGTTTTTCAAAAGTTCGTTTTCCCACCATTCCCACAACAATTTGTAGACAGCACAATTCATACTTGATTATGTCTTCTCCATGCATTTCTAACAATCAGTTATTTTGACTCAAGCATAACCAGAAAAGGTCTTGCTTATGAAAGACCGAAACATTCAGCCAACTAATGTTGTGGATTTGTATCTTTGAGGTCAATCCAGTCAGTAAGCAGTTTCACTCTTTTTCATGATGCGTTCAATACATGTATGTAGTTGCTTGATTTTCATCTAAAAGCAAAGCTTTCCCCCCTCTGATGAGATGCTAGTCCATCGCAGGTTACTCCCCAGCTCCTGGGTGGAGAGAGACAAGTAGGAGTGAAGTGGCTTGCCCAGGGACACACCATATGGCCATCAGCTGGATTCGAACCCCTGACTCTCTGATCATGAGTCACGAACCCTAACCGATAGGCCACACTCCTCCAGACTTGTTCATAGAATATCATCATTTGGTTTTTTTTTTTAACGTTTTGTCAAACATACTTACAATAGTTTTGTTTTGAGTCGGACATATTTCTGCTTGAATGCTTCTTTGTTGATGACTTTGATTTCATCCAGGACCTCATACTCCATGCGTTCTTTTAGTACCGGTTCCGTCAGAAAAACCTGTGAAAAAAACCCAGTTCGTTGAGACAACATTGTCAATATCAGCTTCAGATTACAAAGCAAGTTGGAGCTATATAGAGCCTTTGCAAAGCAGACATGATGGAGGTGGTATGTTTATTCAAAAGAGATTATTTATTACAGATGAGTAGACCCCCTGTGCATTCTTTGTTTCTGGATTGAAATTTAAACAAAATTCCAAGATGGCTGCCGAGTGCAAAGGGTCTATAGAGTACTAAAGTCATCTTTTGTCTGTTGCTAAGGCAACTATTTCCTTGCGCTTTTGCAATGGGCGCTTCTGTCGCTCTAGATGACTCCTGAAGTCCATCACTGCACAGTAAATGAATAGCACTTTCTTTGCGACATCTCCTGGGACAATTTCCTGGGTCTGCTAATCAGAATTCCACGCTGACGATCACTATTTCAGCGCTATATTTAGCGCTATAAGATATTCGGTGCTTATTCTGTAAGCACTAAATCCCTAATTACAGGATGTACGCTTACGCAGAAGCCAACATTCCTCGCTAACCCGTGAAATATGCTTACTGTATGCATGGAATCATCTGCTACAATAAGCAGGGATTTTCCACTAACGGTAAGCAGAGCCCTTATCAGAAAGAGAAGACATTTCATGGTCAGAACCCGACTTTAAACTGTTTCACCTTACCTTACATTTCTTGAGCAATTCAAGCATATTCTCTCTTTTCGACTTGGTCTCCGCATCCGTCTCTGGTTTGGTCTCCAAACATGCGGTTTCGATATCTACATGTATATGTACAACAGTTTAAGGATTTCAGTTACTTGATACAGGATTATAGGGTCCGGTTGGTCTTTTTGCATGACTGAGAATGCGACTGTTATCAGGGGCCAATTTCATGGATTTGCTAAGCACAACAAATTTGCTTAGCATAACAATTCTTCCTTTGCAAAAACGGGGTTACAAACCAAATTTTCAGGTGATTTATATTTTTGTGTGACTGCTGTTCATGCTGGTTTTTGCTTAGCATGAAAAGCACATAGAATTTTGGCTGGTAACTCAATTTGTACTGAGCACGACTTGTTTGTGCTTACCAAATTTTTGTGCTTAGCAGCTCTATGAAATTACCCTCCTGTCTATGGTAATTAGACTGGCAATTGCTCTATTAGTGAGGTCTTAATCTTTCTGAATTATGATGCTTTGCAATTTCAAAAACAAATTGTCAAGTTCTCCAGGGGAAGGATTGGAAAGCATGCTGGGGGTTTGAAGAAATGTGAACAACCTTACCTATGATGCTGAAGATGTCTGCTAAGAGGGAACCCACACCAGCGTGCATGTGCTGAGGAAAGTGAAGAAATAATAAACAGCAAGTTTAGAAACTGATAAGATTTCTGCTACTAACTAATATATCGTCGTGTCGGTGCAAAAACGTACCTCAGTTTACATAAATAGGTTTGCAATGGCTTGTTAAATTCGGGAAGCATAGCACCCTTGGGGACGCATAGAACCTTAGGGGACGCATAGAGCCTTAGGGGACGCATAGAGCCTTAGGGGACGCATAGAGCCTTAGGGGACGCATAGAGCCTTAGGGGACGCATAGAGCCTTAGGGGACGCATAGAGCCTTAGGGGACGCATAGAGCCTTAGGGGACGCATAGAGCCTTAGGGGACGCATAGAGCCTTAGGGGACGCATAGAGCCTTAGGGGACGCATAGAACATTAGGGGACGCATAGAACCTCAGGGGACGCATAGAACCTCAGGGGACGCATTGAACCTCAGGGGACGCATAGAACCTCAGGGGACGCATAGAACCTCAGGGGACGCATAGAACCTCAGGGGACGCATAGAACCTCAGGGGACGCATAGAACCTCAGGGGACGCATAGAACCTCAGGGGACGCATAGAACCTCAGGGGACGCATAGAACCTCAGGGAACGCATAGAACCTCAGGGGACGCATAGAACCTCAGGGGACGCATAGAACCTCAGGGGATGCATAGCATCCTCGGGGATGCATAGCACCCTCAGCTTTGCCTCGGATGCTATGCGTCCCTCGTGTTCAAAACATCATATCCCACATCACAGCAGTCAACAATTGTATATCAGTCCCAACAAAGACTACAGTGCCAATTTCTATCGAACCTTTGAAGTACGTCTGGATCTGACATCAACAATACCATTCTTCACCATGTCAAGATTACTTACAGAAATGTCGCTGAGGGCAGCTGCAGCGACATCTAACTGAATGGTGCCTTGTAGACACTGATGTATAAAGCCATACAGGGCATTACGCAGTCCTGCCAACCAGTAAAAAGGAAAATGTGATGTTGACTAATAGTCAGGCAGATTGGTGAAAAAATGTTCAATCAAATGATAAAGGCAAGGAATTTGGCACACAATCATAGTATGTCATGAGAAAGATATTTGGCTATAGCATATTTGTCCTTTGAAACAAATTTAGGTAGGATAACACGCAATTTTCAAAATTTTCAAAAGGGCTGTCATTGCAGGTTATCTTAAGCCCTGTTCGCACTGGACTTAATTTGGGCGGACTTAATTTGGGCAAACTAACCGAGCCAATGGGTAACTTACCCATTTCAAGTCCAGTGCGAACAGCCTGGGTAATTGTCCCCACAGGTAACTTACCCACGCCGCATGGGTAGTTTAACCGAGCCAAAGGTGCCCAGGAAGATTGACCGGGTCAGTTTAACCGAGCAAGAAAATCCAGTGCGGACGCAACGTCTCGGTTAAATCTTCCATCACCCATTATGTAAGAAAATAATGTTGAGAGCTAGCATCGGGAACAGACGATCCAGTCGACGAGTTGTGGTCATAGGTCACGCAGGGTGCCCTCTTTATTGTTTTGGAGCCAGCTTGGTTAGTTTACCCATGGTCTCGGCAATTCTACCCGCGTCAATTAAATCCAAGTGCGGACGGTGGGAAGATTAACCCATCGGAATGTTACCCGGCGTCATGGTAAAGTTACCAAAAATGTTTATCCAGTGCGAACACGGCTTTACATTATATTTTTTCAAAGGTCAAATCGGCGATGGCCTAATGGCCCTATAGCCAAATATCTTTCTCATAACAAACTGTGTGCCAAATTTCATGCTTTGATCATCAAGTGAACAATTCCACCATATTGTGCACCAATCTGCCCTACTAAAAGAGAAACCTAGACACTCCACGTGGATAACCGACCATATAAAATGTATGAATAATATTCTCTGGAGCCAACCTAGCAAACTTTCTAGTCAATTAGAGATAGAGTGAACCATATCTGAAGATACATGTATACAAAAAGTGATCGACCCAAATTGCGTAAAAAAGATCACTTGGATTAAGACTCCGTGGGAAAAAATCATTATGGCATGCTGTCATTTGCATGAAAACAAATATTTTCAAAGATAATGTCACCATGTGGCCTAACTTGTAGATGATTTGCAAGTGAAAATCATGTTCAGAATGCTAATGTTGGGATTGTCACGAAAGAACGCAAATCAAAATATGACTGGGCAACATTGGAATTGAGATCACGAAATAGCAGAATATGTGTATATTTGCTCAAACTCGCTCTAAATATAAATTACAATTTCAAGCACTTTTGTTGCTTGAAATAATTTTTTGAAATAATTTGTATAAATGATCCATTCTACCCCTAAACTCCTAAAGGGTCTCTAAATTAGTAGTTGTAGTCCTGGATCCTTTAATTTTAATAACTTTAATTTAACCTTTGTGTGAACAGAACATATTTTTTTTTTAAAGATTCTATCTATCTATTGTTTGGGATATTGGACAGCGATTCCACTGGCAACTAAGAGTATAAAATCATAACTTTCTTGTAAACAGCATTTTGAAAACAATCACTGCAGTTTTTTTTCTTCAAGATTTGTTGTTCATGCGAACATCATCAGTTGTTTTGCCAAGTTCAATTCTGTAAAATGTTATTTCATGCAACAGATTTTGCAATGTACATTCTAATGTAAGTTTGTAAGCATGGTCATTACCTTTAGTGTTCGCGGACAGAACGCCATCGTTTGTAGCTGCTACCACGTGTGAACGGCACTGCTTCAGGCTATAAGTTAAACACATAATAAGAAATGTGTATGTGTTCAGAAATTTAATTGTTTGGGGTTGAAAAACTATATGTTTCTCAATCTAAAAGCCGATTTATTCCAACAAATACACGACATTTAAAAATCATAATTGCACTCAAATTAACAAATTCTGCGAAAAAAAAAGAGGCAAATTCAAAGTATGAAAATGAATGTTTAAGAAAATGTTTGCACTATTTAAATTGCAAGCGAAAAAATAGTAATTTAGACAAATTACTGACCAAATTCTACCACTATATTTTAAAAGATTAATTTTTTTGTTTGTTTCTGTTAGCCCAAACAGTTTCTGAAAGGAAACAAATGCATATTCTCTATTTAAGAAATTATACATCATTTGCTTTCATTGTAATTTTCAGAAATGGATGGATTTGGGGCGTTGGTATTGTATAGCAAATATTATTACACTGATTTTGTTTAAGTAAGTTTAAGTGATATTGGAAGTAATATATACCTGTAAGTGCCAGGGAATTGTATGATCAGGTAACCAGTCTAGCTGGCTTGTATTCATTCATATCAATTGCTAACAAAATGCGGACTAAACTAAATATAGTAAATTCAAGGAAGTATTTGAAAAAATACTTTTTTCCAATGCTGATCGGCCGACAAGCATTGGAAATTGCTATAAAATACCACTTTTCTTGGAAATGACGGCACACCAGGTGCCATAATTTTAGATAAGATGCTTTAGACTGTCATTCACCAACACTCCAGTAAGGTATTTCATAATAATTTGGTAGTTTTGTTTGTTGATGTACATTCCCTTTAAATGCAAAATATCTATGAAAATATATAATGAATAAGACAATAACATTAAAGAGAAATGGTATTTAAAAAAACACATTTCAAGTAAACATCCCAGTCAGCAAAAACAAAAATATGAGGAAAAACAAATAGCAAAATGAGCAATAAATGCACGTCAACCTTCAAGATATTATCGTAATTAATGTAGAATCCTTATTTTTTATTACAGTTGCAATACTTGTAGCCAGCAATTTCTGTAAGATTAGCTTCAATCTAAATATGCCCAATTATGTCAATATTTTCAAGAATATTGTTAAGAAACGGAGTAATTCACAAATTAAATTTATTATTCCATTTACAAGGTTTTGTTCTAGATACTGAATTCCAATCTTCACAGAAGCTTTACAGAATCTCATTTTTTACAGAAATATTTCAGTTTTTCAATTGCACATTTGACAATGGTAAATTATTTAATCTTCTACTTTCACAATTACACTAGTGCTGGTAAATATGCCAAATTCTGTCAATCTTGACAAGGACATTGTTGAGAAACCGAGGGTAGTTTACAAATTATTGTATTGTTCCATTTACAAAAAAAAAATTCTAGATACTGAATTCAAATTCTCACAGAAACTTTAAAGAATTCCAATTATTACAGAAATATTTCAGTTTTTCATTTGCACATTTTGGAAAATGGTAAATTATTTTAATTATTTCACACTAGTGCTTGTATTTCAGCTATTTTTGCTTTGAGCCAACATGGATTATAAAACAAGTGATCCTTGGATCGCAAGTGTAGCCTTTTCTCGCAGTCGATTCCTCCCTATTATTTTGTGTCCTTAAAAAGTGCATGTTTAAATGACCTCCTATAACCTTTGACCTCAGTAATCCGATGAAGTTAAACTCTTGTTTTTCAATAACTTAACCAGAAACTATGTACAATGGCCTCTTATGACCAAGGCAGAGTGGACCCTATTTCTGTCCCTATACCATAAACACACTACAGACTATCATTACCCAACACCCCACACCCCTAGACAACTAAAGATAATTCCTGAGATTCTGGGAACACAATGACCAACACAAAAAGAGGGGGTTTCCTCTGCCTTGTATCTTGCTTCATCCAATGAATAATTGTGTCTTCCCACCCAAGGGTCACTACATTCCATTTTCATCAAAATTCAAGAAAGCAAGTAGAAGTACATTGTAAATACAGTCAAACCTTGATATAGCGGCCATCGACGGTGCCGGTTTTTGTGGCCACTATACGCAAGTGGCCACTATAGCAAAACGTACACATGTACACACACCCATACATGTACATATATGAAGTCCAGGAACCAAACAACAAGGGAGATTTCAAAGTCAACAGAGGGCGCACTTTATTACTGCGGCCGGAGTACACAGGTTTCACGGCAATGTAATTGTACACATTTTATTTGCTGTGGGCTATTATAGGTTGGCCACTGGCCGCGTTACGCAGTGGCCGCATTAGCAGAAATGGTTATGGTATGTTTATGCAAGAATCAAACTGGGACCAAGCAAAGGTGGCCAGTTAAGCCAGGTGGCCGCTGTATCAAGGTGGCCGCAATGGCAGGTTTGACTGTAGGACCAAATTATTTTTTGAAACTTAACCTGAAACTTTAACATACAAACAGAGATACGGTGATACAGAGCTACATAATTTAGTAATGGTTAGCGCACCAACAAATTTGTTTAGGCAACACTAAAATCATAGTGATTTAAAATTTACATAGAATCAACACAAATAAACAACTTTAAATACTTTCCAACATTAAATACGGGTCGTTCCAATTTGTGACCAGGCATCACAAAAACAAAGCACGGAAAGTTAATTTAAAATTATACTTTCACAAGGTACATGTATCGCCTATTTATCTGCAAAGAAGCTTACATTACATGTAGGTTTTGTAACTGTAAAATGCATTAACCCTTTGCACTCAGCCCCGCGCTACGTCTGACTTATAAGTCCGTTAAAAGCTCCTGGGGTTCCAAATCTTCCCCCAAAATATAGCCCTATTTGTAAGCTTTCCAATGATACATAATTATATGGGATTTGTACACTGTAAATGATATTTGTATATACAAACTAGCAACACGTACCAAATCTTCGAAAAATAGCCCGAGTTTAAAGGGTTAAGTAACCTTCTAATTCTCCAATTGTTTTGTAGCATTTGGCATGCTCAACTTTTTTAAATAATTGTTTAAGGGTCATTTACAGGTACACATGTAGGAGGGCATAGTACAAGAATATTGATTGTTTTTTCTTAGCTTCTAATAAGGCAACTACAAAAGATTATCTAACAAGTACTAAAAAATTCCATGAAAAAAAAATAGGTTCTTCTAAACCCTTTACTTGTACAGACAATAAAGCCTTACTTCTACAGTAATTTGTGTTTTTATAATCCAAGAGATCTTGGTACATTGCATTACCAAATGTCCTATACTGATCACTTTGAAATCAATGTTCCGGTACAAGCCATTTTTTATCTATTGGCTGTACTCCAAAAGTTACAATGATCAAAAAATATAATAGAAGAATTATCAAAAAAAAAAAAATCAATGACCTTTTACACGTACATGCTTAACCCTAACCCTCTCCAATCCTCCAAAATCCTTCTAGTAGTTTCGAAGGATTTTCGAGAATCGAGGATAAATGGTAAAAAGTGTCAATTCATTGGAGGATACAATGGGTCAAGGTCGTAGATAATACCAACCATTCTTTATGTTATCCAATACTAATAATGTTCATGATCCCATAAAATGACATTTTAGTTCTTGAACCGTGTTCAGTGTCAAGTAATCCACTTATCAAAGTGTAAGACCCCATATTCTTGAAAGCATACTATATATTGAAATTATACCTTTTTGAATTTTGTTTTGGGAGAAGAAAACCCAACCACCAGAATACCAGATTGAAAAACAAAAATTAGCTTGTATAGCCATCGACATTTTGGCAAGGGGTACTACTAGTAATTTTTAGTATTAGGTACTTCAGCCCAAATACTGTACATAGTAATTTGTAGTGCTGATGACTGCCAAGTGTAGATAGGTTATGTACATTTGAACCAAACCCACTTGAAAAGCAAAACAACATACCCAATGCAAAAACACCTACAAAAACAATTTGGGTTTAAGTCTACAGGCCTACTTACCTAAATACTACAAAATTACTATACCCCATTAGTAGATGGTACATTTCATGTAATATTCTGTAGTAGGAGGGTTAACCCCAACCATCCAAAATCCTTCAAAATCCTCTGTGCCACTGGAGGATAATGCAGGATCCTGGTCATAAGGCCTAAACTAATGCTGGATGATTTTGCAGGATTGGGGTTACTTGGATATTTAGCTAAATGAAATTTTTTGGAGGATTGAGGTTATTTGTTACTTTGTACTTTTCACACTGCTCATGCTCTATGCACATTCTCAATAGAGCTTCAGTAAAGGTTCAAGTTGTGTCAAGGATAGGAAACGTTTGCATAACAAGGGCCATGTGTTCAGACCCTTGTTGTAATAAGGCACTTACTTAGAAGCGGTTTGTTTCACGTTTGGCTGCTTTTTAGATCAATGGTAAACCTACTGCAGGATTTAGGTTACATGAAGTTTTAACACTTTGGAATTGCAGGATTTTGCAGGATTCAAGTTATGTGTAAGAAAAATGGGATAGGGAGTTCGGGTAAATTTTTGTAACCAATATCACACTATGATTTGTCTTATTAACTGAACAATGTTGCTCGGTACTCTTTACTACTACTAGTAATAATATACAAATAATTTTATAATTTTGAAAACAAAATTGTTTCATCCGAAGGAAGGCATCATTTACAGTGATCAGTTATCTTGATGCAAAATAGTTTAGTACAATTATTTTTAGAAGTTAGTTTGTTCAGTTCAATGGAATATTGTTGACAAATGTTTTCTTCAAATTTAGTGCGGCAGTTCCTTATAATACAAGATGGTTAAATGTCACTTTTATCTGAGCTGTTATGTTTTGAAGTGCAGAACCGTACACAAAGAAAGTCTGGCAGTGGCAGGTGTACATTTAGTTTTGGTCCGACCGTCCGGGTACATGTAGGTTTGGTAGAACATTCAGGCGACTAGAGAAATCCACGTCATAGAATCTCCATGCATGTTTATGGCTGTAACACCTCTCACTCATACTGGACAAAACACCAGTTTGTGATGATGGATATCCCTCTTCACAAAACACTGAAGACGAAGCACTTTTGTTCCTTCAAAGTTACGTTTAACTTAGTGCAAAAGGAGAGTCGTTTCCCAACAGGAAAATCTCGCATGCTTGACGCTGGGAAAACTGTAGATTTTGGTGAAGGAATCAAGCGTGTAACTGTAGAGGTGTGTAGGTGTAGATCCCGTTTGAGTAGTTTCCATTTCTACGGCATCAATGGTGCATACTTGGGAAAAAAAGATGAAGGTCGATGACTCACTATCATGGAGGTGAAGATGGTGTCATGCTGGGTCTTATAGAAGTGCAGGGCGTATGGAGCAAATGATGAATAATGCTTCTGAATGACCTCGGTAGCCGATTCATCATCATATGTGGACGTCTGTGGAGAAACTTGAGGGGGCAGGGATTGAAAGCTCCAGTGGGCCTGGGAAGATCTTGGAAGATCTTGGAAGATCTGAATCTTTAAATTTCAGATCGGCTTGAAGATGGGGGAAAACTGGATCTGGAAGAACAATGTCCTCATTGTCTTGATGAAACTCTGGCTTTTCAAAGTCCAAGATGGCATCAGTGATGGTAGTTGGTGTGCAAATGAATAGCAGGCAGCTCTTCATCATCTGACTGAAGAAGATTTGGGATCACTGGTGAGTGGTGGGGAATGGAAGCTTGGGCCAACACAAGACCATTAGTTACGGATTCTCTGTGTAACTCAAGAGAATCTGAATGTCACTGGTCATGTTAGCTATTCAGAAGAATTGTTCATCGTTACTTCTCAAATGATGAATTGGCCAACAGCTGTATGATGGGCTGATGAATTTTGGATGATCTTTCCCTCGTCAGGCTCTTCATCACACCGGGGACTTTTGGGAGAAAATTGGAATAAAATGTCAGTAGCTGGCAAAAATCGCCCTGGCTTTTTAGTCCCGGTTGGCAAGAATTGAGAAAGGAGTGATGTTGTGATTCGGCTCTTCAGCTTGAATCTTGGTGATGATCTTTGACTTTGAACTTATTCCGCTTGATGTTGGAGATGCTTGTCGACTTGCTGGTCCTCCTTGTGGGTGTGGTTATGAGCTTATTACGGCTGCTTTGATGGACTTTTTGACAAAATGCGGACTTATTGGTTTCCTCGACCTTGGGTGATTCAGCTCAGTTGACCCTGGTGACACTAGACCATGACGCGTCGCACCAGATTCTTCTTGGCAATCGATGGGCCGAATCGATGACTGGATTTCAGCCATGTCAGCTGAGAATTTTGAGGGAGGTGGGAAGCTATCTCGCAAGGGTAACTTTCTTCCACCAACGCTGGATAGATGGATATATGCTCGTCACGTGACTGCGTTGCAACTTCTTACGGGTGGCGGTGCTGCGTGTACGTGTGTGAACGTGGTGCACGACCTTCGAAACTGCACGATTTCTGGCGCGTCATTTTGGCTGCCAGAAAACCCTCTTTTCCAGAACAAAAACTCTTCAAACACACACATTTTGCGAGCCAGGCTCTTCTTGACACTATCGCCAATATACAGGGTGTAAAAGTCCTTCAAGGGTGTAACTTACAACTCATTTCGGCCCGCTTTTTCCCAGGTTTTACAAAGCTCTGCGAGGTCCTCAAACTGCGCCATCTTTGATAGTAATTAGGTGCCCGGATGTAGGTAGTGACGTCATCCCATATAATTTTACCTTTTCGAATTCCTGGCTTCGTTTCGTCTGAGGCTTAAGGCAATTTTTAGATTCCCAACTGCGAGATCCCCTAACATAATTTGATGACTGTTGTGCTTCATAAACATTTAATCGATTGATATGAACCCAAAACAAAAGTTAGACTATTTCCATTTGCTTTAATTTTTATTTGTTTCTCAGCGATTTGGAATTCAGAGGCAAAGCCGAAGCCAAAGCAAAGGTTTTGAAAAGGCTCATGCGTCACCCGTATTGATAGACTGGTGTCCTGTCCTTCCACGAAAGATCAGTTTTCAAATGTCACTTCCGCTATACGGCCCATACAGCCCCTACGCCCCCGGCCCCCCCCCCCAAAAAAAACCAAAAAAAACCAAAAAAAAACCAAAACAACACCCACCTTCAATACTCAATTTTTCCACTTTTCCTGAAACACGTTGCCTGCTGAATCCAACAATAGCAAAATGTAGAAGCAACTCTAATGTCCACATTCTGCAACTACACACTTTTTTTTTTGCAGGGGGGGGGGGGGGGATTCGCTTGTTATCACTGCCAATACTAGCCACAAAGAAGTGCTGATGCGAATTGTATATATTTTGTGTGACCTGTGAACTAAAGCTCGAGGTCACAATTTCCCCTGCACTTCAAAAGGTCACAGTACGCTTCCAAAATGCCGTGCGTTTTCTTCACGGTAAAGCCGCATCTGCAGAGCGAGCACTTCTCAGCGCCGAGCGAAAGGAGTAAACTGCTAAAACACTTCTACAATCTGATGTAACACAACAGACAAAATCTATCTTCAATATCAAACGTTTATTTGGTAAATTATCAAATACAAATTAATAATCACAAACAGTAAATTTGTAGTAGTTACTAGTTTAGTAATTTATTAAATAATGGTTGCGGTTAATAACAACTATTTACATTTATTATAATATCAATTTATGCTTTCTTTTTCATCAGTTGCTTCAAAACTTGTTTTTTGCTAAATTCCCCCTTTAATTTGCACCAAATAAAGTATATTTTTAATTGGTGACCTTCAATAGAAACAAGTTTCTTTTATGATCAACATTAACAATCCATGATTGTAAACCTTCGGACAGGTCAGTTAAAGGTAGTACACACCATTTGCAGATATCAAAAAATATTTACTACCGAATTATTAAGAAATATCTTACTCATTTGAAAGTAAATTAGGATTCTAGGCATCCAGCAAAATGATTGCGCTAAATATCCTGTAATTATTCCGAAAAATATAATTTTATAAAAAATCATTCGCGATCGCCAGACAGCGATCGCGAAAAAACAAAGATAACATAAAAATAACTGCCCAATGCCGGTTGAAAACAAACGCTTTTTTTCGTGCTTTTCTTGGCATCCATGATTGTAAAACTTCGGACAGGTCAATTAAATGATATTTACTATGAAATACAAACCCCAAATCTACCCATTAATGATAATTCAAGCAATTACCAATGGTGTATCCTACCTTTAAACAATATTTACTATAAAATACAAGCACCTAAATCCACCAATTCAAGATAATTCAAGCAATTACTTTAAATTACCTTTAAAGAACAATTTGAATAATTTGTATTCAGGGTCCAGTCCAACCCTTTTCTGAGGGTCTATACTGTGGGAATAAGCTTGACCATCAAGATAAGTTCCTAGTAACCGTGACAACATGTGAATATAATTGCTACCCCCCCCCCCCCCCCCCCCCCCCCCCCCACCCTCCCTTTTATCATCTTCATAGCTCCTCCTCATTGTATAGCTCCTCCTCATTGTACACCTCCTTTCTTTTGTCTAGCTTCCCCTATAGGTACTGTAGGAGTAAGGGCTCAGTAATAACGGCACGTGGTAGTGTTTAGTAGGGTCTACTATCTCAAACACAATCTGCAAAACAAAAACAAAAACACCAAAGGCAACACATGAATATGCAACAACATGACTCTCTATTCTACTTAGAAACATTCAAATGAGACTAGATTTAATTCAGTCATTCAAAGGACAGAATCAAAGGCTGGTTGTTGTTAAAGGTAGTATACACTATTTGCAAACATAACAATAAATACAAAATACTGGATTATTATGAAATACTTTACTTGACTGAAAGTAAATAACAGTCTCAAGCATCCTGTGAAATCACAGTACCTGGTGTGCTGTGGTTTTCGAAAAATTTGGTATCAATTTCCAACGGTTGCCAGCCGGCAACCGTTAAAAGAAACCTGACTGTTTTCAAACACTGCCTCTAATTTATTAAATTTCCACATTTTATTTGCAATAGTGTTACACATCAATGAATGATAAACTAATCTGGTTTCCTAACCTGAAAATTCTCTAACGTCTATAAATTGCTACGGTTCATTTACCTCTACATAGGGGTAGAAACCTCTTGAGTTGATTGACTTGAAGTAGTTGCCAGTATCAAACTTGATCTTATAGATGCCACCAACAAACTGGGCCTGTGTGAGTAGGCCCGGAGCCCTACCGTCGCCATTTGTTTTTCTGAAACAAGAACCCAACATTTATCAACCTGTAAGTCCTTCAAAATTAATAGTTAAAGGTATAAGATACACCATTGGTAATTGCTTGAATTATCATGAATAGGTGGGTTTGGGGGGTTGAATTTTATAGTAAGTATCGTTAAACTAACCTGTCTGAAGTTTTAAATCATGGACACTGAGAAAAGCAAGGAAAACGGCGTTTATTTTCAATTAGCATCGGGCAGTGGTTCTTATGTTGTTCTTGGTTTTTTTAATAATTTTTTTTCTTAATAATTTGGTAGTAACAAAATTGGATATCTGCAAATGGTGTATCCTACCTTTAACCAGTTCGCGCCGGGATTATTTTTACATCGCCGAGCCGACGGGCGGGATTATTTTTAACGAAACTCGATCCGAAGCGTGTTCAGGCCGATAGTGCTGGGTAGCACACCCACGCATTTCCGGCCTTGCGCGCTGCTGACATACATTTCCAAACTTGAACTTGGCGTATTTATTCGTCATCCGTTTTGAATTTTGGGAAATTTTTGCGTTCATATTCATATTCATGTTCATATTCGTCATCCGGCGCGAACTGGTTAACAAATTTAAAAACAAAACGAAAACAAAAAAACAAAAAAAATTCTGGGTTGGGGACTAAAGGGGAGGGGCATGTGTACTTCTCAAACTTCTCATACTTATCATAACAAACAATACATTTTAAGAAATTTATTTATAGGCTTTTTCAATTTGCCAAGTTGATATAAATCTTTCAACACGGTGATGAATTTCTTTTAACCCCTTGATGCCAGTATTATTTGTGTCCCTTTCTTTACTGCACTGGATTATACACATGACTGCACAGATGCCTTGTCTAGTAGCTGCACTGCACAAGGGACTGAGCGTGCAGCTGCCTTACAGGCCTAGTTCTACTGCATAGCACAGTTGGCCACAGCATTCCGGACAGATTAGTGAGGAATACAAATTGTTTGAGGGTTGTCAGGTTTTGTATCACATGAAACCAGTATGGGTCAAACTCATCACCCCTTTGCAATGATGTCAAATTCCTGTGAGTCGGGTCTCTGGTAGGACACATCGATGCTGAGGTTCCGAGCTGGTTGTCCGAGAGCTGTATCCAGGACATGGGTGGTTAGCGGGCTGTTGGCCATAGCTATCTCATTCCGCTGAACGGGGAGAGAAGGAGACTGCAAGTGCAACAGAAACAGAAACAAAATCTGTACGGAATTTGTTATCAAAGACTGATATTTCCGGTATTTCAGGTGGTGCAAATAATTAATTTGGAATCTAATTTTGTTGCTCAAGTTACAGTCACACTGTGTAAACAATTAAAGTACATGTAACTAACAATGGATTCAGTGAATTTTCATTGTTATACTGCACTGTTTTTCTTTTGTTAGATGTTCATAGACAAAGAACACTAGAGTATTACTAGGCCTATGGAGTGTTTTACGGTGATATGCACCATCTTGTTCACGTGGCAAAAAAACACGCATTGCTAGCCATGCTAGCGCACATTTTGAATAAAACACATGATGATTTGGAAGCGCAAGATGGCGCATATTACAGTGAAACACCTTAGTGTAGAAAACTACAAGAAACTGTCAATATCACTCAGTTAACCGAGACCAGATCCACAGGAAGTGAACCAATTGTGGTAAAGTGTCTTGCTAAAGGATTTTTAAAATCAAGCTTATTATTTATTCCATCAGATAAATCACAAAAAGACCTTCAATTTGAAACATTAATCAGTTATGCAATTATTTTTGGTCGGAAATTAGCATATTCTTCCCTATTGGTTTTCCATAGACTTAAATCAAAAGCCGTGATCGAAGTCAGTCAATTTAATGACATAAAAGCCTATAACTTTCTTAAAAATGAAGGGAACTCAATGAAATTTTCTGTGATTATAGATTGAAGCATTCTGAAAGAATATATGATACATTTATTATTACTATCTGTGGCCTTGCTAGATTAAGTGGAGGAGGCAGACTGTGACTGTCATCTCCCATGTCCTCAGTGTCTTGAGATATGGGCACTTGGCTTTCAGCAGATGTCAAGGATTCAGGGTCATGAGCACCAGGTGGTGGAATGTCATCTGAAGAAATGTCTTGACTGCCTTCTGGAATTTTAAAAGTTTCATCACAAATCTTCATAAATGTTTGAAGTTCCTTGGCATTGCTAACTTGTTTAAACTTAAGCAAAGTCCGTTTAACAAGGAGCTTCACTTTTGAGTTAACTGCAGCAGATGAATAGCCTTCCGTATTCGACAAAGAAAAACGTGAACTCAGCTGTCTTTCAGTTTCAGCCCGACTTTTTCCAACTGAAGTATACAAGTACAAGATGTGTCCATTTTTACAATCCCTCTTAGACTCAGGCATAACAGAGAAATTCACTTCAAGGTGAGCTCTAGCTATGCCAGGCTTGGCATTTGGATTGACATTTCTGCATTTCTTCTTCGGAGGCATCTGAAAATGTAAAGAAAAAACTCTGTATAGATGGCATCAAATACAAACAATTTTGTTTGTAGTGGGGCTCATATATTTACTTCATGAGAACAATTTTAGTGCATTTCATTATTTGCAGTTTTAGAGAAAAAAATATAATTTTCTATTATTAGTATTAATATCTTGTTTTCTTAAAAAAAAATCTAATTTTGTTCAAGAAAAGTAAAACAACCCCCCCCAAAAAAATAATAATAATATTCATCAATGTCATCAAATCAAATAAATTTATCTAGATTCTGTTACTAAAAGTTAGAACAAACTGGTTCCATTTCACACAAGAATTCACAAAATATAGATCTAGCTAGAAAGCTGTAGTTCAAAAAAGAAAAGTGTCATAAATATCTATGCCACATTAAAGGAATTGAATGCTTTTCCTTATATATCCATAACTAAAAAGTAACACTATAGTTTAGAAATTTACATAAGTAAACAGAGCACATCCAGCCAATCAAAATTACCAAAACCAGGTCACATGACCTACATTGTGACGTCAAACGTCCTATCAGCCAATGAAGCAGCAATATTTAGGTCACGTGATGTAACCAGTAATTTAGGCCTTACGATGATCACAAATATCAGTCAAAGTCATCCATAAACATCCACTACATAAAACCATCATTTTATCTAAAAAATAATTCATAGTACACACAAGTGTCTGGGATAAATTGTAAATTGTGTTTTATCAAGAACTGATGTCAGAAAAATAGTTTCTGAAGGCCGCGAAAATTACAAGTTTGGTTGAAACGGGGCCATTTTGTACACAACGGATCACAACATGGCCGCCATGCCCGAGTTTGCACACACGGCCGGCTGGGACACGGCCGATTCCGGATCCCAAAAGCCTTACTTCGCATCGTCAGATTCCAATAAAATTCCACCAGAAACTAGATAACATGTTTAATTTAGTTCCTACATACCTTTCTGTGATTTGAAAGCCGTTGAACTATGGAGGTATTTTGAGTTTTAGCGTACGATCACGATGGAATGAAGCAAAGTCTCGTGAAAATTAGAACACGACGCGAAAGAGCGAGACTTCCTACGTCATTTATATGACGTAGGAGGAAATATACCCCCGATAACCAATGAAAACCCAGCATTTTCGGGGACCCCCCCCCCCTCGCTGCCTCTCGTAATCTCGCGCGCACGTCACATGCAGATTCTGACCGTTGGTGATCGCACGGATTGTAATTAACGTGGTGTTTCTAAGCAAGACACTTTCAAGTCCCTACCTTAGTCCCACAAATGGGGCTGTAATTCTGTATATGAGCTCTATTTTTTCTTTTGTTTTTAAAGGATAAAAACAAAAATACAAATGAGAGCAATTATTTACAGCTAGCTAGCCCCATGGGTCTTGTCTATAGAGTATAGGCTTACCTGAATTTGGTAGCTTTCTCGCAAATGACCAATAACTGTCTTAATGCGATCCCGTGGACTACACATTTGACTACAAATTTGTCAAAGTCTTGGACAACAAAGTACAATGTACACAGAACAATAAACAAGTCATTGCTCAACAGGTGTTTGGGTTATTTTGTGTACAATTTTGCACTTGTCTACTTTAAACCTGACTAGTTCTTGTCCAAAACCACATTCGTCTCCAACTGTCCAAGTGGCTTCGTTTATGCAGTTTGCAACAGTATGGAGCCCTTTTTGAGCCTAAACTAGGGTTTGGAAAACGGCCTAAAATTTGACTTCGATATTTGAGTCCCGATTTGGGTGACCAAATTTCATTAATGAACCTATTTAGCTACTTTAGGTATATCGAATTTTATAACGTAATGATACAAGTAAGAGTATTTTCATTTAGGTCGGGTATAAATAGTTTCTAAAGATTGGTATGGGAGCCCCGTCTGGAAGAGAAACTTAAATACTGCCTACCGAAAAAGTCCGAGAAAAGAACTCCTGTCAAGAGAGGGCGGTATCTAACTTTAACGGCGTTTGTAAACAAATCATGGCAGACGACAGGAGTTCTGCGAGTGCTGCAAGCACAGGGGAGGGAAAGCTCTCCAAATCAGAGAAGAAACTGGCTCGAAAACAGGCAAAATCAAGACATACACTGCTAAGACACGAGGGAATCCATACAACAAAATTACCAACTAAAGTAAGTGGTTGTTGCGAGCATTTTTAAAAAGAATATCGTTCCCTTTTGCCAGGTCTGGTACCCTTTTTAATTCCATTAATTTAGTACATACCATTATCAGTGTCTAGGGCACCACTACCTATAGCAAGTTATCTAGGCCGTTTTCCAAGCCCCAGCTTCGTCTCCATTTGGGCTTCGTTCATGCAGCGTTGCAATGGAGATGGAGATGGAGGACGGAGTCTAACTAGCTTGGGTTTGTTAAACGGCCCTGGCCTTGATTATCCTGAATTACTTTTGCTTGCGATTCGAAATTAACCAGTTCGCGCCGGGATTATTTTAACATCGCCGAGCCGACGGGCGGGATTATTTTTACATCGCCGAGCCAAAGGGCGGGATTATTTTTAACGAAACTCGATCCGAAGCGTGTTCAGGCTGATAGTGCCGGGAAGCACACCCACGCATTTTCGGCCTTGCGCGCTGCTGACATACATTTCCGAACTTGAACTTGGCGTGTTTATGCGTCATCCGTTTTGAATTTGGGGGAATTTTTGCGTTTATATACGTCATCCGGCGCGAACTGGTTAAGGACCATTTAAAATTAAAATCCATAAACAAATGAACAAACATGGGAGATTTGAATTCAATAAATTAAACAGCTGAAAAACAATAAAACATGGCAAAATGCAGAATTACTTTTCTTTGTCATATTTGTTCTAGTTTACCAGGAGGAGGGTCATTTTTTTTTAAAGGTGATGACCATTAAACATAAATACAAAATCCATGTATACTGTTAAAATTCTCTCTTTAACAGCACTGAAAACATAATAGTTTTTATTGAAAGAGTATTTTCAATTGTTGAGGTGCTTATTTTAAATAAAATGCGTACAAATATTACCGACAATTTTCCGTTGGTTAATAAAGTTCATGCATGCAGACGTCACACGCACGTCGCACTTCACGACAGCGCCCCCAATGAGGTCTAGTTGCGTAATCACGGCATATACCGTCTGCACTTTGTTTGACCTCAAAAATGGCCGCTCGGCCCGGTTGCTAGTGCAATTAGCGCGTACGCGTAGCGCGCGTGACGTCAATGCAACCCCTTTATTGCAGCAGCTAACGTGTATGAATGGGTCCAGGTGGGAATTTCGTTACAAAACGTCTCCCCTAAAATGGCTACAAATATCGACATAATGTGAAAAAAATTATGGTTCATCCTCTGATTTTTTTCCACTAACGTAATAATTAGGAATAGATCTTTAATTCCTGAAAGTTAAATAAAAATTTCTCGGTACATCCTCTAGATATTTTACCTTTTTTTTGGAATTTAAAAAAAAAAATGGTTTCTGCCAATTCTCAAACGCGAAAGTTTACGCCATGCCTGTACTGTACGAATCTGGCTTTGCGGACGTTGGATAAATCACTGAATTCGGGGAGCGATGCACAGAGCTCTTCGAGTGCAAATTTGTACGTGTTTCAATGGTGCACTTCGAGGTAGCGATCTATACGTATTTACTGTATGAGATGTGCAGCTCATGAGCGTGGAAGAATGAATGAGATACATTTCAACGTTGGTGGTGCACTTTTGAGGGCCCCCTTCCGCCCCCCCCCCCCCTGTCACAGCCCAAACCTTTTTATTATCCATTTATTAAATTAATAAACCTTAATAATTTTCAAAGCACTTGATAGTCGGCAACGGCGGTCTTGGCAATGGAGTCAGTCGCAACGACCTCAAGCCTCTCTTCGGCCAATATGGTCAGCTGACAGACATTGTTATGCTGCCAGGAAAACCGTACAGCGTCATCTGCTATGCATCAGTGCAGGAGGCAGTCAAGGCTCAAGACCGCCTACAGGGGTGGCAGCTCCACCCACCTGATGGACACAGTGCTGCTGTCATACTATATCTCTCCTTCATCAATGAAGGTATAATGCATATTTATGAAGTTTACCACCCCCCCCCCCCCCCCTCCCCGAAGCTCAAGGTGCTACAAAATTATTACCCCTGCTCATTGGGCCAATGAAACATTCCAAATACCATCTCAGCTACCTTTGGGAGTATACAACATGGTGTTGCCATTTCGGTATAGGTACCCATTTACTCCTGGATGGAGAGAAGCGAAGACGAAAGTGCGACAAAGAACCTTGCTCAAGAGTACACACACCGTAACCCTGGGCTGGAATTGAACCCACAACCTGAAGAACCTGCAGGCCACAAAGACACCGCAATCGATCCACAATTTTTTAATTTTTGTTTGGGGGGGGGGGGGGGGGGGGGTGGTAATGTGGTTTCTTTGGTAGTCACTTGTTTACTAAACTAGGTATTTGTTTGACAACCGGCTACCTTAATTAACATAGTGTTATACCTAGTCCTTGCCTTTAGAATTCATTGCCTTAAACAAGTTGCAATTAACATGTATTAAAGTGTGTCAGAATCATGCATGTGTGGTTGTCATTTTTAGCCATAATTCCCCAAATCTTAGGAATTTTGAAGTTGAGTTTTGTTTTTGTATTTTGGCTAAAAACCCTGGCATACAGTAAGCATCAGATTGCATCGTTTGTCAAAGTGACTTGGCTGCAGAGTGCAGTGAGATCCATCAGGTCAGAAAATCTTAAGGTCAAACTGCTTCAGAGTCACAGAACACAGCAGGATCCATCTTTGCCATTGCTCAATGGGATTAGCTCTCATAGTCTTAGACTGTGGTTGTTTGTACACTGTTGACAGCTAAATCTATCAAATTTGTACCTGATGCACTTCGCTGTGTCTGGCAGGGTTAGGGTTAACCCTAACATCCCTCAATACTACAAAATACTACTTGAGTCAACTGTATGCAGTACTCTTACTACACTGGCCTATAAGAATTGAGTAGTATTTTATAGTACTGTGTACTGTACCCGAAATGAATGCCAAGAAGTAGTTCATTACATGGAACACTAAGAATGTTCCAATTACACCAATGTATGTTCCATGGCTTCAGGACCCCTGTTAACCACTGGACCATTCAGACGGGGTACAAGATCAGACATTTTAATTGGTGGTTTTTGTTCCCTAGTTCCACAGGCTAAGATGACAAGCGGCCAGGGTAGCTTGCCCCCTGGCCTGATCCTTCTGGAGAACTTCATCAATGTTGAGATGGAGGCGGAACTGATGGGAGAGATGCTGTGGGAGCCAGAAGTGCCATCCAAGGAGGCAGGTATGAGACGGTCGCAAGTAATAAGATCTCCCCCGAAACTCTCGTTTAGAGCTCACTGTCTAGGTGTACGTGCCCATTACAACTACGTGAGGAAATGCTGATAATAGCCATAGCTGTGTAAGCCCGTTTTAGACATGGCCCAAGCCACAAGACTGGGGCCAATTTCATGGAGCTGCCAAGCACAAAAATATGCTTAGCATTAAAGTTATTCTTCATTGTCAAAAACAGGATTACAGACCAATTTTTCAGGTGATGTATATTGTTTGTGACTGACATTCAGCTGTTTTTCTGCTTAGCATGAAAAGCACATGGAGTTTTAGCTAGTGACCTTTTTGTGCTTTGTAAGTTTTTGCATGAAATTGGCCCCATGTCATAAGAAACAAGGGATGAACAATAACCAAGCCTGCCATGCCTGTGTCACAGTTCCACTGAATACCATGCAACTTGAATTGGAACTGGATGACTTATAATGACGGACCCAAAAACTACAGCGACTATGCAGGGTTCCCACCGCATCCTGAAAATCAGGGAGAACCTGGGGAAATGAGTTTCACTTTCTTCCAGTTAGGAAGAGTCAGGGAATTTGAAGAAAAAAAAGTCTGTATCTTTGTGCTGCTGATGAACAACTGACCCAAAAACATGACTTCAGCATAGGAGAGTTAAAACGCCTTCAGATTTTACAGAATTCAACAGTTCACTCCTAATCCAGTAACAATGTGTGTTGGAAATCTGACATTTTTGCCTCTTTTGTAGGCCGATCGACTCTGAAACACAGGAAAGTCAAGCATTTTGGTTACGAGTTCAACTACGCCACCAACAACGTAGATAAAGACAGTCCACTCAAGGACCCTATACCTTCGATGTATGTGGATGTCATCGACAGAATTCTGGCAACGGGACTAGTGCAGACCAGACCAGACCAGATCACAGTCAACGAGTACCAGCCTGGACAAGGTTAGAAACGAGTTACGAGTAGTGAGACAAGAGTTGTTAATTTTTCAAAGTGAGATTTTTCACAGCACTGTGCATCACCTTAAAGAGGCCGCTTCTCAATTATCCCTTTTCAGGGTTGTAGCTAAGGTAGCAAATCACCGGCCGGCACTTGGGATGAAGCTAGCCAGCCAGCACAAATTGTGCTGCATTACATGGCGATTGCGAAGTTTCGACAGAGAAATTAGGCCAATACTACAATGGCTCAACCATCCAGCCCGAATGTCTAGCTACAACCCTGATCCCTTTACTTTCATTTTCTTGTAGGAATACCTCCCCATGTGGACACCCACTCAGCTTTTCAAGAAGCCATCATTTCTCTTAGTCTTGGCTCACAGGTTAGTCACATCAAAAATTCATTCGTAACACTCGCAATGAACTTGACTGCTCTTTACCCCTAACGTCACAGGCATTCATTTGGGGTACAGTACTGCAAAATACTTCTCATCGGCCATGGTTGCAAGTATTTTGTAGTATTGGGTGACGTTAGGGTTAAACATTGATTTCTTTTCCCATTTTCTGTATCTAAAGCAGGATTTTTGGTCTCATATTTGTGTTTTTTTGTTATAGGTCTTAATGGAATTTAGCAATCCAACCACTGGACGTCAGGTGCCAGTGTTTCTGCCGCAGCGCAGTCTTCTCATCATGACTGGAGAAGCCAGATACCTCTGGTCACATGGGTAAAGCCAATACTGGGCTACAATCACCCGGGACTAATTATGACATTTCTCGACTCCAGCTTTCAGGGGTGCATTGGTCTGAAAGTGGTTGATAATTGACGCCCGTGGCACTATGCAACTACAAGCATTACCCTGTTCATTAGGCTCTGGGCCACATGGCAGCCGTTATCAGCGTGCAATTTGACCTCGACCCTTACAGGTACCCATTTATACCCACGGGTGGAGCGAAGCAATTGTAGTAAAGTGTCCTGCCCAAGGGCACAAACACCATGCTTTAATTAAATTTACTATCCAGATGACGAAAACACCTCTGGGCACAATGTACCTTTTAGATGTTTATCCAATCCCTTACTGACCTCATTTTAATCATTATTTTCAGAATTACTCCAAGAAAAAGCGACGTCATTACGGCTTGCATTGATTTGAACAATAGCGTCCCAGAGACCGACGACAGATTGACTTTGATGCATCGAGGGGTCAGGAGATCGCTGACCTTTAGAGCCGTCAGGGGAGCTCCGTGTCACTGCGGTGAGATAAAAACTTGAGGGCGGGGCTAGGGTTGTAAAAATAAAATGACTGAATTGTGAAATTTGTGGGGCATTCTGGTCGCAAAATGAGACCTAACTGGGCAGAGATCAAAATGAGTTTTTGTTTTCAGGTAAAGTGGAACGTCGCTATAATGAACATCGTGGAATCCACAGACTTTATTTGGTATATCGATCGTTCGGTCCATCGGGTGCCCATTTTTCAAGATTTTTCTTATCCATCACACAAAATTGTAAAGCAACAGCTTTTCCCTTCTATTCATTGGGCAAATAATAACCAACCGTCACTTTTTAACATAAAGCACCGTCCAGTCGACGTTTAGGATTGAAAACACATTAATAAATATAAAAACCGAAGAAAAAAACCCAGTTTTTGGCATTTTACTTTACTATGGCCTGTGCCGAGTTTCGTTTCATTTTATCAGAACACCACCTTTGATGAACAGCAGGTTTATAATAATAATAATAATAATAACATTTATATAGCGCATAATATGGACTATCTATGCGCTTCACAATTAGTTCACAAAATATTCAGCACAATTAAATTCATATAATATCAAACATAAATAATTAAACTACACAAATAAGCAATTAAACAATAAACGCTACAAAATATACATAAAATATGGAATAATATTGGGCACTAAAGGGAGAGCATGAATGTTTTGAGAGCACGTTTGAAATTGTCGACAGATGATGCATTGCGTATACATGTGGAGAGGGATAGAGTTCCATAGTCGTGCAGCTATAGTGCCATAGGCATGTTCCCCATAGAATTTAGTATTGGTCCTAGATATCTGGAGAAGGTTCTGGTTATTGGAGTGAAGCGTACGGGTTGGGTTGTATTCCTTGATAAGATCTGAGATGTACTGTAGTGAGATGTGTCATTGAGGGATTTGTATACTAGAAGCAGGATCTTGAACTGGATACGGAGGTGAATTGGAAGCCAGTGCAGACGGTAGAGGATGGGTTTGATGTGCTGTTGTTTGCGAGATCTAGTGACAATCCTACGGCTATGTTCTGTATGCGCTGGAGTTTGTTAATTTGTGTATCTGGAAGAAGTTTAGTCAATTGTTTTTTATGTTCAATTTTTTAGCTTACCCAAGCCGCTGCGACACTCGGTTCAGCTCTGCAAACTCCGACCCCCGACCTGCTCTCTCCCTGCCGTCCTCTGACCTGCAGGCCCTGCATTTAGAGGCCACCCACGTCCATCAGGTCTACGACACCATCGCCGGTCACTTCAGCCAGACCCGGCACAAGCCCTGGCCCCGGGTCCTGGATTTCCTGCACTCCTTGCCAGTTGGAAGTTTAATGCTCGACGTCGGTGAGAATATAAAGCATAACTTTCATTGTCTGCTAAGTAAACAATATACACCATTTCTTACACGCGAGGTCTCAAAAATGCAGGCTGCCAAAAAAACACCAATGTGTCCTTGCGTAACATTTTGTTGTACAAGCCTACTATAGGATTATGATTATTTTACAAAGATTGGACAATGTGTACGTCCGCAAATGGCATCAGTGGACAAATAACTTATTTATGGTCGGGCAAAAGCATGAAATTTGGCACAAAGTACGTCATGAGAAAGCTATTTGTACAAAATATAAGTAGAATAACATGCAATGAAAATTCCAAATTCCATGCTGAATGTATCATACTATGTATGTATTATGTATTTTTTTCACCAATCTGCCTGACTATTAGTTGATGAGGCATAATGATTGTTAATGCACGTTTTAAGTGACTAGGCAAGATTACGGTACAGCTTGTCATCTTCTAACCAGTTCGCGCCGGAGGACGTATATACACACAAAGTTTTCACCAGATTAAAAATGGATGATGCATAATCACGTCACGAGCAAGGCCGGAAATGCGTGGGTGTGCTTCCCGGTACTATCGGCCTGATCCCGCCTCAGATCGAGTTTCGTTAAAAATAATCCCGCACGTCGGCTCGGTGTTGTTAAATTAATCCCGGCTCGAACTGGTTAAACTCATGGTATTAATGCATGGTATTAATTAAGTACAGTCATAAAAAGATTCTGGTTTACCCGTGAGGTTTTGTTTTAATAAACAAAATACAATTATGATTGATTGCAGGTTGTGGTAATGGTAAATATCTAAATGGGAATTCAAGCGTATTTTCGGTGAGTATATTTTGATTATGCAAATTAAAAATGTTAAATACATTTACATGAAAAAAAAGGTCATTCTATAAATATGGGGTCCATTAACATTACATCTGAGATGTATACAATTTTGCAATTCAGGACACATTCTTTCACCCTTGCTCTATGAGAGTTGTTTATTGCATGGCAGTGGTACATGACAGTGCACTCCAGCTGTGTGCATTGGAGAGGAATATACACAGTTATTTTTTGGGGGTAAATATTGCAGTGTAAACAAGAGCAAGGGTTAATGTCTTCTATCTCAAAGAGTGATAGAAACACCATAAGCTACTTAACCAGTTCGTGCCGGATGACGCATAAACACGCCACGAGCAAGGCCGGAAATTCGTGGGTGTGCTTCCCGGTACTATTGGCCTGAACACGCCTCGGATTGAGTTTCGTTAAAAATCCCGCCCGTCGACTCGGTGATGGCGTGAACTGGTTAATGGTAAAACACAGATCCCCAAAGAACAGTAATGTTAATTATTAAATTTGCAAAAGCACTGATCCGTGCTCGCGATTGTTTCACGCAAACTAGATTGGTTGCGACCGGAGTGCGAAGCTTGTTGAGATCTGTAAGGAGCGGGAGTTCCAGGCGTTAAGCTGCGATGGTTTGAATCTGCCCTTCAGGAACTCCAGCATGGATGCCTGCATCTGCATTGCTGTCATACATCACTTCTCAACTCGGGTATAAAACAGAGTTGTAAACTAAAGACAATGACTCGAGTTCCAGATATAAAAAGTGAAACTTTGCCAACAAAATATTTGCAATGATTTACAGTGTAACATTTATGTTCACGTCACTTCGCGAATACAGTACGGTACAGTGGCCGCTTAACATACACAGTGTCACTAACTCCCACCTTGTAGTTCTTTAGGGCACAAAATCCAGAAACTAAAATTAAAAATGCTTTTTCCAATTTGTAGTTTCATTATTGGCTTAGGGTGATTTCTTACTAAAAAATACCAACAAATGACTTTTTTGCTTGTTTATTTATCAAGTAGTCTTCAAATATTTGTGACCCGAATAAATAAAATATTTGACTCTCAACTCCCAAAAATCAGTGACTTGTTGCTACAACTCTGCAGGTAAGCAGCTTGGGTCGGGTGACTGAGAAATATACACAAACGAAAAGGTGGAAAGGGCACCCGAACCTCACTTGTACTTGTGTATCTCGTTGACAGAATCGTCGACTTGCAGCCGTCAAAGAGATTGCCCGCGTACTGAGGCAAGATGGTCTAGGACTGATCTACGTGTGGGCCAAGGAGCAAGAAAAAGACCAGAAGAAATCTCACTACATCAGCAGCGCAACTTGCAAGAAGGAGAAGAATGCTCAGTCCGGAGTGGGTGACGAGATAAACAAGGATGACAAATTGAAAAGCAGTGTGGACATCCAAAGATCGAAAAGATTGTCTGCAGAAGAGCAGACTTCCATTTGCCTTTTAACAAACGCTGAATCGACTGTTCACGCTACAACTGGGTTGGAAACTTCTAAGATGACAAGTGAAAATCAAAACATACTTGGAGCAGATGAAACATTTGAATCAAATACCAAAGGTAGTGAAGATCAGGAGTGCATCAGCGAAACAAGAAGCACACGTCCAAAAGATGCGAGTACGGTTTTAACGATCCACAAAAACCGGACCACCTTTCAAAGCCAAGACATGCTGGTCCCGTGGCACCACAAAAAAGACAGCTGCACACCCCTGCAGGAGAATGGTGAAGTCGGGGAGCAGGATGCCCCAGTGTATCACAGGTTCTACCACGTGTTCCATGAAGGGGAGTTGGAGGAATTGTGCCAGATGGTTGACGGGCTGGAAGTTAAAAGCACACATTATGACCAAGGAAATTGGGGTGTTGTCATTAGGAAGTTGTAGGTTATAACATGTTAGTTTACTATGGAAGTGCTAGTTCTGCTTAAAGGTTGGATACACCATTGGTAATTGCTTGAATTTTCATGAATGGGTGGATTTGGAGAGTGGGATTTTATAGTAAATATCGTCTAACTAACCTGTCCGAAGTTTTACAATCATGGATGCTGAGAAAAGCGGCGTTTGTTTTAAACTAGCATCATTCTTGTTTTTTGTGGGTTTTTTTGCAATTTGTTTTTAAAAAGTTCTATTTTTCAGTACAATTACAGGATATCTGCCTACAATCATTATTGACTTTAAAATAATTAAGAATTTCCTAATAATTCGGTAGTAAATTTGTTCGATATCTGCGAATGGTGTATCCTACATGTTAACATGTACCTTTAAAGTTCATACGGAGGCCATAAACCGAATTACTATTTGTTTATTAGTTTTTTCGAAAAATTTAATAATAATTTGACATCTATTAATCACTTATAAATGCTAACTGAGGTACCTGTATTTCTTGTTTCTAATCATAACATATAATCATAACATATAATGTTAATACAAATCTACACAAGTATAAATAAAATACGAGTTTTAAAAATGCAAGAACTATTTTGGCAAATAATTGTCTAGAGGTTGCGAGTTTTTTTTTCAATTTCGTCGACTTGTTTCTGCGGTCCTAAACAACTCACTAACAATTTGGTAGACTCGTTGGTAAAAAAAGGCAGAAAACAGTCCTCGCGATCGCACCCCTAAAGGCTTTCCGAGAAGTGTGAATAATTGCACGCCTGAATCCTGCTGTACCGCACACCTCGGCATACATTTACGGCATAAACGTACTAGTCTGTGAAAAAATTTGGTAAAGAGAAGATGAATGTTATTTTTTAAATGCCATATTGTTCAGTCCCAGGCTAAACCACAAAATCACACGCCTGTGATTTTCAAACCGGAAGCACTTAGAAAAATTTAGCATTATACTTAATAAAGAGAAGGGGTTGAAATCTGCCACAATCCAAAACAAATATTTTCTCTACAGCAATACTATACATGTACCAAGCTGCTACTACATGTACTATAAAACCATCACACTGCATTTTGGTGTTTAAACACTAGCTACATGTACACAATGCTACTAAAAAAGAAATGGATAATTATGGTATAAATGGATAACAATCCTAACATGGGTTGACAGTCTTCAAATAAAACCAATTGGTTTTTTTCACTACCCTTAAAACCAAATATTTGTTTTGGCTTAAATCATGCATATAGATCATCAATAGCATTTTTAACGGGGCAGAGATAGTTGTCATGTTAAAAAAAAACTCCTTTCAGAGTTTAAGTCAAAATTTTGAAATGAGAATTACGAGTTGGCAGCATCTGAACCAGTATTGAACCAGTACAGCATAACCATACATAGGTCCAGTGGCCCTTTTTTTGTTTCATCTTTGTCACTTTTAACCTCCAGTGGATCCCACCAGGTTTGGGCAGGTGGATTGCATGATGCACTGACCCTCGTGGAAGGCCAAGCCGGCTGCACACTGACAGCGCGCAACGCAGGGCAGTCGCTGACACAGCTTAACCAGACTGTCTGTGTTGTAGCAGGTCTCGAGGCAAGGTGGGCCACAGTCGTCGAAGATCATGGTCTCAGGACAGTCCATGCCTGTTGATCCCCACCAAAAAAAAAAAACAAGAGAATTATGTCAAACTTAAATTCCACAATCTGTTAAATGCTGTGGAAAAATACACCTGAAGCAAAGTTGCAGTGTGAGGCCTGAACACGTCAAAAGTAAATAATAAGTGATACTTTGACAGACATACGTGAGAAAAAGGATCTACTGTTTGCTTTTCACAATTTTCTTTCCAACAAGGTTTTCACGTCATCATGTCATCAGGCCTCATCCCAGTATTGTACAAACATTTCTGTGGACCTGCAAACAATTGACGTCCACAGAATGTGGGAAGAGGTTATGGAGTGTGGACTTGCACATGTCCACAGTCCGTTTCGCTCTTTCTGAAAAAGAACTTGAGGAAAAATTGGGTTAGGGTTATCTGTAGAAAAATAAAGGGGAAACACCCGAGAGGCCCTGAATCAAAATTTGGGAATCAAAACAATTTCTTGAAGCAGCAAAAAAAATGAGCATTTAGCCAACGTTTTCTCAATTATACGAATCTAAAGAAATGTCCAAAGTACATGTACGTATGAAAGGTACGACTGTGAGTTTACAGAGTAAAAGACCTTTCAAAAGTTTGTACATGTTTAAAATCAACAGGAACTGTGCAGATTGTTCATCACACAATGTCCTAAATTATCACTTTGCAAATCGATCGAAATGAAGAATAACACACAAAGGTAAGAACTTTTCTATGCTGAAAAAAATCGGTCTCTATAGTCTCAAACAAAATTAATTCTCATCTATCAAATGGATATAAAGTGAACAAACTTGCCACAAATTGTGCTGTTTCTCCAATCCCTGACGATAATTCCATTCCTCCGGCACTCTTGCGCATAGGCCGCAATGGCTTCGCAGTAGCATGGCTCGTTGCCCCCGCACGAGCAAGCATCTTGCTGACAGAGCTCGTAGAAGCTCCGGGGGTCCACCACATCCCGGCACTCGGCAAACATCGCCTGCTTTAGGACCTCGCACTTGGCTCGAACCGCCCGCCAGCCTCGGTAAGTCAGCGCCGCGCACGCCGGCAGCCGAGCGATAAGGCGCCGGGGCAGGGACAGAGTTTTCGGCACGACGGCCGGTAAAGCGCAGTGCTCGTAACCATTGACCTTCCAGCTGTGGATCAACTCGAGGTCAGAGCGGCTCGGCAACTGGTGCTTGGTCAGACTGTCGTCAGCCGTTTTCCCGTTAAAGTTACCGCAAAGACCACACAACCGCCTCCGGAAAGACCGTGAGACCGATACCTGAACTCCACCGTCGAAACCCCAGGAGACCTCCAATCTCTTCCCCGATACAACCTGGACGCGGTCGCCACGGACGGGGCGGATCTGTATCTCGGCGGGCTCGCTCAACGCAAACGGCAGCTCCACCGATCTGCCGTCAACTTTCACGCCGCCGGGCTGACCAATCTCAATCTTGACTCCGTTCAAGTAAACAAAGACAACTTTGCCGGGTGACGACTTCCGCCGAGTGTGCAGGGAAGCGTCTTTGTGTTCCAATTCCAGGTGGACGCTGAAGCTGCCCGAGGAGCAATCTTGGGCCATTGTGTAGCGACAGTTTCCATGGAAATGGAAGAAGTGAAAATCAAAGGACTGGAAATCGCCCTTGGGGTCGACAGTGCAGGTTGCCAGGTCTGAAATACAAAGTTAATACTGAATTGAATTCCTTTTATGGAGAACCACCACAGGCTAATATTACTTTATCAGACTAGCATACTGTAGCTAAGCCCCTTTGTTTGAATTTCATATGACCAATGTATCATTACCATTTTGATCGTAAGTGGTTGTTGGGGTGACTTTACTCTCTGCTGAGCAGACCGGGCAACAAAAGCCAGGCTCTCTGATGGCTGTCTGTCCCTGCAAAACAAACAAATTAATAAAAGACATGAAAGAGGACACAAAAAGGGCAGAATCATCCGGTCAAATTATGCAGTTGCCTAACCAATGCTTTTGAAGCACATCACATGTTCACACAGTTGTACTTTCCATACGTTCTGTGGACATTCTTTTGTGTATTCGTGTAAAAAAGAAAACAATTTTTACTCATTTTTCTGGCTTCCAGAAAATAATTTGAACCCTAAATTTGGATTCAGGGCCTCTCAGGTGTTCCCCTTCATTTTGTTTATATTTAACCCTAACCCATGTTTCCCTCAAGCTCTTTTTAACCAGTTCGCGACGGAGGACATATATACACGCAAAGGTTTCCATAGATCAAAACGGATGACGCATAAACGGTGATGTTAAAATAATCTCGGCGCGAACTGGTTAAGAAAAGGCAAAACGACTGCGCGGACATGTGCAAGTCTACAATCAGTAATCTCCTCTTGCAGGATCACATTTACAGTACGTATGAAATGTTCGTATACACAAGGCTTCAGGGAAATCAGGTTGGCGTAGCGGTTCATTCCTTGCCTTCCACCGCTGTGACCTGGGCCAATATGTGGATTTGGTTTCCACATCCTGCCCGATATCGTGGGTTTTCTCCAAGATATTCTTCTGGGATTTTCCTTCCACCTCTAAAACTGTACCTTCTTCTCGTTGTCTTTTTACTGTAGGTTTCTTCAGGGTTACAAGCTACAGCTCCTAGGGATTTTGAAGGATCCTTGGTTTCATTACCAGAAAGAATTAATAATAAGGCTTGAATCTTAATTGCAATGAGACTATTACCACAAATGAGCACTTAGGGAGACAAATTAGCTTAAGTTTTTAGGTAATAAGGAGACAGTGGCACTTAGGGAGACATTTTAGTGTCTAGCTACCCTAAAAAAATACGATATTTGGGAGTTATTTTTGCTCTAGAACGACAGATTAGGGTCTAAATAGCATAAACCGCTAAGATCTTAGAGAAAAAGGTTAGGGTAAACCAGTTAGGACTGTTTTAAGTTTGTGTACATCTCTATGGGATTGTCTCCCTAAGTGTCGCTTGTTTTTGTTTTTTATAGGTCTGTTAATATAAGGAAAGGAATTTCACCAGTGACTTTTACTGGGCATGCAGCCAAGTTGGCAGATCACATGACGTGCCAATCCAATGGTTGTAGGTTAGAATCCAACCAATTAGGTCCATTTGTTTTGCTATCCTTGTCATTCACACTTACCTGTGGACATGCTGGGTCAAAGCATATCGTTGCAGTGCATGTTGCTTTCCCACCTATGCACTGGCAATATGTGCAGCCATCCTCCCACTCTTCATTGGCCTGTAGGTATGTGGGGAAAAAACAATCGGTGCTAAACCCTAAACCGAACTCAACGCATCAAAATCAAATTGCTAGTTGTAATCAGTTGAAATGGATATTGCACCCTTAGGCTAGTATGGGGTGATAATCGGGACGAAAACCTAAATTTTGAAATATGATTTACGTCCACTTCAGGAGTGATGCATTGGGTCATTTAGGAGATATTTTGCACAGGAAATGGGTATCTAGCAAGAAAATAACTCCCCAGCCTGGCCAAAAAACAAAATATATATTATACGCACTGGATTAGACAAAATCCGTATTACATGCTCAGTCGGTATTAAAGTGCTATTAAACATAAATGACTTGAAAAGGCTAAACCAGTCATCCACATTTAATAGCACTTTAATACCGACTGAGTGTGTAATATGGATTTTGTGTTATATAGATTTTGTATTATCCAGTGCGTATAATACAGATTTCGCTTTTTGTTCCCTTTTTTATAGGTTCTACCTGTCGGATGGTACCATTGTGCCTGCAGTGCCGGGAATCTATAAAAAAACAAAACACACACACAATTAGGGTTTACCTTAGGGGCTGTCCAAAGTTGTCAACATTTTTAAGGTCGTACAGAGCGTACTACTTTTCAAGACCCCCCTCCCTCCCCCCAAAGTAGTACTTTTCAACATTTAGTCCAAACACCGGTAGGGCGCGGTGGGGCATTGCGTGCACGATGTCCATGCACAGCTGTGGGAACGAGTCGCAGTACAGTCGTGTCAAAGGTTATTCATTCACGTTTGGCACATTCGCGCGCTTATCAGGGCTAGGGCATCAATGTGTGTATGTACACCGCATGGTTATTGTTGCGCTATACGAAATCATTGACAACTCGGTCGCCGCGGCATGTAGTGCGGGCGGCGTCAAAGGTATCTCATCCTCGCAAGCTACGTATAGCTAGCCAGGGACGCATCTGGGGTTTTTTCTCGGAGTTGCACAATAGCTGTTAACAAGGTATAACCATACCTGCCGAAGCAATCATTTTTGAACAGTGGACTTTGTATCGCTTCTGATTTTAACGTTGAAAATTCTTTCGAGATAAAAAAAGAAGGAAACAAAACCAATTATATAATTATCTTTTGCTGTTTGTACGGTACAAAATCAACATTTTATTCACAATTTAAAGTCGTACGCGGCCTCCGACCCCCCTCCCCCCTGTCGTACGCTTTGTACGACCATTAAAATGTTGAAAACTTTGGACGGCCCCTTACATACGAAGTTAAAAAACGTTGACTAAATACTCATTTTTCTCGGTTCCCCAAAACAAATTTAACCTCAAATGTTGATTCTGAGCCTCTCAGCTGTTCCTTTTACCTTTTCTATGTATAACCCTAACCCGTTTTTCCTCTAAAGCTCTTTTTCAGAGACGGCAAAACAGACTGTGGACCTGTCCAAGTCCACAAACCGTAACTTCTTCCTGCATCCTGTGGACCTCAATTGTTCGGAGGACCACAGTGCATATGTAAGACTAACTCACACACACAATGTTCACTTATTTAAACATTGTAAATACATAATCTATTTGCATAATAAAAAAATACAATTGATAATAAAACAGTTGACATGTACTCGATTGATTACAGGATATTTAACATTCTTACCGACACATGACTTGCCGTCAGACTGCAGCACAAAGCCCACATCACACTCGCAGTGGAAGCTGCCCTGAGTGTTTATACATGCGTGGTTGCAACCGCCATTATGGGCAGTGCATTCATTGATATCTGTTAAAAACATCACACACAAAAATGACTTTAGTTAAGAAATTATTATTATTATTTTTTGTAGCTGAAAGAAGATTTGAACTGCTGGCATTCAGAACATCCTACTAGAATTTTCACCATTTAGTTTACCATCTCAAAATTCTTGGTTTATTTAATTTTTTTTCCAAAACAATTATACAAAATTGGCAAACATAATTATAAAACAAAGTTAACTGTAAATGTTATTTTCAAATTTTGGTTCACAGCACACCACTTCAAAGTTTAAGAATTGAGGGGAAAAAAAATAACACTGAATGCCTTATACTAAACAGGAAGTGTTCCAATCAGAAATATTTCTAGAAACACCAGAATGAATCACCGAACAATTTATTAAAAAAAATAAATAAAATTGAATTGTTCTTTGAATTTCACATGCGATAAACTCACCATAGCTGCACACGGGTCCTCTGAAGCCAGTGGTACACCTACACAGTGGTCTGCTGCCCTCGTCTAGGTCACATGACCCACCGTTCCTGCAGTGGAGTAGCGCACAAGGGTCGGTAGCCTCTTCACACTTTCGCCCTATTTGGGTTGAAAAGGAAAACAGCCTTCCAACCTCAAAAGCCACAACAATTGGGAAAGAATGTTGCACTTTCTTAATATCTTTCTTTATCTCAATAAAAGTCAAACAGTGCAAAACATTTTTTGAGAAAACACTCAAAAAAAAATTGTTTTTGACTCTCCATAGACTTTGTACAAGTGGCGCGGCAGGATACTACATTCTTTACAACAATTGCTTGGTTAGTACAAGTACAAGAGTGACTTTTAGGAACATTATAAGATCAAGGGCCAATGTCATGAAGCTGCTAAGCACAATCTAAAAATTGCTTAGCGTAAAAATGCTTCCAAGGCTAAAACGGATTGCCAATCAAATTTGTTGGTGATGTAAATAGTGTTTGTGACTGGTATTCAGCGGGTTTTTGATTAGCATAGAGGGAAAGCACATGAAGTTCGGCTGGTAACTTGTTTTTAATTAGCAAGACTTTTTTTAGCTAAGAGAGTCTTACCGGTGAAACCTGGAGCGCATTCGCACACCGGTCCCCGAGGCCCGTCGTGACATCTCCCACCATTTAAACAGGTATCTGCCATGCAACTGGTACTCACTACCTGGCAAGCAATGCCTTCAAACCCGTCGGTGCAGTCACAGGCGTAGCTGTCGGCCAGGTCGCGGCAGGTGGCGCCATTACAACACGGCGACGAAGCGCAGTCGTCAATTTCTGATTTTAAAAGGATTCAAGTTCGGTATTCAACTGCGCATGTGCACAGTAAAGATTTGAAATTTTTTCAATTGAAAAAAAACAAAACACATTTTATCGTATGCGTGAAGTGCCATGGCCTCTAATCTAGAGCATTGAATTTATGATCTGTAGGTAAAGCTACTCGGCCTTGGGTTAAGGTGCGTGCGCCCTTGGGCAAGGCGCTTTGTCACTCATTACTTCTCCCCACCCAGGAGTAATGGGGTACCTGTAAGGGCAGAGATGATTTCTGTGATTGATTTATAGCTGTATAATACCGGTATCAATTGATCGAGAGGAGTAAGGTTTGTAGCAATTCTTTGGCAAGGTGTGCACACCTAGAGTTGAAAAGTGTGTGATGGCTTTGCAGCATGAGCGTTGGCAACTTTTTGAATGTTATCACTTTTGACTTTTTTTCTTCCAAAATGGCCGCCAATATGCTTGTTACCGGATTAATTATATTTGGTGACAAGCATATTGGCAGCCATTTTTTATTAAAAGCGATGATAACACCCGAAAAGCTGCCACCGCATATTTTCCAAATACAGGACCTTGCCAAAAATCACCATGAGTATTAATCCCCTCATTTGATACCAACCAAACCTCCAAGCTGATCGATGGCCTCGATGATCGATCAGCTGATCAAATGTTATATCTCTTGAATCCTAAATTCCAGAAGCCCCTCGACTCCAACATACACTGCTATTAATACTGGACCGGGGACTCACTTTGACAAATCTGCGACGGTTGACGTCGGTAAATCGTGATCCCGTCTTGTTGGGTCTGGGGCCAGGCCATTGCGTCTCCCATGCTGCCGCAACTCCCGTACAAACTCAGTATCTCCGCATCGCTCATGGCAAACTGCCATATGTTCACCTGTGCAAAATGTGGATGGGAATTAATTCTGAACACAATCTCCAGAAACAAGGGTCGTTCATCATCAGCGCGCACGGAGGTGTTCAATATTGAGCCAGTTTGGTAGTCAAACTGTGCATGTGTACAACACGATTCAATGATTTTTCTCTTTGGATAAACGAGGCACAAAATGCACTATGGGGAACGTGATAACCGAATCAGTATTCTGCGCAATTCTTTTCTCATGCAATCCAAAAGACGACGAAAACATTTCTTGACACACAAAACATCTGAAAACACTTCGCTGTCCAACATTTAAAACTCTTTAAATCAAAGCTTTTTACATGCATGCGATAAAATGTTTATCTTGAAAGAAAAAAAATTGTCAAATCTTTAAATGTACACTTGGAATACTGATGCAAATGAACAATAAATTATTTAGCCTATTGGAAGCCACTTCATGAGATAGGCATTTCAAATTATAAAAAGTTGTGGTGTGAAATTTAACCAAATAATGCATATATTGACAAGACTCTGACAAACACATTTAAATTTTGGTAGAGTAAGTTACCATACCTGACTCAAGCGACCGATATAGCTCCCCGACGATCCGTCCTGCCCGCGTATCCCACCATGCTCTCTGCCCAGGGTCAGCAGGCCGCCGCCAGGTATGACACCGCCTGCCTGCAGTCCGGTGCCCTGTCTCCGTAGAGTGCCATCAAAGTAGAAACGCCAGTCGCCAGACTCGGCCTTCCAGGTGAAGGCAATGTGATGCCATTCGACTTCCCTGAGTGTAAACACGTGCAAGAGGTGTACATGAGTTATAGAAATAGGAACTGAATGGGGAAGTGTACCTTTTAGAGGTGCTAAATGCTTGCAAAAGCGTCAACATTTCTATTGTCTACATCACTGTTTTAAGCAAACTTTGCACCTCAAATTCAAGATCTTATGCTGAACTTATGCTGTCATCGACCGGCTTGAGGCGAGCAAGGCCGGAAATATCAGGGTGTGCTACCAACAGATACCAGCCTAAACCCGTCTCAGTTCGAGTTTCGTGAAAAACAATCACATGCCTGGGCCCGGTCGATGTCAAAACAATCCTGGCACGAACTGGTTAAATGAACCACAAATAGAAATTTACTATGTACCTTTTATATAATCATTTTTTTGTATTTGAACAAAGAAATTTACTGGATGAGCGAGGCTTTGAACCTGAAACCTCCGGATTGCTGTTCCGGTGCTTTACCAACTTTGGCAATTTCTAGCGCCGTCTGAACAAAAATACTGACTACATTTGAAGAACTTCATACATAGGGCTAGGTAGCTCAGTTGGTAGAGCACTTGAATGGTAATCCGAAGGTCGCAGATTCAAGCCAGTCAATGTGCTCAAATAAACACAAAAAAACAAAAAAACTAGATTTTACCAAACTGGTCGGAAATTTGTTTCCACCACTTCACTGTTCAGTTGCACAATCATGTTGCCATAGTTGCGTAGACTCAGCGCAACGCTCATGCCTCCGTGGTCCAGGGTCGACTGCTGGGCTCGCTCATCGTACACGATGTACGACAAGATAGGCCCCCTGCGGGTCACGCCCTCGGGTCGTAACCACAGCGACAGGGTCAGTTCGCGCAGGTCTGGCTGCACGTGGATCGGGTGGCTGAATGGGAGGCTCGAAGGGCCGAAGATCAAGTCGAAATCAGGGGACAGCTCTGGCGGTGAGAAAACAACGATCGGAGGAGGGGAGGTGGCAATTATTAGGCAAACAGATTATTAATTTGCAGTAAGATATAAGTTGGTGTAAGTCGCACAAAATTATGTACAAGAGTTATGTACATGGTTGGAAAGTCTATGATACAAGCTTTCATTTAGAACATAGTAAAGCTTTATAGCCCCTCCCGTTTTTAGTGATATAACAATTCTCACAATCCAGGAGAAATATTTTAATTTAGAGGACACTCATTTTCCGGTGTGCCGTTCGACAATAACAAAAAAGGTCCTTTGCAATGCTTGGTTTTAGCTAATTCAAATACAAATTTAACTGTAAACTAATACAATTTTGAGCTGCCAGTCATGTAGTTGATTTTACTAGAATTCAAGTATTGAATTCATCTTTTGTAGAATTTTGTAGAATGCCATTGGTTACAGTATTCGACTCATGTGCGATGGTGCATGGGTTTGAACCCTGCCAGGAACCTGGTGTTTGTGCCCTTGGGCAAGATACTTAACTACGATTGCCTCTCTCCACCCAGAAGAATAAATGGGTACCTGAGAGGGTCGAGGCCGATTGAACACCTAAATTGACAGCCGCGTGGTCCATGGCCTGATAAACAAGGTAATAATTGTAAAGCGATTTGAGATCGTTGATATGATGGAAAGCACTTGACTATTATAAATTGTCATTATCTCTCAACAAATAATGCGATATTATATTTTTTTTAAGCCTTAAAAAACAAAATTCAGTTTCAATAAACTTACTGAGTTGGCAGTTGTCCCCTGCATAACCAGTCGCACACCGACATATGAAGCCGTCCACACGGTCTTCACACACAGCGCCATTTAGGCACTCCTCCATATGCTCTAGACAATCGTCAATGTCCTCCTCACAAACGGCGCCTTGATAACCACGACGACACAGGCACTGGAAGCTTTCTTCGTCGTCGTCGTAGGTTGGGATGCACTGTCCCTCATTGCGACACGAACTAGTGTCGCAGGGGCTGATTCGTTCATCGCAGCGGTCGCCGCGGTAACCATCTTGGCAATAACAGCTGAAACCCTTACAAGATAAAATAATAGAATATATTACGGGACCAACTCTTTGATGATTGTAAGTGAATCATCAATTTACGCGACTGGTCAACATTTCAGGCCGGTTCATACTCAACGCAAAAGCAAATACGAATGCAAATTTGTAACGTAAGGGCAAGTTTTCGACCTGTGAATTCACAAAAGTGTTTTCAACATTTCAACGTTTTCAACATTTCAACTTCTACAAATTTCACAGCGAATGTTGCACGATGTCACATTAACTTCGCATAAGCTTTCGCTTGAAATATCAACCGGCCTTAACAGTGGATGAAAAATAACTTTGAATTGCTCAGGTTGCCGTTCAAAACGCATTACAAGACAGTCTCACTTCTGACAATTTTGTATTTTTACCTAGTAGCTTTTTTTCTATGCGAAGTGATAAGATTGAAATCAGATATGTCATCATTTCGTGTCAGAATGGTCGAGCGGTCTAAGGCGCCAGACTCAGGGTGAAAAACCCTTCACTGTTTGCAGTGAACCTGGGTGTTCTGGTCTCCGAATGGAGGCGTGGGTTCGAATACTACTTCTGACAACTTCCGACAAATCGTATATTGCTAACAGATATAGCTAAACGAATTAGCTTTTTTTTGTCTGCAACTTTTTCTGGATGAGATGCATGGGCTTAATTAGTGTTTATTTCTTTGTTTACCCTTGGTAGGTCCTGGCACTCCGCCCCATTCAGACAGGGACTGGAGGCGCAGTCATCGTAGTTGACCTCACAGGTCAAGCCAGTGAAGCCGTCGGGGCACTCACACATGTAAGAGTTGATGTCATCGTAGCAGATACCGTCGTTCAGACAAGGGCCTGCAAAAAAGAAACCAACATAGAACTCATAGACCCAAATATCACTTTTACCAAATGGCAAACGCACTTTTCTTTTCTCATGCAATAATGCTTTCCCACAGCATCCTCATAAATGAAATACACTTTTTTCTAAATTTAATTTAATTTAAGCCTAACCAGTTCGTGCTGGGATTATTTCGACATTGACCTGGCCCAGGCGTGGGGTAGTTTTTCATGAACCTCGATCCGAGACGGGTTCAGGCCGGCATCTGTGGGTAGCACACCCCGATATTACTGGCCTCGCTCACTGCGAGCTGGTTGCCGACAGATATTTCCGGCCTTGCTCGTGACATGTTGATCCGTCATCCATTTTGAATTCCGGAGAAACTTTGCGTGTACATACACGGCATCCAACGCGAACTGGTTAATGAAACAGAAGTTGATGGGCATTTATCTAACTGTTTTACCCTAACAGTGCAGAATCCAGTAATTTCAATACAAATATTTTCACACACATAGGAGGTTAGGGTTAATAGGCAAATTAAAAAAAAAAAGATGTGCAAGTTTCACAATAAACTCTAACAAGAATTCAATTTGTATACATTTGCAGTACCAATCTTAGTAATTGAAAATGTTGTAACCTAATACTCCATACTCGTACGCCAAGACAGCACTGAATACAAATTTTTACAAGTTAACATTTGACCCCACGACCCTTGACACTGACTTACCAGATGCACACTCATCCAGGCCCACCTCACAGTCTTTACCAGTGAACCCTGGTATGCATTCGCAGGAATAGTCCCGATCCCCGTCTATACACTTTGCCCTGTTCTTGCAAGGCCGGCTGAAGCAGTCGTCCAGAAGAATCTCACAGCGCTGGCCCGAAAACCCAGGAATACAGCGACACCAGTATGTGTCAACACCGTCCACGCACTGGCCTCCATTTTCACACGGGTCGGGCCGGCAGTCGTCAATATTCATCTGGCAATGCACACCCGTGAAGCCGGCAGCACACGTGCAGGTGTACCTGCGGATGTGGTCGGCACAGCTGCCACCGTTTTGACAGGGTTGGGAGGCACAGTCATCTACATTTACTTGGCAAAGCTTGCCGGTAAACCCGCGCGGGCACAAGCAGGAGAACGCGTTGACCCCATCCACACACATGCCGCCGTTGACGCACCGATTTGTGGCACAATCGTCGATGTTCACCTGGCACACATGACCGAAGAATCCCAGCGAACAAACGCAGGTGAAGGAGTCGATACCGTCCAGGCACTTGCCGTTATTCTGGCATGGATTGGAGGCGCATTCGTCAACATTTTTCTCACACAGAATGCCCGAGTATCCTCGCCAACAGTCACATCTGAAGCTGTTGACAAGATCCACACACGGTGCGCCATTCTTGCACGGTCGCGATGTGCATTCGTTGATGTCATTCTCGCATAAAACTCCATTAAACCCTTCCTGGCAAATACACAAATAACCGTTCACTTTGTCCAAACACTGGGCACCATTCTCACAGGGACTGCTGCTGCATTCATCAACTTCAACGCCGCACAAGTCACCAGTAAAACCTGCCCGACACTGACAAGTGAAGCTATCCACTCCATCTACACAACTGGCACCATTTAGACAGGGATTGCTACCGCATTCATCAACATCAACACTGCACGAGTCACCAGTAAAACCTGGCCGACATTTGCAAGTGAAGCTATCCACTCCATCTACACAACTGGCACCATTTAGACAGGGATTGCTTCCACATTCATTGATATCAACACCGCAAAATTCACCACCAAAACCTGGCTGACACTGACAAGTGAAGCTATCCACTCCATCCACACAACTGGCCCCATTCTGGCACAGTTCCCCACGGCAATCATCGATGTTGATCCCGCACGTGGGACCGGTAAAGCCCGACACGCACCGACAGTTAAACTCATCTACCCCGTCTACGCAAGTGCCTCCATTTTTACACAGCACGGCCTCGCAGTCATCAATGTTAACCTCGCAAGTGGGACCGGTAAAGCCTGGCACGCACCGACAGTTAAACTCATCTACCCCGTCTACGCAAGTGCCTCCATTTTTACACAGCACGGCCTCGCAGTCATCAATGTTAACCTCGCACGTGGGACCGGTAAAGCCCATAACGCACCGACAGTTAAACTCATCTACCCCGTCTACGCAAGTGCCTCCATTTTTACACAGCACGGCCTCGCAGTCATCAATGTTAACCTCGCACGTGGGACCGGTAAAGCCCATAACGCACCGACAGTTAAACTCATCTACCCCGTCTACGCAAGTGCCTCCATTTCTACACAGCACGGCCTCGCAGTCATCAATGTTAACCTCGCACGTGGGACCGGTAAAGCCTGGCACGCACCGACAGTTAAACTCATCTACCCCGTCTACGCAAGTGCCTCCATTTCTACACAGCACGGCCTCGCAGTCATCAATGTTAACCTCGCACGTGGGACCGGTAAAGCCTGGCACGCACCGACAGTTAAACTCATCTACCCCGTCTACGCAAGTGCCTCCATTTTTACACAGCACGGCCTCGCAGTCATCAATGTTAACCTCGCACGTGGGACCGGTAAAGCCCGGCCTGCACTGACAGTTAAACTCATCTAACCCGTCTACGCAAGTGCCTCCATTTCTACACAGCACGGCCTCGCAGTCATCAATGTTAACCTCGCACGTGGGACCGGTAAAGCCCATAACGCACTGACAGTTAAACTCATCTACCCCGTCTACGCAAGTGCCTCCATTTCTACACAGCACGGCCTCGCAGTCATCAATGTTAACCTCACACAAAGCCCCGGTGAACCCTGGGATACACTGGCAGAAAAACTCCTCAACGTAATCAATACAGCTTCCTCCATTCACGCACGATATTCCGCGACAGTCGTCAATATTTGTGTCGCACTTTTTCCCGGTAAATCCTGCTTTGCACCGACACTGAAAATCGTTGACCGCGTCAACGCAACTACCACCATTTCGACAAGGATTATTCGCACAATCGTCGATATTGACTTCGCAATCCTTACCGGTGAAACCCTCAAGGCAGGTACAGAAATAGTCGTTGATTTTGTCCGCGCACGCAGCGCCATTTTCGCAAGGGCTGCTCTTGCATTCGTCTTTATCAATTTGGCAGTTGTCGCCGACGAAGCCTTCTACACACTCGCAGCTGAAGCTATTCACTCCATCCTGACAGGACCCGTTGTTCTGACATGGCGTATCGATACAATCATCGATATCTACGTCGCATCGCTCACCACTGTAGCCCTGACCACACTCACACATGTATCCATTCACGAGGTCCTGACATGTTCCATTGTGTTGGCAGGGGCCTGAAAATAGAAACAAATTAACACAGCCTTTTGAACCTATATTAAAGGTAGTATACACTAAAAGAATGAGTTAGGGTAGGGGGGTTCATATGATTTATTTTTTAAGTTTTGTGTTCATACATCGTAGATGCTAAAAACAAACCATGAAATTGAATGCTGTTTTTGTAGTCTGGTTCCTTGACTTTCTTTAGACATAACAGATACAGTTATAAATGTCCGAGGAATTATCAGGTTAGAAAACCAGACTAGTTGGCTGGCACCCATTGTTGGATGTGTAACAGTATACTGCAATTAAAATGTGGACTAACTAAATTTAATAAAATTGGGACAGTGTTTGAAAATAGTCAGGTTTTTTCCAACGATTGCCGGCCGGCAATCATTAGAAATCGATGCAAAATTCCACTTTTCTTGAAAACCACAGCACACTAGATGCTTTCACAGGATGCTTGAGACTGTTATTTACTCATAGTCAAGTTAGGTGTTTCATAATAATTCAGTAGTTTTGTTTTTGATGTTTGCAAGTAGTGTATACGAACTCTTTCAACTCTCTTCAAATTAGAAGTCTGCAAGAGTGTTAAAAACTCAACTGACCAAAAGAAAATACCTGATTGACACTCGTCAATGTCGACCTCACAGTCGAGTCCACCAAAACCATCCGGACAATCGCACAGATAACCGGCCATCCCGTTGCTGCAACTACCGCCGTTATCGCAAGGTCTGCTGATGCAGAAATCCACGACTGTCTCGCAGTGAGTACCGGTGTATCCGTCGGTGCACAGACACCTTGCAGGGCCCTCGGGCTTGTCCTTGCACGTCCCCCCGTTAGCGCACTTGTGGCTCTCGCATGGGGCGATCAGAGTCTCGCAGTTTTGTCCCCGGAAGCTTTCGGGGCAATTGCACCGGTATCCCTGAGTGACAATCAATAAAAGTAAGACTTTTTATATAGCGCTTTTAACCAGTTTGTGCCGGAGGACATATAAAAAACAAAGTTTTCCCCAGATTCAGAACGGATGACGCATGTAAACACGTCACGAGCAAGGCCGGGAATGCATGGGTGTGCTTCCCGGTACCATCGACCTGAACCCACCTCGGTTCAAGTTTCCTTAAAAATAATTCCGCGCCTCAGCTCGGTGATGTTAAACTTATCCCGGCGTAAACTGGTTAACTCAGATCAAAGCGCTTTACATTATTATTACCCCTGATTATAGTTGTAATCGTTGATACAGTGTATGTCTACTAAAAATATTTTTAAGAAATGGTATGAAAATCATGAAATAAAAGAGTTTCTAAGGAGACGCAATTTGCATCTTTTGATTTTCACAAATACGTAGCTACGTTTTTTCTCAGTATTTAAATTTTTAACATGTCGAGAAATGCAAATTTTACACAGCCATAAATTGTCAATGGAATTCTCTATTGAAGTGCAACAAAGAGGAATGCAAGGAGAATTTTATTCTCTTTCCCAACACCCACAAATCCTCATTTCAACCTCTGTCAAGTTCTGTTTCATTTTGCCAGACCGTCTCACAATTTGTTTATGTTTCTATAGACACACAAAAAGGTTACAAACCAAAATGCAATGGATTTATAAAGTGCTCCAGAATGGCTCTCGGCTTATTCAGATTTTTTTCTCAGAAGGAATACTTTTTTTAAATAAATGGAAACGAATTGTTCACGAGCCGCTTTTTAGTGTGTTTTTGGTGTTGTTCTTTTGTGTCTTTTGTTTGTCTTTCTTCTATGGTCGCCTTGCCAGTTTGTTTAGATTTTTAGTATAGATCTGGTTTGAGGCGTCTGTCTCCTGAAAAGATCAAGACATTACCGATGCCAGCAGGGATAGGCCTATGTAATAAGTAACTATTAGTTCTCTGTTGGCGGGACAGACGTATCCCCATACTTTTGTTTGGGTACTGGCCTGGTGATCAGTCTTTTTTTCTTTGTCTTTTTCTTCCATTCTGTGCTTTTTAACATGTGTTCCGCGCCTTTGATAAATTTTAAATATTATTAAATATTATTATTATTACAAGTCTCACTTTTTCAAGACTGTAGCACTCTCCGTTGTTCAGACACGGCTGGAAGGCGCAGTAATCTTTCAGCTGACAATACCTGCCGCTGTATCCCTCCACACACCGGCAGGTGTAGGAATCAGTTCCATCCACGCAGGTGGCTCCATTGCGGCAGGAATCTACAAGCAAAACAAATTGTGAATATGTAAAGAACCCTTTCTGTGAAGGACGGAAATGATATGCCACTTGAAAGTACATGTAGTACGTGTACATCATTTACAAACATCGAAACACAAAACTACTCAATTATTATGAAATACCTTGCGTTACTGTAAGTTAATAACAGTCTCAAGCATCCTGTGAAATCACAGCACCTAGGGCCAATTTTATAAACCGGTAAGCACACAAATTTGCTTAGCACAAAAAAAGTTTTCCTAAGTAAAAACAGGTTACCAGCCAAAATGCCATGTGCTTTTCATGCTAAGCAAAAACCAGCTGAATATATCAGTCACAAACAATAAACATCACCTGAAAATCTGGTTTGTAACCCTTTTTTCCCCCTAAGGAAGAATTTTCATTGTAAGCAAATTTACATGTTTTATGAAATTGGCATCTGGTGTGTTTTCAAGAAAAGTGTTATTTTGTATCATTTTACAATGATTGCAGGCCGGCAATCGTTGGAAAAACCTGACCATTTTTCAACACTGCCTCATTTTAGTCCACATTTAGTCTTTTTTTAGTCCACATTTTATTTTCAATTCAATACCCATTCGTGAATTTGTTTTGTCTGAAGAAATTCAAGAAATTCAAGATTTTCAAAACTGTAAACGGGTCAGCGTCATAATATTTACTATGAATCCCCTGATCCATCTATTTTTGAAAATTACAGCAAAAAGCCAATGGTGTATACTACTTTTAATAAAATTCAGTGATAAATATTCTCTCTATTGGAAACTTTCAATTACTTACTTTTTTCACAGTCATCGACGTCCAGTTCACAGTGTGTGCCCGTATATCCAGGTCGACAGAAACACTGGTAACCGTCGATAGCATTCTTACACCGCCCTTTATTCTGGCAGGGCCTGCTCCTACATTCATCGATGTTAAACTCGCACATCCTCCCAGTATACCCAGCAAGGCACTCGCAGTGAAAAGAATCAATTGCGTCAATGCAGCTGCCACCATTCCTGCACGGGTCCGTGATGCAGTTATCGACGTTGGTCTCACAGCGAGTACCGGCCAAACCACGAGCGCATGAACACACGTAGTAGTTGACGCCGTCGACGCACTGCCCGCCATTCATGCAGGGGCTGGCAGCACAATCGTCGATATCGACATCGCACAGATCCCCGGTGAAACCTTCAGCGCAGGCGCAATGAAATGCGGCGATCCCGTCCAGGCAGGTTCCGCCGTTTTCGCAGACGCCTTCGCGACAATCCTGGATGTTGATCTCGCAGAGATTCCCGCCAAATCCGAGCTGGCAATCGCAGCGGAAGCCACCCACTTCATCAACGCAACTACCGTTGTTCTTGCAGAGCACCCCGGCACAGTCGTCGACATCAATGTCGCAACGCGCGCCGGTGAACGCCGGGACACACAAGCACTGAACTTCATTGATTCCATCCACGCAGCGCCCTCCATTTCGACAAGGGTTGGTGCGGCATTCGTTTATGTTTATTTCGCAGTCGCTGCCGGTGAAACCAACAGCGCATCTGCACCAGTAGCCACCAATGAGGTCCACGCATGACCCTCCGTTATCGCAAAAGGACCCGGGACAATCATCAATGTCAACTTCGCAGTCTTTCCCGCTGTAACCCGTAATGCACAGACAGCGATAATCAGATACCTCGTTAACGCAGACAGCACCATTTCTGCAAGGGTTAGGGAAACAGTGGTCCTCGCTTATTTCTGCACAAGTCAACCCAGTAAACCCTTTAGTACAGTTACAAGTGAAGGAGTCAATTCCGTCAATACACGTGGCTCCATTCAGGCAAGGGTCTAAAAAAATACAATGAAAATACAATGAAAGGCTTTCTTTGGGAAAACAATTAAAACAACTGAACAGTGTTGAAGCACAAAAAGGCTTGACCCTCAAGGCCCAGGCAAAGGATTTAGACCCTCAAGGCCCAATGCCATACAAAATGTTGTGTAGGGTCTTGAGGACCCAAAGCCTGGGCATTGAGGACCCCAAGCCTGGGGACGATTTTACGAAAGACTAAGATCAATCTTAGGAAGACTAACTCATCCTAACTTGCATTGGATCTATTGCAAGTTAGGAGGAGTTACTCTTCCTAAGATTGATCCTAACATTGGTGAAATCGGCAGCTGGGCCTTGAGGACCCAAAACCTTGGCCTGAACCTTGAGAGTCAAGGCTTGTGCTATAACAATGTAACAGACACTCAAATTAGATACAGTTCCATATCCTATATTACATAGAATGTAAATTTCTAATAAAACAATTTCCATAGCATTGACATTGTCTGATTAAAGAACAAAATACGAGTTGATAAAATTTTGGTGTGAATCACCACTCTTTAAAAAGTTTGGGGTGGTACATGCATACAGTTTACAATATTGTTGCCAGTAGTCTGGCTCCCCCACCTGATTCGCATTCATCAAGGTTCACACCGCACAGGGCACCAGCGAATCCCGGCAGGCATTTACAACTGTGAGTTGTCACTTGGTCCACGCAGTTTCCACCGTTTAAGCACGTCACCCCTGCACAGTCGTCAATGTCCGTCTCGCAGAATTCGCCGGCGTACCCTGGCGCGCATTGGCAGAAGGGTTCGCCATGAGGCGGACTCGTGCACGAACCGCCGTTTAGGCAGGTTGAGTCATTACAGCGGGGAATCACAAGCGTCTCGCATCGCAAGCCTTTGTACGTGGGCCCGCAGTCACAATGGAAACCCTGTTAAAAAAAGGCAACAAAATAAAAGCTGGTGGTTCATACTTCAAATATTTGCTAATGTTATAGCTAGATATGACAAAATCTCAGAAGATAAACTTATACATTTTAAATTATGTTGCTAAATGTACCTATAAGGAGAGGGTTTAGTGTAGGTTTTACTGTATTAAGGGACAAATGAGATTAGGGAGACATTTCAATGTCTCCCTAGTGTCCTAACCCCTAGAAGGAGAAACATTTTTACTGTCGAAACAGTCTAGATCGATAGAGCAGGGTCTAAAATGTATAAATATCGAATTTCTAAAAAAATGGATTAGAGAAAAACAGGTTAGGTGAAAGTAAAGTTTGAAAAAATGTGTGTACCCTCTATGGAGATGTCTCCCAAATGACCAGTCGAAGGTAAATATTATTTGTATTATTATATTAATTCATAAATTTGCCAAGGAATATTTTCTTCAAAAAGGTACATAACACTGAACAGATAACTGAAATATTATCCCCAATCAATTTTTTGTTCTTCAAACGGCGAGCAAATTCCTGATAAAATTTGTGTCATTAAAATCATACAATCAGAGATGAGATTGTCAATTAAGAAAACAATCTGAAAATTGATAAAATGTCTAAAAGATGCATATCTTTCTACACTAAAAATGTAATTCTTTGAGATTCAAAAAGTCTGACAAATCTCATGCCTGTACAATTCTCATATAGGTTTTTAAATTACAAGCACACATTTGATAACCAGGAGCAATAACTGTAAAATATATTAACCTGCAGTTGGCTGATGCAGGTCCTGTTATGCTCGCAAGGGTTCCGTGCGCAGTGATCAATTAGCATCTCGCAGTTGGTGCCCGTGTAGCCCTCAACACACAGACAACTGTATGCACCGACACCATCTACGCACGTTGAATTGTTCCCACAGGGGGAAGGGAGACATTCATCAACGTCTTCCTGACAGTGTTCTCCGGCAAACCCTACTGCACATGTGCAGTGCGGCCCGCTGGCCAGGGATTGGCATGTTCCATTATTGTCGCAGGGGTAGTCGGCGCACCTATCGATGCGATTCTCACACAAATTACCTTCAAACTCCGGCGTACATGAACAATTGAACCCCTGTTATGAAAATATGTGGGAAAAATGCTAGTGATGCTGTGTACCATCAACAACAAAACTGCTACAAAGCTTAAACAGATGAAAACATTTAGCAATTTGAGCCGTTTATATTTAACCAATCCAGTCCATAATTGAGCTGGAAATAAAAACAAATTTGATTGTAGGCATCCAGCAAATAGATTCCGCTAGATATCCTGTAATTGTTCCAACAAATTGAATTTTATACACAAAAATCAAGAACGCCGGCCGGGGATCGCAAAATTGTTTTTTTAAATGTAAGAACCACTGCCTGACGCCGGTTGAAAATGAACGCCGTTTTTTGTGTATTTCTCAGCATCCATAATTGTAAAACTTCGGACAGGTCAGTTATAAAACATTATTTAATATAAAATACAACCCTCCAAATCCACCCATTCTAATCATTCAAGCAATTACCAATGGCGTATCCTACAACTATGATCGTTTTGGAATGCAAGATCTATGTGACTGAAATAAAATATAGTCAGTAAAATTCTACACTTGCCCTAATTCCATCGCGACAAGTACCCCCGTTCTGGCATGGTGCAGAAGCACACTCGTCTATGTTGACTTCACAGTTGGTTCCATCATATCCTTCTAGGCACTCACAAAGATACGAATTGATGCCGTCGTGACAAGCAAGAGCATGCACACAAGGACCTGGAGATTTTGGGTAGAGAACATGTACGATCACTGTCTAGCAAGAACATTATCTGACCACACTTAATGGCAACATGCCAGAAGGAATATTTTCAGAGGAAGTAAGGAGTCATTAATATCTTTACAACAAGTAAGCTTTCCAACAGTATTTTTGTTGGTCATTTTCTGGATAGCTGCAAAAAGTATACTACAGCTTAAAAAAAAAGTTTAACAATATTAATCAACAAAATTGCTCATTAACCAATTTGCGCCGGGATTATTTTAACATCACCGAGCCGAGGTGCGGGAATATTTTTAACGAAACTAGATCCGAGGCGGGTTCAGGCCGATGGTATCGGGAAGCACACCCACGCATTTCTGGCCTTTGCTCGTGACGGTGTTTATGCGTCATCCGTTTTGAATCTCGGAAAAACTTTGCGTGTAAATACGTCCTCTGGCCCGAACTGGTTGAGTGAGAAAATTCCATTCTTACTTGAATAACACTCGTCTATGTCGACCTCACAGTTTGTTCCACTGAATCCTGTCGGGCAGGCACACTGGTAACCGGCCACCTCATCGCGACACGTCCCTCCGTTCACACACAGACCTTCGTGGCAGTCGTCAATATTAGTTTCGCACAGGGTACCAGTGAGGCCTTCAATGCAATGGCAGAAAGCACCGGTGTCCGACCTACTGACGCAGGTCCCGTTGTGTTGGCATAGCGTCGCATGGCAACCATCTGGCTCTATGGAAAAGAAGAACGTCAACAGGGGATGACTTTCTTTCTTGGTCACTAAAAACTAACCAGTGTTGCGGTTCTTGTTGTATTGTTCAAGGCACTTATGTACCCTAACCCGGTTTTCCCTTCAACCTTGTTCTATGGTTAAAACAGAACAAGGTTCTATAGAACAAGGTTCCAAGAAAATTTGTCGAAGAAAAAATACTTTAAAGATAGTCGGTTTCAAACCACAGACCATTCGATCCATAGCTCTCCTCTCTACCAACTATGCTATTGGCAAGTTGGTTGAGGAAGCAGTTCTTTATAATTCTTCATAGCAGGCGCGGTTCTACAGCCAATATTTTAGGGGGAATAGACCCGTCGCACGTGAAGTCAACTTCTATTTATCCAGTATACGTATTTTCCAGAATGTACTTTTTATTGCATTTTTGGTGGGTGGGGGGGAGGGGGGGCGGAGGGGGGGGGGGGCGGATGGGGGGGGAGGCTAGACAAAAAAATGTTGGGGGGCTAAAGCCTCCCCTAGCCCCCCGTAGAACTGCGTCTGCTTTATAGTTCTTTAATGTATATGAGTTGCTGTTGCTCTTTCTTATGAATATTCATTTACGCACCACCCAGCTCCTAACAAATATTAAATCCCGACCCCAATTAAAAAAAAAAAAAAAAAAAAAGCCCAACAGCAATCGAGGAAATGAACCGAGATGACTCTCACCGACACATGAGTTTACATCCACGGATCCTAACTTGTCCGATGAGGATCCCTCAGGGCACGGCAAGCAGGCATGCTGCTTCCTGATTGGTTGATACCAGCCCGGTGCACATGGTATGCACGGCTGGTAACCGGACATAGAGAAAGAGCCTGCATCACATGGATCTATGAGAGAAAGAAAGAAAAAAATCATACGACAGGCATGATCTACTCCTTTAAATAGCCGTAAGTGGTGAGTTGCCTTAGCATTGGAATTAACAAATGTCAATTAAGAACCACGGCAATCTCTAAAACCTACACATGCATTCCTCCAAAGATGAGGCCCCTTCGAGTTCGGCCGCTGTGTCGTCAGGGCACTGTTGGCAAGATGTGGCGCCCTCTCGTGACTGAAAGGTTCCAACAGGACAAGCAGGGCACGGCTGCAGGCCGGTTTTCGAGTATGTTCCCGCTGGACAAAGATCTAGAAATGAAATGAAAGTAATAATTGATAAGATTTAATTTCTGCCAAAAAACAAACATCTTAAGCACTAAAACATCTTAAGGACTATTTCATGGCGTGGACGTGCTTAAGCTTGCGCGAGCTTGGAAATTTATATTGTTACGTCACTGATTTAAGCAACTTTTTTTCTCCGTAGTTAAACATGGTAAACAGACCCTATGAAATTACAAAGGCTGTGTTAAGCACATAAGCGGCTGTTAAGGAGGACTATAGAGCTGCTAAGCACAAACATTTGCTTAGCATGAACATTCTTCCTTGGTAAAAACCGGGTTACAGTCCAAATTTTCAGGCGACGTCTATTGTTTTTGACTTAGTCTTTGCCAAAGACCACTGCATTTGACAGTGTGCCCGCTAACGACATGATTTATATTCCCATCAGCTCCCTCAATCACGAAGTGGTCTTTGCAAATTGACCATTCAAATATGTGACCTGTCATCACAAAATGAGCGTAAAGTCGGCAAAATCAAAAATTGAGATATGGGTATATTCCAATTCTGTGGAAACAGAGCTTTCCAATGGTATATAACACTTGGAGGTTTGATACTCGATATTTCTTTTATTTGTATTTTTTAGTCTGGAGTCTTAATACAGAGATTATGAGAAAACGGGCATTTCTTGCAAGAAATTGTGTGAAAGGCATAGAAAGGCATAGTCAAAATTGTCTCAAAAACTAATTTTGTTTTTATCTGATCGTCCTGAAAAATTGGGAATTGATTGTTGGGGATTTAATCTTAAAAAAAACCATATAATCTCAAAATCGACCACCCCTTCAAATGTTGACTTTGACTGGCCATACTGGGAAATCACTCCGTGCGACTTTACGATCATTTTGTGATGACAGGTCACATATAGGCATAGCATCTTCACGCAGTCAACTACCATTCAACGGCCGCGCTGCCCTGCGATGCATATCTAACTAGCACTGCTTCACAAAGGAATTTTGTGCATGCGCATAATACGTGTTGATAATCGCAGTTCTGCGATCGCTGATAGGCTCCCTAGTAAAGCCTGCGAAAAATTAAGAAAAAAGTTAAGCCGCTAGAAGCATTTTGCAAAGAGTATGCATGAGCGAGGAAGCTGGTTTATGATCGTGTCGTAAGCGGGCGCACTGCGTGAAAATAATACGGCGACGTACATGATCGATCAAACGCATTCGAACAGGCACATTTTGATCGGGCACTGCACTAGTCATTAGAATGTGAACTAGACTTACAGCGACACTGCTTTTCACCCCTCGCCCCAATAACTGTGGTGTTTTTGCCTTCTGGGCAAGTCTCGCAGTTCATTTGTCCGGCTTCGTCTTGGAAAGTTCCATATTCACATCTGACACACTCCTCTGAAGCTAGCGAGTGATAAGTGCCGACAGAACACTCCACTAAATTTATTACGAAAAAATGAAAAATTAAAAAAAAATCATAGAACAATTTATGTTGTGTAAATGCTCCATGTATCAAAAATGCATCAAATGTAACTTGCTTTCATGACATAGAAAGTGTTATAGATTTAGCAATTTTTTGATCAGGCTTGAGATGTTTAACTCCACCCAAAAAATGTTTTTGGTCTCCACAAAATCTGATCCTACAACAAATTTGTGATCCAAGGCATCCACCAAAAATGCGCTAGAAATCTTGTAACTGTTTTAAACAATTTTAATTTCATAAAACTTGATTGTAAAACTTCGGACAGGTCAGTTAACCAGTTCGCGCCGGGATTATTTTAACATCGCCGAGCCCACGGGCGGGATTATTTTTAACGAAAGTCAATCCGAAGCGTGTTCAGGCTGATAGTGCCGGGAAGCACACCCACGCATTTCCAGCCTTGCCCGCTGCTGACATACATTTCCGAACTTGAACTTGGCGTGTTTATGCGTCATCCGTTTTGAATCTGGGAAAAAAATTGCGTTTATATACGTCATCCGGCGCGAACTGGTTAAATGATATTTACTATAAAATACAACCCCCCCACCCCCCCCCCCCCCCCCAATATACCCATTCGTAATAATTTAAGCAATTATCAGCAGAAACGTGAACATTTCATAATCAAAGAACTTGGTTTCTTGACAACATTGTTCACCCACACAAAATGATAAAAATAGTTGAAAAAAATAGTTGAAAATTCTATTTTGGCTAGTTTTTTAGTCATGGGAAATTATTGGGGTTATTTTTAAAATAAGTCTGGTCTGGTCTGGTCTGGTCTGGTCTGGTCTTTTTCGCACAGCAGTAACATTGTGATTGGAAAAAAAATAACCACCACTTTCAATGAAATTATTGACCCCAAGACAAAATGTTGCTCACTTACGGCAAATGTTACCCCGCTGTATGTGCCCCTCCTCACAAACCAATCCAGGCACGGATGGGACATCCGCACTGCTCAGGGCCTCATCAAAGAACGGAGCAAGTGATTGCTTAACGGAGTCTTCCAAGTCGTTCAAGAGAATCGCTTGAAGTCTTGAAACGAGAGTGTCGACTGGCAGATTGGACTTAAGCAAGAAAACATGGTTCTGTAAACATAAACGAGCAAATAGAAAAAAAAACCTGAATGGTTGCCAAACCACGACTCTCGTCTTTTTTCACGATTACTCTATTTTACAACTTGACATCAAATGACTTTTGACCTGAGTATGTGACCTTTAATATCACCATCACATGCAAGTTTCTATATTGCATCTATGACCCAAGTTTAATTGCAATTGAACTGAGACCCATTTTACAATTCTAGCCTGTTTGACAACTAGACCTCAAATGACCTTTGACATGACCATTTTGCATGCATGACCCAAGTTTGATTGCAATTCGAGCGATTCACAATACATAGAAGCTGCCGTTGGAGGCGCAAATCCTGCTATACCCGCAGTGCATCATGGGAAAAAGTCGGCATCAGTTTGAAAAACGGTATTCATTTTGCATGACCTCATCAGTTTTTACGTCTTTTTGGACGCGCACGATTAAAGTTCAATTTGTTTTTCTGCAAATAACAATGTTTTAATCAACGACGCTTCCGGATACATTTATGTTTGTGTTGTACCTCGCGTGAACAATGAAGAATAGATATTTCACTACAGTATGATGTACGGAAGTAGTCGACCGTAAAGTTTAAAAGTGGCTCTTTTGAGTCAAACGCTTGGTGGCGCACTGCATTGTGAATCGCCCGAATTGGACTTCAAGTTTTCAAATAGAAAAGTTTTACAATTCCAGCCTGTTTTACAACTTGACCTCAAATGACCTTTTACCCCAGTACTTGACCTTTAACACATATGAAGGCTACAATATTGCATCCATGACCCAAGTTTGATTGGAATTGGTCTTAAACTTTTCATATAAGACCATTTTTTTAAAGAAATTAATAAAAATAATACGGACATTTACAGGTTATGTACAGGCAATGTACAAAAATAGTGATTAACTTTGTTCAGGTGAGAATATGTATCAACGTAACTTACTTCTGTACTTTTATGGGTAGTCTAGGAATTACAATACAACAACAAATATAAATACATATGACAATATCGGCTGGAAATCCAAAGGATTCAAAATTCAAAATTTCAAAATTCTACGATTAACACAAACCTTTACAGAGAGGAAATTTTGAATTTTAAATTGTGTGGTACGTTTCAAGACAATTTTGTACCAGAAAGTGCTTTGCAGGAGATTTGTCATCACACTCGTTAAAACCACAATTGGAGATATTTTGGAAGGTTGAAGCTGATAATGAACATGGGTTAACGACCGCCATGGTATATAAAACACTGTTCACATGGGCAGCTGGGGTGCACGTGAACTGGTAACAAGTATCCATTTACAACTTCCGACAACTTTGATGTCAACTGTACCCACCTTGGCCAGTAACCCTATCAACGCATCCTTGTCTACATCTCGCCTTCTTCTCTCTCCTCCTGCATCTTGCCCGGCATCAACGCTGTGATCCTCCATCCCACAAGACACGAGCACTCCCTCTTCCTCACACCCGTCGCTACAGAACCCCGGCACCGCCTTCTCAAGCCGTCGGAAGAGGCGGTGGTACTTCTTCCTCAGCTTGGACTTGGCATCCTCCGTGCTGCAGGACCCTTCAAAATACCGGATGGATTTCTTGGACGGCGACCCAGTCTTCCCAACATTTTCTATTTGAAATATATAATTTTTAATTTTTTTTATCAAGTGGTTAGGGTTTGTGACTCCCGATCATAGGGTCAGGGCTCCAATCCTGCGGCTTGCCATGTGTTTTGTCCTTGGGCAAACCAATTTACCTTATCATTTGCCTCTCATCGCACAGACAGGTGGTGGGATTGTACCTTTGATGATACAAGCATGGAGTTTGGAACACACTCAGAGTATGTCATGAGAAAGATATTTGGCTATATAAGGCCATCACAGATTTGTCCTTTGAAGAAATATGTAAGGCAAAATGAGATGGAATTGGGCACAGGGCATAGTGGACAAAACTGCAAATTAAAAAATAATGGGATTTTTTTTTCAGATTTGTTGATATTTGTAATCTTTGGTATGCCTACTAACTATATTTTGTTAAGAAATAGTATGGAAATAGTGTAATAAAAGTGCTTTTAAGAAAAAACAATTGGCATTTTTCCATATAATATGTACACAACTCGAAAAGTCAAAGGCCTTTTTCTCAACATTTTACTTTTTGCGACATGTTGATAAATGCGAATTAACAGCCATAACTTGTTAATGGAACGTCCGACTGAAGAGCATGAAACAGCATTGCAAGGAAAATTTAATCCTCTTTTCTAATACCTGTAAACACTAATTTCAACCTCTGCCCAGTTCCCTCTTATTTTGCCAAAACCTCTCACATAGCAAGAATAACAAGCAATGGCAGCCATTTTGAACATTTGAAAATAGCTCGTTACAAATTTGCAATGGCCCTACAGCCATTTTTTTTTCATGAAATACTCTGGCTTTGTGGCTTCTATCCAGCATTTTTTTAAAACTCACTGAAGCACTGAGGCCAAGATGCTTCCAAATTTTGCATGGATGCCGTGTCGACATCCAGCGTCTGCCACTCACTGGTCCCCGCATCCCCCTCGGATGGAGAACACACGTAGAGTGCAGCGGGGGGACGGTGAAAATCATACCCCTCTTGACAGGCGACGGCACAGACGGCGCCCTCCTCCAGCCAGCTCTCGCACAACAGGGCACCGTGGATAGGCGGTTCCATGTAGGGACAACCATAGGCTAGAATTAGAAAAGAAGCCAGGGTACCAGGAAATGTCAGGTATAAAACGCAGCCGATATGATTTGTTGAATTCACTTTAGAAAGTTTGGAAATGTTAACACTTAAAGGTAGTATACACCATTTGCAGATATCTTACTCATTTGAAAGTAAATAATGATTCTAGGCATCTAGCAAACTATTTCGCGCTAGATAACCTCTAATTATTTCGAAAAATTTAATTTTATAAAGAAAAATTTGAGATCGCCGGACGGCGATCGTGAAAAAACAAAGATAACATATGAATAACTGCTCGACGCCAGTTGAAAACAATTGCTGTTTTTCGTGCTTTTCTCGGCATCCATGATTGTAAAACTTCGAACAGGTCAATATTTACTATAAGATACAACCCCCAAATCTACCCATTCATGAAAATTCAAGCAATTACCAATGGTGTATCCTACCTTTAAGGCAGGTTCATTACTTCAGACAAATGAGAATCGAAGCATTCACTGCAAAATTTGCCAGTAAAATGTGCTTAACTTTTGCAAATTCACAGCACGAAACTTACCCTAATGTCACAAATTCGCATTCGTTTGAAATATGAACTGGGATTCAAAAGAAAACTAAAGATCCCAAGCGTTCTGGTTTTTTCTCACGTTTTAAAGAGACGGTGAAGTTGCAATATGCTTGCTGACCGGCTTCGTCCCTGGCCTGGTACCAAACCTCCGTTGGTGCATTCAGGGTTGCCAAGAGGCCGTCCGCCCGACTGTTGGTTTTCACAGATACGACCTCCGAGTTGTCCTTGAACCCCGGCGTGTCCCAGGAGACCTGGAGGGTCTGGGAGCCGGTGACTTCTGTCATGTCTGCCGGGCAGGTTAGAATAATTGGTGGCTCCTCGTCTGAATACAAGAAATGAAACAACAATTAATTAGCCGTGTGGAACGCGATGATCCAATGATTACAGATGAATTAAAAAAACATGACGGGAAACATGTTGTTTGTGTTCTTGGGCAAGACACTTTACCTAAGTGTTACTAGTCAACCCCTATATTTTGAGTTCATCCGCGAAATTTGACGTCACAAAACTTTCACTGCAAAAGTGCACCGTCTTTTGCGGATTTGCAGCGCAAAAATATCCCCAGACGTCACAAATTCGCGATCGTGTTCACTTTCACACTGATTTTGATGAGCTGGCCTTTACTTGTCGTTCACCTGTGTTAGGACTCGGGATTGACTTATTGTAATATGATTAGTAATAAGTCTTGTGTGATAAACTTAACTCTTGGCATAGTGGTTCCTTCCTTTCCTTCCACCGCTGTAACCCGGGTTCAAATCCAGCCTGGCCCTATATTATTATTATTATTATTATTATTATTATTATTATTGTTATTATTATTATTATTATTATTATTATTATTAAAAAAAGTTGGCGACTCACCTACAACTTTAACACTGAAGGAACACTCAGCACGCTGTCCTTTTTCGTCTGTTGCCGTATACTCGACTCGGTTCGTTCCCGTGCGTAAGACCACTGGCGGCTCAGCGGTTGAGGCAACGGTCAACTGACCACCTGACTGGGCTTGGGGGAGAGTCCAAGTGATCGTGGCAGACGGCCGGCGATGGTCAGTTGGCACAACTGTATCATTGGGACAATTCAGCCACTGTGGGGGTGGAAGGCCTGAAGAGTAACACAAAAATAATAATGGTTTCTGACTCGCTCGTGGTTATACCTGGGTTTCGAAATTTGATGGAGATCATGCTGCTTGTGTTCTTGGGCAAGACACTTTACTTCAATTGGAGTATAAATGGGTACCCGTGGGGGTGTAGTGCTACAGAAACATTACATTTTATCATTAAATCTACAAAACCATGATGAACCACATGTAGACTATGGGACAATCGCTAAAAATGTTCTAAAACGTGTTGCTCATTTTGCACCACACACAATAATGTAAACTAAAATTTGGTAAAAAATATAAATAAAAAACGCCAACAAACGATGTGGCTTGTCAAAAGACAAGCATACTGATTGTTATAATATGAAAAGAAAATGACATTCGTTTCGTCTTCTAAATTTCAGGAAAAAAGTATCTACCAATACAACAACAAAATCACCTAGTACCCAGCCACTTTCACCAGTACCGGCCTGCCGCTAGCTGCAGCCTGGTGCGGGTGAAAGAGGCTGGTCACCGTGTAATTTTTCTTTATCTTTGCACTGTTTTCCCATTATTATTATATATACATTAACAATTTCTAATGCATATATTTTCAAAAAAATTGCAGTTTTACAGTTTAGAAACATTCATATTCAGAATCGCACCCTTGAAATTCATGTGGTGCATTATTAGTGGGCATTTTTAGCGATCACCCCATGGTCGGATGAATGTGAAGCACTTTAGCATTCTTGTCAAGGTTTTTAAAAAATTCTTGGTTTCAATTGCAGAAAAAAATTACTGTATCACATCAGACGTACCTTCACATGCTGGAGTCTGCCCAATCCACACTGTGTCACCATCCTCTGTCATCTCACAGAGTACTAGCACCAGATTGGACAATACAAATCCCTTGTTACAGGTAAACGCGCACGCTGTGCCAACACCGTGATCAGAGTCATCGCAAGTCACTTGTCCGTTAAAAGGGGAACTGGGAACAGGACAGAACCGCTCAATAACAGGAAGGGCTGAAGAACAAAACAGAGATAAAATGAATTTTAAGGGTTAAAAATGAATTAATCAGGTACATGCATTGTTTTTCACGAACCTCGATCCGAGACGGGTTCAGGCCGGCATCTGTGGGTAGTACACCCTGATGGTTCCAGCCTTGCTCGTGACATGTTTATCAGTCATCCATACTGAATTCCAGAAAAACTTTGCATGTATACACCTGTATACACCACCTCCTGCTCCGACACAAACAGGTTAAACTGCTGCAAATTGCTTACTGGCTGGGGATTGTGCCTTGGTGGCACTAGGTTTGTGCCTTGGTGGAAATTAGTGTGTGCCTTGGTGGCACTTGGTTTAATTGCGTATGTATTGACCGCCAATCGTGGTCGTCAGACAAAAGAATTGGGTACGTCCACGATTCCAAATCGTCCACGATTCCAAATCGTCCACGATTCCAAATCGTGTACAAATCCTATGGAGGTCATCCGAAAACATTAAAAGAAGGGAAGACAGTCGGACAATCATTTATAATAATTTTAGAGGATTGAGGACTGTTAGGGTTAAGCATGACAAATTACCAATTTTGACATTTTAGCCATTTGCCTCTGAGAGAGGTTTTACATTAGGCCAGCTTATTTTGTAGATTTAAAGATGTTGTTGTTTTTCAAAACTTGCGGCAATTCTGAAAATAGACACTCCAAATTTGTAACCAATCACCTTCGCAATCGGGCGTCGTACTGCTCCAAACGGCTTGACCATCCCCTGTAATCTCGCAGGTGATTGGTTCATCGATGGCCAATTGTAATCCTTCATTGCAGCGGAAGGAGCATTCAGTACCAACGCTGTACTCTAGGTCATCACAGACTACGAGTCCTTTAGCAGGTGAACTGGGAGCAGTGCAGAACTGCTCGCTAATTGGAACCACTGAAAAAAAAAGGAATAGACATGATGTGATTTTGCATTCAAACGGACACGGTCCTTAGCAGCTAGGATGAGATTTCAACAAAAGATTTCCAAAATCACATCCAAATTCTTTAAAATCACATCCTCAGTCCCAATTCACATCCTGGACATGGTTGTGAAAATGCTACTTCGCATCCAGTGGATGCGAATATGGATTCTAACGGCTTAACCAAAGATGTGAATTTAAGAGAGGATGTGAATTTGGAAGAGGATGTGAATTTGGAAGAGGATGTGAATTTGGAAGAGGATGTGAATTTGGAAGAGAATGTGAATTTAGAAGAGGATGTGAATTTAAAAGAGGATGTGAATTTGGAAGAGGATGTGAATTTGGAAGAGGGTGTGAATTTGGGAGAGGATGTGAATTTGGAAGAGGATGTGAATTTGGAAGAGGATGCGAATTTGGAAGAGGATGCGAATTTGGAAGAGGATGCGAATTTGGAAGAGGATGCGAATTTGGAAGAGGATGCGAATTTGGAAGAGGATGCGAATTTGGAAGAGGATGCGAATTTGGAAGAGGATGCGAATTTGGAAGAGGATGCGAATTTGGAAGAGGATGCGAATTTGGAAGAGGATGCGAATTTGGAAGAGGATGCGAATTTGGGAGAGGATGTGAATTTGGGAGAGGATGTGAATTTGGAAGAGGATGTGAATTTGGAAGAGGATGTGAATTTGGAAGAGCATGTGAATTTGGGAGAGGATGTGAATTTGGAAGAGGATGTGAATTTGGAAGAGGATGTGAATTTGGAAGAGGATGTGGATTTGGAAGAGGATGTGAATTTGGAAGAGGATGTGAATTTGGAAGAGGATGTGAATTTGGAAGAGGATGTGAATTTGGGAGAGGATGTGAATTTGGGAGAGGATGTGAATTTGGAAGAGGATGTGAATTTGGAAGAGGATGTGAATTTGAGAGAGGATGTGAATTCGGGAGAGGATGTGAATTTGGGAGAGGATGTGAATTTGGAAGAGGATGTGAATTTGGAAGAGGATGTAAATTTGGAAGAGGATGTGAATTTGGAAGAGGATGTGAATTTGGAAGAGGATGTGAATTTGGAAGAGGATGTGAATTTGGAAGAGGATGTGAATTCGGAAGAGAATGTGAATTCGGAAGAGGATGTGAATTTGGAAGAGCATGTGAATTTGGAAGAGCATGTGAATTTAGAAGAGCATGTGAATTTGGAAGAGGATGTGAATTTGGAAGAGGATGTGAATTTGGAAGAGGATGTGGATTTGGAAGAGGATGTGAATTTGGAAGAGGATGTGAATTTGGAAGAGGATGTGAATTTGGAAGAGGATGTGAATTTGGAAGAGGATGTGAATTTGGGAGAGGATGTGAATTTGGGAGAGGATGTGAATTTGGGAGAGGATGTGAATTTGGAAGAGGATGTGAATTTGGGAGAGGATGTGAATTCGGGAGAGGATGTGAATTTGGGAGAGGATGTGAATTTGGAAGAGGATGTGAATTTGGAAGAGGATGTGAATTCGGAAGAGGATGTGAATTCGGAAGAGGATGTGAATTTGGAAGAGCATGTGAATTTGGAAGAGCATGTGAATTTGGAAGAGCATGTGAATTTGGAAGAGGATGTGAATTTGGAAGAGGATGTGAATTTGGAAGAGGATGTGAATTTTGAAGAGGATGTGAATTTGGAAGAGGATGTGAATTTGGAAGAGGATGTGAATTTGGAAGAGGATGTGAATTTGGAAGAGGATGTGAATTTGGAAGAGGATGTGAATTTGGCCAACACCAAGCCCTCATCGCAGCTAAACGAACACTCAGTGCCAACACTATAATCTTGGCTGTCGCAAACAACTTGTCCACTAGCAGGGGAATTGGGAACGGCACAGAACTGCTCAGTAACAGGAATGGCTGAAAAAGTATTTTAAAGAAATATATGAAAAAATAAATAAATATATATTTATTCTGTTGTCAAAACTTCAGAATTATGATAATAACAGACTTCTCAAAATCCGGAACTGGAAAAAATGTTGTAACCTGACGTTGTTTTTCTTCATGTAATCGTCTCAATGAAGGTCAATCAGTGCACAAATGTGAAAAAGACATGAATCCGGGACTGAGAAACATTTCCAATTTTGTTAGAAAAATGTTCTCGACTCTCCATAGACTTTATACACAACCACTGAAGTAGCGTCAGAATACTACATTCTTTCCCCAGAACTGCCTACCATCACATTCAGGTGTTGCACCCCTCCAAATCAATCGACCGTCCACTGTAAGCTCACAGGTGATTGGTGCATCGTTGGCCAATACAAATCCATTGTTGCAAGTGAATGAACAATTGGTGCCAACACTGTACTCAAGGTCATTGCAGACCACTTGCCCTTCGGACGGAGTGACGGGCTCAACGCAAAACTTCTCAGCGACTGGAACAGCTGCATGATATTAAATAGAAAGATATGCAATCAGTCTAAAAAGTGATTTGGTGCAAAAAACAAACACTTGCATTATGAGAGGGCGCTATATCAAAACAACAGTGGCTCTTCTTACACTGCGTTCCAATCGCGTTGTGTTTCTCATGAATTTCTCCAACTCCAAGTTCACGAAGCATGCGAAGGAAGGGGTTGCATTCCAAACGCTACTCGCCAACACGCATGCGCACAGTCGAGTTAGTTTTGTGGGTTAAGGACATTCTCATGCGTGACTCGTATGGAACCAACACGCATGCGCGAGTATTCCATTCGTTTAATGCATGGTTTACGAAGCCGTGAACTCGTGAAGAAAATTCCACCTCAAGTTCACCACTGGTGAACAAACACGAGTTATCAGGCGATAACAATGTAAAAATACGACTAGTAAACTCGTGAATGCGAAAAACTCAACGCGATTGGAACGCAGCATTATTTCATGCATTTGTTGTTACCAATAGCACACTTGTAACAAGAGAGGGCGCTATATCAAAACAACAATGGTTATTAATTTGTTTGTTTTTACAAGAACCAGATATTTGCAACAAGAGAGGGCACTATATCAAAGTGATGGTGGTTCTTTTTTGTTTCGCTTGGCTTGCAAAAGAGGGCGCTATACATAAACAACAGTAGTTCATTTTTTTTATGATTTCTTTTTAAAGATGAAATTGCACAAGAGAGGGCGGTATTCCTTCTGCCATGATTAAAACAATTTGTTGTAAACTTGTATCATATCTAGCACGCGAATCTTCTCCCGTTAAAGTACGAACGAAGGCAAACTGTGCCAAATTAATACCACCAATTTAACTTACCACTTCCACCTATCCATCAGGGTTTTGCAAGAACAAGTTATGCGTGTCAAGAACAGACCGCCAAAACTCGGCCAACATGTCTGTGGTGCTTGCACAGACATAAATAATGTTATAAATAAATGTACTTGCTTGCCCACCGTTGTTTTGATTTAGCGCCCTCTCTTGTTGAAAATGACTCATAAACGTACGTACGTAGGTACGTACACGTACGTTAGGTCACTTTCCGTCACTTTCCGTCACTTCCGTCACTTTCCGTCCCAAATTGCACCAATTTCTCCCCACTTTACCCTAGCCTCTTCGACTAATAAGTATTTAGAAAATGTTAGCTCTGTGGTTGATACTCCAAATGTATGTAACTGACGAGCACCGTTGTTTTGATGTAGCGCCCTCTCTTGTTAAAAATGACTCATAAACGTACGTACGTATGTACGTTAGGTCACTTTCTATCCCAAATTGCACCAAAAGCACTCAACAAAAAAGTATTTCTCCCAACTTTACCCTAGCCTCTTCGACTTATAAGTATTTAGAAAATGTTAGCTCTGTGGTTGATATTCCAAATGTATGTAACTGGTCGCAATTTGCAACCCGCGAGCACTGTTGTTTTGATGTAGCGCCCTCTCTTGTCGAAAATGACCAATAAACGTACGTCTGTACGTAATAGGTCACTTTCTATCCCAAATTGCACCAAAAGCACTAAAAAGTAATTCTCCCCACTTTACCCTCTTCGACTAATAAGTATTTGGAAAATGTTAGCTCTGTGGCTGATATTCAAAATTTATGTAACTGGTCGCAATTTGCAACTCACGTTATAGGTCACTTTTCGTCCCAAATTGCACCAAAAGCACTCAACAAGCAAGTATTTCTCCCCATTTTACCCTATTCGACTAATATAATAAGTATTTATATCAGCTCTGTGGCTGATATTCCAAATTTATGTAAACTGGTCGCAATTTGCAACTCGTGAGCACCGTTGTTTTGATGTAGCGCCCTCTCCTGTCTAAAATAATTCAGTTTCAATTCGTAGACTGCTTTTCAGTCGCTTCGTTTCTAGCTCCATCGGGGTGGGGACATAATCTCATAATCGTCAGTTTTACTGAATAAACTGCAGCTATTTTTTCTCTTCCATTTCCAACAGTAACCAACTAGTCAACTATTTACAGTAACCGAATGGCATTAACAGAAATGTTTTCCTCATCCATTATGTTAATATACCGCCCTCTCTTGTTGAACAATTACATGCTAGATAAATTCTCACTCTCTCTGGTTTATCGCTCTATCTTTCTGTCGGAAGGAAGTCCCTAAGGTACCTTATCGAATGTTTTCAAAAATAAAACATACATTTTCCCAACAAATTCCGTCTTAAAATGACACAAATTCAAACAATAATCCGAGTGCGTGGTTATTTCGCCCGTAGTTTTGATATAGCGCCCTCTCTTGCATTTCAACGAGGAAAATGCACATTAGACTCGTTCCCTGTCCTCCCTTCACCAGTCACTTCACATTGGAGGCAGGGACTTTACGCCCGTATAACATGCGCGGATCCAGAGGGGTGGGGAGGTAGCGCGGGGGGCACGTCCCCCCCCCCCCCCCCCCGGTAAAATGAGTATATACAAAACGCGGGATGGGGGAAAGAGGGGGAGGTGAGATTAAAAGAATGGAGGAGAATCGGATCGGAGGATCTGCAAATCTTTAATCAATACAATAATACCTAATCGAGTTTGTCATTCAATAACGATCAAATAACTACAGCAAAGTCAGTTGGGTAAATACCTGAGCAGTTTCCGACCCTGCCATCCCCAATGAAGCCTGGTTGACAGACGCACTCAAATTTCCCGCTGTCCGTTTGGCAGGCACACTGCGCTCTGGCATCGCAACACGGGACGGTTCCTGCCGCGCAGACACTATCGCAGTAATTGGTGTCGACGTACAGGGAAGTTGGGCGTGGAGGAGGTATCTCTGAGTCGACCAAAAGTGGGCGGAAACAAACACAACAGTTTCAGAAGCGCATTGTTAGTAAACTTGAATTTGCCATGGAGAATGCTTCAACTTTTGTTTACTGAAATTTCTCAGGAGAAATTATAACCTTTAGTTCGTTAGATACTTTAATAAAAAATACCATGAGGTCAGTGAGGTTGTGCACAGTCTAGTGATCTTCATGGAGATCAATTTGTACTAAAGTGCATGGAATGTAGCCAGAAATTTATAGTTGTGTTCGGAAATTGTACATACAATTGAGCGGTTTCCTTGCACTCAAGAACACATTCCTTAAATCCTAACTTTAACATAAAGTTTTGGTCTCGTTTTGTTGTTGTTTATATATATTTAGTTTACCTGTCGAAAGAACAGCTGTCAAAGGCTGCAAATCCTCCCACTTATCCAAATGGAACATTCGATCAGCTGTTGCTATGGCAACCAGCTCCTTCTTGTTCGCGCCTTTGCCGACGCCAAAGGCGACGATGGTGGTTCCGTCTTCGCGCATGCGCTGTGTATACTCTGTGGGCGAATCCTCCCCGCGTGCCCGGCCGTCCGTCAGAAGGATCACCAATCTTTCAACAACAACAAATTTGAAAAAAGAAACGTTGTTTTAATGGGAGAAAATAATTCTTATTACAAGACAATGATCGAGGCACTCTGTCACTGCACTGAAAACAGAAACTGGTCAGGATTGACAAGATAAATCTTGTTATGCCGGAGTGTCTGTAAAAATGAGCCAATAATTAACGGCCCAAAAGGGTATGGATTAATCGAAGCAAATAACCCAGTGCATAATTTTGTTCTGCGTAATTTGACACCTCAATAGTTGAGATACCGTGTTGCAGAGCGAAGTTATTGTCATTTCAATGGTCGCAGGTCCAGTTTCAAAATCCTTAATGAGTAAACCCATCACACAACAAAGACTTGTCAAATAATTGTCTGCGACCTAATTAATCAGGGTTCATTTATTGAAGTCCAAGTCAAAGTTTAGAACCCCATGCCAGTCCTACCTTTCGGATCCGGGTCTTGCAGCCGCTAAAGCCTCATGGGCTCTCTTCATACCCCCTCCTAAACACGATCCCTGACCGCCGATATAGTTAACCGCTTCGAGCGCCTCTAAGAAATCACATTTTGAGAAGTCTGAAGAAGATGGCAGCCCGATAAAGTCGACCATGGTCTGGACCTTTTGGCAGCTTGCAAAGGCGACAACCACCGGCCTGGTCTGGTTTGGGGCGAGCGGGAACAGGGAGGCAAAGTCCCGGACGAAAGGCTTGACGATCTGCTGGAAGCGCTTGGAGCGCACGCTTTGAGTGGCGTCCAGCACGAAGACGAGCTCCGTCGGGCGCTCCGTTAGTGGGTAGACCAGCGTCGCTAACCGGGCTGCTGACTCACGGATCGGTCCGGTCGCGCTTGGTACTAGGACGTCATTCTCGGAAGTTTGTCGCGTCACCCTCTCGCAATCCGAGGAACAAAACATTATTGAAAGTAACACAAGACCCATCACGGGTGAAATAATCGGTACACGAAACATTTTGTCCCCTTCTTATTATAATAATTGGTGGACAATATCATTGGTTGCGAGAATGTGCGTCTATTATGATCGCAATGTCTGCATCATTGTATTCACCTCCCGCGTTATCCGCGATTCCGAATGGTCGGCAGGGATTTACCCACTCGCAGAACTTCAAAAGTGCATTGTGACAGGCCAAAGGAATGCACTTGTCAAAAAGTTAGTCCCGCTCTTCAATAAGAGCTTTTCTAGTTCTTGAACTTGGTCAGATTTCCCCCAGAGGGCACGATAATTGTGTTATTTCTTCGATTTAAGTCAATTACCAAGTGCAATCTTCATGGGTGGATTGTTTAGCTAAACCCCGGGCGAGACTTTTCGGGTGATATTGATGCGCCAGGACTCCATTAACATGTAGAGTATCACGCACGAGCCAGTTTGTTCCCCTCCTTTCCAATATACACCGGACAAAATAGTCAGGGAACAGGAAATCTTAGGACACCGTTCCCAGACTTAAACATGTCCACAGTCGAGCTTTATGGTAAAAATGAGTTAAGGTAATTATCGAAAACATGAAAGGGAACATGATGTTGTTCGTTTGTTTGTTTGTTTTGTTTGTTTGGGGAGGGGGTGTAAATTCTGCTCAGATAAGGTGACAAAACGAAACAATTTTTACCCGTCAACAATCTGCTTTTGTTCAGTACGTACAGCTTGCATCTCCACTACTTTGGGAAAAGAGCAGGTATTGTTCTTACGGTTGCTAGAAGGTTCATTGCGGTAAATGGAAGATTAAACCATTGCTATGACGTCACTATATTGTTAAAAGTGTGGACTCGTATCTACGAATCAACGCTTTGGACAACAAGTGCGGATTCGTATCTACGAATCTTTAGTAAAGTGTGGATTCAGAACGGTTTTTATCTTGCCTACATTTTTAACAATTACGAATCCATGGTTATTCATTCCTTAAACCTATTCCAGAGCTTGATTACCTAAGAGCCTCGATAACCTCCCTTTATGTAAATTAGGTCTTTTGGCCACGATACATGCATGCCTTTTCATCTCCAGATTACGAATCCACATTTTCTCGTGTATTCTCCTATACGTACTTCACTTATCAATAGTCTAAAAGGCATCTTGACCTTTAACTTGACCGTCACAACGTTTGCAGGCTTTGTTTTTGAGGGAATCGTTCAATAGCGACCCAGATGCGCTCTAAATCTGTACAAATAACCAGTCGCTCAAGCCATCAGCACATCTTTGTTTTGACAGATCACGTACTGAGGAAATAGGACCCCCCAAAAAGATCAGTTTTATCTCCCGCTAAAGCCTTGGCGGCTTTTCCCACCAATTCACTCAGATAACCTTTTGCCTCCCGGTGAACCAACAGCCACTGCATTCCTGGTGTACCCTTTTTCATTCGTGCAAAGTTCGACTGGTGTCGGACTCTTAATCCGTCTTGCGCACGCGTATACTATATACCAGGCCGGAAAATGCTCGACGCTGTACCCGATTGGTTCATTTCCAAGAGTTTGTACAGTTGCGCATGCGTATCGTATTTCTGCAGGCTCCTCAAACGCCTTGCCCGTCTTCCCACGCGGAATCTATATCTTTGACACCCATCGGGTTAATAGAGACACCTTTGTGGAGAGGGCAATTAAGGTCAAATCCTTGAATCAACACACCACCCCAGGGGTTAGATCCCCTGCCAAGTACAAATTGACGCGGATTATTTGTACTAGGTTTGAAGTGTGATGTGTTGACTTCAATGGACTCGTTTACCCTTCGCTTTGTTTTATTTTAGTCCGACGTTACATGTCGAATACGTTAATGTATATACGTGACTGTGGACATGAAGCAAGCATATAAAGGAGGACAAGCATTATGTTTGTTATAAGTTTGTTCCATTGACAGCCATTTTGCCTCTAAAGAAGATTTTGTGAAGTTAAGATCGCAATTTGATTTGTATATTTCAGGGCATTCGAGCCAGTAAGCAGTTTGCAGCAGTTTTTGATCATATTCATACATTTATAAAGAATGATTCCCGTGCTATATATAACAGTAGGTAAACGACGACCATTTTAGCGTCTATATCGAACTACATGCAATTATAAATTACTTCAATTTGATGTAAACTTTTGGATGGTCAGATGTGAAATGTTTTACTATAGGCCTTATTATTTAATTACGAAGTACATAATTAGACCTGTTTCTAAGTGACCAAGGCGTCTTTTTTTAGAATGTGATGATTTTATGTGCAAGTTTTTCAAAATATTAAAAATAAAATTGTGTGAATTATTTTGTTGGGAAAAACTCATTGATATTCAAGTTCCACCTCATTTAAATCCCTACTCAATACCTACATACATTTTGTATTGAGCAAAATATTGATCGACATACCACGCAGAGCAAGTCACAAAAAAGTGCAGTTACCACTGACGAACAGCTACTCCCCGCCCGGTTCTTATTTCCCTTCAGCAGCCCTTGTTTCTGCCCAGGGTGCTACTGGATATTGTCATTAACACCACAGGTGTCAATTAGGTCAGATGTATGTCCAAGGTCAGATAAGATGCAAGTCAAATATATTAGATTATGGCCGTTTCCTAAACCAAGTTTCCTAAACTCGGCTTTGCCTTCATTTCAGGCCTCTATATTCACGCGCAGTTTAGCAATGGGCTGGAGCCAAAGACGGAGCCGAAGCCAGGGGTTTTAAAAAACGGCCTGTGAATGACGGGCACTGAGGATACTGGGCCACAGCCGTTTTTCAAACCCTGCCTTAGCACCGGGTATGTGGCATCATCTGTAAGCATCTGTAAGCCTGGGAAGTCTGTTCGTTTGCGGTCTAAAATTCATGTCCATATGCAATTTCGGGTACATTCTTAAATTTGTTTAGAGATAAACAATGCAACATTAAATAGCCATAATTTATCCAACCTTTCGGCGGGGCCATAAATTTGAAACAATGGCACTATAAACACCCAAACAGTTTCATTTTATCACGACTTGTTGGCATTAGTTGAACAAATTGAAGTTTGAATTACCTGAAGCAAAAAAAAAACTTTGAAAGAAACTCACTTTTTATGGGGCGGGGACACTATGATTGGGGGGGGGGGGGGGGGGGTGGCTGTGCAAAATATATTACAAAATAATACATTATCCCAAACTTGTAATTTTTTTTCTCTGATTTTGGCCTTAGTATAATACATTATGTATTTTTGTTAAGGTAACAATAGTCGGGAGTGACAGGGCTGGTTGTAGGGTCTCAAGTGGATCAGTGAATTTTTTTGGGGGAACAATGTGGAGCAAATTATATATTTTAATTAATAACAAGGATTAATTTTTAATTTTTTTTTTTAACCGACTTATTTTTAAAATTGCTCCAAATTGCATTAATATAGAATAAGACAAAACAGTACATAACTAACACGTATAATATTCTATGAAATGAAAGGTTCTATTTCAGACTGACCCCATGTATACAATAGAAAAAACTTCTAAACCACAATGTAAATCGTGTTAAACCACTCAATATTTGACCATACATAACAGGTGAACAGACAATTCTCTTATTTTGCCAAGTTAATTAGAAGTCTTCAAAATCTATACACAAATTTGTAAACACAATTCTTCCTTTTGAATACACGTTTATATAAAAAGTGTGCATTAAAGCATTGAGGAAAAAAACCCACTAAAATATCAAAATCTTTAATTTCCCAAAAGTTGCGTAATTAATTACAGTAGGCCTATTGCATAATCTGACATATCTTTATAGGAAAAATACAATTTTTGAAAAACTTGATTATCGTAGTTAACAACTCTATGACAAGTCACTTTTCTTCACATGATGACCATAAAAAGAAATTCAATTTCAGCGATTACATTTGCAGCCGCAAGAAGTGAAAACATTTGCAACCACATCTAGAAACTTTTGACACCAGTATTAATTGCTCAACGCAATGGATTATATGCATGACTGCAGCAGCAGCTGCACTGCACAATCGACTTGAGTGTACACCCGTCGTCACACAGGCCGTGTTCTACAGCATAGAACAGCCGAAGAACACTATAAACTACAAGATTCAGTTCCAACACTCAAAAAGATGCTTTGCCCCAATCCACAGTCAGTCTACACCGAGTGTGGACAGCAACAAGGATATAATTGTCCAGCTCGTCAAAATCGATCCCCTGTTTTGGTGGATCTTGGCCGATAAGCCACGTGTACCAAAATCCACCAGAACCAGTAGTGAATTAATTTCAATGGATTTGGTCCCGAAGCCTTGTGTGAGGCAGGGTGAGTGATAGACTTTGATGGACATGATTTTCTCCCTAGTAAAATAGAGTTAGGTTAAAGTATTTCAATAGTTTTGAACTATAATGTTCACTGCATGACGTTTAAGTTGGTATCCCGTTTTAGTTGTTCCGAAAATTGTAAGTGTTAAAAATGGTTCTGAGCAGCTAAAATTGTTCTGAGCAGCTAAAATGGCATATATTTTTCAGACAAATTCCCAGATATTCTAATTCATTTACACTCGTAGAGCTAAAAAACAAAACTTCAGACCTTTTTTTTTCGCGAGACACAAGAGGAACTAATTGATTTTCAAAAATTTAGTGCCACACTTTTTTTTTCACTAAGTTTACAATAGAAAACATGACCGGTTTTTAAGAAAACTAAATTGGTCTGTGGTGGCAACATATCATTTTTCAACATACACAAATCACAAAAATAAACAAATCAAAACTTTTCGGTTCAGTTCCAATCAAACAAAATATATATATTAAAAAATGTACAGTACATGTCAATTTTTGTTAACGTGATCTAATTTCTAATGGAAATACCCGTAGCTGGAATGCAATATACAAACTGTAACATAGCTCATTTTTTTGCAAGAACAGATTTTCCAACAGTGTAAATGCAGTCAGAATCTGAAGCAGGGCGAGTTTCTTTTTGATCGTTGGTCATCATGTGAATGAGGTAGGAGTTAAGGGGGAACAAAAATCCATATCTGGACATCAGGGGCCAAAACATGCAAGCACAAAAATTAGCTGAGCACAAACGAATCTGGCTCAGTAAAAAAAACAGGATTACCAGGCAAAACTCCATGTGCTTTTCATGCTAAGTAAAAACCAGAAGAATATCAGTCACACCTGAAATTTGTGTTTGTTGTTTTAAACCCCGATTATGCCAAGGAAGAATTTTTGTGCTGAGCAAACAGGGGCCAATTTTAGAAAACATGTAAGCACAAACATTTGCTTAGCACAAAAATGTCTTGATCAGTAAAAACAGGTAATCAGCCAAAACTCCACGTGATTTTTATCCAAAGCAAAAAATAAACAGCTGAATACCGGTCACAAACAATAAACATTAACTGAAATTTTGGTTTATAACCCTGTTTTTCCCAAAGGGAGAATTTTTATGCTAAGCTAACTTTGGTGCTTACATGTTTTATGAAATTAGGCCCTGTTGTGCTTACATGTGTTATGAAAAGTTGTTATGCTCAGGACTGATGAGGATTTCCCTTGCTTTTAATACCACAAAAGGATGCTTCAATTATTGAAGTTTGGAGAATTTCGGATTGAGAAATTATTTGTTTTCCCTTGACAATACCTTTTCTGTCGTGGAACTCCGATGATGTCCAGATATTGAATTCTTGCCAGAGTTGACCTCTACTAGTTTAGCTTAAGTTTGAAGGCCAGGTTAACACAGCCCAGTTCCTTGGTTCCATAGAACATGGTGATGTTAGCCTGGTATTCACCATCGGCGAGAAATTCAGGAACTTGGATTGTGGGGATGGTAAATGTGGAAGGAGGAAGCGAGTATTTACCCTAAAGTAAAAAGAAGAAAAAACGGGGGTGGAAAAAATAAAGGTTCACAAAATACAAGTCCGAAGCCAAGCTAAAAGCCTTTTTGAAAGCTGCGGTTTACCCATTCTTATTGGTCGAGAGCCCGTCACATGGCCCATTTTGAACGGGTGATAAAACACCGGGGCCAGTTTTAAACACTGTCCCAATGAAATGTTGACGCCCTTGAAATCTGGTCGCCTTACACTTTTATTGGTTGAAACCTCACAAGGCATGCGCAATACCACGAACGAGTCCGGATTTTAGAGTCCTCAATTCACGCTGTACCGGCAGCTTGCATTCCGCGTAACATCGCGGAGTATGCTGGACGCGCGTGCCAATGTCAATATTAGAAATTAGCTTACCTCACGGACTGATCACGCGAGTGAGGAAATTCGAAGAACATACCATAAACGTAGATAGGGGGATGTTTCACAATAGTTGGAAGCTTATATTTTTGACTTGTTTTATACCATAAACGTAGATAGGGGGATGTTTCACAATAGTTGGAAGCTTATATTTTTGACTTGTTTTGACATATTTTACCTCAAAGGTATTTATGAATGGGAATAAAGATGTGGTCGGCCGGTATTAAACGTCTGTTCAAAACTAGCCAATCACATTAATGTGACCTGTCACCACAATATGAGACTAAAGTCAAGAAAATTAAAAATTAAGATATTGGTATTTTCTAATTCTTGAGAAAGAGAGCTTTCCAATGGTACATAACACTTGGGGGTTTTGCGATAAATACATTTTTCAGCGCTCCAGAAAGTCATGGGTTTCACAAAACGCGTTTGTGAGAAAACTTACTTAAAACATCTTAAACAAATCACGCAAAAGATTGCAAAACAGGACAAGTAAGGTTCGGTTGAGCATAGCAATGGCTATGTTCTAATCATTATTTCATCTTAAAACTTTCCACACTTAAGAACTATAGCATAAACAACAAAATGTCAAAATTTCGAAAACGTGAGATGGTTACGAGGACATAATTTGCATATTTAAATACCGTGTTAATTAGACCACTAATGGACTTTAATCCAAACACTAACTACGCAAACACTACGCAAAATCGCATAATTTAAAAGGTTTTCTATCTTCTGATCGCATCCAAAAAATGGGAATATGTAGAGGAGGACTTAGGCTTTCAAAATTACGCAAAATCTCAAAATTGACCACCCCTTCATATTTTGACTTTAGATGGCCATATCTCTGAATGTGCGACTTTACTCTCATATTGTGGTGACAGGTCACATATTAATCCCCCTTTTTAAAGACAGTGTCTTGGCTGTCAACTCACCGCGGTAATGGGGCATTTACATGGTATTCCCTTTTCCTTCAGCGGGGGTGGGCATCCAGAGGGGGAAACTGGGGGTAGCATACTGCAGACATCATCATAGGTACAGGAACCAAATCCATCAATGCAAGGCAATGTGAGCCAGATCAGCTCCTAGGGAAAAACAAACAAAAAAGCAATTGTTTTGTTTCGTTCTGTATTCTACGAAAGAGTAGAATGCAAAACGTTGACGCAAAGTCAGTCTGCAAACAAGGGCGTTATCAAATATACTATTTAGGTGGACAAACAGACAAGATCCCAGGTTTAGAGGTAGGATGCACCATTGGTAATTGCTTGAATTATCATGAGTGGATTTGGGTAGGTGTGTATTTTATAGTAAATATCGTTTAACTGACCTGCCCAAGGTTCTACAATTATGGCTGCTGAGAAAAGCAAGAAAAAAAATGTTCATTTTCAACCGGTGTCGGGCAGTGGTTTATATGTTCTGCTTAGTTTTGTTTGCGATAGCCGTCCGGCAATTGTGATGATTTTTTAAATAAAATTCAATTTTTTGGATGAATTACAGAATATCTAGCACAATCATTTTGCTGGATGCCTAGAATCATTATTTACTTTCAAATACGTAGAATATTTCTTAATGATTCGGTAGTAATTCTTTTTGCGATATTTGCAAATGATGTATCCTTTAATTAATGATGAGTTCAAAAACTCAAACTTTGTTATCCTTTATTTTAAAATTGAAGTAAAGTTGCTTTTATGGTTTCAATAAATGCAATATTTCTGCACAAATAATGCAACCTGTACTTCTGTCAGTCCATAAATTTAGGGTCCCAAGTATTCTTTATTTCCAATATTCCAATTTCATATTTTGCTATTCAATTATCCTTTAAAAAAATTACTTCAAACTCTTTTTGAAAGCATTGGATAGGTAGTTTGCTTAACATATTCTTGAAGAATATTATTAGACAGTGCATCCGAAATTGACAAACTCATGCATGTCAAATAATGCGACAACTTTCTGTTTCCCACAGTCGCCGTCATAGTTAGAGTGCTGAAAACATTTGCGAGGTAAACACACTATTGTGATGTAAAGCTACAGTTCTGAGCGTTTGTTTTCACCTCGCATTAAAGGTAGAATACACCATTGGTAATTGCTTGAATTATCGTTAATGGGTAGATTAGGGGGTTGTATTTCATAGTACATGTAAATATCGTTTAACTGACCTGTCCGAAGTTTTACAATCATGGATGCCGAGAAAAGCACGAAAAACAGTGTTAGTTTTCAACCGACTTCGAGCAGTTATTCTTATGTTATCTTTGTTTTTTCGCGATCGCCGTCCGGCGATCACAAATTTTTCTTTATAAAATTATATTTTTCGGAATAATTACAGGATATCTAGCGCAATAATTTTGCTGGCTGCCTAGAATCATCATTTATTTTCAAATGAGTAAGATATTTCTTAATAATTCGGAAGTAAATATTTTTGAAATGGTGTATCCTACCTTTAACCTGAGGTCGCGCAAAGTTTCGTCCATCTAGGAAAAAATGATAGAATGACCCTCTTGTAAAGTCCAGTAGACTCACATGTTTCTTGACTACGACGACCGTCTTCAGGGGCGACTTGAGGTCCACACCAATACTGGCATTGAAGGAGACCACGAGGTCACCGGGGAGGACGATTGGATCGTTGGGGGAGACGGTGGCGCTACCGTGAAGGACGGCCGAGGGGCCCCCGCAGTCTTCGAAACTGAAGCCGTACAGGCCCAGCTTACCCTGACGAAACCCAAAGAAATTGCATCATCATCATCATCAACTCTCTCCTCAGGAACAGCGTATATAACAAAATACGTTAGTTATAAAAGGCAAACCTCAATATTAAAATCTACAACACAGGGTCTGGCATGTCTGGACTTGAGTTTGATCCCAAAACAAACACAATAATAAATATTGCACTCAAACATTCACTCGTACCTTTCTTGTTTTGCTGAAACCCGGGTCTTGAACCACAAATTTCTCACTTCCGTACGACACACCCCAAGCAAGGGACAACAATGCCGCAGCAACTACGAGCAAAAAGGCATGGAGATCCATTCTGGACAGTAGATCCAAGCTTTCGTAAATTGACACTCAGTGCTGCTACTGACTATGACAAACAAAACATTTAAAAGATTGGTATCAACAATAAAGGCCTATTTCTGTATGGTTCCCGATTTTTGTTAAATCTAGCTCGAGTACTATTACTCCAGCTTACAATGCTCAGCATTGACTGTAGATGTAACCATCTACCAAATGCGCACTTGTCAACTTTCGTTAACCAGTTCGCCTCGGAGGATGTAAATACACGCAAAGCTTTCCCCAGATTCAAAACGGATGACGCATATAAACACGTCACGAGCAAGGCTGGAAATGTCTGTCAGCAGCGGACAAGGCTGGAAATGCGTGGGTGTGCTTCCCGATACCTTCCCCATACTTTGGTAAACAGCTAATTAAGAATACACATGGACAAAACAACTAACTTTGTAGGCCTAAGTGAGAATTTCAGCACTTAAAACGTCGCCTGTAAAAATAGTGAGATTTTGTGTTACCTGCTAAAAAGTCCTATATAAGTTTTTGGGTAGACCGCCATATGTGGCCTTCTTATTCCTCCATGGTATTACGGCCACAAAATAGGCCTAGGTGATAATAAGTTGATACAAAGTTGATACAAAAAACATTTGTTTGGAGGTAGACCGTGCAGCAGTTTGGGAGTAATTGCCCCGTAGTTAGTCCTCTATTGTTTAACGGTGGTTAACCTGTAAAAAAACCTATCTATATGGGCTCCGCCCTGCGGGCGTCGGGAGCCCCCATATTACTAGTTGAGTAGTAGTTCTAGGGCATGTAGGGGGTACGTCCCCTTCACCACTTTTGCAGCAGTTCCCGACTGCGCGTAGCCTAACATTTTTTTGGGGGGTGGGGGGATGTATACCCGTTCAAATGGTCGGGTAAACCATATTTCTCCATGGGTAAACTGCCAAGTATTCAAAAATACTCACCTTCCTTGCTCTACGGTTATTTTCTTAGTAAGTTGTTTCCTACAAACAAGTGTCTAGGCTAGGTGGGCATACCTACGTACTACTATAGTACGCGTGAAGTGACTAATTAGTGCGCGGCAGGCGCACGTGATACGATCATACGATATCTTGTTTTCATGATAAGACGCTGAAACATAAGACCGTGTGTGCTCTGCGCTGCGATCTTTGGTTTGGTTTTTTTTTTCCACCGTTGTGAAAGATTAGCGCCCTCTTTTGGTTTTCACACGTACTCACGCGCTGTAATGGGGACGTCTCGGAACCCGACTTTTGGAAGTGTTATTTTTTTGCATCATGCATTTCATGACTGATGTGCAAGCGAAGTCCGATTTATTTACCATTTAAAAATACTAATTTAAGTTGGTATTAATAACTTGTATATATTTTACATTGTCAGGCAAATATTCTTTAAAAACGAATTATGTGGTCAAAATAGTGAACATAATTTGTGCTCAACTATACGTTCATGAACTAAATTATTATACGCAGTTCATTTTTTTAGATAGGGGTACCTGACGATACCCTTATAAAATCTTGACACAAGCGACGATATACGCGATCAAATAAGCCGGTGCGGTATTTCGCTATGGTTGTTTACTATGGCCAAACCCTCGAAATTAGCAACCCACCAATGTAATCGTACAAGACAAACAGACTTCCGAGTGTACTGACTATCCAGAAATGTTATTTAATTAGTTCATGACTTATCATCTTGTCCGGACGATCGTGAGTCACTGACGACTGCGACGATCGGGGCGACGAGGCGGCGAATTGGACACATGGCCCAGTTTACAGACCGAGGTAATAACGACCCTGTGTTCAACAGTGACGCACCGGATGACTCACCGCGGTATCAGCCGGGTGGGTCCGGGATCACGGTAAACGGAGATAGGAGCAACGGGCTAACGGCGTACGTAGGACCGCAGCAGAATGAGCACGATGAGCCAGTGTACGTGAATAGTCACAGTTTCATGAACGGCAGTGCTTCGGAAAGTGAACTTCTCCAACACCTCAGTGAAACTATAAACAACTTTAGTTTAAATCCACGACCGCCCCTTGATTTTTGTGCCCAGTCTGACACTGACTGTGCCACAAACGCTGCCTCTTTTCCAACCAATCGGCCCACGGCGGCTCCTAAACCTTCCAACACAAAACCCCAGCAAACGAACCACCGAGATCGCAGCAAGTCCGCCAGCCAGATGGGGTACCAGTTTCATGTCACTGAGAACGATCCCAAACCGGGACGTCTCCACAATGGGTGCGGGGACCCCGAATCGGAGAATAGGACTCTGAGATTCGTGGGGAAACAGGGCCTTTCTGTGGGCGGAGACGATATCACGAGTACAAAGGGAACCGTGAGGGGTGTAACAAACAGGGTTAAGGCAGGTATTATGAGCTTCACATTTCAGCCACTGAATAGCAAAAAGGTGAGTACATGTATAAACCGGTATGTTTAATGTTGGGTGCGATCGGTGGATCTGCACTATCACTCGATTGCGCAGAAATGCACAAGTTTGCGCGATCGGTCGATCCGGTAGGAAATCTCCGACTTTACTTCACTTTAGTTTTACAAAACAATCCTCGACTATCGACCAACTTTATTTCCCTTTTACAAAGCACTCCTCGACTATCGACCGATAGCACAAATCCACGAGAAGTAAAGTCAGAGATTTCAAACTTACCGGTAGATCAACAAATCGCGCAAGTGCATTTCTGTGCGATTAAGTGATAGCTCAGATCCACTGATCGCACCCAACATATATGTTTAATTTAATTTAAATGAATCAAATTTATATTAACCTAATTCAAAGTTGGTTGATTGTTTTGAGAGAAGTTGCGACAGGTTTTGCAAAGTTGTCGAGTTGTTTATATAAATATTTTTGTGTGTGCATTTTTTATTTTTATATAATGTATTTTGTTTGTAACTAGTAAAAGGTTTACTGTGAGCCGCACAATTACATTTTGTGTTTATAAATGTCCAGTTTTGTTTCCCATATTTTAGTAACATTGACTTTAATTGTTCATGCTTGATTGAGAGACCACATAATAACTTCATTTAAATTACACACCTGGTGCAAAATAACAATTTTACTTGAATGCGACAAAAACGTACGTGACAAATTTATTTTGTTTTTCGTAAGTAAATTTAAAGTGCGACTTACCGGTACTAAACCCTCATCTTAATCATTTATTTCCTTGGACTTTACACAATACACAAAGCTCACACCCTGCAGAATGATATGTCTCTGTGTACTTAAGATACCACGGGTACATCCAGATTAATGACATCACTGTATTTCTGTGGAATTTGTTACGGTATTCCCCTTTGTGTTTCATAGTGTGAGCTTTGAGTTGCTGTTCTCTTCGTAACTAACTTTTTGTTTTCAGGCAGTAGACCTATGACCCAGAGTTGCACTTGCAGTTCAGTGTGCTTTTTGAAAGCTTGAAATTATCTCATTATCTTTGTTGCAAGTAATCAATAAAAATAAACTTGATTAGATAGACTGGTTGCACCTATTTAACCCAGCTTTTTGAACAAGTGGGATATCTTTGTGGACATCAGTCGTTTACTCAGATAAAATGCTGTCTACAGTCTTTACATGTACTGTACACAACAAATCCAGACAGGGCTCTGGAGTGCTAAAAATCATGCAAAAAAAAGCAGACCAAATTTACTTTTTTTGTGCTGTATTGAGAGTCCACAATTTGTACACTATATTTTAATTAACCCCAGCTTTTTTAACACCAATCAGTTTTACAAGTACTTTATCCCTAACCCCCTTACTGCTTTTTCTAGAAAGTATCCTGAATCCGCCACAATCCACCAAGTTTGGTTTGCAAAAACTGCTGGTGTACGTACTGAGTCCATCAGACTCCACCAGTATGCATACTGGGGATATCCCGAGTCCATCAATACTCCACCAGCAAAGGTTGATGGACTCTGGCGGATTCAGGATACCATGGTGGCATACAAAAAAAATTGCAGTGTGTTTCTCCATAGAGTCCATCACAGTCCATCACCTAAATTTCTGAATCTTGAATCCATCAAACTCCTGCAGTAACGCTAGGCTTAAAATCCTCAATCCATCACACTCCTCCAGTTTGTTCAATATGGAGGTATCCTGAATCCGCTAAAATCCTCCAAAACAGGAAATGGATTTTGATGGACTTGGGGTGGTTAGGGTAATTCCTCGCCCCCCATGATTTTGAGCCCATAACAATTCAGAGAAATTTGCGTATTGAAACAGTAGGTGTGAACAGTTGACTTGTTTTCAGATAAGATAATCAATGTTTACCATCGAGCTATTAAACTGGAAAATCAGATAAGAAGTTGTGAAATCTTGTTGATTTTATCATGGTTACATTTCCACAAAGATATCCCACTTGTAAAAACAGACCATTTTATGTAATGATGTTAGTGGTTGAGAAATTGCAGGTGAAGCAAATTTATTATTGAATTTAATCATAATTAATTATAATAATACAGTAGTGCTAAAACATATGTTGGCTGTCTGTGAATTATGCATCCATCGTAAAGTTTTATGCTGCCCAATATTCTCGCTCGCATTTGTTCATATTATAGGTGTCCTTGTTGATGGCCCGGAATATATAATTTTAGCCATGATAATTCTGAAACTAAAATGAGAAAAGACTCTACAATTGCTATCCAGATGCTTAGGTTATAGGACTATAAACAAAAAGGGAAAGAATGTACTATCCATTCCTGACGCTACTTTAGAGGTTGTGTACAAAGTCTATAGAGAGTCGAGAAAATTGTATTTTTTAACAAAATTGAAAATGTTTCTCAGTCCCAAATTCATGTATTTTTAACATTTTTGCACTGATTGACCTTTACTGAGATATAGAAAAAAGTGGCGTCGGGTTGCAACATTTGTTTCACAGAAAGATTGAAATTGTAAGGCTATGTATTTAGAGTTGTTTTGTACATAAGTGATCTTCTGTCAGTGACAACAATTTATAGATGCCGAGTTATTTTAATTTTAAACAATTTCAACACCAATCAACCAAACCTGGTGCTGGAGTTTGACTGGATGGGGAATGTTGAGCCGTGTTCGCACTGGACTTTTTGGGGGGAAGGTTTTACTGAGACGATGGTAAAATAAAAAATGGTCAAATGTTACCGCTGTTCGCACTTGGACTTTCGACACGGGAAAATTTTACCGAGACCGCGGGAGAAGTAGCCTAGCTGTCATTATAATGACTCGTGAGGGCGCTTTGCCTGACCTTTCTGCATTGACCCCGGTGTACCCATTCGCGCGCGCGCGCTTTTTTGTCCGATCGCATTATTGACGCCATCGTCGGTTTTTAGCCGACGCATCCGTGGACGTTCTTTATTATCATTTGGAAATGATGCACTGGTAGCACCAATCAAACTTCCGACTGTATCAATAATAATATCTGCCATTGACCAAAGGAACCCCAACTCTACGTAATCTTTTTGCAGAACCACGTGCGAATGTGATCACAATGCGATTTGCATGCATGCAGCGTGCCCGCACATAAACAATGCAAAGAGCGCATGCGCGGTGTCTTGTGTAGCATGACCTCGCACTGGGGGGCCGAATTAACGTTTTCCTGGGACGCTTTTACCGAGTCGCGCTGTTCGCACTGGACTTATCGTCTAGGGAAAAGTGACCAGGGACGTTTTCCCGGGCAGCAGTTGGCCGGTAGAAGTACCCACTGGACTCGGGAGAAGTACCTGAGAGGAAAACGTCCTACATGTAGGCTGTCCGCACTGGACATAAAATGGGAAAAGGACCCATCGTCTAGGTATGTTTTATCATTTTAAGTCCAGTGCGAACAGGGCTAAAGAAGGTCCATAAGAAATTAGCAGGTATTAAATTAAGTGTTAGGTTGGCGTAGTGGTTCTTTCCTGGCCTTCCACCGATGTGACCTTGGTTCGAATCCCACCTGGGCCAATGTGTAGATTGGGTTTTCACTCAGTCCCTGTCTTATTCTGTGGGGTTTCCCCAAGAATATTCTTATAAAATTTCCCTCCCACCTGCTAAAACTACCTTATCCTCATTGTTTCCTCCAGGTTTTTTCAGGCTTGCGAGCTACAGTGCCTAGGTTGCTTTTGAGGGATCCTTGGTTTCCTTACCAGAAAGAATTAATAATAATACATGGGTGTATGTAATAAGAAGCCACAAACTAGTACTTTGTGTTTGTTAACCACAGAAAGCAGTCAACAATGACGACGAGCGAGACAAGATCATCATGTACACTACCAGCATGCGCATCGTGCGGCAGACCTTCGAGGACTGCCAGTTTGCGCGCAAGCTGTTCCAGAACCACCGGGTGCGCTACGAGGAGAGGGACCTGTTCATGAACTCCCAGCACCAGCAGGAGCTGATAGACAGGCTGGAGGGGGAGACGCAGCAAGCTACCTTGCCAATTGTCTTTATCGATGGTGAACTTGTTGGGGTAAGATCCACCACGAAGACCTGTCCACTTAACCAGTTCGCGCCGGGATTATTTTCACATCACGGAGCCGATGCGCGGGATTGTTTTTAACGAAACTCGATCCGAAGCAGGTTCAGGCCGCCAGTACCGGGAAGCACACCCACGCATTTCCGGCCTTGCTCGCTGCTGACATACCGGTACATTATCGGCCTTGCTCGTTTCCCCGTGGCGTGTTTATGCGTCATTCGTTTTGAATCTCGGGAAAACTTTGCGTTTATATTCGTCATCCGGCGCTTACTGGTTAATAATAATAATGGTGGGCTAATCATCCTTACTGGCAGCTGAATTGCAAAGGACGCGGCTACAACGTGGTCAAGTCGATGGCATGATAGACACTGCTGCCATGACCCATGAGCAAAAAAAATCACTTTTTCTTAAAAATCACATCACTTCAGGTGCCATGATTTCACAGAATGCTTGAGACTGTTATTCAACTTACAGTCAAGTAACTGTAAGGTATTGTAGTTTAGTTTTGTATGTTTGCAAATGGTGTATACTACCTTTACATGTATTCGTTATTCACCCCATACCAGTATTGATAGTTTTACTGCACTTTTTTGGCAAGGTCCGTGAGATCCATATGATTTTTAAAATTATCTGTAATTGTCACAACTTCAACATTGTGCGGTATGCACACAGCTGTGTGTACAGCTAAAGTACCCAGTATGAAGTAAAATAAAAATAAAAAAATATTTTCCACAACTTTTAATGGGTCATTGATTCCAGCGCTGTAAATATTGCATTCTTTTTATACTGACCTGTGGCCAAGTGCTTTTGTCTGGAATTTTTTTGGGAACTCCCCAAACATAACCAAACCATTACAAAATATTTACGAGATGTGACAGAAAAGCAGGGTGCATTGATGAACCTTTGGAACTATATTCATAAATAAGACAAAAGAAATAAAGCTTTAAGAGTTTGGATACACTACATGTACTGTACATGTTCATTGCAAAGTGTTAACTTCATTTTTATGTTACAATAAAATAGCCAGAGAGTGTACAGAGCTTGTGCTTCTAAAGAATCAGTCAAATAAGGAATTTCCTTTGAAATTACAGCATGTGAACACAGGGTGTTTTGAACTGAACATTTTCGGTAAATTTGGTATAAACTACATGTACACATGTTTACTACACACGTGTACATTGTACACACACAAATTAAGTAATTGGAGAAGATATTGGTACAGTACATACCGGTACATACATTATAAATATCTGTTAATTAATTGTAAATTGTGCATAGTAACAAATTATCTGTGTAAATTGAAATTACACATAATTTGAGAGATGCATGCAACATTTGCAAATGAACATTTTATGTACATTGTACATGATCAATGTCTGTCAAGTTGTATACAAAATTTCAATGCACATCTATGTTTTTGTTCTGAAAACAAAGGGATGAAAGACTTAAAAACCATCCTACATATTAAGGCATATACATTGATACATGCATACCGTAAACATATGCCTGCATTGTTAGAGGCACGTTCATAGTCCCACAAATTAAACTCAGTTGTCTAGAATTACCATACAAAGAAACATGTCAAATAATGGACGAGGGCGGACAAATATTCTTTTAATTTTAAGGCCAGCCAACTTGTAAACTAGCCAACTTGGACTGACATCGTGTCCACAGTGAAAGCCCACTGTTTGACATCGCATCTTTCCGCTGAAACCATCTAATAATGGCCACACAAGGTTTGCCATGGCAACCAAATCCCAAGTTGTATTCAAATGTCAGGAGTATTGGATTTGAATCACAGTGGGGATTACTAGACTGGAGAAGTTCAGAAAATCATGTAGTAGCAATAATAAGTCGACAGGGGAAAATATTAAATTTCTAGTAATTTGCATGTTTACACGTGACATCATTCCCACAATAGTATTATTCATGGCGATATTGTGTAGTTTGGTACTGTTTTTATTATTACCTGTGATACATGTAATAATATGCACATTTTTAGGGGGGGGGGGGGGGTGGGCAAAATAGATTTTATGCCTGACAGATTGCAGAATATAATTTCCAAGTATTTAAACTACTCTTGTGACGTCACTCTATTCAGAAAAGTGTCGATTATTTTAAATCATGTACAGTACATTATTTTTAAGAATGAACAGTTAATTGTACATTCTGAATCGGCCGCTTTTGTATAAATTCTCAGGAGGCCGGCGAATCTCTGATGCCTTTCAAATGCCGAGCAAGGCCTGAGGAAAGCCTTGGCCTTGCAATCTTTTTAATCCCCATCCAGTGACAATAGATACACACACCTAATGAATAGACTACATGTTCATGACTAGGGTTCTAGCCACAGTGGGCGGTGCCGGGCGGTACTGCCCGGCACTGCAAATTTTCGCCCGGCTCTTGGGTTCAAATTAGGTGTGCCGCCCGGCACAATGTTTTTTTTCAATGTTTTTTTTTGTTTTTTTTTTTCATTTTTTTTCCTTCCTTTAAAAAAAAATCAAATTATGGTCACAAAAGAAAGAGAGGAGATACACAGTCACGTTAATCATGTTCATGTAGTAATTTATTCTATTAACTTAGCTAGACTTTCACAGAAACATGCAAACATGAACTGGACCCCCGTCCGTGAGGCGCGAGAGCTCTGCTCGCTGCGCTCGCAATGCTTCCAATCTGATAATTTACCCGGCACTAAAAAGGTCCAAGCTAGAACCCTGTACATGACACCTTCCTGGTTTGCCCAGACTTGACTGACAGATATTGGGTTATTATTTGTTTGCAGGATGTTGAGAAATTGGAGCAACTGAATGAGACAGGACAGCTGAGAAAGATTCTTGAGAGATTTGAGGTAGGCTTGTCAAAAGTTTGACCGTGTTTTCAGTGCATACTTACGTACTTGTATGTCTGTAAAGGTATGCAGAACATTTCAGAGTTGGACACTTTGTCAAAACTTTGAAACAAAATGTGTCGAAAATCCTGTGCTGTTCTACACAAATCCATGTATCTCTTTCTTCAGGCCAGTAGTATGTGTATTGACATACAATATTTTCCAAACTGTTTTTATGGGAAATACACACACAGCCGTATCACCTATCAACAGGGTTACATGTACTATTAGGATGTGACATAATACAACTTGTTTTCAGTTCACAATACAGCCCCAAATCTGGGCCCCCACACTGTGCCTTTGTGCTACGCTGTGGCAATTCGGCAATGTCGCACCGAATTTACACAACTTGTGCAGATGTCCTTTGGGAAACCAAATAAAACAAGCGTTAGAAGACATTGTACGCATAATCGAAAATTGGTTTTTATCCAATTGTGTGTTGGCGTTGTAAGGTATTTTTTTTTGAGAATTTTCTCCGCTTGGGAATACAACCTTGCTACTAATTCACATTTGAAGATTTCCGTGCCACCATTTTCAATTTAATCTGGCATCGGCCTCGGACGTGAATTACGTCTGACACTTTGAGTGTTGTGCAGTCCTGCAATATCGATTGCGCCTGTCCTTCCAAGCAATATTAAGTTATGAATCCTGGCTTATCAAAACAGAAAATCTTAGATGATGTTCAGTTTGGTGTATTACATGTAGATGCTGGATATTACATGACCATGATTATTATTATTATTATTATTAGGATAACAATATTTCTGGTACTGAAACCAAGGAATCTTCAAGAGTGCCCTAGAGGCACTGTAAGCTCACAAGCCTGAAGAAACCCGTAGAGAAGACAATTAAAAGACATTACAGTTTTAGAGGTGGGAGGAAAACCCCAGAAGAACACTCTGGGGAAAACCAACGGAATCAGGCACTTCAAGAGTGCCCTAGAGGCACTGTAAGCTCACAAGACTATAGAAACTCGTAGAGAAGACAATTAAAAGAAATTACAGTTTTAGAGGTGGGAGGAAAACCCTAGAAGAACACTCTGGGGAAAACCAACGGAATCGGGAACTTCAAGAGCGCCCTAGAGGCACTGTAAGCTCACAAGCCTGAAGAAACTCGTAGAGAAGACAATTAAAAGAATTTACAGTTTAAGAGGTGGGAGGAAAACTCTGGGGGAAAACCAACGGAATCAGGCAGGGACTAAAAACCCAATCCACATGTGGCCCAGGCCCGAGATTGACCCCGGGCCACAGCGGTGGAAGGCGCGGAAAGAACCGCTATGCCTACCAACTACATATAATACATGTATGTAATCACTGTCCGGGTCTTAATATGTTTATCCTCTGACAGTCAGACATAATAGAATCATATGGTTTGTAGTAACATCACAAAAACCCTCCTACAATGTACATGTACAGTACACATACATGTATGAATACATACATGTATTTCATCATAATGCCTCCTTTTTTTTTTATTTGATTTCCTGAAAACATTTCTTGTGGGAGGGAATGGATCTGTATTTTATCAAGGCATGAAACTTGTCCTTGGATGATTTTTTTTTTTTTTTTACTTCACACACAAATGCCATCAGTCTTGTAAAGATTGACATTTCTGCGGTTTTTGTTAATTTGTATTGTTGCATACCAGATTTATTCATTTATAAGCTTTTCCCTGCAGTGGCAATAATAAATAAATACATTTTTCGTTTTGGTTGAATGGTTGTGTGTGTGGCAGAAATAAGAAATATTCATGACCTAGTTTCATGCATTACAAATCACAGCTGCACAACTGAATTCATGTTTCTGTTTGCAACTTTAATTGGAAGGCACTCTGAATGTATTGACTGGAAATCAATTAAGGTTTCCACAGGAACTCCTGCCACTTGTGTTCCTGTGGATATTGAAATTTGATTAGCGACCTGCTGTGAGTGTCTTTTACAAGCCCTGCTACCATAGAATACTGAGAAGGGGGGGAAAAAAATTAGAAAAAAAGAAGAAAAAAAAAGCTCCTATACCCTTTTACATTATTTGAAACTAAAGGAAGATGCACTGAAAATCTCATAAACTTTTGCTGTGGCAGATATTATGATACTCCAATTTTAATGTAACGGATGCACTTACACCTTTCTCAATCGTGTCAGCTCTTCAAAGTGCTCTCTAAACCATTCAAAGCAGAGTGACTGTACATGTATACCATTTTGTCAGTTGTGCATCCATTTTTATCGTTTGAAACAGCAAATCTAAATAACGGTGCTTGGCAACTAAGCTCAGCGAGTGCTGTATATTTCAATTTTGAAACAACTGCATAGACATGTCCAAAAATGCAGATCTCTGAGATGCATTTGTGGATTTTTTCAAAATGCCAGCATGCCAGAAGAAATAATTTTATAGAAACTTTAGAGTCCTTAACCCTACATGTAACTCCCTACTGGGTCTGGCGTGCGGGGTACTGGACCAAATCTGCCAAAATCCATCAGTCAAATAAATTTTTATGTGCTAAAAATATATATATGGCAACAACACTACTGAATCCTAGGCAAAATTAATCACTTGCACCGGCAATGCTTTAGGCCTCTTGGACCAAGTCCATCAAAATCCATCACAATTGTTTTCACTTCGGGCCTTTTGGACCAAGTCCGCAAAAATCAAAATTTTTTGGCAGATTTGGGGTGGTTTTAAAATCAATATCTCTGTATCAAGTCAGCTTTTGAACAATGATTTGGTTGGTTACTTTTGTTGGAATAGTTGCAAACTGAAGCTAGATGCTGGTATGAGACGAAGGGAACCCCCTCCTTTGTGGTGGTCAGAGTGCTTGCGGTTTCTTAGGAATTCTTTTTAGGTTTTGAGGGGGGTGGGTTAGGTAACAACAGTCGAGAGAGTGTATAGGTAGGGGGGAGTCCCTCAGTCTAATATCGTGCTGAGTCTAGTTGCAAAAGGTATAGGCCTACTATAGTTGTTTGATATGCCGTAATATTTCCTCTCACTTTGTCTACCGCAGAAAAACATTCCGACCTCGGATTGCACAGAGTGCGGCGGGTTTCGCTACATACCTTGCCTGGTCTGCAGCGGCAGCAGGAAGTCGCTGCACCGCAACAACTTCACTGATCAGTTCCAAGCCTTGCGCTGCTCCCACTGTGATGAGAATGGCCTTCAGAAGTGCACGCTGTGTAATAAATGAGAAATTTACATGTGTGTGAACATACTGGCCTCTCCAACCCAGCATTGTCAGCAGATGCAACCAAGTGATATATTTATGTTATCCCACATGTTTTTGAACAATATAAGGCAAAATAAAACAAAAACTAGTTTCGCGTCCTTTTTTAATATTTTTTTTAAAAATTAATACAAATATCAAAATTACTGATTGTAAATGTTCTCATTTGTAGTTTTTCGACGCGTGCATCAAAATCATGCAGTTTCCAATTTAAGCATGCCCCATGTGGTTCTTTCATCAACATTTGGGGTGCTGTGGTTTAATGGTTACTAAGGTGTTCAACTCGTGTGCAATGGTACACAGGTTCAAATCCTGACGGGAACATGGTGCGTGTGTTCTTGGGCGAGACACTTTACTGCATAATAGAGACTAATTCTGCGATAAAGTCTGTACAATTGTGTAAAGCCCAAAACAAAAAAGTGTCTGCATCCTCTTTCTTTTTTTCTTTCAAAAAGTTTGGACAAAATTTTTTTTTAATTTTATTTGGCTTATATATCAAAGATACTGTACATTCTCATGCAAACATTGTACGTATGCCATTTTATACACCAACTTAAAGGTAGGATACACCATTGGTAATTGTTTGAATTATCATGAATGGGTGGATTTTGGGGGTTGTATTTTATAGTAAATATCGTTTAACTGACCTGTCCAAAGTTTTACAATCATGGATGCCGAGAAAAACACGAAACATAGCGCTTGTTTTCAACTGGCGTCGAGCAGTTGTTCTTATGTTATTTGTGTTTTTTCGTGATCGCCGTCTGGCGATCCCAAATTTTTCTTTATACAATTTTTTTTTTCAGAATAATTACAGAATATCTAGCGCAATCATTTTGCTGGATACCTACAATCATTATTTACTTTCAGATGAGTAAGATATTTCTTAATAATTTGGTAGTAAATATTTTCGATATCTGCAAATGGTGTATCCTACCTTTAAATTTTTTTTTCTTCGAACACAAGACAATGATTACATGCAGTGTCCATCCCCTCCCCCCCCCCCAAAAAAAATGGTCATTTTAGCCAGATCCTTTTTAGCATTAGCCTATAGGCAAGGCATTGTACATGTAAATGTATATAATGAAAATATCTCTACGAACAACATCACCAGACTATAAATGATTTGCTGCGCATTAAGGTAATTAAACTAATGGTCAATTTGTCCCATAAGTTATCAATCTTGTTGTGGTAATGTATGTGCGGAAAAGTGCTCGTTTACCAGCAATTTTATTTTTAAAGGGGCAGATGTCATTGTTTTTGTATAAACGGTAATTGCTTATGTTTATTTTATGCATTTTCAATGGATTAAAGTTATAGAATTTATCTGATTGACATTCAGGCTTTTATTGTTTGTATGGTCACTCATGGTGCTGATGATGCCTGCGTCATTTGGACTGGCACACCGAAAGCTGAAACGTAGCTCAAGTGCATTTGTCAACAATAGTAAAATAGTATATATGAAACGAGACAAGCAAAGTAATTTAAACAATAATTTTTAAAAGAGTAATAAAACAAAAACCTGACAAAATATTTGTCATAAGTAATTTGAGAAAAATTGAGAAAAAAACCCAGGTAAAAGTGTTATTAATAATAACAATATTAATTTGTGTTAACGTTTTTTTTAGTGGTGCACTGAACAATGCCCTTTTGTACTGTTACATGTACATGTATTTTTTGATCTAAGTTATTGATGTTTGAATTTGTACATTTAGTTTTTGTTACGTGTCGAGTGTTTTTAGAATGCCATTAACCCTAACAGTTCTAAATCCTCCAAATTTCATTTTTGTTTTATTTATATGTTTACAAATGGTGTATACTGCCTTTAAAGATGAAATGCCTGGTGTTAAATTCAATGCAGGAGAAAGTGGTAAGGTTTCAGGATTGATCAATCTTTGATGAAAAAAGCCTGAGGCTGTTTATGTGTATATTAATATGTACAGCGGTGCATGCAATACACAAGCAAATCAATTGAAATATAATTTATGTTTAGGTTAGATAGCCTTTGTGCGAGATAGCAAAATAATGAAATAAACCACCTTCCAGACAGAGAAAGAGAGAACGATTTATTATCGCGTCTTTCCAAAAAATGATGAACTACCAGCAACGTAGAATTTATGATTACTGGCAATTCACAACATGCCAAAATTGCATGTGTATTTCCCAAATTTGCATAAAATACAAATTCAACTTGCCTGCTGCTGTATTTTAACCTCATCAGTACTTTAACAAATTTTTATCAATAATAAGCAGAAATAAAAAAAATTGAGAAAATTGCTCTTTGATGCTGGGTTATTGACAAACATACTGGAAGGATTGCCTTAGACAAATATAGTTTGAACCAAAATGGTAAGCAACGTAAATATTTAAGAAAAGAATTATATTTCTGTAATTTATAAACCTGTATGCAATATGCAATATATATCTTTGATTACGTGTACAGTCTAGGTCCTTTCAGTTGAGTGTTTGTTGTTGTATAATTATGAAATTCTGTAATTACATCCACAATGTTCTTCACGTATAATTTGTTATACTGTAAAGAGTTACATGAGAGACGGTAACGAAATAACTGATGTAATTAACTCAAGTGTGACGTCAACTACATGGTCAATATTAATCATGATAACACAGGTGAAACTTGGGCCATTTTTCAAACCCAAGCTTCGTCTTCGTCTCTGCAGTTTGGCAACAGACGGAGCCCAAGCTAGGGTTTAGAAAATGGCCTGGGTTTTCTTATTGCTGTATGTGATGATATTACAGTGATCGTTTTTTTTCCCCCGACTTCTCCTGTGATAAAATGACGGAACAATTTCCACCTTTTTAATACGATCTCAAAAATCATGCATGTACACGTACATCTGTATAATTTTTAAGATTTGTATTTTGATAACATTAGGCAAGAAGTGGAACTGAGGTTTTTTTCTTTTGAAAAATGTTTGTTATAAAAAAATAATATGCAAATGCCTTACATTTGTATTGTGTGTAAGCCATAGAGTAAGGCAAGGTAAATCATGTTTTTTGCACACGGACTGACTAATATGTATGTATTATTGTGCAGTATGGTAGAGGTAAATGAATATTCAGACTGGCAATCTTTTTTTAGTATGAATAATTCTGAAGGTCTTTCAATGTTGTGTTGTAAATTCACAATTTTCAAGATATTTTATAAGATAACACTACCGGTATATAAGCACTGTAGACGCTAAAAAAACAACCCTTGGGGAAACAAGTCTTGGAAATTGTGTAGACTGAGAAATATTTCAGATATTTTATTAAACAAATGGACAATTTTGGAGGTACATTTAAAAGGCCAAAACGATACATTTACAATAATACAAATAATTATATTCTTATATTTTTTAACAAATTCTGTTTTATTCAAACTTTACAGTAATTAAATCTGCTGCTGATATATTTAGGGGTATGGTATTTAGGGGTATTTGTCGAATTTTACATTTTGTTATTTACATTTAAGAAGTATATGTAGTCTTTAATTTGGAGCAACAGTGTAGTTTAAAAAGTGTACTAATTTAAACTGTAATGTTAAAAGCAAATATCTGGCTTAGGACTAAAGTGACTGCACTACCATTAGAGTAATACTAGTGTACAGTTTGAGCTGTACTGTAATTATGTGAGAGAGGAGTTTTGTATTCTTAAAAATATATAATCAACCTGTACATTTTTCTGTTGTATATATTTTCGGAAACATTCAAAACAGAAAGTACTTTCGAGTACTCTTATTATACAGTCTTTCACACATTCCAATTTTAGAGTATTAATTGTATTCAGATTCGGTATTTGTACGTTGTTGATGAAAAAAAAGTGTATTTAAATTTGGTAAAATGTGTATGTAAGGGATGCACTGAATCACAGATAGAGTATGTTGTGATACCAATTGGTTGTTCCGTGGCAACAATAGTATGATATTATAATGAATTGCATGGTGCGTATCACAATATTCAAAGATGCGCATGCCATTTTTTCTGTACGCCTGTGTACTAGGATAACCTCTAAAAAGTTTGTTTACTACGTGAATGTACCATTATTCCAGTGCCTAACATCGTTATTCCGCTAGCGCTCGTAGAATAGGGAAAATGTATTGCCTGGTAGCAGGGATGTAGTCGAGTCCATCACAAGTCCCTGCAAGTCCCTGTAAGTCCCTGCAAGTCCATCACAAGTCCTTCAGTTCCAATTCAAATCACAAGCTATTCAAATCAGCTTTGACAAAAGCATTCCTTTGTCATTGTTTATCCAATTACTTGTGACTGCCTTTATGAAGGGACTTGTGACTGGCTTCACGAAAGGACTTGTGAAAGGACTTGCAGGGACTCTACTACAACCCTGCCTGGTAGTATGTGGGACACAGACGCACGCTACAGTATTCCATGTTCCACTCGCGTTCTAAGGATAACTAATGTACTCGTGTTACAAGAAACATTAAAAATGAATTAATTTTTAAATAAACAAAGGAGATTGATATTAAGATTAAGCTGCATCTAAAAGGAACTTTGGACAATGTGGCAAAAATTTAAGGGAAAAAGAAATGAAAAAGAAAGCCAGTTAATCAGTGTAAACATTATCCCAATTTAATGTTATGTATCAACATTTTGCTCAGTGCTGAACTCTGGTCAGACCTGGGGCCAATTTCATAGAGCTACTAAGCACAACAATTTGCTTAGCATGAAAATTTGTCCTTGGCAAAAACAAGGTTACAGACCAAATTTTCACGTGATCTTTATTGCTTTTGATTGATAATCATCTGGTTGTTTGTGTAGCATGAAAAACACATAGACTTTTGGCTAGTAACCTGTTTTTAATGAGCAAGACTTTTTTGTGCTGGGCAAATTGTTGTGCTTAGCAGCTCTATGAAATTGGCCCCTGAACCCCACGATCTCCCGTTTACTACTAGTGCAGATGTCCTACCCACATCCACCAATTTTCTTCTGTGTACTTGAATGACATGAAACTTTCAGAATTTTTGGTCATAAGTACGACAGGCTAATATTTAGTTTCAAAATCTTGTTATCATTGTTCTCATCTTGGGCCCATACCCAGTTTTTTTAATTTAGGATGGCCCAAGACCCGAGTATCATTCTATTTTTTTACTTGTACATTGTACATGTAGGCCTATTATAAATATACATTGAAAACATACCCTGGTGGATTAAGATTCATATTTTCGTAAGTATATTTGATAATTTATTTTTTAACTGGGAGTAAAAGTGCCAACCAAGTAACATTATAAAGTATACACTAGCACTTGAAATAGTAAACAAAAATTAATTACTTGGTATCATTTTTGATAAAAAAGGTGTATATTCCAATTTTCCAAAGAAAAAGGGGCTTGAATTTGAAAGATAAAGATAGGTATTGGTGGTATGCAAAAGTGAAGAAGTAGATGCAATTCTGATGTGATATGCAATATGCTTAGTGCACATTTTCGGTATATTTATTGTAAATCTATCACAAGGTTGTACATGTAATTGGTTATTAAATGAGTGATATTTTAGAATGATATAAAACTGGGTGGAATGTTGTGCCTTTTGGTGATTATAAACAATGTATGTATATATATATGCACTATGGAATGTGATTAAACTATTTTGTGGCAAGTATAGATGTAAGCTATTTGATTGTGTTACTGTACCAGAAAAGTGCTCCTGATTTTAATTATAAAACAACATTGAACTTGTGTGGAGTGTTAAAACAAATATATTGATTTTCTGCAGGTGCACAAAGGCAAGTATATTTAAAATTATAGTAGGGGCTAATGGCAGTTTAAAACAATTGAAAGATTGTTGTAAATATAACCTGATACCACTTCTTATTAAGATCAGTTGGTGCAAACATGGAGCTATGAAGAGATCCATGGTGCAAACATGTTGAAAAGACATGAATCCGGGCAGGCCGCGCCCGTAGGAAGCTCAAAATCATTGGTCAGGCCCATTTGATGGATTCTCAAGTCTATCAAAATCAGAACATGAATTTTAAAGAAATACATTTGTACATGTATTTAGAAGTTGTATGAATGATACTGTAGTAAAATCGATGCGCGCGAGGCGTGTAGAAAAATTGTGGTTCTTCCAGTGTCTGCAAAATAAGATGTCTTCTATTTATTATCGTGTCCATCCGCATGCTACGCTATACGTTGCGTCCGCGGCAAAAGAAGCAAACACAATGGCTTTCTTTGTACGCCTTTTTAAAATAATAAATCACCAACAATGTTAGTATACATATACAACGTACATGTACATCATAAACAGAAGCAACACAAAATGTTTTTCCTGGCCTTTCTGACCTTTTGGCAAATTCAGTGAACAAAATATTTTTTTGCAGCATATTCCAATCAAAATGTTAATAATAATAATAATAAACAATGATTTGAACTTTAAATACACCTCTGAAAGATCGTGTTGTCTTTGTAATTTTTAAGTTCTTGAAATGCAAATAAATTGGTCTTATGGAAGCATACATATCTCCTGAGGTATTTTAGTCTCAGATATCTCTGGCCTTCAAATGATGTCCAAAGCGCACGTTTATGTATTGTATCTGGGCGTACCGTGTCTGGCCGATCAGGGAGCGCTTGAGCATTGCAGTACGTGCTGCGTACGTACGTACGCAATGATGCGTACTGCATCATTGCATTGCAAGAAGACGTGAAATTCACTGCGTATAACTGTAGTCCCGTACGACTCTGCGGTACTACTCAGGGCCTTTTCGAATCCCTGGCTTCGTCTTCGTCTTTGGCTTAAGGCGATTTTTGACTCCCAACTGCAAGGTCTCTATTCTGACGCCTGTTGTGCTTTAGAAACATTCACTCAAATTGATGTGAACCCGAAAGTTCGACTTTGGAGGCAAAGCCAAAGCCAAAGACCAAGCAACGGTTTCGAAAAGGCCCCACGGTGGGCATAAATGGCGGTCTATTTTCAAAACTTGCCATTTTATGGCCTGTGTGTGACGTGATTCTGTGTGCTGATAGAATATAGATTTATAGAATATAGATTTATAGAATATAATTGTATTTTTCATTTTACCTTTTTATTCTTCATTTTTTCCTTACGAATTATTATTTTGTATTTGAAAAAAGAAAATGCACGCTGAATAAAACCCACGCACATCAAAACATTGGCCGTACCTGCCGTACCGCTTCCTATGGCCCTGAATCTGGGGGCCTTTTCGAAACCGTTGCTTCGTCTTTGGCTTTGGCTTCGCCTCCGAATTCCGAATTACGGAGAAGCAAATAGAAATGGAAGAAAATTGAAATAGTCTAACTTTTGGGTTTACATCACTCGAGTGAATGTTTCTGAAGCACAACAGACATCAGAATGTGGCTGGAGATCTTGCAGTTGGGAGTCAAAAATCGCCTTAAGCCAAAGACGAAGACGAAGCCAGAGATTCGAAAAGGCCCTGGGAATCGAAAACATGCTCAATTTTGTTGGCATTGTACATGTACCACTTAGAAAATGGTGGCGTCAGGATACTATATTATTTCCGAAACAAATTTTACGCTCATCACGCCTGTAGATTGTGGTACTTCTTACATTTATTCTGAAATTCGCTGTACAATGAAATTTGCATACAAGAATTAGAATACTTCAATTTAAGGTTTTGTACAAACACAACAGTTTTTTTTTTAATGTTTTGTGTAACAGTTTTAAAAAATGCTTTGGGGCAAACAAAACATTGGTAAAACAAATTAACAAATTTGCATGTTGGCCATTGTTACCTTTTCATCAGTTTTGATGATAATTTAACAAGGGCATGGAATGATGTTATTACATTATATCATGTTTACAAATACACATAAGTAAAATGCATTGAAGCACACAGTGTGTAAAATGAATTGGACCTTGTCTAAACCATCCAATGGAAACCACTCTTTCATCTTAAATTCTGGAATCACCAATCAAATTGTAGCATCTAAAACAAATTCAAGATTTCCTGCTGCCTGATTGGTCCTTTTGAATCTGTGACCTGCTGAATTTATGGAATTGTTTTAACTAAGAAATAAAATACAAACTGGCCACCGATTAAATAATATATATAACACAAAAGTAAACCAAATATATAAATGCTACTGTCAACAGTTTTACTAGAAAAATAAATTAGTAATATCAATCCTTTTATTGGAACACCGGGCATGTTGTCAAAACATAATCACATTTACTTTACAGTTTGCTAGCACTAAGGCTTGCAAAAAAGATTGAATACTAAGATCAAATGAAAACAGATTTTAACTTGAATACAGAGAACTAAAGCCGCCTATTAAAAGGTCTTTCCACCAGAAAATGTACGCTCTATACATTGAAGAAGGCAAAATAATTATTGGGTTATTTTCATTCCAGAATGGTACCTCAGAAGTGATATATAATTTTTAACAATAAAAATGTTTTTGAATTTGGTCCCCGACTGAATTTCTGTCCCCTGAAAAAATGAATTATGTGCTTCAAATAAAAAAATAAAGAAAAGCAACAATATTTCCGTCTTAAAACTGGAGAATTTTATGACGGATGTAACTTATCATAAAGTTGCCTTAAAGGTCAATAATAAATTAAAGCACCTAGGTGTGACGTAAGTTGTCATTGTATAAACATCTACACACATCGACTAGTCGACAGAAACGTCCGTTGCAAAAGCACAGGGAAAAGGTTAGGTAACTTTTGTGTGGAGCCAATTGCCTTGGCAACAGACAAAAGAAGCATATTGACATCGGTACGCAGGAATGATTTTCCCCAGAGTGTTATAATGATGCCACCAGGGGCACATTTAATAAAGGTCATATCTTTGAATTGTCACACAGGGCCTAATTAGAACGTTGTCGGACTATATCAGGCAAAACCGTTTGGAATGACAGGCTTTTTTTTGTATCTCCCATGAGATGAACAAAATCACAAACAACGAGAAACAGAACTACCTCAAGCTATTTCACACCACCAAGCCCCAAATGCAGAGGGGAAAATATTCGCAAATTATGTCAATAGACAGAAAAAGCCTGTCGTTTCAAAAACAAAACAGCCAGAAAACACAAGATATAGACTACATTTGTTTCTACAATAAAAATGACTATGGTGCAAATCTGCCTTCGGTCTATACAACAAGAAAACATACACAACCAGATCAAGATCATATAAAACAATGAAACAAATTATATTAAGATAAGATTGCCACTGATAGAAAAGTTCAAACCACCAACATAATTATTTTTTATACAAATTATTAAAAAACACTTCTCTGCAAGCTCAGAGACATGTATGTTGGTTCCTTGCTCTATGACCAAAGATTTTAGAATGTTTTAATTTAAATGCCCCCCACCAAAAATAAAAATAAAATAAAAAATATTCACACTCAAAATTGTTTGATAATCTTTATATATTGGTAAATAAAGAAGAGGCTAGATTTAAAAGATAAATAATTGTCCTCTTCTTTGGTTAAAATAATAATAAAAACTATAATTGTTGTTTTATAATGTCTACAATGTATGATTACACACAGTATAAAGCCTGATACAACTTCTCTCATTGCACTGTGGGTAAAATATACATAAGTACAACAAATTCCGCAAGGAATTGCCATAGGGCTACACTAGCACAGCAAAGACTCTTTCTTTTCTCAAAGTATTAAAGTTGCCGAGTTATTATACAGTCTCTCTTTGAAATCAGCCGGGCAAAGAGAATAACAGCAGCACGGAGCAGATTTGGTTGCTTGTTAATTCCTGATTTCTTTACTATTTGCATACTTGTGCAGTAATTACAATAATTAGGTGAAAACAACTACATGTATGACATGGAAAAAAAGGAATGGTCTTTAGAAAATGTTTTAACGAAATTGTGTAAAAATATATAAAAATTATGTCATGTAAGAAACCCTAGAGTTGGACTATAATAACTCCGTCATGAAAAATGACAACCCCAAAAAACACAAGAAATACAAAATTGTACATAAACCAATATTAACCAAAACTTATATTACTTTTAAAGAATATAAACACAGTTAACAGCATAAAAGGTAGTCTTGGTTCCAAGACGTTAGTATTATACTTTTGTACACTCGCAGTTACGATGCAATAAAAATGCACGATAAGTAGTAATGAAAAAGTTAGAAATTGCTTGCCAACAAATCTGAGACCGTTGTCAGGATACAAAATCATGCACGTTTTGTCAAACACCAGCTCCAGCGCAAATGTGGATCCAGCTGCATTTTGTAAACTGCGCATGTGTGAGGCAAGAACACACACAAATTTGGGATTTAGAAAATACAAACGTTAGCGAATCTGGAGGGTGAGTGCCAAAAAAACAACACAACGGTCTTGGGCCCAAGACCACATAAAAAGTAAATTTCTGGAATGAAAACAGAGATGTACATCTGTATGAAAGATGACAACAAATTTTTCTTACAAATGAATTGGTCGTCACTATTTAAACAACCTGAAAAAAAAACACCCTTCTTCCATATTTTTCTTGATAGCTGCTTCATGTTATCATTTCTCCATTCTTTTATTAAAAATTAACACAATTCTTCCCGTTCCAAATTCTAGTTCCACCAATAATACATCGGAGAACAAACATTTAGTCATCCAATACACGGTAATTATAGAGACGTGTGTAACTTGTATTATCCTACATGTCCGGAAAAATGTGTGTGAGATTATTTTTGGTTTAAAATAAAACTACAATTACAAGGGAAAACATTATGTAAAATGTGCACTTGTTAACATTGGAATAGCTTCTTATGTTAGCATGAGATAAATACATGCTTTTGTACGTGTTGCGTTTACGTGAATATACATCAATATATATATATACACACTAATGTTAAGCTGTGCACTCTGCAAAGCATCTACATTTACCCCTTAAAATAAAAAAATTACATATGCAGGAAATTCTGCATCTGTAAATTTGTTAAATAAATTTGGAAGTTTCTCTCAGTTATTGTGTTGCGATGCAACAACTCCAACTGTTGTCTAATTGTGCAGGTATTTGTTTCTCGGCCACTTGTCATGGACACCAATTCAAATTTAATATTGAAATGTAATAATCTTTTAACAGCCACAAGAACTAATTACATCCCCCAAAACCATTTCTCTCTTAAAATTGGTCAAATCCTTTTCTCCCATGAAAGTTGGAGAAAATACTTTCAAGAGAGCAAAGTAAAGTTAAAGCAAGCAAATCTCAGCATGACAATTAAGAATTTTCTTGGTAGTAGTTAAAAATAGAATACATGAAATTTTTCCTAAACTTAGAATACAAAGCCTTTAATTATAGAATTACAAAATTTGCATCTGAACAACTTTGCTTGGGCTCGATATAGCCGCATAAAATATTGTATATTTGCTTTGCTAAAATTGAATAAAACGAAATAAAGTTATCGCATGAGTTGCTAAAAATAATTCTCTATTTTTTCTCCCTTTGGGAAAATTTTTACTAAGAGATTACCGGAGTGCTTCTTTAATGCCACAAACATTTTATAATTCCCATACAGAATTCCATATGTAACAATGTGCTGTCAATGTGCAACACAAAAGGTGTTTTCTTTCATCAGCACTACCATGTACAAACTATTTTAATAATCCTTATCGCCAAAAAAACACCCCCACAAAACACGCCATATTATACACTAAATCAAATGATTCAAGATCCCAATTGCAAAAATGTACACACCCAGGGCTAATTATTATGGAGCTACTAAGCACAAAAAATTGCCTAAAACAAAACAATCTTGCTCAGTAAAAACAGGTTTTCCCAGCCAAAATTCCATGTTTTTGTTAATGTTTAGCAAAAAACAGCTGAATATCAGTAACAAACAATAAACATCAAGTGAATATTCAGTCTGTATCCCTGTTTTTAGCACGGACAAATTTTCATGCTAAGCAAATGTTTGTGCTGGGCAGCTCCATACAAAAAATCAGCCCCAGATAACAATATCCAACGACCCTGTAATTCAATTTCATAAATCAACTGTACAAATGCATTTTCGAATACCAGTAATGTAGTTAGGTTCCTTCAAAGTCCGTCACAAGTCCAGTCAATTCACAAGATATATAAATGAGCTGTGACATAAAAAGCCCTTCTTTGTTATTGTTCATCCTCTGTACTGGTAAACTAGACATGTAAAAAGGTTATTTTACTTGTGGCCGGATTAGTGAATGTACTTGTGATTGGACATATACAACAAAGCCAGTGTGCAATTGTGACCCGTCACCAGGAGACACAACTGTGGGATTTTAAATGCCATTTTCTCAAGAATCAGTTTTACCACTAAAAGTAAGTTGGTGGTCAATATTTCCATTATTAAACTCATCAGTACCCCATAATGTTGTGTACAATTGGAAATAAGCTCTTGTTCTGAAGAATCCTGATCTATAAATATCTCAATTCTTAACAAGTCAGACTTGTGGTGACAGGTCACAATTTGTCTTTCATCCACTAATCACTCTATTTCAAGTCGCAGCTTCAGCAGTGTGTTCTTCACCTGTGTACCATGCAGCTTGCAATAAATACCACCGTCTACCAGCAGGAGGTTGCCAATCATCAGCGTACGGTTGCACTCGCTGCACTTCTGGCACCCCTTGTGGAAGGTCTTACCCTCGGCTTTGGCCATCTCTGTCATGTAGACCGGCCGCTGGCAGGCAATGCAGTGCTCTAACTTTGGCGCAAAGCCTCGCTTCTTTTGGGAGGGCTTGGGGGCTGGGGAAGCCCGGTTGCGGGCACTGGTGGGGTTGGTTGGAGCAGGGGTAGGAGAAGAAGGATTCGGCCTGTCGTTGTTATTGGGTGTATCTTGATTTTTCTGTGACAGAAACAAAGTCAAGGTAGTGGACCGGTTTAAATGATGGCAACTTTTTTGGTGAGTCAGGTTGGCGAAGTGGTTCTTCCTTCACCTTCTACCGCTGTGACCTGCGTTTGAATCCTGCCTGGGCCAATATGTGGATTTGGTTTTCAGTCCCTGCCTGATTCTTAGGGTTTCCCCAGGATATGTTTCTGGGGTTTTCCTCCCACCTCTAAAACTGTACTGTCTTATCATCGTCTTCTCTCTACATGTTTCTTCATGCTTTTGAGGGATCCTTGGTTTCAATACCAGAAAGAATTAATAATACTTAATCTACCTTTTCTCTCATGTTGGACACATTGTGATTATTTCCTTAAGGTGTTTGTGAAAGACTAAGTCAATGGCTGAGTGACTAGCTACTCGTGTTTAACCAGTTCGCGCCGGATGACGTATATAAACGCAAAGTTTTCCCCAAATTTAAAACGGATGACGCATAAGCACGACACGAGCAAGGCCGGAAATGTCAGTCAGCAGCGAGCAAGGCCGAAAATGCGTGAGTGTTTTCCTTCCGGTACTATCGGCCTGAACACGCCTTGGATCAAGTTTTGTTAAAAATAATCCCGCGCGTCGGCTTGGTAATGTTAAAATAATCCCGGCGCGAACTGGTTAATTGCAGACACAATCTTTTATTTTAAACCATGACACACCGAATGATTCAACCGCCAACTCATTGTCACCACTAATCTACCTTAACAGCTGGACTGTCGCCGTTAGGTGTGGTCTCGTTGCTAGACATGGATTGGTTGTTGCTGTCCTTTTTGTCCGGACTGAAATTTTCGCATGATTGATTTGAAGGAGTTATCTGGGGAAAGAAATCATTTCCAAACCAAAAATTTAGTGATAGACCACAGAAGAAAATGTATCAGACTTGAAATGCAAGACAATGGATGTAAAATGTAGTAAATTAGAAAGCATATGTACATGTATATAATGCAACAAAACAATTAACATGCAGTAGCTGAATTGGAGGTTGATGAAAGTAATTAAAATGAACAAGCTTGACATGCAATTAATAATTCTTATGGATGTTTGTGTTCATTATCCCTTATTTGTTTCTTGTCTTCCATGTCAGTATTCACAGAATCATCAAAACCACCCAAATTATAAACCTCTTCACTGGTACCGTGGTGCGCAAAGCGCTTATAATTTATGTTGTCATTAAAGGTACCGTACGATACACCATTGGTAATTGCTTAAATTATAACGGATTTATGGGGGGTTGTATATTATAGTAATTATCGTTTAACCGACCTGTTCAAAGTTTTACAATGATGGATGCCGAGGAAAGCACCAAAAAACAGCGTTTGGTTTCAACCGGCGTCAGGCGGTGGTTCTTAATTTTTCAGAACAATTATAGGATATCTACCAAAATCATTTTGCTGGATGCCTATGATCATTATTAACTTTCAAATAAGTAAGATATTTCTTGATTATTTGTTAATAAAATGTTTCTATATCTGCAAATGGTGTATCCTACCTGTGAATGCTTTTAGGTAGAGTTCTAGCTTCTAAAAGTGAACAAAATTCTAAAATGTCTAAAATGTTAATGACTATTTTAGGTTTACCCCCCCCCCCCCCCTTCCCCTCAAGAAGAAGATTGGAAGGAATAGGTAAAATGAAAATGAAATGACATGAATAAACATGAAGCAAGACATGATCGCTAAACAAGAACCAACAAATGCGTAACAACTGCTAATGGTTAATAACGGAAACATAGCATGAAAAATGAAACGCAAGCTAACAATTAAAAACACATGAATTTATCTGCAAGACTGGGAGTTGGGTGTGGAAAATTGTCAAACCAAACAAAGTTTTTAAAGAACTAGTGGGCCTGGCTTGTGATAACAATAAAAACCAAAACCTGCCAACTATGATTTTTGGTTTGTTTGTTTGTTTGGTTTTTGCCTAATGACTTGCCCAAATGGCAAATCAATGTTCCATCCCCTATTCCACAAAAAACCCACAAAATGCAATCAAGTTGAGAAAGAGTGGAGTTTGAAACAGTGAAATGAAACAGAGAATGATCATGAGTGACACAGTGCAGATATTGTCATCAATAATAATCGCTGAAAACTACAAATAACACCAACATAAACAGAGACAAGAGAATCTAAAAGCCATAGCAGATACACGTAGGAACACTGGGGGGAATACGGAAGAGGTACTAGCTGCAAAGAGTCTGGAACAAGGCATTTTAGCTTAGAAGCACTGGACAAATTAAGTCGAACGATTGTATACAGTAAGGGTGGTAGATCAGTGAGAAAACACCTTGTATAATATCCTGGAGGTCACAGATTCAGATATGGAATGTTGATTAAACATAAACCTTGGCATTTTTCTTGTTGTCATATATTTGACAATTTTGTGAACAAGTAGAAAATGTATACCAGAACATTTAAAGATGTTTGTAATTGGTTTTATGCAGGCACTGTGTGTAGGGAAATATTTGTTTTTGAACTGCAACTGAAAAGTTTAGAAATAAGGACGAGATCTAAAATGATCATGAAGCAGAAGATATACAAACTAAGATCCAATCAAATTCAATGCTTAATAATACTTCACGCTTTTATAATTCTGAAGGAAAAAAAAAATTAAAAAAAAAAATCTCTTGCATTCTAGGTGCTTATTCCAATCGAGTGTCACAAGTTAGGGCAAAATAATGCTATACCAGGGGAAAAAAATGTCCAATATATTTCCCCAAAGATTTTTAGTTAATTTCATATCTCTATTTTGTTTGACATACTACTTTAGCAAGTTCGCGCAACATGAAAAAACTAAATGTCTAAGTAACACAATCAGAAAGGGGAGAAATGCTGCAATACGAATTTAACCTCTTACTACTTGTTGAAACAGACACCCTTAAAGGTGTACTAAGTTAACTGGCTGACCCAAATCCTTGAATATTTGAGCTAATTTAGCAGAACAAACCCAACGTTGTCTAATTCGTGGTCCGATACAACCACTGGTTCGCCATGGCTTGTTGATTCTCCTGGTCTCTGTATAACACAAACTGGCATCTGCCTCACAAGTTTCAAATAGTTTACAGATTTCCAAACCCTAAGAGTCACCACAAATTTTTTTATTTTTTTTTTAAATGCGCGAGACAGATGCCAATCTATGTTTGTGTGTTGTTGGGTCGGCAGGACAATTCCTTTTTTTTGTTGTCTAAATTTATTTTATGCAATTATTACCCACTAATATTGACAAAATGACAAAAGTTCTTCAAAATATAAAGACGTTTTTTTAAAAGGTAAGTTGGACATTTGGCAACAAGATAAAATGGGTGGGAAAGTTCAAGATCACACTTCAAGCGAACTCTTTACTAAAAATTTGGCATAGACATCACATATTCGCATAGCATTTTCATGGTTTAGTAGCTTTACTTGCGTTTATAGTCCATTCCAAAAAAGTTAGCAAGAGACATTTGTTACCAGTAGAGCCCTGCCTTGCCCAACAATCACACTTCACCAACCACAGAGACACAGAGAGATTAATTGTTTTAATATACCTTCTTCCTCTAGCTCTTCCCTTTCTACAACCTCTACCTCATTTGACTTCTCCCCCTGACTTGCGTCAACTCCAGGGGACTCCTTCTGGCTATCATCTTCTGCCTGCTTGTTTGCTGTCGACTCTGACTTGTCGGCTGATTCAATAATGACCTGAAAAACAAGTTACACAAAAAACACAATTCAATCAATTTTAGTCAGCAAGCAAAAAAAAGAAAGAAGCAAATTCTGTCCTGATCCAATATGGCTCATCAGGTCGGTGTTTAACTCCGGGTTCTGTAGCATGAAACGACTGGGAATATTTCTATTCCCCCTGGACGGGATGTTATAGTTCATCGCATATTACTCCCCAGCTGATGCTGGTTCCCATTTGCACTCCAGGGTGGAAAAAAGCAAGTGGGTGAAGCGACTTGCCCAAGAAAACAACATATGGCCAGCAGCTGGATTTGAACGCCCTGACCCTCTGATCATGAGTCACGAATGCTAACAATAAGTTCACACAAAATACTTTTTTCTGTATTACACAGACAATAATCCTTAGACATTTTCTATAGGCAGCCGTCAATTAATGCTATATGTTCCAAACTAATGTTTTGTTCATGTAATCTATAAAAAATAGAAAATGTTATTACTTGTTTTTCTGGTACTGTCTGTTGGTTAGCCTCATTCTGCTTGTTAGAGTCTTCCCTCTTGTTGTTGGAGCGTGGCTTCCAGGGTAGTGGGGCTTTCCCAGCATTACTTCCAGATTGAAACTTGGACAACCGGTCCTTCAAGCTCATGGGCTTGGCCTCGGGCTCCTCTTCATTCTGAGGGTCTGAATTTTCCTGGGTGGTGATGTTAGTTGGGTTTTTTCTTTGTTGAGGAGGGGACACAGGTTTCTTCCAGTTTTGCCTCTTTGGCTCAGGGTCCTGGTTGACTGAGTTGACAGACTTCTCTTCAGACTCTGCTGGAGCTGGATCTGGAGCTGGATCTGGAGCTGGGGTTGGGGTTGCCGTTGGGGTTGTGGAGCTCTCTTCAAAGGATGGCCGCTGGCTGCCAACCAGGGACCAACGTTTCATTGCTCGAGGAGCACTGCTGCTGTCACTTACTGCCGGCTTGGCAGGGAGGATCGACTTGGGTTCAAAGAGCTGCATATTGGCTTTCACATTACCCCGTTTGGGTCCTGCTTTAGCCTTTGCCATCACACTGGGTTTCTCTGATGGTTCACTCTCTGCAGGTTTCTGCTGTGCAGATGAGGGAACACTTTCCTTCTTTTCGGTTTCAGTTGCAACCACTTTCTCCTCCCCCTTTGACTCTGTTGGCAAAGATATTTCTTGTTCTGGAAACAGACCGTCTGAAGCAGCTGCTTCTTTTGAATCCTGATCCTTTTCGAAAGGGAACAATTCTTTTGCTACCGACTCTTCCTTTGGAGAACCCATCTTTGTTGGGGAACCAATCTCCTTTGGAGATAATACCTCCTGAGGTGATGTTGCCTCCTTTGGGGTAGATGCAAACTTCTTAGGCTCAGATGCGACATCGGGGAATACTACCTCTTTTGATGCAGCTTCTTCTTTAGGGGATACTACCTCCTTGGGGGATCCAACTGACACTTGGGTAGGTTCCTCAATCGTTGGGGCCTTGGGGCTTGTTGGAGAGGCAACTGCTTCTGGAGAAGATACCGCTTTTGGAGATTCAACCTCTTCAGTGGACATTGAAGTTGGTAACTCTTTCGGGGATGATACTACAATGGGGGACATTGCCTCTTTTGGGGGTTCTTGCTCCTTCGCTGGAGAGCCGGCTTCTTTTTTAATAGTGTCGGCTTCTTTCTCTTTATTTTTTGCTTCATCCTTCTTAGTGTAAAGAAACTTATGCTTGGGCTCTCTGCTGTCTGTCCTGGTAACTAGTTTAGACTTCAGAGAGCTTGGTGAGATGGGTGATATGGGAGACGTGGGTGATTTCTTCCCCTTCATGGCTTCTGTTAGTAAATAAACAACACACTAATTACTTATAAAGCAATGATCCACCATAATGCATACTGTTCAAATTTTGACAACATTTTACAGATAGCGATAAGGTATAATTAATCAAGTTCCATGGCTAGGATGCAGATGACAAACACGGAGTACACCCAATGAACAAGTATGGTAAGTATGTCAAAGTGCTACACAGCAGAAATTGTATGTCATTTTTTGTCTCAATGTACACATACTTTATTAGGGGCTTTATTAAAAGAAGAAAGGAAAAGCATTTTTTTGGTAGTACATGTATTTTACTGTTTCCACTCCTGGTAACTCGAACCAAATTGATTTCTGTTGAGTGTTTCTCAACTCTCACCCTGCCAGACGCAACACACAGTGCATCAGGAAAACAAGTCTGGTGCATTTGATGCGTTCGGCTCTCAACACCATTGCATAAACACCACAGTCTAAGACTATTGAAAGCTAGTCCCCATTTTGTTTAAACAATGCCAGAGATGAATTCTGCTGTGTTTGATGACCAGAGCATCTGAGGCAGTTTGACCTTGACATTTTTGACCTGATGGATCTTGCTGCGACGGGCAGGGTTGTCACTTTGACAAATGATGCATGTTGCTGCATCTGGCAGGATTTCTAGGTCTATACCATTTACTGGGGCCAATTTGATGATCCACGATTTAAGTGGGTACTGGCTTATTTGCTGTGTACAATAAAACATGTAGTCTAAATGTGCTGTTAGTATTTAATAGCAGGTACAAGTACTAGTAAGCAGTAAAAAGGAAATAATGTCTAGATGCACAATGGTCAGGAATTTAGAAAAAGAATACTGAAACACGACAGAAACATCAGATGAAATGTGGCATGCAGCTGCAGTAGAACAACAGTGCAAGTACCTGACTTGTCAAACAATTTCACACCATGCATAGTAGTGGCACAAGGTTTAACATGCAGTGCAGTGTTAGCATCGCCGTCACTCTGGGCAGGGTCCAACAGACCGGCAATACTGCTTGACCGCTGTTTTGGAGTCTCAACGGCTGTGGCAGCAATTTGGCCACAGGTGGCTGTTAGTGCAGGGTTAGTCTCTATCCCAGTAGCTTTCGCGGCCCCGGGGTCATTGTCATGAGTGGTTGGTGGGGGTTTATTTGTGTCGGTGGGTTTTATAAGGGGAGGTAACATAATGAGCTGGGAAGCAAAGGGCCGTTGGCCAGTCGAGGCAGATCTCTGCTTCCGGAGACGTGGTGGGGGAGTGGGATCACAGGTTGTTTGGTACCAATTACACCTGGGGGGTTTTGCGGGCACATTGTCGTAAATTGGCACAATCTGTGGATCTGTTTGCTTCTCTTTACAAAACTTTTTGAGGTCAGCGGTAACAAGGTTACTCAAGCTACCGGTTTGCTTAAGACGAACCCCAAAGTTCATTTTTTCATCGTTGACTTCCGCATAAAGTTTCTGTGATCTGGGTAGTGGCTTGGAAGGAGATTCAATGTGTTTTAAATGGACCCCCAAATTAAGCTTGTCGTCATCTGGAGAAGCCAGGTTATCGACCCATTGGGTGCTGTCCCCTTTTTTCGTTGAGTGTGCCAAATCTCCAGTTAGGTGCAAAGGCATGTCGTGTTGGAATAGGGGTCGGGCCGAACGAGGATGCATCCCACCCAGGGTTTGCGATCTCCTCTTCGCAACTTTCATGTACTCGTGCTTGTTATCCGTTGTTTCTTCTGCCACCTGGCCAGTTTTCATGAGACTGTGGGGCTTGGCTGGTTCAGGAGAAGCCAAGTCAATGTTTTTAAAATAGTCAGAGGGAGAGGGCATGCTATGTGCTTTGTAAGAGCTCGGGCGTGATCCTAATGTCTTAGACCGGCCGGTTCGCTTAAGGACATTGCTAAGCTCAGACATAAAGGGTGTCTCAGGTTTCCTTGTTGCGGAAGTGGCCAATGATCCTTCTTTTTGCTCTGAACTCTCTGAATCAGATTCCCAAGTGATCAGGTCATTATTTAAGTCAGGGGTCACTGGGTCAGGGCTACCTGATGGAAATAACCCAATCTCACTGAAAGGGTTGACTGGTTTGTGTGTTGCCTTATGGTTAGGACTTATTGACAGGGTGTGGGGGACTGCCATTGAGTTTGCTGAGTTGGGGACAGTGTTTGGCTGTGCAGGGGTTAGCATTTCACTTGTAAACCGGCTCTCTGTTATATAACAAAACAAAACACACAAGCAAGAAACAAAAAGAAAATACAGCAATCAGCATAATTGCCAAAATAAAATGTGACTGCCGATTCCTAGCAAATGGGTTTCATTTCACAGACGTGGGCCACAGCCAGCAACATCAACACCAACAGGAGAAACTGGGAAATAAGCTGTCCCATTTGTTCAAGTGTGGAATTTTTTTCTGATTATCATTTTTATAGAGACATATCTTGGTTTAAATATCAGTTGTCGCTTAGTTTACTATCCCCATATTTTGGAGATTAATTACTTTACATGTACCGGTACATGTTTAGTATGTCAAAGAGGTTTTTGTTAGTAACACATCTGCAAGAACTTATCAATTTGCTAAAAACAAACCAGATACACACTGTAAGAGACAATAGATAAACAAATCTACATATCAGTTAGTATACAACCACCAAAACAGGCTTGAAACTAAGGTGTTTATTTTGTATTAGGAGAAACACTTTTTAAGAAACGTGGGGTTTGGGGTGGGATTTGGGATGAGATTTGGGCAATGAGGTGGGGTTTGGGAATTTTGGTGGGGTTCGGAAATTTTTGTGGGGTTCGAGGATTTTGGTGGGGTTTGAGCATTGAGGTGGGGTTTTGGCGTCGAGGTGGGGTTTTGGCGTCGAGGGGGGGAATTGTGTGTTGGATGGGGTTTGGTAGTTGGGTGGGGTTTTGGCAGAGATTCACAGGTTGGTGCAGGGGTACAAATACACAAGGCAAAGTAAATATTGTATAGGGCCGCAGGGATTTTTCAAACATCTTAAAATAACAGTTTGTGATTGAAAGCATGCTAATGCTAAAAGTACATGTATGTGCCAATCAAAATTTTGGCAAATTAACGCTTAAACTAATAACAAAAATTGTGCATTTTTTTACCAACTAAAATAACAAAATAAAAGGGTTTACCATTGGCATCATGCATTTTGTAGATTGTTTTGGCACCATGCATCACAAGATTTATGGTAAAATCAGGTTTTGTTTTTTGTTACCTGTCTCATCAAAGCTTTTCGTCAAATCGGAAATCTTGGATTCAGTGTCACTGCCGTTGTGTTCGGGGGATAAGGAGTCTCCGCTCGGCGTCTCGCCAAGGGACTTGGAGCGGGGTGGGGTAGGTCGAAGCCCCCCACGGAGACTCTGACTGGACTTGATTGGCGGAAGGACCATGGGACCCAGGGAGGGAGGGCGAGGTAGTTTGATTGGCGGGGGGCGTTTGGTCTTTGGGATGGCGTTAGCCCTTGGGATAGTAGAGCTCTTGTTGTCATCACTCCGAGCGGAATGAGAGTCGACTCTTGGCGCGGAAGCTCGCTTAGAGGGTATGGGGGTTGTTGGTAAGGGTGGTGGGGTGGTGGCTGTGGGTTGGGGAGTTGAGGTGGTGGGTACAGGGGGTGGGGCAACGGATGGCTTGGTGTATGGTATGGCGGGTATCGGGGTAGATTTAGGCCTTTTCGGGGCGGGGTCTGGTTGGAGCAACTCACTGGGCGTGTCGGCTGGCTTAGGGAGAATTTCGTACGTTGTGACTGGCCGTTTGGAAGGTCTCTACATGAAAGAAAACACTCGGTCATTATTAAAAATGAGAAACAAAAGTACAACCTTATTTTGTAAAAATATGAAAAGTATTGAAATAAGTTTGGTATCATTACGATTGTCAAAATAAGATGGTTATTTTCTCTCAAAAGATGGGGTCGTTACAATTGCGCCATTTTTACATGTACGGTACATGTATATGATGACTGAGCTAAAGTAGGAAGATGAATCATTTAACAGGCCTTTCATGAGGCATGTGCATTGCAGAGATTATAGCACACAAACCGGTTTTCCGTATATATTATATAATATCCTATAGAATCCGTATGACACATGCTAGCCATATTAGCCTTTAATCCTTTATAAGGAGTGCCGAAAAAGAACATGCAATAAAATGTACACGAAGTTACCAAACGGGTGTAAAAACACATGTACATGTACATGTATTGCGGTTAAATTTGTTTCCTTATCCACACGCACTGTGGTCAACAGATAACATTTGACTTTTCCAATTCTGCAATTACATGTTTAAGCAGGTTCGCATTTAAAGGTTAAGACGTACTTGTCCGGGTCTGGTTGTCGACCTTCTTGCCCTGGGGGCCACTGAAATGCGATGACGGGCAGCTGTGTTCTCCAGTAGACTGGTGTTGCTTATCAGGTCCAAGTCAAAGATGTCGAATTCAGTGACCACTGAAATACGTTCGAAACAAAATTTTGAAAAAATAAAAAAATAAGTATCATAATTGATTTAGAGACTTTAACCAGTTCGCGCCGGGATTATTTTAAAATCACCGAGCCGAGGGGCAGGATTATTTTTAACGAAACTCGATCCGAAGCGGGTTCAGGCCGACAGTGCCGGGAAGCACACCCACGCATTTTTCGGCCTTGCTCGCTGCTAACAGACATTTCCGAACTTGAACTTGGCGTGTTTATGCGTCATCCGTTTTGAATTTGGGGAAACTTTGCGTTTATATACGTCATCCGGCGCGAACTGGTTAAAAAGACATTTGTAAAATGACTGGCAATGTGAATGAGGTCTATGAGGTCACACTAAAAAATATAAAATATAAATAATCAGAAAATGGAGAAATTAAATCATTAGAAACAAAACCTTGCTTTGCGACTTCACTCAAATAAAATAAAGTTGAATGAACGTAGTAGAAAGTTGTTGGCATACATGTACCAGTATGTATATTCAAGTAATGACAGACATTGATATTCAATGTGGAAACTTCTGCTATAAAATGGCTCTATGTGTCATGCTACATTTATGACTTAACTATAGACTAAATTCCGCAAAACAAAATTAGAACCCATTTTAGGGTACCTCCACTGGCACGCTATTTTTGCAACCTTATTTGTCAAAGGAGCCTGGAGTGCGTACTACTTGAACGTGGCATGCACGAACCCAGTGCTACCCCAAAAAATGGCTATAAAGAAACATAGTATTATATTTATATTATATTATAATATAATATATAGTATTCTATCCAAAAAGTAACCAAACCAAATACTGTTGAAAAGCTTACTTGTGAAGATATTAATGACTCTAAACTTACTTTGAAATGTTTCTATCTGGCATGCTGTCATTTCAAAGAAAATAACGAAAGAATGTCATTTCAAAAGTTGGGTCCCAGAGACGCATGTTTAGAAATTTTCGCAAGTAGTGCGCTCAAGAGTTCAAACGACGTACACATGTGTGTGCGGGTGTTATTATTGGTCTGTTCAGTGTGTAACATACAAGTAGCTGCAATCGGCTGGATGAGAACACACCCAAAAGAGCAGATTGTGATTGTGATTCGGCAAATTTGGAGTATAAATCGAGATCTTAGATTATTGCTTTCTCAGAATATGCAGCATTCACAGAGCTAAAGCTTCACAAGGAATACTTGTCAAACACTGTTCTTTATTTTTTAAGAACTCTTGCTGCTTCAAACAATAATAAAAATGCACAAATGACAAATGGTCTATTGTCGCTTTTAACTGAAGGAGTTAACCCAACTGACCTGGGGGCGTCACTCGGATACTAGTCTCCTCTTGCTGTTTCCGTTCCTCGTGGGTCGCCGCCGTGAAACTCTTCTGCATCGGACAGGGAAAAGGGCAGGAAAGAGGGCACTTAAATTCCCAAAATTCCTCCTCCGGTTCCTTGAAAATGTCTTCCTCAAAATACCACAAGGAATCCACGTCGGGTAAGTCCCCGTTCATTGTTCCAGACTGTTGAGAGTTGAGCTTATTTGGCAGGAAGAAAGATATTTCTATTCGGTCCAGTAGTTGGGGTTTGGGTCTTCACCATCTACAGTGTACGTTCTTTTTTTAATATGTCGGCACTCGTCGGGATTAAAGAATTTGGATTATAAGACTAGAGAACGCTAGTCGCATTGCATGTAGATTGCACGGTGTTCTAATGCCACATGTTTTACACCTTTTCCGTTTCTTACTGCCCCTCTAAAAAACTTGGGGGTGACTCACAGCCATGTCTGCCTGAGACTGTTTCCTGCCAATTAGGCCGTGAAACGTTTTTACCGTAAAAATAGAAAAGAACTAGTTAGCAAGTGGTTTCCCATTGCCTGAATTCACCTTTGACCTTTGCTAAAATAGACCACTAGTCATAACAGTTAAGCCTTTCTTTAGGAATTATTAATACGTAAGGCATTCGGGCAAAAGAAGACAAAACTGGGCAGATTGAATAGAGACGTTTGCAGGTATTAGGAAAGAGAATGCAATTTCCCTCTGCAATTACTGTTTGTTGCACTTCATTAGAGCATCCCTTTGACAAGTTATGGCATTTTTAAGTTCACGTTTATCGACATGCCCAAACAAATTAAATACTGATAAAAGGTCTTTAAAGTTTCAAGTTTTGTATTTGTAATAAAAATGAAAGATGCTGGTGGTTTTTCCTTTTAAAAACAAATGATTCAAATTTGTCAAAGGGTTTTCATTAAAATATATGTAGCAGACATGCCAAAGATTATAAATATCAAATAATTCTGAAAAAACCCCAATCACACCAATTATTTTGTTTAGCATTTTTCCCCACTATATGACCTGTGCCCAGTTTCTTCTCATTATTCCAGAATGCCTCACATACATTTACATTTGTTAGTGATTTTTTTACATTCACAAGATGAGCATTAAAGTTACTGTTACCGGACACCTTAAACACACAAGCCCAAGTTGAAGTACAGTGCAGTCAATACATTGGGCCACCACCCTATACCACAGTTTACATGTATTTCAGAATGACGTCGGTTGACCAAAGCGGCGGTTGCTTTGGGGGGAAAGTGAAACTGCGTCCCAAATTAACTTGCAAATAGCATCGTTAGTGACATTTAGCTACATTCTGTGCAATTTTTCATGCAATCGAAATGATTTTGTTCGAACAAAGGTTTGGCCCCACAAGACACCTGAAAACACTTCGCTGTCCAGAACACAACAATCTCTGTAAATTTTTCTGATACCCGCTATGCTTTTGCATGCATACGATGAAATGATTATCTCCGACGGAAAATCGTCTGATAATCTTGTGCACGTGCGCAGTTGGAATACCGAACTGGCTTATTGCGAATATTATGGAACCAAAAGGTCTTGCTGGATACTTACGCCGTGTCCGAATTACTTGGCTACGACTGAAAATTACACACGAGTCTATGACAGCGGCTGTGTTACCAAGGAATTCGGACACGGCGCGATACTGTGACTTGCTGGGCGTTTTTACCCTCTAGTCATGCACAAAAATCACATGCTACTTCAAGGACAGCTAGCCTCAAGAGGACTCTAAAGAAGAAAATATCACGTTTGAGGGACCATATGTATTCAAAACTATCTTTTGTATTGTTTTCTGATTTTATAAATCATTTTTTTCTGATTTTATAAAAAATGCCCAAACATGAGCAAATCAAGATGAATGTAGGAAACTTATACAGAAGGATACAATTCCTGTGTAGGCTCGTGTTTATACTTTAGTTAACAGATTAAAAGAAGAAAAATAAAAGTAAAAGCTAAACGAAATACAAACAAATAGCAAACTAAACGACTGAGAAAACAGAACCCTCAACGAAAAGGAGAACAAAAGGAAGTTACGAAAGGAAACAAGAAATGGATCAAAATAATTATGTTGGGTGAAATCCAAGTTAGATAAAGTCAGTACATCAGTATGTGCAATAACAATGCCAGACATTGGTGCTACAGTACATGTACATATATGTACTGTATGAAGGACATTGGCATTTTCAGTGGAGGATGACCCAATGTCTACATATCATCATGTACTTCTATTTGTCATGTACAAAATATAATGCATATTCCTCCCCCCCAAAAAAAACAAAAAAAACTACGAAACAAAACAAAACAAATATACAAAAAACACAAACAAACAAACAAACATAGTGCCAAAGTTTAATGTTACTGATATTTGAAGAACTACCTTAAAGCCCGGTTCATACTTCACACGAAAGCAAATGCGAAGCGAATTTCATGAAGTCAACAATTGAAGTTTCATTGTGACGTTCTTCTTTACCTCAAAAAATCACTTCGCAGTGACATTCATGTAAACTATGAACCAGCATTTAGGATATCTTTATTTGAAAAGAATTCCATACACGGATATCTCACAATTTTTCCTAATTCGACCTATCAGCCATCAAGAAAGCAATAAACATGTCCTAAAAAGTCAAATTTAGCTTAGAAAATATAGAAGCATTTTACTGAAAAAGAACAACACTTGAAATTTTTCAGACCAGTCTCATAGGGTTTGTGCACAGGGTGTCAAGTGATATCCATGTAAGGAATTCTGAGCCATTTTTTAAAAGAGAATTTAGTCAAAAGGGAAGTTGAAAGAAAGAGAAACCTGCTACTGCAGTCTTTAATAGAAAACAATTGTTTGTGCCTGCCCTGAACATCTGCAAAAGAACTACCTTGGCAAAAGAAGACAGAAGAAATCAATAGATGTCAGTTGTGAGTTTTCCTCCCCCAAAACCCCCCACCAAATATCGGATGAAAAACATTTGCAATTTACCCATCGTCTGGCTTTTGTGGCCGGAGGTTTCCGCTTTTGACGAGTAGAGAGCTATTGGTACATGTATGCAAGCCATCAAATAAATAAAACCGTAAAACAAAAGGTGTAAACACAAAATGTTGTCATCACAATTAGAGGCCCTGTCCACAGGCCGGGCGTGTCCTAAGGCCTTGTCCAAAACTGGCTTCCAGAGCTACGGCTACGACTATTGTCGGCATTTCCCCACGTAGTTGAAATGGGTGAACACCGAGACAATAGACCTAGACAAGAGCTACGGATGTGGCCTAAGACTGCCAAAGGAAACATCATGCAACCACAGATATGTGTGAAGGGCATCATGGAAACACATTCATATGAACACATTTAGTAAACAAATCTGAAAAAATGAAAAACTAAAACACCTTTGGATCTTTTTGGGTCGTATTCCCATGTCAAGAAGGATCTGGGTACAATTTCATGGCTCTGCTAACCACATTTCGTGTTTACGTTCACCATTTTGCACATACAGTGGTAGCAGAACAATTCTGCGATAATCCTGTAAGCACAAAATCCTTAGTTAGGGTATATACGCATGCGCATAAGCCAAATTCCTCACACACCCATAAAAAAATGCTTTTCTACTGTAGTAAAGTAAGCAGCGATTTGTAAGCAGTTTTGTAAGCAGAGTTATGAAATTAGATCCCGGTTTTGAAAGCCATCGTATACAGCAACATACATGTATCCATCCGCAATAACACATTCGAAACACTAATTTTTATAGACGTTAACTGTTCTTCTCATTTGGTAATTTAACATGTGCCAGCCTCTATTTTCAGATCTAGAGTGCCTGCCATTACAAACCTCATCATCCATGCTGATGCCCCCGCTTTTTCTCTTCTCGCTGGTCCTGGGTGCAGGTTTTGGCGGTGTCGGTTTGTGGTCTGGGGTCTTGGCAACCGCTGGCTCTGCGGCCATCTTGTTCACGCCATCGTGCGAGCCCGAGCGTCTTTTGAGTTTGGCTTCGAGCTCACTCTGCACAGACACAGCCACAAAACAAAATGGCAAAGTTTCTTGAAACACATATGAGAAGAAATTACATTATCTACAAACCTCGTTTAAATGTGACAAGCTGGTCTCTTAACTCCCAACAGCAATTTTTTGTATCACGTCTCAGTGCAATTTGTGCAGAAGGACCCCAAATATGTATAACCCCAAATCTGTAGACGAAACCTACCGCAAATGCGCTTGACATATTCATCTCTGCTGATGTGCGGACTTCTTCCTTGGTTGGAGCTGGTTTCTCTGGGCTGAATACACTGTCTTCAGATACACTGAAGCCTTTGGCTAAGCTTGGGGAGAGCAGGGCAGGAGATGTAGTTTCATCCCTAAAACGAAAACAAATGTAACACATTTCAAACATTTTTTAAAACTTACAGCCTCACAAACAGACTTGCCAAACAAATCAATACAATACAAAATAAGTTACATGTACTTTATAATCTTGTGCATAATAAACAGTGCAGGCAGAACAGCCTAAAAGTGAAGTGCAGTAAAGTAAACCATTACAAGTACATGTACGGCATAACCTAAAAATAGAGTAAATGTGAAATTACCGATTACCACGGTACAAATGTACTCTATAATTGCACAGGTACATGGAAATAAGTACTTGAGCATGCATAAGGGCCTGTTTGTTTCGTGCAGATTCGGTGATCCGGAGCTTCGATACCGGATTCGGATCACGTTTAAACGGGTCCTGCTCGCGAGTTGGGTTCGCCAGATCCAAGAGGGCAATGTTCAAGATGAACATAGTGAACAATTGAGTATTTTTGAAGATTTGAAGCATAAAATTCATTTTTGTGACAATATTTCTTTATTGTTCTCCTAGAATGAATTTTCAGGATTAAAAATAGTACGGTTGGTTAAATTTTTATGGCCATTTCAGAAAGTTTATCTCACAAATAGTCTGTTTGCCTGCAAAATTCGAATCAGACAAAATTCAGTTTCCCATAGTACGGTAGCTAGGGTCAGTGGTTACATTAAGTACACTCTTCACGAGTCATAATGGCTACAAGTGGAGTTCACGGTTTGTTCAAAAGTAAAGTGGGTTTACATGTCATAAAAAAAAATAGCTTGAACTAAAATAAATTATTTTCGCTATCTCAAAACCACTTACCAGAGTACAGTTCATTGTATACGACCTGGAAAATTATCCAACATGTATGTATGCAGGAGAAAAACATGTTCATGTGTGCAAGGTTGCGGTATACCATAGAGAAAAGAACTACTAAATTTGTTACCGTATCAGAACATCTGATCGTGGTTTACTTTTACTTTGCCAAATGTAAATGTATGTAAGGTACATGTACATAGAACAAAGTCCATTACCATGCCAATGCTTTGCTCATTTTTCCAGGAATAGTGAAATAATAATACAACGGTTATTAATACAAATTCATTCCTAAATCAAAATCATTGAACACTAAACAAATAAGTAGACAACAGGGACGCCTCCACATATTCACAAAAAACATTTAACATGACAAGCATGACAAAGCTTCTAGTGTTGTTTGTATATACATGTAGTATACAGACTGAGTTAGTAGAACTGGGTAATTGTTTTGCTTTTTTTATTTGAAATCTCAATTGAACTGTGACATGGCTGTGAAGTGTCAAAATGCATGTGTACAAACCGATGTTGACTTTCAACTTCAGTCTAAATAGAAAATGGTATTCCCACTGTATGTTCTATCACACATTCTAATCCCCTCAAAGCCTCTTTCACACTACAGATTCACAACCATGGGCCAACCCGCTGCCGCCCCGGGTTGAGTTTTGGATTTTTCAACCCTGAGTTCAACCCTATGTTGTTTTACACTTGCTTTGTGCAAACTGATCACATTTTGATCAGTTACTACCATTTTGAATCCAGGGCGTGAGTTTCAACCCGGGTTGAAAATCTCAACCCTGGCCTGAAGGCAGGGTTGAGTTCAACCTGGGTTAAAATCAATCCCGGGATTGACGCAGGGTTGAAAATATTTAAATGTAAAATGCTGCATGCAACAAAACCCTGCTTAAACTCCGAGATTTGTCTTGTGTGAAAAGAGAATATACAATGTACATGTAGACGTCTTCATGTGTTCCAGCAACAGCTGAAGCAAAATCCTCTTATTTTAAGGCCCCCTTAGAAGTTTTACACAGAATACTTAGTTTCGATCTACTTCTTACCCTTCAGGTCCGTGCTCGACACTGATTGGCCGGTTAAGCTCCCCTGTGGACTTGGATTTGACCCCTAGGCTCTCTTGTCCTTCTCCGTCCTCTTTGTCCGGTCGTTTCTTCTTGAAGAAGTTGCGGATGGACTTCCAGGGCTTGAACTTCTTCTTCTTGGCACTGCCGGAGTCTTCTAGTGTGGTATTTTAAATAAGAACACAGACAATGGATACATTGTGAATACTTGTACTGTACAATGCAGTAAGAACAAATGGAAAGCCAACTTTTTGTCATTCTAGAAGAAAAGTTTTAATGGGTGAAGGGATGACGATTGCAGAATGTGAGCCAAACATTCTGATACAAAGCTTTTCTGATCACTTACGGGAAATTCAGAGACGAGTCATAGTATTTATTGCAAAGAGATCCAAATGACTTACTGGTGGTGGCACAAATGTGACAACCAAGAAAAGAAATATTGACTGTGTCATACTTATAACCAGTTTCAACGGATGCCGTGTATAGATGTACCCGCAGAGTTATTCCTGAATTCAAAACGGATGACCGATAAACAAGTCACGAGCAAGGCCGGAAATACCTGTCAGTGACCGGCTCGCAGGAGCGAGGTTGAGGCTAAAAATATCTGGGTGTGCTATATGTACCAACAGATCTTGGATCAAGGTTTGTGAAAAACAATCCTGCGCCTGGGTACAGTCAATGTTAAAATAATCCCAGCGTGACGCGACCTGGTTAAAGCCGACTCTAAGGGAAAATACATGTTTGCCGACTGTTACTCCAGTTTATATGGATTAGGTTAAAGGATGTGCAATCATCAGTTCATTTTTGGCCTGTCTATAACCAACAAGATTGACATGACAGGTTGCCTACAGTATCTTAGCCCACTACAGGAAGGGTGTATTCCAAGCCTTGCTATATTCTTTGAGCCAACAGTAGTCATCTTAACTTGAGGGAAAAAATGAACTACTTCCTAAAACATGAACAGGTGTTCTAGAATTACATTAGTCTTGGTTGCAAGACGTCTTAATCGCCTTATGCAGCGCGCGTAGGCTGCCGATGCAGACGCCCTCTAACGTACGCCGTAGACCACACCATGACCTTAGAATAGGGCGTCTTGGCTAACTGACATAGATGCTCGTAAGATTCTGGGCAGAATTGTGACGTTGCTACATATATTGTACATGTATACATGTACATACAACATGTAGCATGACGTAACAGAAACTTGACCAATGAGTCAGCGATTATATGTTACGTCTCGCGATTATACACGCAACGTCACAAGCGCATGCAAATGCGACATAATTCTGCTCAGAATATTCCGAGCAATTATGTCAGTAAGCCAAGACATCCTATTTGAAGGTCATTGCATGGTCTATGGCGTATGTTGGAGGGTGCCCGCATCGGCGGGCCTAAGCGCGCTGCATACCGCGATTAAGACGTCTTGCAAACAAGACTAAACTGTAAGGACTGTATCACAAAGCTGGCTTTATTATACAGCATATATGGTAAAGACGCAAATATTACACTGAATGCATGTTTAATATTTGTATCTATGGAGATGCGCTATACTATCCAAAATTTGCATGCATACAATTATGTCAATCAGCACAAAGATGGCAGTACCGGTACTGTGAGTGTTCATGTAAATTGGTATTTTACACAAGTTCTTATTTCAAACCATGTGTAATCTTGCATGTTTACTGTTACTTGTCCACATTTTCAGCAAAAAGAATCTTGATTTGGTGTCGACAAATGTACATGTACCAGTAGTCCAGTACGTACATTTGTACTTCAATAACAATGTGAATGACAGATAAAATGCTCAGAAAGACTTAAAAGGTTGTTGCCAAGCAATGTTGAATGGTGTTAAAGTGCAGTGTTACTGCCATGCCCAGGTGTATGGCGCTCAATGGGGAGGGTGAAAGTAAAAACCAACAATAAAGGTTGTTTGTCCACTGTCTAGCGACCATTGTTAAAGGAGGAACATCCACTAACTACCGGTAATATTCTTCAGGGTCAGTGTGTACACAGTATGCTGAACTGGCACAATGTGACAATTGTGCACAAATACATGTACAAGTATACTTTTGATTCACATGCTCATCTGACTTGTATTGACCTTTTTAATTAATTACAAAATAAAAAAAATAAAAATAATAGCTCACTTTGTTACACCATTTGCCAATATTGAAATATCTTACTACCAAACTATTAAGAAATATCTTACTTATTTGAAAGTAAATAATGATTGTAGGCATTCAGCAAAATGATTGAGCTATCCTGTAAATGTTCCCAACAAATTATATAATATAAAAAAATATAAAAAACAACAACATAAGAACCACTACACGATGCCGGTTGAAAACGAACGCCATTTTTTCTTGCTTTTCTCAGCATCCGTTATAAAACTTCAGACGTCAGTTAAACGATATTTACTATAGAATACAACCTCCCAAATCCAACCATTTCTGACAATTCAAGCAATATAAAATGTTACCAATGGCGTATCTTACCTTTAACCAGTTCGCGGCGGAGGACGTAAACACACAAAAATGTCCACAGATTCAAAACGGATGACGCAAAAACACGTCACAAGCAAGGCCGGAAATGTTTGTCAGCAGCAAGCAAGGTTGAAAATGCGTGGGTGTGCTTCCCGGTACCATCGGCCTGAACCCGCCTCGGATGGAGTTTCGTTAAAAATAATCCCGCGCCTCGGCTCGGTGGCGTTAAAATAATCCCGGTAAGAACTGGTTCAGAAAATCCGACATTTCAAAACTTGCCACTTAGGCCACAAGTAGTTAACCCATTCAAACATCCATGATTCCAAATGCAGCAAACAACCAGTTCACATCACAATTTGACAACCCCCCTCTGTGCAAAATCAGTTTAATACTGTGAAATACAACTGAACTTCAACTCCACATGTCATGGCCAGCATACTGCGAACACATGTCCTGTAATTTTTCCATTGCAACTTAACTCCGGTCAAAGGTTGCATGAATTCTGACTGTCTGGTGATAAATTTTGAATGTAACATTGTGTTGCTGTAAATTGTAAAATGCACAGATGTCCCATAAATTATATAAGAAAAAACATGTGACACTGGCAGTGTAGACTTTATCTACTATATTTTATGTAGTCAACAACAAATCCTTATCTACAAGTACAAAATGATCACATGTCAAACCTACAATGTACATACAGTACATCATACAAAATTCAAATTACTACCTTATTCTCGATGAAGCAATTTTTTTGTTTATTATGCTTTCTGAATCACATGCGATTTTGTCAAGCAATAATGTTGCATACGCGTACATTTGTACAAATCAATGAGCGCGTTTAATTTATGCGACAAAGTCGTGCAACATACCGGTATTGCACAACATATCACGGATTTGTTCGTTTACACAGGCACGTTGTAATTAACTCATTGCAACAAAATCACGTATCTATAGGCCTTGTAACCATTGACTGATTGTGCCAGAAATGTATGCGTTCCAAGGCTTATTTTTTTTATTTTTTTTAAAAGTGGCTTAAAACATTAGCGTACATCATTATTTGCAAATTTTTAATTATTCATCAGATTAGACTGGTATTAATTTGTGATTAACTCTATTTCATTACTTTTATTTGCAAGTTCCAAAAATGAAGATTTTACAATTTAAGATGGCCGACCCGTGAATAAGGCATATTGTATTCATTTGATAAACATTCACTGACTGCATACCTGTGTGAATACCTGCAGGCCTTGTTTCCTGTGATAGAGAAGCCCTCTTCCAACAACCTGTTGATTACTCAACCATGCACATGTTGTCTTCATGCACAAACATCGTACGTATGCTCTAATGGCATAACACACTGGTGGTTTTTGCTACAACGAACATCCTTGACAAATGAACAACTCCAGCAGCGACACTCCATGCACCGGTACAATGTATTGTACGTGACCGTCAACGCTGACAGATGAGCATTACTGAAGTATCATCACATCATTGTCTGTCGAGTTCCCGCATTCAAACGTTGGCACAGAGGATAATTGGTACCTCCATTGCAAACAATGGGTGTTGCCCTCCCGGTCCAGTCCGGTCCGTGGTCGGCCCCCACTTCACCAAAGCAGGAAACTGGCTCTATTGCCAAGTCTCTGTGTTTCTTCACTGGCTGTGTAATCACATTATTTCCCCTGAGTTTAGGGCCCTTGCTTGCTGACGAAAGGATGGTGACAATGCATGATCCCGCCCAGGGATTGTCATTACGGCACAGTCAAGATCTGTAGTTGGTTAGACCTTCAATGTCAACACGTATGAGTATGTACGGTACATTCAGGCAAGTGTCTATCATGTACCGGTACCATTGTAAGCAGCTTAATCAGTTGTGCCGCGTTAGCTTTGTTATTATACCGTAGCTCCATGCATGTACATGCAGTGATGACACTCAGCTGCTCGTCTTAAAGGACAAAATACCGGTATGTTCAACTCTCCTTCCAAAATATACACAATACCCCCATAATACTGATGCAATACATATTCTGCTACAGGGCCAACCTTTTAAATTAATCAATTTTTAGCCAATGGGAAAACCAACAGAATACCAGTGGTATGCCCTGTAAAGGACATCCTATGATAATAGAGGTCAGAGGCCATTATATTAAACTGGTGCTCTTGATCACCAGAGAGGAGGTCCGACGCCTGCCCTGGTATCTGGCATTGTCACTAATGAGCTTGTGTCATTTATTATCGCAAACATAATTCATCAAATAAACAAAACAAAGGATGAACAACACAGACACAGACTGTCACATACATGTATATGAAACTGGACTCTAGAGACCCAATTGTTCAATTGTGGGGGGGGGGGGGGGGGGGGGAACAACTAAGCATGAGGCTGGTAAAGTCAAATAACTGAATAATTTGAACACTACAGCCAATGCATTCAGACAGTAAACCCTGTGTATTGTACGCCTTATTCAAGCACTGATTTCATAAATCTGGAAAAATTAGGTTAGGAAACCTGGGCAATATTACTTTCTGTATTAAAGGAAAACAATTTCCTGCATTTTTGTATTGAGAAATGGCTGATGCACTATACTGTACCGGTACCTGTATCTGCCATAATGACTGAAGTTGTACAAAAGTGTACAGTTAATGAATGATTGTGAGTGCAATTGTAAGACAAATTTCAAGAGGCGACAGATAGAAAGCTTCACCCTATGAGGGAAGCTATTCACATGCTAGGCGTCTAGACTTTCTTGACTACAAGCAAAAACAGGATAGATGTACCCCAACCCAAACACATCTGAGCAACCTGATGCATCTTTGTCTGTTTAAAATCTAAGCCACACTTACCGGTATTGCAGTCAGTCAATCAACCATGTAGAGAATAATTCTTGGACGAGGCAACATTTGTGCAAGAAAATGCAAGATACTGGTAGCATGGCAGTAGTTGATAAGGAATGAGAATTAACATTTGCTAGTACCGTACAAAGTGCAAGTGTGATATTTGAATTTTAACTAAAAAACGTTTATAAAATTCATTTATAATATCGTTGGGCGTACCACGAAGTGTTGTATGGTTCTGCCGCACTATGACGTGACAGATTTTTCAATGGTTTTGTGCACAAGATATGTCACTTTGTGATGAGGCCACTAGCCATGATGTGTCACTTCGTGGTGCAGCCGACGATATGAAAATTGATACCGGTACCTTGCTCAAGTTCATCTTCTTCACTCTCCCTCAAACCCTCGGCTGTGTGTTCCTCTTCCCCATCCTGTTGATCGGTACTATCCACCACCACCTCCTTCTCCTCTACCTCCATTGGCTGTTCGATCTCGGCTGCCGCCATGTTGTACAGCAGCTCCCAGGAGCCAGATATGAACTTCCTCGAGCTGGCTTTAGAACTTCGTTTGCGGTTGTAATTGCTGCCGCGCTCCCGGTCCTGATCGCGCAACTTGACAAACTCGGGATAGTCGGATGCGCACGTTAGGTCATCTGGATCCAGAATCGTCCATTCCGGTTCGATGCCCTCTGCTTCCGATTCTTCGTCCGTGCCAGGGTCTGCTCTCTGGGAGGGGTTTTCCTGTTTGTCTACCTCTGGGGCATGCTGTTCCTGGGTGGGGTCGCTGCCCGATGGGACTGCTTTTTCCTGCGGTTCCTGTGGTCCCGAGACAGGTGCCGATCGTTCAGACTCACTGTCTCCGATTGGCTGGGGGGTTGGAGTACCGTTCTCTAACGGAAGCTCATCTGATGTTGATATCGTCTTCTCAGCATTCACCTCTTGATCAGCGACTGCAACGGGATTCACTTGAATGTACGCTTCGTCTCTCTGATGCAAATCATCAAATTCTGCAAGGATAACAAAATAAGGTTTACCATTGACAGTTCACATGGAGCAAAACAATGGCAAGCACAAGAAATGAGTAATTGACAGTTTATTATTATGACTTCCTGCAGTGACACATGCTCATTACCGAAGCTGTCAAATCTGGTTTAAGTCGGAGACCTAAGTTCCTTGATGAAAAATTGGCACCCATCAGTTATATGGCTAATATGGGGAGCAGAATCTGGACATTAGCCTTAACACAGTCATCAATCTTGGTTTGGGGGGGTTTGTTTTGTTCAGAAAATTAATTTGACAAGGAAGAATTTAATTACAGTAACGATGTGCAGTGCACACATACCCACAGTAGGTCTGCATCATGTATTTCCTGTTAGGGTTAAGAGAGACAAAATACAAACGTGTACATGCTTGTAATACTCAGGGTTTTAAAATTTGTGGGAGGGGGGGATACCCTCTCCCCCATGCACTGTGTGAATTCTAATATGTGCCACAGAAAATAAACATTACTACATGTACATGTACATGTAGTTAAAAAGTACCATCCTAAATCAAATGAAAAAAAAATACCCTACCGGTATATTATGATGGTAATACCAATTGAATTCACAATGTACAATGTACATCATCTTCCCGATGCAAATTCCATCTTATACCCAGCTAATTGCTCAGTGATTGATTGTTAAGACGTCTGCACTAAAAATCGTGGGTTTGAGTCCTGCCCCGAGTATAAAATACGTTGGTGAAGAGCAAAAACCAAATATTGAATTTACATCAACTGATGCAAATTCCGTCTCAGAAAAAAATACATCAAAATAGTATACAAATTAAGGATGTGAACCTACGTTTAATTTTGTAAACGTTTAGCAAACTTTTCCCGTAACGTTTAAACGTTTAAACGTTTATTGAAAACTTTAAAAGGCTGCCGCCTGTCCCGGTCTAATTGCATAACTGCAGTCGCGTTTGTTTGTATACATTATGTACACTTACCACCATTCTTTTCTATGTTCTTTGAAGGCTAAACATTTCAAGAAGCATCACCTGCAAGTGCTGTCAAATCAAGTGTCACTTCAAGAAATGTCCAGACTAGCCTTAGGAAGATCGTTTATTTATTTATTTTTTAGCTACGATTAAAAAAAAATATAAACTGCCTTCAAATTAAAAAAAACGTTACCCTCACAAATTTCGCGATAGCTGCAGCATTCCAGCGAGTACTGCCAGTATACCGGTATTTTCCTAAAGCCAGGCCATGAGAACAAAAACCCAATATTCATAACCTTTCCCCATTAGACTTCTGGCTATGCGCCTTGCACTACGGGCAGGGGAGCCTCGCTACTTAGCAACAGTATTTCCAAGCAACAGGGTTGGGGTGTCACAGTACCAATGCACCTAAACATTTCAATTGAGACTACTTGAGCAGAGAAGGAACCGCAACCAATGGCATTTTATTTACTGTGATTAAACGCATTGGCGGACGTCCTCAAAGTTCGGTGACCTACATTGTGCATATTGTGCATGTTGTGCCGCGCCCCTGAAGTTCGGTGACCTAGTACATTTATCTACTGAATGCCACGTCCTCAAAGTTTGGTCACCCTGTAGATAGGTTTGTATCAAACAAGAGATATAATGTATCAATTTGGACAATGGGGCTGTCAATCATTCTCTGGAGCCTGGATAAATATTCTTTTCGGGCCGAGATTTTTTTAAGACTGGGGAAACCTTAAACTGTATACGAAAAATAAGAGAAACAGATTTTCCAGCAAAATAATGATAGCAACATTTTAACAATTTTCTAAAATAAGTACACAATTCTTTTCGAACCACAATATTTTTTTAAGGGGGAGATGTCGCAGAATCGTCAATGATGATTAAATAGTCGACATCCATTTGGATAGAAATAAATACAGGGTTTTGACTCGGAAACTATAAATTTGTGTTTATTACTTGCAACAACAAAACACAGAGATAAATGGCGAAAACTCTACATTTATATCACTCTTCAAAAACTAATTTTAAAGTTTACACATCCCTATTCCACAAGTATTCTGATATGTCACTCCCAGCGGTACCCGTTCTACGATCTAAAGAATATTTTATCAGTCGAATTTATTTGTTTAAAGGAACGGTGGTGTTTGCACTTGCAGCCCAAGCGGATCTTGAAGAGCGACACAGATACATTGTTTTAAATAACGCATTGGTTTGACTACTGCAAAACACACCGACTGGTGATTTAAGTTCCAACTTCACAGAAAAATAAAGAAATACGAGCGACTCAGAATTGTTTGAAAACTTAGTAGTTTAATCTGAATAGCCCTCGGAGAAAGACGCCATCCACGCCGTGTTTATTTTTTTCCAGCAGCGGCGTATTGAAAACATCAAACACATGTGTGTTTGATGTTTTCAATACGCCGCTGCTGGGAAAAAAATAAACACGGCGTGGACGGCGTATATACACTGTATAATCATCATCATGGGCACAATAGATACCGGCAGCTGCTGGTCATTGAGAAAAGTATCTGATTAATCTTCTTGGAACATGACCAAGTACTAAAGGCATTACAAATGCTTTGTAAAATAAATAGATGTTTGAAGAAAGTAAATTCTTCGTGAATAAAACTTGAGGGTAGGCGTAAATGGAAGGTCCATTTATTTTTTATTCGAGTTCCGTTTAAACGTTTGAAAAAAATTCTAAACGGATTTGATTTTGTTTACGTTTACACGTTTAAACGTCACATCCTTAATACAAATATTGGGTGGCTTAGAGTGGAATGGAAAAATAATATTGCAAGGTAAAACCTGGACCTTTCTATTTCACGAGGCGATGCCGAGTGAAATGAAAAAGTCCAGATTTCCCCGAGCAATAATATTCCTCCCATTTCACAATTTAGATCCGCAAACTTCTGTTGACGTCATCTGTTGACGTCACCAGTCGCCATTTTGTGTGGTCGCAGTGCTTGTGCAGCACAAATCAGGTCACAACTTTCTTCTCGTGTTTTGGAGTGAGAGTCGACTGTTCAACAGCCGTGGCAACGAGGATGACCCTAACTGATAAATAGTAAATCCCATTCACCATGTGCAACAACATGAGTTGGGGTACAGGTAATAATGAATGTCACAAGATTTGAGTTTCTACCAATCAAATAACCAGGATTTGACTAAATACGTAGCTTAAAACAAATCACGTGCGTAGCGTGTGATCACATTAAGAAACCGAATTGATGACTAGGTTGTGGTTTCCTGCTGGCAAAGCCCCACAGCTGACAACAGTCTGGGCGGGAGTAAAAGGGACTTTAGGGGAGGGAGATACAATGAGTAACAAGGTGACAGGTCAAATCCTTGACCTTGCTGCTCAATCTGTGTAGTGGTTATGATCTAACTGAATCAAAAATAATACAAATGTTAATACTCGGGTCGGGTGGGACTCGAACCCAGGACCTCCTGCTTTCTAGTGAAGATGTCTTACCACTCGACTTCTGAGCTTGCGGCTGGCTGGTTCGAATTTGATACAGCAGTGGGTACTGCATTTAAACTATTCATACAATAGTATACAGTGTTGATAAAATTACGTCGGTACTTAAGGACAAAACCCATAATTGAATTTATGTCACCCCAACACACATTCCATCTTATGAATAGTCTTAGAAAGTGCCTGGCTTAACATGTTGCACCTTTGAAACTATACAGGAGTGTTTCTAAATTCGATACCCTGTGTCTCCAATGGGTACATACATGTAGATGTCGCCACAGGGATACAAATTTGAACATACTTGAATATGTAACTCATAAACTATAAGATGGAGGTTTGGTTTTTTTGGACAGGTTGTGTTACATGTAATTATAACAGTATGAGGATTTTAATTAATAACATTCTTTTTAATAAATTCCACTTACAAATTTATCATTTAACTGATTGAAATATTGATATTTTCCTAACTACCATACATTCCGTAATTTAGGCACATGATTATACAATGTACAAATCAAAATGAAAGAAAAGAGAAGGTCAATACGATTGGGGCAGAACTATAAACCGGTCAGTCTTAATCATATGCACTTTTCTTACAAGATCTCAAACAGTACCCAGTACATAACAGTACATGTACCGATGTACTTTGCTTATATCCGGACAAAACCATAAAGGATACATCACTTATTAATTAACATACTGGATACTTTTGACAGCACATCTTGATTCAGCCAAATCAACAATCTCTGACACATACCTTTCTTTCCTTTCTGAGGTCGGAAACACGATGACAGCCTCCTACGCATCATTTTGAAATCGGGACACTAACTTATTTTGGTTTTCAGTCGAAAGTTTTTAAAAACAAATACCCTTTACAGCATGACAGTGTATAACCGGTGCATTGTACATCTACCAGAAGGGTTCAACAAAAATACCACGCAGGAAGTCGTGGTTGTTTGCAATACAAACTGTCGTTTTCAAATGGTTAACGCAGCACTAAATCAAAGGCGCACGTGTGCAGACGTACGCGAAGGTGTTGGCTTAATGAAAATTTGCAGCATGGCAGCTGAGCTTCGACACGCAATGTACGCATCCAGCAAATAGATTGCGATTTAAACAAGAATTACGGCTAAGCTGGCCAAAAGTCAGCCATGATGATACATGTAGCAGCATAGAGAAAGGACCCATGCCACCCGGCACCACATACAGGAAACCGGCGATGACTAAGATTTGTAAGCATGTTTAAGGAGGTGGGGGGAAGGGGGTGCAGTACTCTGAACAGAAGCACCGTTGACATTTGACTTTCCAGCAACTGCTTGTTGTATACAGGATTCATTCGGTTCGCAGAAAGTTTTAAATGAATCTTATAGTACTCTCCCGGTACACCGTAAGCTGGTAGTACAGCAGCACTATAACTATATTGCCTATACCAAAAAAGAGTCCTATAGATACAAGTACATGTAAATACTGTAAGCAATAACGTTTACATATTTGCCATGCCATAAATCATGTGAAAATAGCATTCAACGGACTCTGTTTATTTGGAAACTAATTTGTACTGGAATTTCTAATTCTCAAAGAATTCCAGGACATTTAGAAGCAGAACAGTAAACGCAATCTCCAGCATTTACTACTTATTGTGCAGTGCAGCTACTAAAAAATGTTAAATGCAGTCATGCGTATAATAAGTCAGTGATATAATAATTGATTAAAAGCAATAACGTTTTATAGAAAAAGATGGCATCATTATCACATGCATTTCACTTTCCAATTTAACCCTAACTCCCTCACCCCTTTTACTGGAAAGTATCCTGAATCCGCCACAGTCCACCAATTTTGGTTTGCAAAAACTGCTGGTGTCCTGAGTCCATCAGACTCCACCAGTATACATTCTGGAGAGATCCTGAGTCCATCATTCTCCACCAGCAAAAGTTTGATGGACTGTGACGGATTCAGGATACCTAAGTGGCATACAAAAAATTGCAGTGCGTTTCTCCATAGAGTCCATCACAGTCCATCACCTGAATGTCTGTATCCTGAATCCATCACACTCCTGCAGTAACGCTAGGCTTAAAATCCTCAATCCATCACACTCCTCCAGTTGGTTCAATATGGAGGTATCCTGAATCCGCTAAAATCCTCCAAAACAGGAAATGGATTTTGATGGACTCAGGGTAGTTAGGGCCAACAATTCTTTTCTGATATTCTCTCCTGTTAATTAATAGGCTAAATCATCTTCCCCTCTCCCCCCCCCCCCCCCCCCCCCCCCTCACCTCCCCCCAAAGCACCACATTTAAATGATTATAGGTTATTATGTGCCCAAACTCAAAACTGATGGTTAGCAATTTCAAGAGGTCTTTTTATACTGGATTGCTCATCCATCCCCGGGATAAAGTTCACTAAAGTTCACAAATGTATCAACATTTTTATCCCTGAATTCGACCCTGTGTTGTTCAGAATTGTACACAATGTACCATACTGTATTTCCTAATCAATTGTTGCAATACAGTACCGGTACAGTACATCAAACTTTAGAGTCCAATTGAACTCTCTAATTCTACAGTTCTTGCCCCTGGGGAAAGTGTCTTAAGCCGTGTTCGCACTGGACTTTTTTTTGGGAAGGTTTTACTGAGACGATGGTAAAATAAAAAATGGTCAAATGTTACCACTGTTCGCACTTGGACTTTCGACACGGGAAAATTTTACCGAGACCGTGGGAGAAGTAGCCAAGCTGTCATTATAATGACTCTTGAGGGCACTTTGCGTGACCTTTTTGCATTGACCCCAGTGTACCCATTCGCGATCGCGCGTGTGCCTTTTTTTTTTCGATCAAATCATTGACGCCATGCCATCGTAGGTACGGTATTGCATCCGTTGTCGTGCTTTCTTTCGTCGTAAGACACGTTGACGTTCTTTATTATCATTTGGAAATGATGCACTGGTAGCACCAATCAAACTTCCGACTGTATCAATAATAATATCTGCCATAATATTGACCAAAGGAACCCCAACTCGACGTAATCTTTTTGCAGAACCACGTGCGAATGTGATCACGATGCGATTTGCATGTATCAGCGTGCCCGCATGTAAACAATGCAAAGAGCGCATGCGCAGTGCCTTGTATAGCGTGACCTTGCACTGGAGGACGTTTTCCTGGGACGCTTTTACCGAGTCGCGCTGTTCGCACTGGACTTATCGTATAGGGAAAAGTGACCAGGGACGTTTTCCCGGGCAGCAGTTGGCCGGTAGAAGTACCCACTGGACTCGGGAGAGGAAAACGTCCTAGGCTGTCCGCACTGGACTTAAAATGGGAAAAGGACCCATCGTCTAGGTATGTTTTATCATTTTAAGTCCAGTGCGAAAATGGCTTTACTGGAACCAGGGATGAGATTTTCAACCACAGTCTGAAGACGCTGGGGCTTGAATTCTCCCTGAGGAAGGAGAAATCTGGGGGGGGGGGGAGAGCAATGTCAGGGGAGGGGGGGAGCAATCGGGAGGGGGGGGGAGCAATCGGGAGGGGGGAGCAATCAGGAGGGGGGAGCAATCGGGGGGGGGGGGGGGGGGGGGGGGGGGGGTCGATGTGGGGAGATCGATGTCGGGGGGGGGGGGGGGACCACATTTCAAGGAGATTCTGCAGGTTCAAGAATTTCAAGTGTTAATCGTGGCTTATTTTTACCCCTGTTTCATTCAGGGGCACCCCCAAGATTTAATGAAAAGCCTTTAATCTTTGCTCTCCTTTACACTCCAAAGCAATCACTCCAAGAATGCCATAGGAAACCGCAGGTCAACTATAGTCATGCTGAGTCTACCGTGTATTACACTGACAAGCAAAGCCACATGCCCATTCACCAACTACAGAAGTACATTTCAATGTACATGTACATGGAAAGAATCGTTCAACGCACTGCAGTTGGAGTATTTTTGGCATGTACATGTACCACTGACTTGCCATAAAGAAGTCTCATTGAGGAAGGGTTAAATGTACAATCTACCAGTATCAATTGATTCAACAAATTTCCCGATTGTACACTGTACATGTATGTAGAAGACAGCAGGTCACCTTTAATTCCTCTAGTCCTGTTACAAGTACTAGATGTACGTACATTGTACTGTACCTGGATCCTAAGGGCACTAGATTTCAACTGGTCACAAGAGGGCACTGTTGGCAAAGTCCTGTAACTCAGATAGCTCAGCATTAAAAAGTATTTTTATGCTAACATGCCTGATGCCTAATTCACATTTGCCCCGGGCGCCGTGCGATAAATGGGTCTACGATTTTCCGTACGATTTTTTAGGCATCGAAGGTGGCTACGGGCTACCGTGTATGTATGTATTCACATTGTGTATGAGCATCGTGCGATTTCTCGTACGGGGCCTCGGGGGGAAGGCTGGGACAAAGCCTACTGATAAGAGGCTGCGCAGAGATTGTACGGAAGCCGTGCAATTTCAGAACAGTTGCCCGCAGGATGACTGCTTAATATTCGTGCAATATCCGTGCGATTTCATGGGTGCTGCACGGGCAGCGAGCGGCCTCCGCGCGGTTATTAATTAACATACAAGTACATCACTATTAATTAAGTTTCCCAGAACAAATACGTACAATTCCCTACCTTTATAAATTTAACAGGTGTGCTAACAGGTGTGTGAACCTTTTGGTATGACAATGCTTCAGTATGCCAGTATCAAGCTGGACTCATTTGTCTTTGACTGTCTTTTGTTGACAGTCTGCAAATTGATTGACAGCTTTTTGTCATGAAACGGTCAGTCAGATTTAGTTGTATAGATACATGCATATATGTACTATTACTGTACAAACCATTAATTCCTAAGCTGTTTCATTACATAGATAAAGTTTTGCCATACACAAGTATACATAGTATACTTTGAATCAGTTGGTAAAAACACTCCAGAATCTCCAGGCACAGAGAACCACATTTAGCAAAGCAGGTCATGTTTACTCTAATTGCATTGTTATAAAACCAACAAATATACAATGGAGAAACCTTTCTGTGATCACATTTAAAGGTAAGATACACCATTGGTATTTGCTTAAATTATCATGAATAGTTCGATTTGGGGGTTGTCTTTTATAGTAAATATTGTTTAACCAGTTCGCGCTGGATGATGTACGTTTATTTAAACGCAAAGTGTTCTCCAGATTCAAAATGTATGACGCATTATAAACACGCCACGAGCAAGGCCGAAAATGTCTGTCAGCAGCGAGCAAGACCAACAATTTGTGGGTGTGCTTCCCGGGACTATCGGCCTGAACCCACTTCTGATCGAGTTTTAAAGGTAGTATACACCATTGGTCATTGCTTGAATTATCATGAATGAGTAGATTTGGGGGTTGTATTTTATAGTAAATATTGTTTAACTGAGCTGTCCGAAGTTTTAGAATCATGGATTCAGAGAAAAGCACGAAAAACAGCGGTTTTTTTCAACCGGCGTCGAGCAGTTATTCTTATGTTATCTTTGTTTTTTTCGCGATCGCCGTCCGGCGATCGCAAATTCTTTATTATAAAATTCTATTTTTCGGAATAATTACAGGATATCTAGCGCAATCATTTTGCTGGATGCCCAGAATTAACAATTACTTTCAGATGAGTAGGATATTTCTTAATAATTCGGTAGTAAATATTTTCGATATCTGCAAATGGTGTATTCTACCTTTAAAAATAATCCCGCGTCTCAGTATGTAATGACTAAATAAACCGTCCTAACAAAACGAATTGCAGTCATGTATGTAGCCAGGCCAGCTGTGTACATTATGTCACTGTACTGTAGATAGAGTACTAACAAAGGAGCTCCAAAACATGACAAAAGAGCTTCAAAACATGACAAAGTGTAGGCTAGAATGCTATATTTTGTTTCTTCCGAAGAAAAAACCTACCAGAGCCATGAATTAAAAAGAAAAATGTAATCTATTTCAATAAAAATATGATTATTATTTTAAGTGATTAAATACATATTTTGAGTAACTACATGTACGACGTAACATGTTTAAAGGTAGAATACCCGGAACCAGTGCACCATCGCTGCATAAAAAAACGTGCTTTTCACGCTTTTCACCACCACGGCCTCACGCGCACGCCGCGCACGCATTTAGTGAACTTTGATATCGTATCGGTAAAATAAAGGTAGATTTCTCTCCGAATTAATAATAGCGATAAATAATGACCGACAAGGTTGAAAGTTAGAGGTTCCCAACTATATTTACCATAAATCGATTGATATTTTATTACCTCATTTTCCTTCAAAAAAGAAAGGAAAAAAAGGAAGCGGGCCGGGCGGGTCCTCTAGGCTCTAAACATTTTTTTATTTGTTTTTGTTACTTGTCTTGGTCTAAAAATTAAATAGTTTTATTCACAACAAATGACAGATCAGATGTTGCAATTATTTAACTGCACTACTGTAGCCATTTGAAACATACGGCTTCGGTAAAAAAAAATAAACCAACCTAATTTCTGTCATTCATCACTGGTATTTTTGACAATCCATGATCTAATGACGTGTCCGGAAAATGGGCAACTCCCTCATCAGCGCAGCAGGCTTAACCATCACATCATTATCAGCACTGATGCGAAAGGACACCGAAACTATGAAAGTAAAACATAAAAACTAGCTACCTACCTTAAACAAAATTACAGCAGAATGCAGAGTTAAACCAACATCCGAATAAAGACCTCTCTAGTTCCGATCTCACGAGAAATTAGTGGGATTTCCAATATTACATCTACGGTCCAAAATCGGTTCCGCCTTTTCGCATACCATTCCGTACCACACCGGCTGCCATCTTTGAGCGAAGATCCACCTGTTATTGTTCAATGTGACTCTACCATTTGTTCCATAGGGGCGCGTATATATATCACAACTTCTATTTTGCCACACAATGTACCCCTAGGTTAGCTAGGTACCTCCAAAAAGGCAACAAATGCGAAACCTGTTCATTATTTCAACTTTCTTGCACCATGTGGACTGATATTGAAGTAAAACTTAGTGGGAAAATATTAAAAGTTTTTCAACTGTTGGCGTAATTGGTATATGAAATTATCAATCTCATCTTCCCATGATAATGGTATATTCTGTATGCGTGCAATGCTTCCCAATCCTAGTAACACACAGCGACACCAATCAAGCAACTTCAGGTGGTTGAGATGGAAATACTTTACATAAGTACTAGATATCAACAAAGGTTTCTTTAAAGTAGCACTAGGAGCTATATCTTGCACTTTATGATTCTTTTTCGAGCACATTATTTCGGATGTATAAATAATTGCAGAGACAATGGAGTCAAGTACCCAAAGTCCAACCCAGAACTTTTCAATAACTCACCAATGGGATGGCTCATCCATTGACCATGCACCAATCAAAGTGTCTCTGTTAGGAAATCCTGAAGATACAGCCTGTATCATACTTGAAACCGAGGCCCCGTTCTTCAATGACCCAGGAAGGCCCCAAGGGGAGCCTGGTCTACCTTATGAGGGTCTGTGGGACTATGAAGGTACATGGAAAGACGAAAGCGAAGACTTGGCATTTGTAATTGTATGCTTAACGTTTTTAAGTTTTGGCAAAGATTTGGTAACATAACTGTAGATTTTATTAATTTTCCCCACTTAAGCATAATATGATAATATAACATGAATATTTCGGGGGGCTAATTATCATCTCTACTCGCAGCTTAGAAGCTGAATTGCGAAGGACACGGCTACTATGCGGTCGAGTCGATGGCATGTAGACAGCCACCATATGACCTCGCATATATAAATAACCATGGAGCACAGCCATAAATCGATTGAATTTTGCTTATTCCTATTTATCAGGAACGAGACGCAATTTGGTCTCTACCTCAACAGGTACCCATTTAGACTCCTGGGTGAAGGGAGACAATTGTAGTAAAGTGTCTTGCTCAAGAACACAAGCTAGCTATTTTCCCTAGGGGTTTAAATCCCCCACACAAGTCGAACTTCGTAACTATTGGACCAAGTACAGACCCCCCCTCCTCCTCCCCATTGTTAAGCAAGATTCCAAAATTTGTAGGGAGTCCAGAGGAAGTGATCAATTGAGCGAACATTTTCACAAGGACATCATTAATTAAGGGTTTTTCCTGGGTACCAGAAGAAAATGAAGAGATCATGGTCATTATATAAAGACAGCTCTGCACATCACTGCATCAAGATACACTTATAAAAGATATCATAATCACATCTACTTTATTAATATTTGTTGTCAAAATATACCTTAATTCAATATACTTTCTTAATAATTTTCAGGCAAAAGATATTATAATCCCATCCACTTTCTTAATATTTTTCAGTCGTAGAGGCTTTCTTTCTGGGAGATGGTGAGAAATATCTTGAAGTAGAACTCTGTCCGTGAGTATTGCTTCATAACAGGGTGGTTACAAAAAAGGTTAACCCAAGTTTAACCAGTTCGCGCCGGATGACGTATATAAACGCAAAGTTTTCCCCAAATTCAAAACGGATGACGCATAAACACACCAAGTTCAAGTTCGGAAATGTCTGTCAGCAGCGAGAAAGGCCGGAAATGCGTGGGTGTCCCGGCACTATCGGCCTGAACCCGCTTCGGATCGCGTTTCGTTAAAAATAGTCCCGCCCCTCGGCTCGGTGATGTTAAAATAATCCCGGCGCGAACTGGTTAAGTTCATCGATCACCTATCTCCTACAATTCTAGATAATTTGTGTTTACCTAGTGTTGATGAGTAGGGTGGTTAGAAAATCAAATAATCCTGATATTATTCAAATTTAACTCGCATATGGCTCATTGTAGGAGGTGGTTTAACAAACACCTTAAAATTGGGTAAACTTTTTTTTAAACCACCTTGTATAACAGGATGTTCGTAAATGCTTTCAGATATTTTTCTCAAGTTAAATAGATAGTGACATAATCCAATCAATTCCCCTGCCCTGTTTCCTAACCCCACCATGCAATTTTTCGTTCAGTTACATTTGACTGTGCACCGAATTACAATTCAAATTTTTATTAAGTGTTTCATTTTATTGAAGTTGGATTTTGTGTTATTACAGGCATGGTCAGCATTTGGTTCTTCTGCTGAATGGAGTCAGAAAGTTTTACAAGGTAATTCACATTGTTCATGAAATCATGGATTAAATGTGATCATACCAATTTCCTATGGGAACATTCTTGCTTGATACTGATAGACACTGACAATTCTGATCTTCGGAAAATGATAATTTCTATTCACTCTTTCTGTGAAAACAAAAATCAGTCTATTAATTGTTTTTATTAATTGTTCATGTTAAATGTTTAGTTTGGAGAAAACATTTCTTTATAATTTCCTGTTTCATCATTATTTTGATCTTGTTTTTTGGAAAGAATGTTGCAACCTGACGCTGTTTTTTCTTTATATATCATCTCAATGAAGGTCAATCAGTGCAAAAATGTTGAAAACACATGAATCTGGGACTGAGAAACATTTCCAATTTTGTTTGAAAATACTTAGAAATTTTGTCTCGACTCTCTATACCCTTTGTACACAACTGCTGAAGTCGTGTCAGGATACTACATTCTTTCTCTCAATGCAGACAAAACTCTCACTTGATTTCCAATCTACCATCAACACTGCTGAAGCCACTTGGAAGGGCCGCGCGAAAATACCATTTGAGTACTTGCCACCTGGTGTGAGGAAGTTCAATGCTTATGCAATCCATGGGTCGGGAGATGATCGTACATACGAGGCACTGTATCATGTACCCAAGGGACAATACACCAATCCTGACTTGTAAGTATGACGGGGGTTCGAAAGATCTTGATCGTGATCCAACTGCTTGTTCACTCCATCAATTAGGCAGGATTTGATTGTAAAGCAACGGCCGAATCACACTGATCGGAATCCGGCCCTAGGTGAAACAAACAGGCCCCCTATGCACATGTATACTGTAAATATTGCAACCAAACTAGAAAATGCCGTCAACTCACAAGATTCGTTTATGACGAGCACATTTACAAGATAATATTTTAGAGTTATTTCTAAATTATTTAGAATGATCCCTGATTATTTATAGAAATCTCCAGTTATTTAGAGATATCTTTAATTCATTTAGGCAAATAATTCTAAAATATCGTCGCACCAGTAATAAATGTTTAATGGGCTCGGCAATGACGAATCTTGTGAGCTGACGTCATTCTCTAGTTTCGGTGCATTACTAGTTTCGTTGCAACACGGACAAATCCAGCCACGTGATCACTTTACACACGGCCCCCTTCAATAACAAAAGCATAGTGCTGTTTAGATGGCACTGTTAAGAACACACAAGGTTGCAAATTTAGATATTCTTTATGCCAAATACACTACATGCACAAACTAATACAATCTATTAGTCCCGTTTTAAGCCCGGTCCAGTTTATACTCGGCAGGAAAGCGAACACAAATGCAGATTTGTGACGGTCGGAGCAAATTTTCGCGTTGCGAATCCACAAAAGTTGAACACTATAATTGCATTCGCATGAAGAATAAACCGGTTATTAACTACCCGTTTCTCTTTGTAACCATTGCTTTGGCATAAGAGCAAGTCTTGTCCAATGTAACAACAGAGTCCGAATCTGGTTTTAAGAATCCAATTAACGACAGAATAGACAAAGTCTTCATGAGTTTGTATTTGTCCGTCTTTGCTTTTTTATTCACAGCCACCGTTTGAAGTATTTCCACGATATTGACTTCACAAGCCTCATGCCTTCAAGCACAGCTTCCGAGTTGTGGGATAATGCAGTGTAACCATGCAACTACATGTAGTCAACATGTAAAAGATCGTTCAAGGTTGCCAAAAGTTTTTTACTAAACACTAATGTCTATTGAGGCATGTGTGTGCTGTTTTACAATGAAGATTTCAACATGTTGAACTATGCAAAATCTTTCAAAAAAGAGGTTTTGTATTAACATTAATGTTAGCTGAAATATGTGAAATTATATTACATGTACATGTACTTACAAATTGAAGAAAATACAAGGATTTGTATTTACAACAAGTTTCAGTTGATCAGGTAAAGACAGATGTCTTCAATTTCTTTTCTCCTTTGAATAATAATTCATGGTAGTCAGTAGTTTAACCCCAACGTCCAAGGCATTACTCGACTAATACTACTTACATGTAGTATTCTGTAGTACTGGGTCTATGTAACTGGTGACTGGGTTTGTAATGACATCAGTATAGATACTGGCAACTACAAAATACTACTTGTCGTACCATTTAGTAATAGGGGGTAGTATTTTTCAGTATTAGTACTTCAACTAAATTGTATTTGTAGTATTTGTTATCATTGGCTTTTTCTTTTGCATTATCACCATTACTTGCATTAAGCATGAATGATAGAAATAAAAAATATAAAAAAAATTGTTAAGCAATAATTTTGAAAAAGTGTTTCAACTACACAAATTGATTGGAACAATTATTTTCAGATTATAGTACAGAAATTAAAACAATAAAAATTGTACAAACTACAGTAAATATTTTCAGAATATTAAGTTGCCAGAGCAGCTGTACATTTTGTAAAACTAGAAGTAAAATGTTGTATGAACAATATCATTAAAGAAATGAATGGAACAAATTATTATTTTGTTCAAAATATTTCAAATATTGGCATGCTGACGTACAAACATCTAATTGTTTAACAGAATTTTTGGAAGATGCTTTTGTATACACTACAAACTTGAGTTAGCTTGTGTACAAGGTTCCCATTCCATTGGTCCTTACCCGAGGTCCAGCCTCTATTCAGTTTCTTCCAGGAATTCCCCTTCCAGGGCTCGATTGGTTCTCAGGATGAACTCCTGGGGTCCAGTGGAGGGTAGATCCTCCAGGGAGGCCAGGCAGACATCGTGGTCCTGGAGATTGAGAGGAAGGAAGGATCGTCTTCCTTCCAGACGAGTGGATCGTCGGACTGGCGTCACTAACCTCAGGCTGCCTGGGGTGGTCGTGGTGGCAGGTGCTTGACGGCCGGCGGCTGCTCTGATCCTGTACAAAGAGATTGAAACGGAAGGCTAAAAGGAGCGGTTCACGACAAAATCCAATACCATTGAGCTTCCGAAACCGTTGTGCCCAGTAAAACCAGAGTTGTAATGACTTCACTTGAGTCCGACTCGAGTCATATTTTTTTGTAGTGACTCGACTCGAGTCGCTGCAGGCAAATGACTCGACTCAAGTGAAGACAAATAACACTTGAGTCCCCGCCCAAAAAAATGCGTAAAATATTTGATTTCGACATCTTGATCTAATGACTCGACTCAAGTTACTTAAAATGACTCGACTCAGCTCGAGTCACAAAACTTAGTGACTCATTACCACTCTGCAATGAACTTAGTAACACTAGCTTTATCCCGGCTGTTATGAAATGACTCGGTGGTATTTTGTAAAAGTATGCCGTCCATAACAAAGCGAGTTCATTAATGTTGACTGGTTTTTTTTTATATTGTCCCATTTGCAATTTGTTAATGAAAAATCCTGGGTAGATTTTATTGAGGTTTTCTGTCTTATTTGTTTAAAACCAAAGTTGAATCTCAAGAGAATCACGACACTTGTGTGGAATCCATTACGAAATGTTGAATCTCTTGAATCTATAGACCTCTCCCAAAGACGGCTTTGCATTGCACAGTGTGGGAAATGTTTCAAACACGCGCCCTTGTTGCTTAACATGTGTACGCAATGCGGCGCAGCCAAAGCGCCTTATGCTAATTGATGCTCAAAATGCCGATGCACATGGCTGTAGGATCTGGAGGAAATGACGTCATTTGAGAAAGACCTACATGTATTGAGAGTCAGTTTGCTCTAAAGTCCACTGACCTGTTAAAATAGGGCGTAGATTCCATCAAGCAGTATCTCAACACGGAGGATCGGAGCAGATGATCCACGGCCGCAGGGTACCGGCTACCCGCGGGTGTCTGGGCCTTCGGGTCAGGGTCTGTCACCGTGTGTGTATCACTATCTGGGGAGGTGATGGGCGTGGCTGAAGCTGATGGCAGTGAGCTTATCAGTGTGGTCACGTAATGTTGGAGAGACTCCTTGACTTCTTGAATTGGCTGTTAAGAGGAAAACAGTAAAACAAAATAATTGGCAAAATCTGTGTTACAGTTGTTGATTTATTTGACTACGGAGTGCTGGGGCCAATTCATGGAGCTGCTTAAAGGTAGGATACACCTTTGGTAATTGCTCGAATTATCAGGAATGGGCGGATTTCAGGGTTTGTATCTTATAGTAAATAAAACCCTGTCCGAAGTTTTTCAATAATGGATGACGGAAAAAAAGCAAGAAAAATGGCATTCGTTTTCAACAGGAGTCGGGCAATAATGTTCTTGTTCTTGTTTATTCGCCTTCCGGTAATCAGGATTTTTAAAAATAAAATTCAATTTTTCGAAACAGTTACAGGATATCTAGCACAATAGTTTTGATAGATGCCTAGAATCATTATTTACTTTCAAATAAGTAAGATATTTCTTAATAATTCGGTAGTAAACAATTTTGATATCTGCAAATGGTGAAGCACACAAATTTTGTAATCACAAAAATTGTTTAAGCACAACAAAAACTTGCTTAGTAAAACCAGCTTACCAGCCACAACTCCATGTGATGTATATTGTTTGTGATTATTTTTTAGCAAAACAATCGTGGAATTTTAGCTAATTTCACTAAGCAAGGGTTTTTGTATTTTAGCACATTTTCATTCCTAAGCAGCTCAATGAAATTGGGCCTTGGTGTTGCATCGATTAACAACATTTGGGTGTCATGGTTACCTGTGCACATTCTTGTACCGCCTCCTCATAAATATGGATGATCTCATTTGCATCTTGTCTTTCCTCCTGCCCAATGGAGACTCTGCAGAGCCAGTACTTGGCACACTGACGCATCGTTGGGACTTTGTCAACCAAATTGTCCAGCCATTCAGATACGTGTTCTGTTGGACAACCCTACCAAAAAAAAAAAAAAAAATCAATTGAATATTAAAAAATGACCGAATTTGTTTGAACATTTCCACACAATTCTATTTTCATTTGAGACACAATCTATAAACTGCATGATACATTATATTTAATGAATTATATATGAATAATAATAATATCAACATTTATAAAGCGCATTTTCCAAGGGGTTACAAAGTGCTTATAGAGAATGACCAAGAAAATACAACAATAACAATGGTAAACCACTGCCAACCCCGCCCGCAGCACTCAACAAGAGAGCCTAGCGATAGCAACTCAAAGATAAATGATCACCGAGGAGATCAAGGAATGAAGGGCTCTGTCTAAGACGAGCACGCGGAGGCCTAGGTCAGGTCTGACAAGGAAGTTACTAGGAATGTTACTATTAACCCTATTGTCTCCCAATACTACAAAATACTACTTGAATAAACTGCAGTATACAGTACTTTTACTACACTGGCCTATAAGAATTGAGTAGTATTTTGTAGTACCGTGTACTGTACCTCAAATGAATGCCTAGGACATTAGGGTAGGATCTTATTAACCCTAACCCTACCTAATGCTACTTTTTACTACTAGTAGTAAAAAGTAGTATGCAGTACTCTCACTGACTTGTGTGCAATGCCTGTAGTAATTTTTAGTATTTGGTACTTCACCCCTTATTGCACTCGTAGTACTTTTTAGCATTGGGTCCCTCTGCTTGCTGAGTGTGCATGGCCCATGTATGCTGTGTAAGGTGTTCTAAACTCGACAGCAAAAATTGTCACTTGGGACACAATGGGTCAAGGATGGACTACTGCATTTTTTGCCAGGTAAGTATTACTGACCTGTATTGCCTAGTATTTTGTAGTTGGCAGTATCTGTACTCTGTCAGTACACACCCAATCATCAGTCAAGGAGAGACCCAATGCTACAAAATACTAAGTAGTATTCTGTAATACGCAGTTCTTTAGCCCAAAGTGAGGCCTAGGGGGTTATGGTTAACATGCGTAAAGATACCGGTAGCACAAATTACCATCTGGTTTTCCTTACCGACTGAAGCAGTAGGAAGCACTCGTCCATGGTACTATTCAGGGCCGACATCATTTCGTCTTCCTCCTGACTAGTACTGCTGCTTTCAAGAGAAAGGGATGACTCCGAGTCCAGGTGCCAGACCGGGAGCGGGGCTTTGGTAGGCTTGGCCTGCCGGTAGGTCACCGTACTACGTCTGATGCGATCGGCAGGTGTGTTCCCTTTGAAGCCGAGCAGGTGGCTGTATCTGGAAGGTGTCTTGCCCTTGCTTGCTAGCCAATGCTCCAAGCGCTGTCTGTGGTGATAAAATAATAATAGTATTTGAACATCTTGTGTATTAAGGGGCCAATGGCGTCCCTTTTGAACTGTTCTAGGTTTGGCTAAAGGCCCTTGCCACCATTGGTTTGCATATATTTGTTTGGGATGTGATAATTGGTGACTGATTTCTATGTGTGACATTTCACTAAGAAAACAAAACGAGAGTTAAAAACAGTTTATAAACAACTTACTGCATGTCAAATTTCTTGTCCTGCCATTGCTGTTTGGGTGTGGCCGGTGTATTCTTCTGCAAGCGTGGGCTGCATCTCATGGGCGTCGCTGACGCTGTGCTGAGGAAAGTCACAGCCTTGCGTTTTTTGGGGGGCTCACCTAAAGTAGGGCTGCTCCTTGTATTAACGTGCAAACGGTTCCCGTTCAAGTCTTTGGGATGTGGTCTTGTAGCAAGGGAGTGATTTTTGTTCCCTTTTACTTCACGGCTGCGTGCGGTCGACACATGCATGCTTGAGCTTGCAGGCTGGAGGGATTTGCCCTCGATGTGTGTTGGAGTTTTGAAGAGGTGTTTCTTGGGCGTATCACCCACTGTTGTTTCTGGTCCGTCCGCGAGTCCTTTGTAGCTGGGGGTCCGAGTTGCTAGTGGTGTCTTTGATGAGAATGTGACGTGGGCTAGGTTAACAGTTGGGCCTTTTTTCTTCACTGATGAAGTCAGCGACGGAGTCCTTTTGTTTTTCTGTTGCTTTTGTGCCTTCCACAATTCAAGCTTTTCCCTGCAGAAAAAAGAAAAGAGCGAGATTGTTTTGATGGAATGATTGATTACAAGAATCTCAAACAAATATGAAAATAGCTTTACAATTTCTAACATTTCCTACAGTGGTCATTGCTTTTACCTCATTGTCAATTCCTGTCCTGGTGATTTTTGTTCTGCCAAGTTAGAATGGCTTCTTTCATCCTTGTCGCTCTTGATCATGCTTCCGGAGGTGGATTTAGAACCAGTGGTTTGTGAACTGGACCTAGAAAAAAAAGAAGTTAAAAATGTTGCAACCTGGGACACTTTTTTGTTCTTCTTTATATCATCTCAATGTAGGTCAATCAGTGCAAAAAATGTTAAAAAGACATGAATCTGGGACTGACAAAACTCTCTATAGACTTTGTACACACTGAAGTATCGTTAGGACATTCTTTCCATAAAAAGGGCAGAAATAAAGAGAAATGTTATTAAATTACAGGTGTCTGCATTTGTTATATCTGTGATGTTACTGACTTCACTATAGTATAAAATGTCTCTGGACTCTGGCTATTCACATTCACAGTAAACATGCCAATCATGCAATTAATCTTTAACCTTCTGTTTGAAGATATCTTCTCTGCTCTGCTGGTGTGTATATGGTGGTTGGCAGCCCTTGCTTCCCTCAGTGGCTGTCTCTTCGACATGGGTTTATCTCGGGAAGCTTTTTCATTGTTGGCATTTGGCTTCTTTCGGGCCTTCTCTGCTTTCCATCTTGCGAGTTTCTCCAGCATAAGATCTGCATCCAAAAAAGGAGTTAAATTATGATAAACTTGAGATTTTTATAATTCCCGACTTTGACCCCAAAACAACAAAAACAAAAATCGATGCAACTTAAAGGTAGTATACACCATTTGCAGATATCGAAAATATTTACTACCGAATTATTAAGAAATATCCTACTCATTTGAAAGTAAATAATGATTCTAGGCATCATCCAGCAAAATGATTGCGCTAGATTAGACCGAGTTACTGGCCTCTAGTTATCGCTTTTTTAACATTTGGGCATTCTAGTAGCGCAATATAATGCCCAAATGTTAAAAAAGCGATAACTAGAGGCCAGTAACTCGGTCTAGCGCTAGATATCCTGTAATTATTCCGAAAAATATAATTTTATAAAGAAAAATTCGTGATCGCCAGACGGCGATTGCGAAAAAACAAAGATAACATAAGACATTTGTAAGACGGTTGAAAACAAACGCTGTTTTTCGTGCTTTTCTCGGCATCCATGATTGTAAAACTTCGGACAGGTCAGTTAAATGATATTTACTATGAAACCCATTAATGATATTTCAAGCAATTACCAATGGTGTATCCTACCTTTAAACTTGTTGCAACTGTTGCATTTGCAATGCAAAATCAAATGCAACAGGAAATAAGAATAAGATCAAGCTAAGTACCCCTCCGATCGAGTCCAACAAAACAATATCCAAGCTGAAAATGATACAAATGATGCCGACGGACAATAACTACTGTATGGTCGTATCATTATGTATATTTGCTTACCTTGCATCGATAAATTGCTTTTGGAATTCATTTTCGTGGGTTTTAATTTCGCGAATTTGCACTTGCACTTGCAGAGCGTTTTTACATCCGGATTTGACGCCCTGGCCGCGCCGAGAAAATGAACCAATCAAAGCGTACAGTCAATTGAGGGCGCTGTTGAACTTTTCTTCCTCCATATGGTGTGCTATTTTTGCTCGACACAAATCGGATGTTCAGAATCAGTTCTACTTTTTTGTGCCTATTCCTCGTTTAGGTAAGTAATTGTTTCCTGTACAGGGGTTTAAAGTGTATATGGTATTATATTATTTTGCTCTTTCATCATTATGACATTAGCAGTAGCACGACCGTACGCGTCCTTGCACTTGCTGTCTTGCACTTAACTTGCAGTTGCACTTTGACTTTGACTTTGAGTTTGACTTAAATTACTTTGCAGTTTTAGTTATGCAAGGGCGGGCATACAGCAGGTACGTCCGCGTCACGTCGGATTTAGTTAACTGGCCGGGGGGTTTCGTATTGCCTATAACTTGGCCACTTCGACATTCCAACTGCGCATGTGCACAACAAGATTCAACAATTTTTCTCTTGGGATAAACACGGCAGACAATTGCACACAAGGCAATTCATGGGGGACGTGGTAACCGAATCCACATTTTGTGCATTTTCTTGTGAAATCGAAAAGAAGATGGGAACTTTGTTCGAACAAAAGTTTGGCCAAACAAAACACCTGATAACACCAAAACGTAAACAAAAATGTTACTTAGTAGTAACTTTAGAACACGACTATCTCTTTAAATTCGCTGAGACCCCGCTATGCTTTTGCACGCAATCGCTGAAATGTTTATCTCGAAAGAAAAAATCGTCAAATCTCCATGTGCACACGCGCAGCGGGAATATCGAACTGGCTTATTGGGCAAGTGATCGATCAAGTGGTAACTCTTGTTATAACACGGAACATTTTAGAATTAGACAAATAATTATTACTTCTGCTTTTAAATTTCTTCACAAGTTCTGACTTCTGTCCACTCGCATCGCCAGTGTCCCAGACCACAGGTTTTTAGTTGTTGATGTTCTGTTTACTTTTGCACAGTAACACACACAGTAATAACAGCTAGATCGGGGACTGACGATCAGGGACAGGTGTTGTGACATCGGATTTGTTTTGTCAACAACATTTTATTTTTTTATTTTTCAGTTTAATTACGAGCGGTCAAATTTTTCACCCAGTCAAAAATACCCACTCGACTCTTAATATCCTACCTCCATGATCCTTCTAACAATGTCATAATATATGTAAGGCATCAAGAAGATATTCATTATTAATCATAGGCATACACTGCGAGGCCTGAAAACGTGAAAACTTGTGATTGCAACAACAACAAAAATGAAAAGTACAAAGATTCCATTTTCCTATAATATAATGGGGTCTATTGTTTACTTTTCACATTTTTCGTTTCAACTAAGGCTGCAACGGTTACACGGTTACACGGTTAACCGACCGTTCAAACGGTTACACGGTTACATTTTTCCGGTTCGGTTAACCTTTTTTTTTTTAATATTTTTTTTTTAATTTTTTTTTATTTTATATATTTTTTTTAAATACAAACAAAACTACCAATTGTCAACTTTGTCCGGGTTTCGTTGGAGCTTTGGTTGGGAAAAGGGATGGTTTCGTTGGAGCAGGTCACAAATAGTACAACTGATTAAATTGTGCATGGACTTATAGCTTATCTAACATATAGTCGGCCTACATTACAAAAAAATTGATGCAGACAATTAGCAATCGAAGAACTGCTCAAATTAGCAGCGCTAATTAGATATGCATTACAGGCCTGTGCATTTTATTATTTATTTAAAATTTTTTTAAATTTTTTTTAAATTCTTTTTTAAATTCTTTTTTATTTTTTTTTTATTTTTAATTGTTTTATAATTGCTACGGTTACGGTTAACCGTAACCGTAAAACGAACGGTTACACGGATAATTTAATAACCGCAAACTGACAGGCTTAGTTCCAACAAAGGGTTTTCACATCTTCGGGCCTCACAGTAATATTTGTTATGTCAAATTTGAAAACTAAAGTGACCTTTCTCTAACCTGTGTTATAGGCCTGTCTACTAAATGATAAATATCTATCTATCATCAATTTCAAACTAACATCATACTCTAGTACTACTTGTCATTGCAGTTTTCATTTTAATAAATTTCTGTTCCTGCAGGATCTTTGTCATGAGTATCAATGTCTGGAATTTGCATACATTGAATTCCGGAAGTCACTAAAAACTAACCAGTGTAGCGGTTCTTTTCTGTATTTTTCCAGAAACTTATGTAGCCTAACCTGGTTTTCCCTTCAGCCTTGTTCTATGGTTAAAATAACCCATGAGAAAATTTGTTGAAGAAAAAGACAAACAGTCGAATTTGAACCACAGACCTTTTGATCCATAGCTCTCCTCTCTACCAACTATGCTATTACAATTAGCGAGTTGGTTGAGGAAGCCGTACTTAATAATTCTTTATAGTTCTTTAATGTATATGAGTTGCCATTGCTCCTGAAAAAACAATTGTGAACCGCTACACCGGTTAGTATTAAGTGTCTTCCTTGAATTTCAGGCTTCTGATGAGGTTTCTGTTCAATTAAAATGTGCTGTTTTGCAAAGAAAACACGATCTAGGCATGGCAATGGCAATTGCTGGAATGGCAATTGCCCATTCCCCAGAGTCTGTGGTCACCCAATGCTAGCAGGATACATATGTTGCATTGTTCAATGGGGACTAACACTTAATAGCTTTTATACATAAATCGCTAGGACCATCCTCGCAAAATAGTGTTGGACTTACCCACTTGTAATAGTGTTGACTGATGAATGTAGCAAACTGTAGCAGACATTTCACCTGATGCACTGTGCTGCGTCTCAAGCAGGGTTAGGGCAGTCCCTCTGATTTGAAAATCACAGGCGTGTAGAAAAATGCACACCAGGATCTTTCTAGGCATGCGATGATTCTGTGGTTCAAGCTGAGACTGAACAATATGGCATCTTTTAAAAATAATATTCATGTTGGCTAAAGCCATTTTTTCTTCACCGACGTACCTTTTTTAATTAGTATGGTACAGTGGAATGCAGACGTGAAATTTTCCGCACTTCTCGGGAAGCTTTTAGGCGTGCGATGGCTTGGGGGTGCGATCGCTCACCTCAGATCAGAAGGACTGACGGTTAACAAAGTCTACAATTTTAGTAGAATTTATGCATTTTGATATGTTATTTTCTGTCCACTTTTTCTTTGGGCCTTGTGTCGTTACTAACCACACTTTTTTTTCCTGCACTTTTTTGGCAGCTGTTTGAAAAGCACATGATGGAAACATTGCATGCGGTGTGCAAGATTATAGCTAACATCAATGCTTGTTGAGTCATGAACTACATGAGGCTTAACTCCCATGATAGTCCTGATGAAGATCAGGATGGATCAGGCAAGCCCTCAGTGTAAGTTCTTTGCACTGATTTACTAACATGCAGTTGGTGACCTTTCTCTCTGCCTTGTTATCTTTTCTGCTCGCAATATTAATGACACTTAACAAGAGGGACATGTTTCATTGTAGTTTCAGTTTCGTATTCAGATAATTAACACAAATTAGCATAAGCTGTTCTGATTGAAGTGGTCATGTAATATTTATATTAGAACTTCAGGAAGTAACTTTGCACGCAAGATAAAAAAAAAAGGAATTTTTTCTGTACAGTTGCTCAATTGGCTGCACGATCAAAAGAATTGCACACAAGGAAGGAACTTCTTGCATTAAATATAAACTGTAATGCAGGGACACACATAACAGGAACATTGTATGTTGAGATAAAGATTGCAATGAACGTATTGCAGTTGCAATGTATATCTGTGCATTTTGGATGCCGGGTAGATTCCACTTTATTTTACAAACAATTAAAACAAACAATTCTTCCAATCTATTGGAATGTTTGTCATTGCCTCAATGTCGGTGCATGCTTACCCTTACCCATCTGACTTACCGGTACATAACAAAGTCTACACTCGTGCATGCAAGGAAACTTCAGCTTAACAAAACTTAAATTTGGTAAGTTGCTTTAATTATCTTGCATGCAATTACTGTACCAAGGATGGACTCAAAGGACTGGATCTCGCTAAATCTCGCTAAATCTCGCTAAATCTCGCTAAATCTCGCAAAATCTCGCTAAATCTCGCTAAATCCCGCTACATCTCGCTAGCCAACCCCTGTTTTGTCTGACTCATGTTGATTTTGTTATACTTTACTGACAAAAATCCCCAATTTTCTGTAAGATTTATGTATTACATTAAACAGCAATGCTTAAAACCTCAAAACTGTAGATATGTTCACTTCAACACTTTAGCAACCCCCACCTCCCCCCCCCCCCCCCCCCCCCTCTCCCCGTCCTGAAAAAAATTGACAAAGTTTGGAATCTGCCATGACGTAAACTCTTTTGTCAGATCATTTCAGTATTGAACGCGCGACGAATAATATTCTGTTTTTCCGTGCATATAGTTGGCTGGAGCTGCATACTCGCACCATGGAGAGGGAAAAACTGATCGGTGGCAGCAGTAAACGTAGTTACGGAGAAGCCAGCACGTCTTGCACAGAGGACGATGATCTTCTGGACATCAGCACGGACACCGATGGGTCGGTCCCATTCCTCGCGGGTTTATCAACGCGTAAAAGGCGCAGCGTGAACGAGGCCGAAAATGAATCTGGTATGAAAGCAGAAATAAGCAAAAGACATTATTAACTAGTTCGTGCCGGGATTATTTTAACATCACCGAGCCGAGGCGCAGGATTATATTTAACGAAACTAGATCCGAGGCGGGTTCAGGACGATTGTACCGGGAAGCACACCCACGCATTTCCGGCCATGCTCGCTGATGACAGACTTTTCCGGCTTTGCTCGTAACCTGTTAAATGCGTCATCAGTTTTGAATCTGGGGAAAACTTTGCAGGTATACGTTCTCCGTCGCGAACTGGTTAACTCTAACCCCCAGGTATTTTGTCTTAGAAACATTGCCAGACACAGTAAAATGCCCTACTTTGCCCCTGTTGTCGGTCCGAATATAACATTGCGCCAGCCCGCGTGTTTATGGTTTTACAACGAAGATAAATGATTACGGTTGCCGCTTCCGCTTGCTATTGTTCCGCGGGGCGCGCCGACCGGTATCTGGGCTTATTGAGGGCGCCCTATTATAAGGGTTTACCATATGAACAGCTCAGTCTTGGATTCCAGACTGGCTTGCTAGGCCAAAGGCCAATAGCAGGGTGCAGAGAAAGCTCCCCGCAATTCCCGACTCGTGATTGGCCACCCCAAAATGTTATCAGATCAAGGGAGGGTTACGTCCCGAACAACCGATAGGCTGGGGCATGGCTGGTTTCTTTTGAGATTTTACTGTGCAAGCGGTTGTGAACTATAGCGGCGGGCCACGGGTGAAACACAAAGAACAACGTATTTTATTTAATAGGCCTACTCAAATGTTACAAATAAAAACGGCAGCTTTTCTAATATACTAAAGCCCTGAAATTTTCTGAATAATCTGACAATCTTTCGGTGTTTTCGATATCATTTAGGAACATCGAAATTTAGATACATCAACATTTTCGATATATCGAAATGTCGATATTTCGTTATGATTAAAAAAGTGACATCGGCGATATCGATGTCAAAATAGTATTGAGTATTTGAGTAATATTGATATATCGACGGACGTTACAATGGGTCAAAGTCGTAGGCCTTACCCATCATTCTTTATGTTCAGACATGCATAATGCCACCCAGCTTGATTATGCTCGATATCATCCGCACTGCTTTTGAATCTTATTGTTACTGACTCGACCCATAGCAGTAATTGAGGCAGTGGTTCCCCTGCACTGAACACATTCAAGAAACAATGGATGATTTTAGAAGATTGAGGATGAATCAAATTTGTATGGTGACAATTGGATGATTTTGCAAGATTGAGGATGATTCTTTTCCAAAGGGGCCTATGGGTAAGGGTTTTAATGGATGTAATTATTGGTTTCAGGCAGATTTTTAGCAATTTTTGTCCTGATGCAGTACATGAAAACATACCTATATTTTGTAAAGACGTAGTCAATGCCATGCAGTACATAAAAACATACCTATATTTTGTAAAGACGTAGTCAATTCCAAGCTTATCATGGCTGTTTTCCCAAACCCCAGCTTACGCTAACGTCTCCAGGTCCATTACCATTAACAAACTGCATTAACAAAGCCAAACAGCCTAAATTTGCATTATTTTCTCCAAAAGAAGTAAAATATTTACGAAAGTGGAAAGAACATTGGCACAGGACTGCAGGAAATTATACTTGATTGGGAGAAAGCAAGAATGGAACGTGTTTTCTCGCTTGACTTATTTGTTTGACTTATTTTTAATGCGCGTAGATACCTACGAAGGAAGCACTGCCCCAGACCAGTATGAGGACTTCCACACCATTGACTGGGCCAGGGACATGCAGCGATACCGCAAGGAGCACAAGGCGGTAACGCGACGCAGCAGCAAGTCACTCTGGGGTCGCCTCCAGGGGGCGTTCTATGCAGTCTCGGCCTGGGTGGTGGTTCTGCTGGTCGGCATCTTTGCTGGTAAGTACGTATGTATGTGACTTTGTATTATGACAGGGTTTTGTTGCACTTGTGTTCTCGAGCAAGATATTTTACTACAATTACATTAAAGTGCTTTACTACATGAGCATACCTTGTTATTTGCGTTAACGCAGTGGCATTTGCCGGAATCATCGACATCAGCGCGATGGCTGAGTGACATTAAGCTAGGCATTGAGCAAGATACTTGACTACAATTACATTAAATTGCCTTACTGCATCAGTGTACCTTGTTATTTGCGTTAACGCAGGGGCATTTGCCGGAATCATCGACATCGGCGCAACCTGGCTGAGTGACATTAAGCTGGGCGTTTGTCAGGATGCCTTCTGGCTGAACTGGGAGCAGTGTTGCTGGGTGCAGAACAACACGCAGTTCGGCAATGAGGATGACATACAGTGCCCGACGTGGTTCCAGTGGTATGAGCTATTTGGCCTCCAGGACCCCCAGGACTGGCGGGTGTATTTCGTCTCTTACTTTATGTTTGTGTGTGCATCTCTACTCATGTCGGCAGTGGCTGTACTCCTAGTTCTGGCGTTTGCTCCGTACGCTTGTGGCTCAGGAATTCCTGAGGTGAGTACAGAGTTTCAGGCTTTCAAATATTCCAATTTTTCTTCATTTTTAAAATTTGTTTTCACTTTGCTCCGACTTTTACTCCTTTTTTTTTTCTCTTGAAATTTCTCCTATTTCCTACATCTTGGTCCCACAACTTAAAAAAAACAACATTTTTATAGCTTCATGAGTAAATAACAATGAAGAGCTTGGGTACAATAGTACTACAGTTGTACTTCTAAGAGCTTTATAGATGCAGACGGATCGCGAGTGTTGTGAGTAAAGAACATGCCAAATGAATGAGGCTTATATGGTGGACATGGTTGAAGATCAACGAAAACTACGGCTCCAAAGTCCTACATTTTTTCTGATCTTGTCTTCCAAAGTCCTACTTTTATCCTGATTTTGTCGTCCCGCGAAGTTCTACTCTTGTCCGGCTTTTTTGAAAATGTTGATCCTACTTTTCTTCAAATTTTTCATCTAGGTAGTGGACCTGTTGAAAGCCTGTTTTTGTTTTTATTATTATTGACGTTTGATTCCCCATAAAGTATATGTAGATATTTTTTGTAATGGAATCCTCGAAATGCAAGCTTTTCAGTAATTTTTGTGTGTGACAAAAGCATTCTTTTGATATTGTTCATTACTTGTTGTTACTTGTGGCCGGACTTAAAAAGAAACTTGAAATTGTCCAAATAACGTTTGTGTTTTTGTGCGCACCGACAGATCAAGACCATTCTCAGTGGCTTCATCATGCGCGGTTTCTTCGGCAAATGGACGCTGCTGATCAAGAGCATCACCATGATACTGGTAGTAGGGGCGGGGCTTAGCCTCGGCAAGGAGGGGCCGCTGGTCCATGTGGCCTGTTGCTGTGGCAACCTCTTTGCCCACCTCATCCCAAAGTACGGCAAAAACGAGGCCAAGAAGAGAGAGGTACGAGAACTAGTCTCGATATAATGCTGAAAGTGAAGAAAAAAAGCTGTTGATTAACCATAACCCTGATCTATCCAACATGATTAGGGGTTAGGGTTAACTAGGGTTAATGTTTGTTCATGTCTTGTGATCGTTTTAACCCTAATTTTGTGCTGTCAGATCACATTTATACATTATTTTGTTTACAGATGTTATCTGCAGCTTCAGCTGCTGGGGTGTCTGTGGCCTTTGGTGCTCCTATCGGAGGGGTGCTTTTCAGCTTAGAAGAGGTGCGTATGCAAACAGCCTGTGAAGATAGTAGTGAACAAAAATACCACGACAAATTAACACAGAATCTTGTATGGAAGTGCAAATTTGTTTTAATATCAAGGTTAACCCTAACCAAACTCAATACTCCCAAATCTTTTGTGACGGTTTTGGAGGATTGAGGATGAATGGCAAAAACAGTTGTGGTTGATTTTGGAGGATGCATTGTGTCGAGTTTGATGCATTGTGTACGTTCAGTCATGGATAATTGTGCCCTGCATTATACAAGCAATGAATGTGAAACATTTGTTATTTGTTTTATACAACGCCTGAATAAATTGTCGTCATCTGATTGGTAACTTGTAAACTGGTGCTTACAATGGTTTTATCAATGCGCGCGCACCATTTGATAGAACCATGTGTGGAACGTTTTAGGCGGTGCGGGTTCGATCGCGTTGTATGATGGGTCGTGTAATTCAGTGCACGTGATCGACGATCCACTAATCGAATGGCGGGGATTTATTCAGGTGTCGTATTATGCTCGATATCATCTGCACTGCTTTTGAATGTCTACGGCACTGCCTCAACCCATACAGAGACTGTTGGGAGATTTTAAAGAATTAGGGCAATGGTCACCCCTTCACTGAACAAATTCTCAATAAATAAAATGATTTTGGAGGATTAAAGATGAACTCGATTGTTTTTAGCATGGTGGCAATTGCAAGATTTTGCAGGATTGAGGATGGTTCCCAGCCAAAAGTGCCAAGGGGTTAGAGTTATAAGGTGTTGCTCTTCATTGACATACACTTTTTATAAGCACCGTAAATCTCAATGTTGTTCTAGAGCTTGTGTGAAAAGATTACTTGTGTGACTCGAACCTGTGACCTCCCAAAAAGCAGCATGTACTGCAATCATTGCTTCCTTATAAGTTGTAAATTTGTTTTGGGTCCCCAGATAAGTTACTATTTTCCACTCAAGACCCTGTGGCGGTCTTTCTTCTGTGCAATGATAGCTGCTTTCATCTTGCAAGCCATCAACCCGTTTGGCAATGACCATGCTGTCAAGTTTTACGTAGAGTACAACACCCCCTGGTACTTCTTTGAAATCGTTCCGTTTGTCCTGCTGGGAATATTTGGGGTGAGTCTTTGGTTTTTGTCGTTGGTTGTTTTTCGTTGACATAAGTACCTGAAATTATAGCACGGTTAAAATATGTATATCGTAGTACTAGTTTATTTGGTTTTTAGGCAAAACTGTGTACATGTTTGAGCCTTATCAGGAATTCATAAATACCTTGGACAGTTTACCCATTCCTATTGGGCGAGAGCCCATCACGAGGGCAGTTTTAAACAGCCGATAAAACAACGGGGCTAGTTTTAAACATTTCTTTTCCATGTCGCATGAAATTTGGACGCCCGTGACATCTGGTCCAAATACCCTTTTATTGGTTGAAACGTAACACGACATGTGCGTCATTATAAAGGGTCTGTATTTTAGAGTCCTTCATTCACGCTGTATCGACAGTTTGCTATCTGCGTGAGTATACCAGTGAGTATACTAAAAGTATAATTGTTTAACAGGTTCGCGCCGGATGACGTATATAAACGCAGTTTTTTCCAGATTCAAAACAGATGACGCATAAACACGCCACGAGCAAGACCGGAAATATCTGTCAGCAGCGAGCAAGGCCGGAAATGATTGGGTGTTCTTCCAGGCACTATCCGCCTGAACCCACCTCGGATCGATTTTCATTAATAATAATATGTCTCTGAAGAAGATCTTGTTAAGATCGAAATATTAGGCCCTCTTAACTTATTTGATTTAATAATATCGCGCGTCGGCTCGGTGATGTTAAAATTGTTATACTGTAAGGTATTTATGAATGGGAATGAATATGTGGTTGGCCAGTTTTAAACATGCGTTTAAAACCGGTTCATAGGCCTGGACATTGTTAGTGACCCGAGCCGAAGCCCCTATTGAAGAAACACCTAAATTTTGAAAAAAATGTTTTCTACCAAATGCAGGGACTTTATGGTGTTGCGTTCAACAAGCTCAACTTGAAATGGTGCAAGCTTCGCATCACGTCCAAGCTGGGAAAGTACCCAATTACAGAGGTATGGCAATTCAAAAAACACATTCTTAAATGTATATAATTTATGTGGGTTTTGTTTTTTATAGAAGGCGGGGTGTTTTGTGTGGCATGGGTGGCTTGTGCGTAAAGCGCTCGCCTCTCACCAATGTGGCCCGGGTTTGATTCTTGGCACGGACCATATGTGAGTAGAGTTGTGCGTTGGTTCTCTTCTGTCACGGCCGTCCCAGCGCAATTTTATTGCGCCCTCTCTTGTCGAACGTATGCCAGTGCCTGTGTGACGTCATTCTCTGATTGAAAGTTGTTTACGCGTTGACCTTTTCGTGACCTGCCGTTGGTGACGTTGAACGCCGTATAATTTTTCGAATTTTGATTGGTTAAAAGGTAATTAAACGTTAAATTGAATATTCATATTATCTGGAATGCTTTTTAGTTTCATTAAAATATGCAAATATAACTATTGAATTATTTATTAGACGTTGGATTCCGGTTTAATTTCAGCGGAAAATTCCAGCGTGTTCGTTCGTCTTGCGCGCGTGACAAAATTATCGTCAATAAAAGTCGTTTTTCCGCTTGAACCAAAGTTTTTCACGACTTGTGATGAGAATCAATTGGAAACTGCTGTATTTGTATTTGTTTGATGTAAGTATGGTAATAAGGCCATCGGCAGATTTTTTTTAATCTGGCGTTTTTAAATGGGTATTTTCATAAACGGAGCAGTCACATGCGTGAACGAATGTCGGAAACTCGACCGGTGGGACAACTCGACGCAGCGCACCGTGCATACATGCACTGTAGCGTGGCGCGGTCGAGTTGTCCCACCGGTTGAGTTGTCCATGCTGTATGTGCACGGTGTGTTAGTGTACTTTGTACAGTACAAAATGATGTACCAGTACTAATGAATGTAGTTGGAGGTTATTTCTCCATGGTATTACCATGGAGGATGTGTCTTATTTCTCCATTGGTATTACGTTGAACAACATGATGACACGACATGTTTAGATGTTTGCCATGTTTTCATGGTTTATTTATAAGCACGATCAGTGCACAAACAGGCAATTGCCCATGTAAGACATGTATGAATGATGTAGGGCTAGGCCTAGTATTTCATTTGCTGTATGAAAAAAATAGTGCATTACAAATACAATGTAAATGCGAAAAACAAAAAGAAAGTAGGCCTTTATACCTAACTGGCATTGTAATTATTAAAATGATGAATTTTACCACGACTTATTCAGGCTCTGAAGTGAAGCAAAAATAGTCAAATTCACTTGCATGTGATTATTTGAATGCCAGTATGTATGTGTTGGGCACGATTGGTGGATCTGCGCAATCACTCGATCGCTCAGATATGCACTTATGTGATCGGTCGACCATGTACCCGATGTAGGAAATTTTCTACTTTTACTTCTCGTAGATGTATAACAAAATTGTAAAGCGAGCAGTGATAAATACAAAAATTAAAGAATATGTTTGGATTGAAATTTATTTGGTTTGCAGAATGCGGAACTTCATTCCTCCTGCAGTTGGGTGTTCATGCTGCTTTGGACCTCTGGGGTGGTGCTGATATGATGTCGTGACACTATGGTGATGAGGCGTTTCAGCTGGTCTCTCATGCCGTGGACCACTCTCCCAGTTCGATTAAATTCGGTGTGTATAAGTTCACCTCCTTGTTCATTTAGAATACCGAACCCAACACCGAACCGCTGTAGTTGGTCTAGTGTATGGTCCTCAAGGAGGTGTAACTTTGGGGTGATTGAGGCTGTAGGAAAGTGGCTTCTGTAAGAAGCCATGAAGCTCTTGATACATATGTCTTGAAATTAAAAGTAGAAAGGGAAAAAAAAACATTTAAACAAACCTGCAACCATTTATTTCACAACTTTTCAAAAAAACAAAACCCTCTCCCCAACACAAAAAAAAGTAGTTAAATCCGCATACCAATCTTTCCTAAGTCATCGTCTGTGATTGGCCTGCTATGATTGATTCCATGGTGCACATCTGCAAATTTCAGAAAAACATCACTGAAGATGGCACCGAGTTTGGCAGCATCACGGATGAGCTTCTGGTGTTGAGACACAGGAATGTAGTCACAGTCCAGCTCTTCAAGGACTTTTCTGGGTGCTGTTGTAAGGTCTTGGATGACATTCGCCTGTCGGATCAAGTGTATTTCAATTTGTAAGTAGTATTTGTATAAAAACAAATTAAAGAAATTTTTTTATTTTTTATATGGCCAAGAAAGTAATAACGTTATTAAGTGTGAAACACTCTCAAGATAATTGTTTGCTTGTACTGCAACACAATGAAGTGCACATACTTGGCAACATTTGTGGACATGATTTCCAACGAATGCTTTGCCATGGTAAGCCTGGCGTTGTACTTTGTGTTGCTTTAGGACATCATCCAGGCATCCAACAACTGGACCTGCCGCTACTGGAAGATTGACGTCACTGTTTCCCTGTTAATCAAAACAATTACAAAATGGTGTTTAATGCACTTTCTTTATACAGAGCAAATTCAAGGACAGTGACTGCACAAAGGCCTACTCACTAGCGCCTCAAGCTCACGGCGAAGTGCAAATGCCCGATTGGCCATGTCTTTGAAGACGGGATCAGCTGTTTTAAGATCCTTCTGAAGTACGTAAAGGGGTAGTTCCTCTTCAATTTGCTCCAGCACTTCCTGTTTGGTAGTTTTTTCCTCCTTGACCTTTTGTTGTTGGATGTATTGCTCGTGTATTTGTTGATCAAAGTTGTGGTCTGATGGACTGTCACTTTGGTCTGTATGCTCTACACAGAGTGTGAAGAGTTGTACATCCAACTGATGACACCTCTCCTCCAACATGTCATACAGCTTTTTAAAAATGCCGAGTGACATATGGAGAGTTGGTAGCACCACCTGGAGAACAAAAAATGACAAATTGCTTTAGAATAATTTCATTAATATCAATGCCAACCTCATTATGTTTAAATATACAATAGCTCACTTGCATTCAACTGTAAAATTGATGTATTGAATTGATATTGCTTTTCCTGTAGACTGGATACTTAAAGAGCAACTTACATGATCAACTGGTACCATCAAAAGTGGCTTGGCTATCACACTGTTGGAGATGTCTTTTGCCCTAGATTTTTTTGATCCATCAGCAAGGTAAGCCTCCAAGTTATCCATGATAGACTCCAAGGTTCTTGATGGAGATGGCCCTCTATTGATCAGTGGCTCTTGCATTTGGCATTTTGATGCTGTGCAGTACAGGCAACAGTGACGTGCTGTGTACAAACGTGTATAAATGAAACCATTTTCTGTACTTTTATTTGGAAAAAACCTGCAATTGTTTTGATTTCTATGAAAATTTGTTTCAAACAAGAGCTACTGAATTAGATCACAAGTAACATGTGCTTGATGCACAAAATCTGATACTAAATACAACTGATCACAAAACAATTATTAGCACTGTGGACTCCGGGTGCAGTCGAATGAGAACGCGCATCACCTAGCAACCGTACTTCCTAAGGGGATGTACGAATGGGACGTTTATTTGATACTCGTATACCAATAGGAACCAGACACTGGAAGTCAGGTAAGATGGTGTCGATATTGAACCCTCTACTTTTTTTTTCACTGAGGGAATACTTGTACATGTACACGAACCCATTCTACTTACCATTGCAGCTGCATATCCCGTAGAGCTTTGTTAGGAGTTCATAGTCACCAAAAGTGAACAGCCGTATGGATTTTCCCCTTGCATGAAACAAACAAAACAAACTAACTGAATTCAAGTGTTGATGTTTCAGCTTGAAATTGATTGGATTCTTGTTTTCCCATTTTTGTATAGGTGAATCTGCACCATTATTGTGATTGTACCATCTACAATTCATTTGACTTTGCAAGTGGAATCATGCAGGCCAAAACTAGAGATTTCTGTGAAAAGCAGTTATGTTCAAAGGTATGTGATGTTTCAATAGTGTCATGCAAGTGCCGATCGAGTACCTTACCTCCAGGTCATTTTACCAAGTTGTTTCACTTGCTCCATGATTGGGGGCATCACTTGTTGGAGATTTGCCGTTGAGTCGTGTGCCTCAAAACAAACAAAAACTACGGTGTTCCGTGTCGAGTTGGGGTGGCGTGTGTTTACGATTTGAAAGCACATCTTAAAAGACGCACCACCAAAATCCCCACCTATTTTGACCCATATTTCGTTTTGGGGGATGAAGCTGTGCCAAATTAACGAATGCTGCCTAAAAGAAAATATATTAATGTCATTTTCTGGTCACTTTTTGTGTAACAAGTAAAACAAGTATTTTATTTACTCCAGTTGAGTCATTAACAAATTGGTAGTTGCCCACAACAGTATGAAAATACTGGTAATTTAATATATCCCATTGTTTTAAGACTAGAGATAACTAAGTCTAGGCCTGCCTAAAATTTCTCAATAAACCCCCCCCCCCCAACAAAAAAAAAGAGAAAAGAAAGACTGTCTGTTTAACCATATACATGTAGTCCTACTAATCGCACAATTAGGTGAATTCACACATTATTCAAAACACAGAGTAACAGAGTTGTTCTCTTTTGCACTTAGAAAATTACGATAAAAGGATCTTCCATCACCTGTCATGCCTGTCGAGATAGTCGAGGACCATAGAGGGGACATCCTTCACTTTCACACAAGGCACCTCTTTTGTCTCCAGGCCATTGGAACCACTTGCACTGTTTGACTTGAACAACAGTGGAACCATTGCACCAGTGATGTTGTCCTTCAGTAGTGTGGCCTGCTGACCCCTCATTGCCCGCTCGGATGGAATGGACACGCCCATATTTCCTAGGTACCTGTGTAGTTTTTGTTAGCAAATCTCTAGTAAACATTATAATGAAAGCCATATTTTATGTATTCCGTTGTTAATGTTAATGCAAAGCTTTACCTGAAAAATACTTGTTCATACATACTTTTTGCATCTTAAAATGTTAGAGTTAGAACATTCTGTCATTGTTCTTGTATACCTGCGAAGCTTTCTTAATTGCTCCCATGCAAATTGACACTCTCGCATCATTCCTAGAGATGAGTTCACACTCATAGCCTCTTCACTTTGCGAGGATGCACTGCTAGAACTGTCGGTCCCAGATTTGGAGTGCTTTACTAGTTGCACATATGCAGGCTAAAGGTAAATGGGAAATTCCATTCAAATTAAGTTGAAATGTGTCAAGCTGTTTTAAAACTCATTAGTTGTAATTCCTAAACAAAACAGTTTCACAACATGGAAAGGGATGTAAAAATGACATTGCCTTTCATTTTCACTTCCATCTATTGGGTGCATTTATTTTGTTAGCCCGCATAAACATGTACATGTAGTATTTTATTGCAGCATTTTGGTATTGGTAATAAATATTTGTATTGAATTTGAAAATATTACAAAATGTAAAGATGACTTAGTTTTATTTAATAGATTTGTGTTTTAGAAGCATTATTTGTGTTCTTCTAACGTGTCAGCAGTGAGGAAATGATGCCACGTATTGTTCTGAATAACTGGTTATGTATGTCAAACTTATTTACCCTGCCAGGTGTTTTTAGTCGGGCACTCTGGTTCTGCATTAACTTGAGCCGTGTCCATCGGTCAACTGCAGTTTCTATCTCAGGAGGGATGGGTGTACCTTTTTTGTGCTCAGATGCCATAGATTTTAGGAGTCTCGCTGCCAAATTTGCTTGTGAATCACATGGGGGCTCTGGGTGGGCGAGTGGCTCTGTGCTTGGGTAGCACACGAAGGACTTGGGCGGGGGGCGCTTTTGTGGGCACAAATGAGATTTCATTTGTGATAGTTGGCCGATAGTTCCACATGTCACACAAACCGTGGGAAGTGCAGTCAGTTGAACACGTAGAATTCGTGGGCATGGATTTATGTCGTTAATACTGTTCATGGTGTTGCAAATGGGACATGGAACAGTTTCACTCCCACGATACCTAAACCATGCCAACAAGCATTCGGCACAGAAGTGATGTTCGCATCCAGTCTGGACTGTGGGTGTTCCCAGAATGCACTGGCAAATAGCGCATACAAACAAAGTGGCATGTTTAGAATTTGGAAGAATGTCAAGATTGATAGGAACTGGTTCACTGGGAGATGTTGGGAATCGCAGAGTGAGATTTACAGATTCAGCTTGGGATTGTTCCAGATTCACCTGTCCAAGTCCTTTCCAACTTCGTTTTCTTTTCTGAGGACGCCCCCCACGCTGTTGGGTTGTTAGTGACTCACAAACTGGGCAGGATCCATTTCGAGAATGTTTCTTCCAGTTGTCATAAACTACGATATCTCGTGGTCCACTGCGTTCCCCAGATCTCTCATGTCGCAGAAATCGCTCGCACCGCCAGCACAGTTTAGTTGGGTGAACAAGGGCATCATCCTTCCAGATATTGATTTTGAATGCACTGTCAATTTCTTTAACATAATTGTTGCATTCATATGTGCCGATTTGTTTCTTGTCAAAACCTTTAGTGTTAAGCCTGCCACATATTCTACACAGTTTACTCAGTGCTTCTTGGTGGTGTAAAAAGCTCATGTTGCAGTTCTTTTGTTTACATTATTCTGCACTTGAATGTAGTTTTTATTAAAACATTATTTATTTATTTAAATAAAAGCAAGTTGTGGTGAATTATATTTCTTACTGGTTCCCTTGATCGAACGGAATATTCCCACATGGTAGGGCGATACACATGGCAGTCAACTGCAGTAGTTTTTGTGCGCAGTACATGTACAGTATGTATGTATAAACTTTGACACATTCAAAAACTCGCGCCACACAAGTACACAATGTACATGTACAAGCCGTTTTTCAAACCCCAGCTTCGTCTCCTCTTATACTTCGTTCGTGTAGTTTGACAATGGTAATAGAGCCGAAGGAGCCTAAGCTGGTGTTTGGAAAACGGCCATAGTAAACACTAAAAGTAACGTTAATACGCGCGCTCACAACGTGAAAATATCCCCACTTTACTGCCTTATTTTAACAAATCTACCGATGGCCTTTCATTCAAAATTCACAGTTATGTGAACATATCAATTATTTATCAAAATCTAGAAGAAATTATTTCGGAAAACCTGGGATCAATGAAAATTTGAATTTTAACGATGTATTTTTTTTTCAGTTCGACAAAACAGCGACGAAACAATTCACACAGAAAACGTAAACAATTGCACATTTTCGGGCGCTTTCCAATATATTTTACACATGTAACACTTTTTAAAGACGAAACTAAAGAAGAGAAACACTCGACATTTTTCAATTTAATTTTTCGTAGAGCCATTGTTTAATAAAGTCTCAATTTTGAGGGTTTTTTCTTCGATTTGTTTTTCGTCCCATGGAGGACGCCATCTTGGATTTTCTAACGTAACGACAGAGGGCGCACTCAGTGCACTGGAGTAAAGAAAACACGCGGCAACGAATTCTGCAAAGTTTAATAGCGTTGCGTCAACGTGAATGAAACGGCCGTGCTGTGCCACAAGGGTTTTTCTCCGGGCCTCTGGTTTTCTCCCCTCTGGAAAAATCAAACACTTTCGATCTCAGGCTGTGCTCCGTAGTCATATATGAGTCAATATGGCCGGCTGCCATAGGCGCCTTTACGTGCCAGCGGCTCAACCACCTTGTAGCCACGTCTTTCGCAATTCGGCACACCAGCTGCTAGTAAGGATGATTAGCCTCCCAAATTATTATTATTTCATGACGTTAGAATTTTGAGTGAATGAAATAAAGACAATGAGTTTATGGCATTCTAAAAGAGTCTTGGGTTTGAAGTGTCACATTTAAAATCTCTGCCCGTCACTCTTATGCATTAGAGAGTGTTTTTTTTCAAAGAACCATCTTTCTCTAAGAGCATCATCCCTGTTAAATTAGGAGATCTCAAACTAATGTCTTAGAGTGAATTTTGTTTTTAAATGTAGGATACACCATTTCCAGATATCAAAACCTTTTACTACCGAATTATTAAGAAATATCTTACTTATAGTCCGGGAGCTGATGACACAAAATTAAATCCCGTAGGCACTAAATGATTAGAACATGCCACCTAGCTAGATACCTAAATTATTATTTGCGAGTAAATATTGATTGTAGGCACAAGGCAAAATGATTGAGTTAGATATCCTATAATTGTTCTGAAAGATATACATTTGTGTAAATTTATTTTTAAAAATCACGATCGCCGGATGGCGATCGTGAAAGAACAACATAAGAACCACTGCCCGACACCAGTTAAAAACAAATGCCATTTTTCTTGTTTTTATCAGCATCCATGATTGAAAAACTTCACACAGGTCAGTTAAACGACATTTACTATAAAATACAAACTCCCAAATCCCCCCATTCATTATAATTCAAGCAATTACCAATGGTGTATCCTACCTTTAATTACATCATAGGTGCTACTGGTTGCCTTGGCAACGTCTCTACTCAGCTACCCTAATCCATACTCCAGACTGAACACCAGCCAGCTCATAGCGGCCCTGTTCAGAGAATGTGGGCCGCAAGATGCCATTGGATTCTGGTGAGTTCTCCAAAATGTGGATTTTAACAAAACACATACTGCTCAAGCGATCACAATTGGCAGAATTGGACAAATTACGATTTTACATTAACTTGTGTCATCAAATCGCCACTGTAGATGTATGCATCAACAACCTTTATAGCAAAGGTCTAGTTTTGTTATTCTGAGGTGAACAAATGCATTTCATTTTTGATTTGATATTTCATCTGATTTTTTTTGGGCACAATTTGTGTTTGATTGATTATTTTGTGTGTACATGTGCTCAAATTTTAACCAGTTCGCGTTGGATGATGTGTATACACACAAAGTTTTTCCGTAATTCAAAACATATGACGGGTAAACACGTCACGAGCAAGGCCGGAAATATCTGTCACCCACCGGTTCGCAGTGAGCAGTGGCCGGCAATAAAAGGGTATAAAAGGGTATGCTATCCACGATTGAAAGCCTGAACCCGTCTCAGATCTAGGTTCGTAAAATAAAAATCCCATGTCTGGGCCTGGTCAATGTCAAAATAATCCCGGCGCGTACTGGTTAAGGCAATATTACTGCCTGGAACAGCATAAAACGAGTTGGTATAATTCAATAACGTCCATCACTGACGTAATTTAATCTCTCTGACATAAAATGTCACCATTTGAAATAGCGTTTTTTGCCATATTTTGTATCGTTACAGTGATTATAATCGTACTTACGCCAGAACCGACCAGCACTGGTATCCGTCCGCAGAGGCCCAGCCAGGTCTCATAGCTTCTATGTGGCAGCTCCCGTTAGCCATGATACTCCAAGGCATTCTCACCGTATTTACCTTCGGGCTCAAGGTACAAACATGACAAATTGTACCGTTTTATAACCCTGTATTATCCCAAACTGCCCAGCCCGTTAATATCTGTATCGCTCGAACCGCCCCAATTCGCCCTAGCACTGTTTCACTGTTTCATTGATGGATTCCTCAATAATACAATGCGAGTATTGGTAATATGTTGACCTCATTGATCGTTGACTTCATTGACTGTTGACCTCATTCACTTTTGACCTCATTCACTTTTGACCTCATTCACTTTTGATCTCATTGACGTTTGACCTCATTGACGTTTGACCTCATTGACGTTTGACCTCATTGTCTGTTGACCTCATTGACTGTTGACCTCATTGACTGTTGACCTCATTGACTGTTGACCTCATTGACTGTTGACCTCATTGACTGTTGACCTCATTGACTGTTGACCACACTGACTGTTGACCACACTGACTTTTGACCACACTGACTTTTGACCTTTGACGTCACTGACCTTTGACGTCACTGACCTTTGACGTCACTGACCTTTGACGTCACTGACCTTTGACGTCACTGACCTTTGACGTCATTGACCCCTTGCAGGTACCAGCGGGTCTGTTTATCCCTACAATGGCCGTTGGTGCAATAGGGGGACGCTTGATGGGGATAGGAATGGAGCAACTCGCAATGTGAGTAGTGGACAGCGTTATGTTTTGGATTGTTTACTTATTTCATTTAAAACGTCTGGTTGAAAGGAAACCAACCTAATATAATGTCTATAGTGATAATTAGCATTTCATTGCTAAATGCTTTATGCATGAAACATAAATCGCTTGCATTATTTTCCGTGATATCCATCTTTACTCGTACAGACACAACTGGTAATAAGTAATGCGGAGAACAGTTTCTTGTTTGTAATTTTGTTTGCAGACAACACCCAGACCTGACGATATTCACTGGGTGCTTTAATAGCGGCAAGTGCATCACGCCAGGCCTGTATGCCATGGTAGGGGCTGCTGCCACACTGGGGGGAGTTACACGCATGACTAGTAAGTCTGGTGTCTGACATATACCAATACTCAATACTCGTTTGCATTTAATGAATAAGTGCTGGCTTAATTAGATGGATAATTCAATTCACATTTCTGGTTGTGACGTAGGACCTACACGTGTATATTATGTATATTATGTATTGATGTATTTTTTGTTATACTTGTACCCAGATTGTTTTAGTGCATGACGTTCTAGGTACATTCCATATGGTTCGTTTGCTCTGCCCTTGAGATGAGTTTCACAAAATAAATCCAAACATTTAGACAGGGTGCCGTGTGTGTGGAGGATCCTCTGTGGCCCGTCTCCCACGAGATTCTCCTGGAAAACTGCCTAGAATCAGTCTATCGTTATACTTCTATACAATGGTTCTTTCATTCTTTTGAAAGTTCTCATTCTTTTCCTGTGTGATAATTGTTCCTTCTGACTACAAGTTTTTATATTCTCCACAGTTCACTTGATTGTTTTTTATTACTAACTATTGTCTGATATTTGTACACATTCCCGCCGTGAATATGGCCACTGATGCCGGCACGGCGTTAAACCCCAAAACTCACTCACTCACTCCATAGGGTTCGTGTGGTCAAGGAAAATCTTTCCAAACTCAAACTCTGAAAATTTGTCTTCTTTTCCGTTTTCTGTCATAATACCCTAACCCAATTCTACCTCTAGACCCCTTTACTGGAGACCCAAAATGTTATAGGGACACAAAAATGTCCCCACAACTCGGTCAGATTTAACAAAAGAAAGTGTGAAAGATGAATGAAAAACATAAGATATGATTTTTATTTAGATATTCTTAGTCTGGTTTTCTGACTCTTCATATTTTTTTCTATTTCAGTTTCTCTAGTGGTCATTATGTTTGAGCTGACTGGTGGTCTGACATACATCGTCCCTCTCATGATTGCCTGTATGGTCAGTAAGTGGGTGGCCGATGCTTTCGGCAAGGATGGAATGTATCCTTTTCTTGGCATTTTCAAATTACGACTTTGAACTTAAAGTTATACAGGCATTGGAATTTTAAAACTTTTATTTGAATTTTAACTTTTTTAATCTAAGAGAAAGAACATTTTAATAATCCATCAGCCTGGGGGGTTGGTTGGTATCAAATGAGGGGAATAATGCTCATGTTTTTTTGGGCAAGGTATGTATCCTTGTAGTTGAAAAATTTGTGATAGTATGCAGTGCTTTTGGGGTGTTAACTCCCATTACAGTGATATGTGGGGGACTTTGAAAGGATTGAGGCAATTGGTCATCCCTCTATACTGAACAAATTAAAGAAAAAACAAATGATTTGGGGGGATTTAGGCTGAATCCAATGTTGTTTACATGGTGATAATTAAAGATGGTTCCTAGCCAAAGGGCCTTGGGGATTAGTGTTGTTCATTTGAAAGAAAAATTGCAAATTGTGCACACTGTAATAATAATAATAATAATAATACAAAGTTCTTATAAAGCGCACATATCCTAGACACTAGATCAAGGCGCTGAACAAACACAAACAAGAATTTACAATAATCAAATTAATGAGCTCTGAACAGTTCAGTCTTCAACAGTTTTTTGAATGTCATTATTGAGTCAGACTGGCGGATTTCTGGAGGGAGTTTGTTCCATAGATTGGGGCCGCTATAACCAAAGGCACCCTGACCAACCACTTTCTTACAGATGGTGGGAGTAAGTGTTGTTGCGTCGTGCAGTTTACGGAGTCGGCTGTCGCGATGATAAATGGAGAGAAGATTGTTGAGGTAGACAGGTGCTGAGGAATGAAGGCATTTCCAGACAAAGAGCATTATTTTGAACTTGATTCTGTCAGAAACCGGAAGCCAATGGAGTCGTTGAAGGATGGGGGTGATGTGTTGGAATTTGCTAGTTCCAGTTATTAAGCGAGCTGCGTGGTTCTGGATTCGTTGTAGTCTGGCAATCTGACAACCTGTAGCTCCGTAGAGGATGGCATTACAGTAGTCGATGTTTGAGACAACCAGGGACTGGATAACAGTGCGACATGAAGATGTGGTCAGGTATTTCCTTATGTACTTTATTCGACGGAGGTGAAAGTTGCATTTCTTACAAACGGCTGATACCTGAGCACTCATGGATAGATGGCGATCGAGTGTTACGCCAAGGTTTCTGCACGTTGAAGATGGCTGGACTACTGTTTCACCAATGACGATGTTGGTTGAGCCGAACTTGCGTAATTGGTGTGGGGACATTATTTGAAGAAATTCTGTTTTCGTGTCATTCAGTTTGAGAAGGTTTGTGGTCATCCAGTTACGAATTGCACTCGTGCACGAAGAGAGATGATGCTTTGCTCGTTCAAGATCACCGTCGAGGTTTGGATTGTAGAAGACATATAGCTGGATGTCATCTGCATATTTATGGTAGTGTATTTTATGGGATGTGATGACGGCTTCAAGTGGTGCAGTATATACATTGAATAGTATGGGGCCAAGAACTGACCCTTGTGGAACACCAAACTTCAGAGGGAATTCATCAGATGTGAACGAGCCAATGTTGATGCGCTGGGAGCGATGGGAAAGATATGATGCAAACCATGCTTTGGCTTTGCCTACAACACCAAACTGCCTTTCGAGGACACACATAAGGCGATCTTGGTCGATAGTGTCGAAAGCGGCGGACAGGTCTAACAGCACAAGAAGGCACGCTTTGTTGACACTCAGAGCAGTAGATATGTCATGATGAACCTTCAGAAGAGTGCTTTCTGTGCTGTGGTGTCTCTTATAGGCCGACTGAAGATCTTCGTTGAGGTTATTGATGTTGAAGTGGTCAATGAGCCTCTTGTTTGCTAGTCTTTCAAGGAGCTTTCCAATGAAGGGCAAGTTGGAAACTGGACGATAGTTTGACAGGTTTTCCTTATCGAGGTTAGGTTTCTTGAGGATTGGGGTGATGACTGCGTTCTTAAGATGCGTTGGGAAAGTCCCGGTAAGGAATGACGTGTTAACCAGATTGAGGAGAACTGGAAGGTGAGCTTCAACAGATTGCTTCAAGATGTCTGTTGGAATAGTGTCAAGCGAACATGACTTTGATGGACTATCTTTGATGATCTTCAGTAGCTCAATAGGATTTGATGGTCGAAGTTCTGCTAACTGGGTTGAGCAATTGCGATATGGTATTGGTGTCGTTTTTTCCTGTGGTAGATGGAGAGCTTGATCTTCCAAATCATTGTAATATGTACTTATAATAATTGTACTGTTAACCAGTTTGCGCTGGAGGACGTATATACACGCAACGTTTTTCCGAGGTTCAAAACAGATGACGCATGAACACGTCACGAGCAAGGCCGGAAATGTCTGTCAGCAACGAGCAAGGCCGGAAAAGCATGGGTGTGCTTCCCGGTACCATCGCCCTGAACCCGCCTCGGATCGAGTTTCGTAAAAAATAATCCCGCGCCTCGGCTCAGTGAATGTTACAATCATCCCGGCGTGAACTGGTTAAAGTCAATACCGAATTGCACTCAACAGGCATGTTTGCAATATTGTGGCATTAGCATTGATGTTTGAAGCTAATAAATAATAGTAAAGAATTGAAATGTTCATCACCCTTTGTGATTCTTAACTGCTACCCAGCTATGACGGTCACATACACCTCAATGGTTATCCGTTCTTAGACAGCAAGCAGGAATTCATGCGCACAACGCTGGCATCAGATGTGATGTCCCCACGGTATTAAACATTACATCATCATTGATATTTATTTATAAAAATTAATTGAAAATGATAACCGTTGCATGTTCATTTAGGCATTCAGTAGAATGCCATGGCCAAGAGGTGACGGTGTTTGACTCGTGTACAATGGTGCGTGGGTTCGAACCCTGTCAGGAGCATAGTGTTTGTGTTCTTGGGCAAGACATTATGGCCGAGTTCGGGGGTCGCGTTCCTGCCGTTCGAGCGCGAGAACAGAGTTCGCGTGTCAAGAACAGACCGCCCGAACTCGGCCTTAACTATCGCCTCTCTCAGCCCAGAAGTATAAATGGGTGCCTATATCGGCAGCCGCGTATCTATATCTATTGCCTGATGAACGGGGTAATAATATTGTAAGCAAAAATATAATCCATCTCTGGCTGTGCTCCGTGGTCATTTATAGGGTCGTATGGCGGCTGTCTACATACAATCGACTTGACCACGTTGTAACCGCGTCCTTTGCAATTTAGCTTATCAGCTGCGCGTAAGGATGATTTGCCCCCAAATTATTAATTATCATTTAGATTTGTTTCTTTTTTGTTTATTTTTCAGACGAACTGAACCACCTCTGGTCACATTCACCATGGATACAATGAGAGTTGAAGAGCTCGGTGAGGCATTCCTAAATGTTCAACATTTTTCCCTTTTAGTCAACAGATCTGTCCTCAACGTGTCTTTTCAGTCAAGTTATCTGAATGTTACAGGTTCCTTACTGGAATGTTTAGAAGCACTCAGAAGTTTTGTCTTTTTAGACATGTATTACACCCGGGGTATTGCATTGCTTACTTGTGTCCATAAGCAAGCCACTTTATTGTTATTTCTTGTACTGTATGGTTGACGCCTGGGAACGGCTATGGCTGCAGACTGCTAATCTGCCCGGAATGCTGTGCTGTGCTACGCCATAGAACACAGCCTGTGTCACAGCTGCACGCTCGGGTCCATCATGCAGTGCAGCTACTGAACAAAGGCTGCTGTGCAGTCGTGTGTATAACCCGATGAATGAGGAATTATGAATTGGACATAAAATTTGACAAAGACTTTAATTTGAATTACAGACAACCTGACGACAGAAACTCGTTACAACACGTATCCGGTGATCGTGTCCAAAGATTCGCAGCGTCTGGTCGGTGTGGTGTACAGAAAAGAGCTCATCCATGCACTAAGTAAGTACAACAGCGTTCAAACTAAAGTCTTCATCCTCAAGAAAGCTTACTTGGCCCTGATTTCTCATTTTAAGACACTTGCCATCAGTACTCCTGCCATAAGTCAAGTTGCAAATACAATGTAACGGGGAGATAAATAATGACAAAAAATGCTTGTGTGGCAGTTATTTTAACAACAGCTTGTGAATAGGCCCTATTCATGGGTCGGCCATCTTAAATTGAAAGCGAGGTAAAATCTTCATTTTTTGGAACTTCCAAATTATAGAAATTAAAGTAATGTAATAAAGTTTATTAAAGTATATAAATACTTACAACATTATCGCTCGACATAATGGCGTATGTGTTAATAAAAGGGCACGACCAAAAATTGCTTCATTGTAAATGGGGTCTATTGGAGTTGGGACTGGATGACGCAGGATGGAATTGCTGAATTTTTTTTTATTTTTTTTTCGGGAGCAGAGCAAGCCAGGAAGAACCAAAGTGACATTGTTAGTCAGTCCAAGGTCTACTTCACCCGGAAAGTCCCCAAGTTTCAAGTGCCTGGAATACCCAAGCACCTCAGCTTGCTTGGCCTCCTGGACGGTGTAAGTTTTTCGGGTTTTTAAACAACCCGGGCAGTGTTGTAACACAAGGCTTGATCCTCAAACCCCAGGCCGAGCACTTGGACCCTCAGGGCTCAATGCCTGGAGTTGGAATGGCCCAAGGCCCTACACAAGCCTTAGCCTGGTACCTGAGGGTCAAGCCTTGAGCTACAACGCTGAACATGGGCTTCTGTGTTGGTTTCGAGTTCAGGAGATTTATGAAGACACGGATGAATCCAAACACCGAGTCGAAGCCCGATTTGCACAAGTTTCTAAATCGAACTGCTTGATTCTTATATTAAAAAAAGTTAGATGTTTTTACTCTTTAGGCGGATTTTAAAAAAATGGAGTATGTGACTCGCCCTTTTAGTGACATGCCCCTTTAGTGACCCCCCTCTTTAGTGACCCCCCTTCTTTGTAACATACCCCTTTTAGTATTTGTTGCCAAATTTGTTCAACTCTCAATATAGAAAAACAGGAAGAAAAACTAGACTAAAATCAGAGAATGTACACATTTGTATCATCAGCATCTGATTCCAGTGAATTTGTTGGTGGAGTAATAATAGTGGGGCAGATAGGGGAAATATTCGTGGAAATCGTTGCCTTTGACAATTCAAGCATGAAATTCGGCACACATTCAGAATATGTCATGAGAAAGATATTTGTATAGGGCCATCGCAGAATTGTCCTTCGAAAAAATGTAGGAAGAAAAACAACAATGGCAGACATTTTGAAAATTTTGAAAATTGCCTGAAAAATTTTTCCACATAGCTAAATATCTTTCCCATGGCATAATATGGCTGTGTGCTAAATTCCATATTTTAATCTTGAAAGGCACAATCCCATCACTATATCTGCTGTACTATAAGTTTGATTGTTACTAAACTTTTTTAGTTTTTTTGTTGCTGCAGAGTCCTGTAACCATTACTGACCAGACACCCATGAGCACGGTTGTAGACATGTTCATGAAACTTGGAATTAGAACCTGTCTCGTCACACATAATGGGTGAGTATCAAACAAGACGAATTGGCCAAAAAATCCCACTTCTGTACTGTGAAACAGGCCCCAACCTTTTCCGATTAATCGGTTACACTGGGGTGCATTTTTGCAGTTTGGATGGCGGTCTGCGCTTTTTTAAATGTAAATTCTCAATAACATATGTGATCATATCATCACACCCGTTGTTTCGTGTTTACTTTCTTGGGCGACAGGAGGTTGCTTGGGATCATCAGCAAGAAAGACGTACTGAGACACATCGCCGAGCTCGACAACCAAGACCCGGGATCAGAGTTCTTCCACTGAAAAATCGCCTTCCGAATTCCAAAATTTGGGAGCCGCAAAGAAATGCCCTGGTCTTCCATTTGGGTTATAAGCACCTTGTGCTATGTTCATCTTCCTGTTTCCCCCCCTCCAAAAAAAAAAATGTAATAATCTTGTTCAGACTCAACGAGCCAAAGAACGCCTGCTTAACCCCTTGACACTAGCGCCTAGCCTGTGTAGCTAGTTTTAGATTTTATGGCCCTTTTCAAAACCTTTGCTTCATCTTAGGCTTCGGCTTTGCCTCCGAATTCCGATTCACTGAGAACCGAATAGAAATAGAAGCAAATGGAAATAGTATAACTTTTGGGTTGACATCAATCGAGTGAATGTTTCTAATATAAGCACACCAGGCATCAGAATGTGGCTGAAGATCTTGCAGTTGGGAATCTAAAATCGCCTTAAGCCAAAGACCGAGACGAAGCCAGACTCCCAAAACAGTCCTTGAAATACAGACTCATATTGCGCATGCCCATGTAAGGCCAAATAAAAAAAAATACCAGTTGATCGTCCTTTTTATTTTTAATTTTTTTTTTATTTTCCAAGATGGCTGCCAAGTATTTCAATTCAAACAGGCCACCAATTCTTCAGTTTTAAATCACCGCTAACTTTCTTTATATCTATTTGTTGCATGAGGACCCAGGTTAACAGGGATTAATAAACTAAGATGAACATGAATATAAATAATGACTCTGTAAAAATAATGGATTAATTAATTCAAAGGATTAAAAAAATAGTAACACCTCACCCAAGCAATCTGAAAAACACAAAAAATGCACAATACATCAGAGACACAAAGTCAGATTTGATCATGAACAAATACTTTACTAAATTAAAACGACGTTGGTCATGTACCCTGCACGCCCAAAAAAAATATTTGAAAAAAAAACTAAATAAATAAAAAATAATTTAAAAAAGGATGCGGCCTCAAAAAAAGATGCGGGCGGGGACAATCAACTGGTATTTTTTTCATTGGCCTAAAGATAATTGTGGAGTAAACCGGTAACGTGAGAGGGTTTAACCATGTGGTCCTTTCTCTATGGTTTAACCAACAATAGGGACAAGGAGTCCAGTTTTTACTGAAGTCTGAATTTCATTTCACACTGATATTAGTTCCTCACTCACTGGATTATATACGCATGACTGCACAGCAGCCTTTGTCCAGCAGCTGCATTACACAATGGACCCAGTGTGCACAGATCAACGGCATTCTGGACAGATTAGCGGGCTGTGGCCATATGTGACCTGTCACCACAATATGAGAGTAAAGTTTGAAAATTGAGATATTAGTATTTTCAAATTCTTGAGAAAGAGAGCTTTCCAATGGTACATAACACTTGGGGGTTTTGCGATAAATACTTTTTACAGCGCTCCAGAAAGTCATGGGTTTCACAAAACGTGTTTGTGAGAAAACTTACTTTAAACATCTTAAACAAAACACGCAAAAGATTAAAAAACATGACAAGTAAGGTTCGGTTGAGCATAGCAACAGCTATGTTCTGATCATTATTTCTTCTTGAAATTGTTCACACATACAAACTATTGTATAAACAGCAAAATATCAAAATTTTGAAAACGTGGGGTACTTACGAGGACCAGATTTGCATATTTAATTACCGTGTTGATTAGACCACTATTGGACTTTAATCCAAACACTAACAACGCAAACACTACGAAAAATCACGTAATTTAAGAGGTTTTCGATCATCTGACCTCACCCAAAAAATGGGAATTTGTAGAGGAGGACTTGGGCATTCCAAATTATGCAAAATCCTAAAATTGACCACCCTTTCATATTTTGACTTTGGATGGCCATATCTCTGAACCACATTGTGCGACTTTACTCTCATTTTGTGATGATAGGTCACATATAGCCGCTGGCTCCCCAGCTTCAAGGGGTTAGGTACATATACATTGTAAATCTTCATTTCCTGTGTTTCAGAGAAATTCTGCAATACTGGGCCAAAGTAAGAGTAGAATGTGACCGGCTCTACAAAAAAAAGGGTATTAAGTCGCACTGTTATTTTTGTAAAAATGTAATTTTTGTTTTTTGAAATAAATGACATCTTAAATACGTACAGTTTAAGAATTTATTCAAAGAAATGTTTATTTTGATGAATAAAGTGGAAAAATTACCATTTTGTGTATTATCGTTCTGTTGAACTACAACAGAGCTAGCTATTTAAAGAGCCTGTTTTGTGTAATTTGAACTCCAAGGAAGTAATCAATATGTAAACACGTCCTATCGCTAAAATGGGAGGGGCTATTATGGAGCTTTATTGTATACCAAATGTAAGCTTATGGGCTTTCCAACCCTGTATAATATAACTCAATTTCACGTTTTTGTGGCATTATGCCCCTTTTTTGTGGAGTGGGTCACATATGAACTATACTTTTATTGTTTTCCAACTTTTATCATACAAATAAAGTTACCATGTTATTGTGAAGAAGATTCACAGTTAATTTGTATGTGTATATTTAAGTACATTGCAATGCCTATAGTATTTTATTTTCTTTTTAAAGGTTTGTTTATATATCATGAGATATGCTAAGTATACTTTGTTGATGTGAATTAGCTGGAAATTATCCAATACTCGGATTTCATAATAATTGTATCCTGCAAAGCTTTACAAAATAAATATGTTGCAGGGTGTTAAACCTCCCAATATTTAACTGGCAATTTCCTTTAAATGTCCGTTTAGGCAACAATAGTATACAATAATAGCGGTATTTGCGATAAGATCTGCGCTTCCGTCACCATATATTCCTTAATCTTATCATCCCCGTGCCATTACCAACATGACCGTCGTCACGGTCACTTTTTGGCCTAGTACTAGCTGGAGCCATAAGTAAACGTTTGTACAGTGTATATCATACATGTACATGTACATGTACATGTATATATATTTCAAGGTAAGCATCAAGTCCCCCATTCCTACACACTCCCGAGACTATTGTTACCACCCCCCCCCCCCCCCCCCCCCCTTAAAAACCTTGAAGTACAGCCTCAGTCCAAAATTTGTTGTGACCTCCGATTTGTGCTACTCGCGCTGCTCCACTGACATGATCTCCATAATGAAATTATTCCCCCCAAATGATGCACCATTATTATGCTGTAACGTTATAGAGGTCAGCGAGTGTGCACATACACACAGAATCAAAGCGGCCGGCGACGTCATATAATCATATAATGCTTACGTTCGCAGATCTGTTGGTCAGTTATATAAAACAAATATAAATTTGGACTTTACCATTTACGGCAAGTCCAGATTTTATCTCGCGATAATATTATTCCCATGTCACTCTGAGCTACTCAATATTTGTATACTGGAGCGTGGGATACTACAGTGATTTTACGGAGTTATAAACCCTGAGTTAGCAGGTAAGTCCAATGCATGGAGCTATGATATTAACGTGGGGTAAAGGGCAAGGGTAACTTGGTAATTGAAAACGTACGTTACAATAAATTGGTCTTACGTGTGCTAAGTTATGCTTATAGCTCGCGTCAACATTTATTTAACATTATTGCAAGAATGAGACGAAGGGAATCCCCCCCCCCCCCCCCCCCCCTTTGTGGTGGTCATTGCGCTTGCGAATTTGGTATATATATATATATATATATATTTTATTTATTTTTTTTTGGGGGGGGCGGGGTTGGGGGGAGGTGCGTTACGGCACGCTCAAGTTCTTATTCAAGGTTAAAATTAAAATATTCATTGCTCATCGTGGGCGGATTTTTTTTCGTGCTAGGTCTCATTTGAAAGTTCATAACAAAAAGAATGCTATGAAACTATCAATTCAATTTGTGAATGTACTTTTCGGGGTGCCACACCCCAAAAGCACGGACACGCCATAGCCCAGGTTGGACTCCTCCGTTCGTTGTGTACAACGCGACGGAGTCTAGGGTATAGCCGACAGCGAAACATTTTGCAACGACATATTTGTTCATATTTTCACCTGATGAAGGAAGCCGAAATCTCGCTTATGTCTTTCTTGTGTCTGGAATTACTGATCGTCATGGGTTACAAAAAGCGAATGTGTCTTTGGGCTACTTATTTACAGAAAATAAATTGCAAATCTACGCTTTTCGACGTGAACATCATGTACGAACTTTCTACGTGCGTGCGAACAGTACCCGTAGTAGCCGCGCCTCCCCAGGACTCCCCTGAGCGGCCGGGGCGGCCTCGCGCGAGCACCTACACGCACGTAGAAAGTTCGTACATGATGTTCACGTCGAAAAGCATGAATTTCCTATTAATTTTTCTGTAAATAAGTAGCCCTAAGACACATTCGCTTTTTGTAACCCATGACGATCTGTAATTCCAGACACAAGAAAGATGTAAACGAAATTTCAGCTTCCTTCATCAGGTAAACATATGAAAACAAATTGTTGTAAATGTTTCGCTATGGCAGAATAAATTGTTACCCTAGATTAAAGGTAGGATACACCATTTGCAAATATCGAAAATATTTACTACCGAATTATTAAGAAATATCTTACTCATTTGAAAGTAAATAATGATTCTAGGCATCCAGCAAAATGATTGCGCTAGATATTCTGTAATTATTCTGACAAATATGATTTTATAAAGAAAACTCGCGATCGCCGGACGGCGATCGCGAAAAAACCCAAAGATAACATACTAAGAATAACTGTTCGACGCCGATGGAAAATAAACGCTGTTTTCGTGCTTTTCTCAGCATTCATGATTGTAAAACTTTAGACAGGTCGGTTAAACGATATTTACAACAAAACACAACCCCCAAATCTACCTATTCATGATAATTCAAGCAATTACCAATGGTGTATCCACCTTAAAATTACTGGAGCGCTGGCTGGATGTATGTACTATGTACACATTGATGCCTGCTGGGCGCATCTACATGTATGTTTGCACAAACTATTATACAGTCGACTCCCGTTAGTACGAAAACGGGTATAACGAAATTCCGGTTATTACGAAAACTATCCTTGGTCCCTGCAAAACTGTGCACGTTCTATTCTTCAAGGTACGTGGGTCCGGTTCTCAATCTTTCAAGATCTTAAAAGATCTTGTGGCAACACTCATGGGCGTCAATCCTGGGGGGGGGGGGGGGGGGGGACACGTCCCCCCCCCCCCCCCATATTTTGAAGGGTGGGGACACAATATCAAATGCTCCCCCCCCCCGCATGTTTTTGAACTCTATTCCAAACGCCGTTAACAGTGAACTGTCGATTGGTTATTGGTAGAAAGTGGGGGGGGGGGGGGGGGGGGTGTCAAAATAGATACCTTTTCAAAGGTGGGGGGAGGGGGGGGGGGGACCGCCCCCCCCCCCCCCCCCCCCCCCCCGGTTCCGCCGCCCTTGCATGACGCGTGTAAAGTTGTTTGCGTCTGTTCTACTTGCACGCGCGTTGCATTTAGAGTACATCAATCCGCCTATTTTTATTATGTTCTACAACACGCACGTGAATTCAAAATGTCTGCGCGCAGAATGGATTCAAAGTATCTCCGCGCGTAAGAATGAAGAGTTGGCGCTCTAGTAATGTAATAATAGCTCCATGGGACACCTTTAAACTCAGATCAATTATAATGTCGGTTTTATTTAATCGTTTTATCGCTGCATGTATTACAGGCATTTTCATAAATATGATCGTCACCCACTCTTGCAACCAACCGACAATCCATCTACCTAATAGCGCACTCAGCGGTGTGAACCTGATGCCAGGAACTGATTATAAAGGGTACAGCATGTACGAGGCTCGCATCGACGCGGCATCGCAGGCTGTCCCTCTCAGGTCTCCTAATGGGGAGGCGTGCGTTCACTACTATTACTTCATCACTGGCTCAGGAAAATGTGAAAGGGAAGACGGGAAAGAAGGCTATGATGTCGGCCCAGACCACATGGTTGCGCTTTCTTCCGATATAACGCACACGTTAAATGTTTCAACTGAGGGCGCCATGCGTGTCTTGGTAGTCTACTATCCAGAGGTCGCGATGACCTACAAGTCCCTGGAGTTGATCAAAAGTTTGTCTGACCTAATGGGCAGCGAGAGGGATATCTCGTTTGGGAACGGGAACAGTCGTCGGTTCACTGTCAAGAAAGACGGCTTTCCCCTGACAATCACCAACACCCGCGTCACGGCGAAGACGGCGTCCAAACAAGAATATAAAAACCACATGGAGGCAGTGTATTACATCGGCGGAACAATAACCTACCACTGGCAAGATAGCAACGGCGATTCGATGCAGGAGAAAACCCAAGTGGACAAACAGAACGGAACCAGCCTTTTCATGAATATGCATGATAAGCACGAAATGATTGCCGAAGAAAATGATTGCATCGTCATCTGCGTTTTTAATCCGGCCTTGACCGGAAACGAAATCCACAATTTCAGCAAAGATGGTTTCTCATGTTATGAATAATTATTTCTCCGTAATATGATCAAGAGGTTTAAGTTGTAGGTGTACGTAAATAACAGCGAGCGAGAAAAAAATACACCTATATAATAATGATAATAACATGTACGTACGCACCTGACGTAGTTTACAAGTGCCAACATGGTTGGCATAAGCTGTTTTAGATATTAAACGTGTAGTTAAGGGGTAACCGGTTTATTTGGGATATGGTAGAAAATGAAGCAATAATTTTGAAGCTTAATTACATTTCCAATGAGGGTAGTTTTATGGTAATTTTCTAGCACCATTATATTAGTATAGCGTACATGTCATGACTTAGTAATTAGTGTTATTGCAATTTAAAAAGACCTTCTTTATCTAATACAATTAATATGCCAGTTTTGCGATATATCTTGCACCATTGAAATGTAAACAAAATCCAGAAAAAAAAGCTTTGAATGCACCGCTTGTGAGGTTTAGCGAGGTATAGGTCATAACAGTTTGTAAGTTTGCATCATTAGATCACGTACGATTCAACTGCACTTTTGTAACAGCACACGCGAATCTATATTAGCATACGTTATAAGGGCTGGCGATTGTGGCACCTGTTGCCGATACGAAAAATTTCTTGAATTTTAGTTAACCAAACATTCATATTAAGATAACGATGAAGGGGAGTATCAAGTGACCAGATTCGTCAACAGGTGATAATTACATTTTTTTAAACTCTTGGACGACCGCGTTAGCTTTTATATATATTTATTTAACCAAAACAACCTCAAAATGAATTTGTTCTGAATTTTTTGAAAGTGTGTACATTTCCATATAAAACTCTTAAAACTGTAGTTCACAAAATCAAATTCCTTCGCCCCATTAACGATGAAAGATTGTCACGTGAATGTTTGTCCCGTATTGTATTGTTGTGTAATTTGTTTATCTAAATCGTCAGTGAAAAGGATAAATGGTTGATTGCTATTAACTTAAGCAACCTAGATTTGTTTTACATGGAATCGTTATTTACGGGTATAGTGTTACATCTTTACGAAATAAAAAATAAAACAAGCCTGCCTAACATTCTGTGTGGTTTCCGCAAGGTTCTCGCCACACCACTTATAACACTCTTGTACCTCATTCAAATCATAGAGCAAGGAACAGATTTGTTCTATGTTCAAATGTACGTAACATGTACATGTTGTACCAATAACAGCGCCCCCTAGCGTCACCCCACCCCCGGCCCCCCTTCCCGGGTTTTTGAATTTCGCACAGTGTGCAGGAATACGAAACTATAGCTTGTAATAAGGCAACTTGCCTCAACTTAGCGACTATAAGCCGCGTGTTCCCATTATTCTTTTTTTGGTTAACGTACCACTACTTTTCTGTAAAATGACCAAATTAAACATAGAAACGTACGTACGTACTGCGATGCGGCGGTGTCCTTGCTCTATGGTAAAATTAACTATCGGGGTCAATTTCATGTAAGCACTACTAAGCCCACAAAAAAAGATTATCGGCCAAAACTGCACGTGCTATTCATTTAAAACAGAATCCAGCACTGTTTGTAACCCTGTTATTTTTCCAAGGAAGAATTTTCATGCTAAGCAAATGTTGGTGCTTACACGTTTGAAGAACTTCCTCCATGCTTGGCCCCAGGCCGAAAGTGGTTGCAGAAGGTTTCTGTTCACTGCCGTGGTAAGTTATCTGTAACGCCGAAAAGTTGAATGGAAACAATGCATGGGAAGTACCGCGACCGGACGTATGGGTGCACTACCCTAATTGAAGGGAGAATTTCTCCGCGATCTCATTAGCATGAAATGTGCCCCCCCCCCCCTCCCCCCACAATTTCTTTTGAAAAAGGAGGCCGTTTGGTAAAAGAAACGGTGGGATTGTGTAAATATAGCATGGGATCAACTCCCTGGTTTCTGAGCTTCAATCTGAGGGCAGACCATGGGCAGACTTGACAAAATTACGGTTGAAAAATGGGTCCTAACTGCTCTAGAACGTAGAGGGATGCCATTTGTAAAATGGCTGCGTGCAGGCTGGGAAAGTATCACTTTTTGGGAGGTGAGTTTCTTTTGGTGTTAATATTAAAAAATGTAATCGGCTAACCCACCCAAAATTGAAAAGAAATGGAAAGATAAAGGCCAAGACAATACTCTGATTGTTGCTTGATAAACCCCAGTGATGTTGGTTTGCATGAAACTTGGCCCTAAACTTTGTTGATTTTACACTGTTTTCAATGGGGCTTGAATTAGGATAGTGCACTGTGACTGTGCAGCGCCCACAATGTGTGGCATTCTGCCAGTCTCTCACGAAGAATGAAATTTGATACGTCCGCGGTACAATTCAAAAGTCCAACCCAAGTGAAAACGCACACGTCACACGAAAAGAAATGTTCCGGTAAGTTACCGCGAGGCCACGGAAGAAATGGGAACACGGCTTCAAGTGGAGCCCTGGAGACAAGATCTTAAAGGTGAGAGACACTTTCATTTTGTATTTAACGACCTGGACAAAGTGGCTAGAAAGCCATGCACCAGCCGCCCAAGCAAAGATCGTTACAAAAGTTGAGAATTCTTACAAGGGCGGACTATATAATGTATGTCGTCACAGAATGCCTCTTTTCCCGTCTAGCCGGCCTAGGCTATAGATAAATGTTAGTTGTTACTTTAAAGGTTCTTGACTATGTGCAATTACAATGTTAAAATGCTTTTTGACATTGACAATTTCATAGGAGACACTGAAGAGAACCGATCATCATCATGCATCATGTATGTAGTGGGAATGGCTAAACGAAGTCGACTAAATGCGCACAATTCTTTTTACTTCAAAAGGCGGTTTATTTCAACCTCCAACTTCTTTTACAAACGTTCTTTTAATTACCGGTAATTACTTAAAAGACAAAACAAGGGGAAAAGGTGGGATTTTTTGCAACTAAGCGCAATGATACGATACATTTTGTGTACTATATAGGCTTGAAACCATTACATCACATGCAATTGTACACTTCCATCAACCTCCATAGGAAATATAATGCGCACATGCAAACAAAAATATGACGTCATTTTTCATGATGAACTTTTCAATAAGCTAGATGTACTGATGACGTCACACTTTGTTTACATGTGCGCTTTTCTGTGGTACGAAACCTGACGTCCCGAACTGGCTTTCATGAGAAAGTGCACGTGTAAAACAAAGTATGATGACACCATCAGTACTATTAATATTGTTTCAGCCTCCTTCCATTAATTGCCCCACATACTCCAAAATATAACTCAGCTTTTGGTGATGAATACATCTTTAAAGGCCTTAATCTTTCACTGCCAATAGGAATCAATTCATTTTTACTTTTTTAGGAGACGTTGCCACGGAATGGGGGAAAACAATTGCGAAGCTCAGTTATTTTTTATGGAACATGTATCTGTATTGAAACAGGCCTTTATTTTCAAAATCTACAAACAGGAACTTTTTCAGGAAAGAGTTTGGGAAAAGGCAAATAACATTTGACTACCATTATTGAAAACAAACAATGAAACTACAGAGGAACGTCACAATATTGTAATCGAGTAATTAGGCGCAAGACAAATAAGACTTAATTGGTAGATTTGAAATGGAGTATACAAGTGTTTGTGGGAGAGGGTAGAAAAAAAAGATTGGGGAGGTTAAACAAGTTAGTAGATAGTGACAAAAATATGTACAGTCCTATCTCCTTCTCGGCAAACTAGATTCAACAAGGTTGCTATCAAGTTCTTTATTTGGAATAATAAATGAAAAGAATGTTGCATCCTGACACTGCTTTTTCTTCATAGAAATCATCTCAATGAAGGTCAATAAGTGCAAAAATGTTTAAGAGACATGAATCTAGGACCGAGAAACATTTCCAATTTTGTTAGAAAATATGTTCTCGACTCTCCCTAGACTTTGTACACAACCGCAGAAGTAGTGTCGGGATACGTTTTTTCCTAATCAATCCTACAAAGTGAGTTTTATGGGGGAGTCGTCATTCCAACCCTAATACATAGTTAATGCCTTGTACAAATAAGAATATCACTGGTTGCCAGGCAACGAGGTAGCGGATCCAATCCAGGAGCTGACCGAACATTACGTGAGGGCGCTCCCAGCTGAGAAAAAAACATTAAGGAAGAGTAGATACGGATATATTGGGATTGAAAATCGACTAGAGCGAAATTTGAACCTACAGTATGGCCTCCAAACTGCCTTTCCGGTGCTCTACCAACTTTGCTATCCAGCCCATTTTGGTGGCACTTCTGCAATTTTTTTCAGTATCTTTGTTTACTTCACGGGGGTACTAGTCAGCCATACATCAGCTATATGCCATTGTTAACCATGGACCACGACACCAGCAATGTGTTGCGAAAATTGGAAATAGCAAGCAGCAATCGTTCAAAGATGATACAGCTTTTTGTTTACAATGTACTAGAATGAACAACGAAGAGAAACTGACTGAATTTCCCTTCCAAATACTTGTGGAAATGAGTGTGTCTTTCAATAAATTTATAACTTGACACTTTTTGCAAAAAAGCTGATTACCAAAAAAATATGCCAATGTACCCCAAATGTCAAAAGAATTGCCCCCCCCCCTCCCCCCATAAAAAGTAACAGTGGTTTGGTCTTTCCATTCTTTACAAAGCTTTCAACAAACCAATTAATTACATTTTAAGTGTAGAGGTTACACACGCTTAACATAATCCTTGTTGAATGGCAGCAAATTGTATTGTAATTAATTGCTAATTCGCCTTTCACATTCTGGTGCAGTTGTCAACTAAACGATCAATACAGAAATGATAACAGATAATGCATAAATGTTCCCAGGTAAATTTTTCTGGAAAGGATACGGGTTTTTGAACATTCTCTTGAGGTCGACTTTCTCCTTGCAGTAGGGACAAGTTTGCCTCTTACCCACGATGCACCAGCCTCGTATGCAGAACTCGTGGAATCTGACAACGTAATAAGTAAAATATTAGTAGTCGTAGGTTTAGTACCAGGGCAAAATAAAGAGCCTTGATCAAATTTAGTTCTTGGTCAAACTTATTGAGATATAATAGATCCAGTCCCCCGCCCATCTATCTACCGAGTGCCCTTTTTATAGTTTTCAATTTGATACTGAATTAAAATGCCAAATTCTTCCTCCATTGCCCCAAAAACCACCCAAAACCCACAAAATCACTTGTGCCCAAAGCATTCTTGCCATCTCACCTGTGATTGCAGGTCAGCTCATAGACTCGTTCAGCCACTTCCTCGTCTTCATCAGGTATGTAAATCCTCTGACCACAGACGGCGCAGATATGATCTTCCAGGGTTCGGCCTGGAAGTCCTGTTTTTGTGTAGTACTGAAAAGGAAGAAGAGGGAGAAATTTCATTTTGAGTACTTTAAGAAACAAACTAACAACAAAACTGAAGTAAAATATTGTCTACATTGTCTGCAAGTTTCCATTATTTGATGTTGGGGCGTTATGATCGCCCCGTGAGCCAGTGTTCCAATTGAAAAGGGAAATAATTTACTTGTATACACATAATCAGTTGCCATAATGATGAATATGTGAAACCACTACATGTATAAAAGTACCTGGTATCCATCAGGTTTGACACTAATAGTACATCATCATCATTGTCAAAACACATCAGGACTATCAATCACTTCTCAGAAACTCTGCCAACTGAAGAGTTAATAAGCCTGATGCTTCTATTGAATAGACAGACTTATGAGAACGCTATAACTTCATGTGATGTGTTGTCCAGCAATTGACTAAAAAGCATGTGGTTTCCAGGTGCGTGACTATCATGACTCGTGACTTGCTGTTTGCAAGTCTCTCAAGGGCTGAAGGTTCTTGACAACCTTGATTGCTGTTTACCCTTCAAGCCAATCAGTAATCACTGTCACTGGGACACTATGCTAATCAAACCACAGGCAAATTAAAATAGAATTTGCCATCAATTACAAAATGCTAAGCATTTACACTGGCAATTTTGGTACTGTTGTGTTTACAGCCGCATAAACAAAGCAAGTCACTGATTGATTTTTGTTGGGTAATTAAATTTGATGTCAAATTCTATGGAATACGATAGAAACAAAGACCCTGTAACTTGTGCTCGACTGGAGTGGGAGAACGAAGTATAGTAGGCCAGGATTCATGATATTTACCCTCCCACTGTTATAACTAACACGACTTATACAAAAACCCAACCCCTTCCTCTCTTATACAAGCATATGAGTTACGATAGGTTTGGATAAAAATGGTAACTGGCTAACTGAGAGAGGGGTTCATGAAAAGCACATCAATCAGAGAAGAGTAATTAACGTTTTTTTTCATGGTGCCTTACCAAAACCACTGCCTTACAACAGACAAGGGTGTCATCACTCACTTAAATGCTTGGGTTAGAGGAGCTAATCATATCATGTGGGCTTACACTGGTTTATGTGTAACAGAGAGTGGGCATTATTGCAAAACAGTAATGAACCAAGTACAGCAGGATGCAGGTTGTCTTGGCATCTATACCACAGGATTTTGTAGTTCTGGATAGGACACCTGTATAACTAAAGATTATTTTTGTCTTTTTCAATCGAGCCAATGATAAGAAACTTCAAATAGTCCTGTCTGCCTAAATATGGCATTTCCCTTGGATATGGAAATAAACATGACGTTTAATGAGACGGAAGCGGACGTTAAGCATGATATCTGGCCAATGCCTCTTGGCGTGTTCGTTTTTGTCTTCATGACAATCACCATTGTTTTGAACTTGCTGCTGAATTCGCTTATGCTTGTCGCCTTGCGTCGGGCCAACGGCATTAAGCACAGCACTAAAGTGTTCCTGGCTTCTCTGACTGTAAGCGACCTGCTCTCAGGGGTGTCAGAAGCCGTCCTTCTGCCCCAGCTCTACACCGGACGCTGGCTGATGGGGGACTTTCTCTGCAAGGCTTTCGTCTTACTGACATACGACTTCTACTACATCAGCATCGTGTCAATCTTGTTGCTGACCATTGATCGGTTTGTCGCCATCTCTTACCCACTGCGCTACCCTCGCCTTATTACTACACGACGATCCAGGATCACAGCCTGCAGCTGCTGGGCAGCCATCATCGTGTTGTTCACTACCGGGTTTGGAATCAACTGTGAATGCGTCTTCAGCCATGAGATATGCTGGAATAAAAAATTTGACTGGAGAATATACATTCCAGGCATTAGCAGTGTTGTGATACTCGTCACCATCTTAATCCTATACCTGCGTATTTATCTCATTGCCCAGCGTCATGCAGGGGATACAACCACCATCGGCCAATCGGAGGGTAAACCAGTCAACAGTGGGCAAATCAACACCAGAGCCATCGTTACCATCATCATCATCATAGGGACTCTCATTGTAACCTGGATTCCAACTGCTGTCTATACCCTGACAGCCTCCACTAATGGCTGGGATTTCAAGACCATCAAACTGCTGGACATTTTGTTGCTGTCCAACAGCTGGCTGAACGTGGTCATCTATTATTTACGAAATCAGAATGTGCGTCAGGCACTGCGTGGCCTGCTGTTATCCAAACCAAAGTGCCGCTGCCTGCTTCAATCCTAAGTGATACTCTACCTGTTCTTCTGCTTGTAAACATTTAAAATGCAAACATGACTGGTGTACATTTATCTACTTAGCGTATAGTAAAGTTATTGTCAAGTCTTGATGTATGAACAAGCAGTTGACATACTATGTACTGGCTTACACATGCAACTAAGAATATACAAGTATATCCACAAGACAAAAGGCAAATTGAATGGGTAAGAAACACTCACTCCTATCCGTGCCGCCATCTGTTCGGAGCAGATTTCAGCAAAGTCCCGTCCCATCACCCCATAGTAGAGTCCGTAGAACAGTAGCACCAGACCAAAGTCCATAGACTTTTCGGTTTTGATCAGGAAGAGGAGGTTGAGATTCAGGAAGGTGCACATGATGACAGTGTAGCCGCACACTCCAAGAGCGTAACTGATCTTGTAGATTGTGTAGAACCATTTGTACACTAGCCTATGTAGTGGGGAATTCAAAATAATTACTTGTGTCTGGTAAAGAAATGATAATTTGATCAATGCAGAGGTCTATACACACTTAAAGTGTGGATTGTTATAATCCACAGACGTGAATTAGCCAATTTTATATCTCTGGCGCGCAGGGAATTGTGGGATAAACCAACCCACGTGACGAGTGTTGAGCATAGTGTACTGCAAGATGGCATGGGCAAACCGAGCTACAAATCTAACGTTTCCGTTAGGGTTCTTTATGAGAAATTTGTCACAAATTGTATATAAACGGAGAGAGAGTCATGCATCAGCCACTGTGTAAAATCACTGCAATGCAGTTGGTCGAATCTGATATATATGCCAAGTAAACATCGATGGAGAAAGAAGATTTTTTAAAAGTTCATTCGCAGAACTTGATCTGTCTTGTTTATGTATGTATGTATGTATGCGTTTGTATTGACTGGCAATCGTGGTCGTCGGACAAAAGAATTGGGAGGCAAACAATGGGTCCACGATTGACACAACGTCCACGATCATTTCCCGTGTACAAATCCTATGGCGATCATCCGAAAACGTTGGAGTATAAACAAAAGAGGGAAGACGGTCGGACAATACCCCGTCCACGATTGCCGGTCAAAACATAGCTGTGTGTGTGTATATGTGTACATGTATGTACATGTTCCGAAATACGGTACCCTCTGGAGACATGAACACAATGTGTACAATGGAGACAAAACATCTCCGGAGGGTAAATTTCTATAGATGAATAGGTCTCCATTGGGAATTTCACGAATTAGATTTTTGGATTTTACTTAAATTACTCAAAAACTAGGATTAGGATGTGGGTTAGGGTTAGTGTTTGGGTTAGGGTTTGGGTTAGGGTATAATATAGGGTATATTGGGTCGAAATTTCAACCCAGGAAAAAAAATTATGGTTAAAATGGGAGCATTTTGAAAAACGTGCTCGACTTTCTAACCATTTTGTACACGAGAACAAAGCCATGTCTCCACAGTGATACAAAAATGCGAATGTGTGTGTATGTACGTATGTATGTATACATGTATAGTTGTATGTATGTATTGCCTGTATTGCCTGTATTGCCTGTATCCATGAATTTATTTCGAGCTTGTACCGCTTGTACTCGATGTGATAATGCAGCATGTTTTCTTGACATTTCCTGCCGCAGTACGATGGTTCATAGCCCGCCACAGAAAGTGCATCACGCACGTTTACCGCGCAATAAACGTATAATGTGGTGTTCCCTCCTTACACGTAAAATCATTGTCTTTTTTGTCATAAATGTATGTATGATTACAATAAAAAAGTGTGAAATTCATTTATTTCATAAAGTAATTGCTATTTTTACATACTAAAAGAAATTCATTATGTTGAATTTGGCAGGGTTCTTAGAGAATACCTCCTGGGGGTTAGTGTTGAAGTAAAAGAGTATGACAGTATGAATTATTGACTGCTTTACCTTGGTGTTGTCCCTGGTAAGGGGTTGCGGGTAGCTCTGTAAGATATGAAGGCAGTAATGAGAGAGAAGATGGTCCAGATGACCAAGAATCGCCACCAGTGAAGAGTCAGACAGAAGTAAACTGGTATGGCCCACATACCTACTAATGTAGCGATCTAGAGGCAAACAGAACACGGTGAGGTGGGAGATGCATTGTATATGTGTACACTTGGGTTGAGAGGACACGTGTGGTCCAGTGGTTAGAGTACTCGCCACATAATCTAAAGTTTGTGGATTTGAGTCCTGCTGTGGTCAATGTGCTGGCCCTTGAGTAAGGCGCTTTACCTCAATTACTCCTCTCCACCCAGGTGTATATAAAGATTGGTAACATTACAAGGTGGAGTCTGGCCCAATCGCTTTGAAAGAGAGATGAGCACTCCGACCTGTGAATACAGGCCGTCTCCGGTTTGGTTTTTTTACGTTGAGAATTCACTTTTAGATTGATAATCATTTATACATACCTTAGCAAAACTTTATGTCATTGATGGATTTGGCAAACACTTGCTGAAAAAGGAGAAACTAAGCAGTGATCTTGGCTCAGTGACAATTGTTGTCAATTGTTGGGCACGACCGGTAGATCTGCACTATCAATTCATCGCACAGACTCGCGCAGTCAGTCAATCCGGTAGGAAATATCTGACTTTACTTCCTGTGGATCTTTGCTGTCGCTCATCTTGGAGAAGTGTTTTGTAAAAAGGAAGTGAAGTCAGTGATTTCATAGCGGATCGATCCAATCGCGCAAGTGTATTTCTGCGCGATCGAGTAATAGCGCAGATCCACAAATAGCGTTCAACATACATACATACATGTACGTACAAGTTTTGATAACTTTTACCTGGTACGATTTGAAATGTCTGGTTTTCCATTGGACGAGCAGAACCTGAGCCACCACCAGCGTGGCAATCAGAATCAAGATCATCTCAGCATGCATGGCCTCATGACCTTTGTGCTTCTCATGTAATCGCTGATGCTCTATCCTATAAAATAAAAGCCGAGAGAACATAAACTGAAAACAAACAGTAAAAATAGTATGGAAAGCAAATACTTTACTATTATCTTGAGGTAAAACGGTTGATGCTGTTACAAACATGTATGAGGCTGCGTCAAAAATGCCTTTGGCTTCAGTTATTCCTTGAAGCAAAAACCAAAGTTTCAACCACAAAACACCCTCAGGGTAGCTACAGGTACTGTCCTACGGTTGGAAAAAATTAGGGTTAATGTACCCATCACAATAATTACATTTGCAATAAGCTACAACATCTCTGAGAAATAGAACAAGTGAACTTACTTCCATTTTTCTTTATCTGACAGCTTTGACAAATCAAGGGAAATTGTCTAGAAGAACAACAACAAAAAAGACATTAAATCATTAAGGTTGAACTTCTTGTTTGACAAGAAAAGTGCCATGGACAAGCACGCGGCTTGCGTACAAGAACAGTCGGCAAATAAGTGCCGTGAAGATCAGTACAGCTAAAAGTCGGCAAAGAAGTGCCATGAAGATTTAGTACAGCTAAAAGTCGGCAAAGAAGTGTCGTGAATAATAGTCAACATGAATAAGATTAATACTGCTGCAAACTGCTTACTGGCTGGAATGACCTGAAATATACAAATCAAATAAGTTAAGAGGGCCTAATATTTCGATCTTAACAAGATCTTGTTAAGATCGAAATATCAGGCCCTCTTAACTTATTTGATTAATAATAATAATACTAGTCAACGATAGAAATTCAGCTATAGCAAGTGCTGAAGCAACGTATCGCTACTTCTGCAAAGTTATTCAGTGCATGCTAGCGCTGTGTGCAACTGCAAAGCCATCGACGGGCTATTGTGCGTGAGCTTATAATTGTGCGCATATCAATTCATATTTTGTGTAGCTTGCATCAGAATTACAAGACTGTTAGCTGCGGTGTGTATTTTATGAGTCATGATGTACTGAACAGTGTTAACAGCTATTTACTGTACTCACTGTAAGCGAATAATTACTGTAAATAATAATTACTGTGAATAGAGTTGCATTTAGCGCTACTGTTAATAAATTATTTGTTGCGGTTCGAGTTATTGAATTATAAAAGCTGTTTCCTTGAGTGAATTACTCTATTTTGTCCGTTTTTAATGCGTGCGCCTGCGCATTAGGTAGTAGACTGGATTTTCTTAAGTCTTCTCATTGGATTGACGACGGTGGAATCTTCCTGGGGAATCCTGGTGAGCCTGGGCTACCTACACCCCTCCCCTTCCCCAGTTCCCACAGAGTTAGTTAGACTGGTTCAAGACCTCCCCCCACCCCCCCCCACCCCCCCCCCCCCCCCACCCCCCCCCCCCCCCCCCCTCCCCTCTCCCTCCCCCCCCCCCACCCCCCGCCCCCTCCCTCCCCCTCCCCTTTCCAAAATCCACGCCCATCCCCGATCTTCTGGCTGAGACCGATTTCATCTGAAGTGCGCCCTCTGACGATTAGTGAAGTTCCTGCAGACGTCCGCTAGATCAGGCCAGCCGTAAGTATTGTACGGTGGCCGTACATCGTTATTCTCTGAACGGGCACACCCTCACCCGTTACTTTTGTATACTCAAGCTAGCTACAATCACTTTGTCCGGAAAATGGGCAGCACCTTTAAAAGCCTCCACTCTCTAGTTTGGGTCATGCTTCGGGTTTTGTTGGCAAGAAAACAATGCTCTATGTGTCCCACTGAGAAAAAATGATAACACTTACCGGTTTAACTACGTTAATATCATTGATTTCTGGAACTTTGCCGACATCATTTTCCAAGTTTACCTGCCCTAACCTTGTTGCCATTTTGTAAATGGGCAATAACTGAATAACGTGATGGAATCCTACTGATCGGTACGATGTCAACCTCGTTACCATGGCTACGATCTTGCTGCGCCATGAAGTTGAGGCTAGTACGATTTGTACGCACTTACTTACGTACGTACACCCCTACGGACATGTCCATGTCATGGCAACGCCCACGTACGTACAGCCTACCCTAGTACATGTGTAAGTACGTGTGCACGTACGTACACATTGTACATGTGGAAAATGAATTAAGTAGGCCTAATTTTTAGTAATTAGCATTATACAAAGTACACACGTATACATGTGTGTGTGCTCTGGTATCGAGGGGCGAGACACAAAAGAGAACAAAGGGAACAAAAGCCCCTCGGTCGGCAGTATGAATGGCAAAATTCGGTCCTCGATCGACGGGGCAAGCGCTAAGCAATGGGGTTTGGGTATAACATAGGAATAAAGGAAAACACAATATCGATCCTCGATCGTTATGTGGTTCACGACTACATGTACATGTTTAGATCTTTCCATTTCGATGTGGCGGGCGTTTCATTTGTGCAAGAGTAGTACATGTACTACATATAGTAGGGGTAACACAACGTTCTGGACCTGGCGTTTAATTATTGGACAACAATTAAAACATTTACATTAGCTGAAAGAGCACAATTTCCCTGTAGAAACGCAGTTCATAACTGTGAGTTCAATTTGATGAGGATTATGAGCCTGATGTTCAGCTTTCTTGACAAGCGACTGCAGATGATTGCTCACACGTTTGAACAATCCATGTTTGACGGGGGGGGGGGGGGGGGGGGGGGGGGGGGGGGGGGGCTCATGGCCCAACCGTATAAATATTGTTGGCGTCGAGATCCGGGTCGTAGATATGTACTTTGCTTTAAAATACCACGCCCAACCAACGCTCGACATTCCTCCTCGTAATTTCGCTCTCTCGAAAAATTACAGTTTTAATAACGCATGATCCCACGATAATCCTCGAGCAGTAAAATAATTAGCCGGATCTAACTTATAGTTTTTTTTACACACTCGCCCGCGAGTAATCGTGTCGGTGGTGATAATACAAGTCGTGATATTCACCCAAGTTTTTTTAGGTTAAAGGCCTAATACACCATTGGCAGATATCGACAAAATTTACTACCGAATTATTAAGAAATACGGACGGCGATCGCGAAAAAAACACAAATAACATAAGAATAACTTCTCGACGCCGATTGAAAACAAACGCTGTTTTTTTGGTGCTTTTCTTGGCATTCATGATTGTAAAACTTCAGACAGGTTAGTTAAACGATATTTATTATAAAATACAACCCCCCAAATCCACCCATTCATGATAATTCAAGCATTTACCAATGGTGTATACTACCTTTAAACTCGTTCCACACTCGTTGGGGTCTGTCGTAGTCTTTTCGCGAGACCTCTTCGTCTTTGAGACTGCTGTAAAACTGTCGATAGAGTAGGGCGGTCTCTTCAAATTTATCAAACGAGTCCATATATTCGTACGGATAAACACATTTTTGTAACAATGTAACGTCTACGTACGTTCTGATTCGACTCCTTTGGACAAGCTCCTACCTCCATGCTTTAACTAAGTTGTCTATTGACGACGCCATACAATTTAAACGAGTCTATAAATCGTACATTTCCGAAAGAAAACGAAATGTACTTTTTCTGAATGTTTTGGGTATAATACATTTAATTTGCTCTCGAGCTCTTTGGAAGTATGGTCTTGCATGAGTTAGTCTTGCATACGCACTGTGGACCTCCGAACAATATAGGTCCACACGATGCGGGAAGAGGTTACGGTGTGTGGACTTGCACACGTCCACAATCCGTTTTTCAGTTTCCGAAAAAGAGCGCTAGAGGAAAAACGGGTTAGGGTTCATATAGAAAAGATAGAAGGGACAGCTGAGAGGCCCATAATCCAAATTTGAGGGTAAATTTGTTTTGGGGAAGCGAGAAAAATGAGTATTTGGTCAAAGTTTGTTAACTACACGAAGACAAAGGAATGTCCACAGTGCGTATGTAAGGTAAAGCTATATGTGTGTATTCTGTGCGTCGTAATTGTGTAAGCTGAGACAACGCGGGTATCGGAGTCAAACGCGGTTTAATTCGTAGTTTTAGATTGCAGTACGCGTGCGCGGCTCCTCTGCCCATATTAATGTGGCAGTAATCTATTTCTAAATTTATACGCAAATGAACCACAAGGGAAACCTGACTATATAGGTAAATTCGAAATGAACAAAGAAATTGGGAAGGCGGGACTTGAACCTGCGAATCTTGGATCGGTGCTCTACCGACTGATGAGCTATCTTGCCGTCTCCCAAATTGTCAGTATCGTGGATACTAACAATAATTATGGACTCAGTTGATAAATACTTACAATTTTAGTGGATCTTATAGTTTAGATTGTTTTCGATTTGCGTTTTTACTTCGTTAGTGCATTTACCCATAGCGGCTCTCAAACACCATCTCAAACAAGTTGTGTTTTCGTGTTAACGTTGGGGTCGCCTTTTTGTTTTCGAGATATAGTTTTATACAAGAACTATACCCGGACCTCCACAGTCCTGTAACGGCAAGGTTGATATAAAGCGCGAGTGTTTTATCGAGTACCTAACCCTGGCCGATCCCCTATTTGTTTTTCTATTCTTTTATCGGTATTTTTTCTTGACAACTTGTTTTACCCGACTCTTATTCAAAACAACTTTATTCTTGCTAAACAAAAGTATTATCAGCTGTCACTGTTTCCTAGTCAGTCTGTTAAACATATCTCATTTTGATAGCGAGCTGCGGAAGTTTGATGCTGGTTAGTTCTCTCAATTTCGACGTAACTCTACTTTCGATTTGCCGCGTGTGAGTCTTAAAAAAACACGTTCTACGTCATTATTAAATAATCTAGGAATCAACTCCCGATTACTAACATTGTTTCTAAATCTTCTCCCTCTAAAGTCTGCCTCTTGAAAATATCCTGGAGATTTAAATCTTTTAATCGCTGTGATAATTTTTTTTTTTTTAATCGATTTTGTTTTACTTCGGTACAATGTCTAGCTTTGATCATATAGGGCCTACACTTGCTCGGCGAGTGTCCTTCTCGCTTGTCAAATTTGTAAATTTACTCTCTTCGATTCTGGCGTCGATAATCTAGACGAATAGGCTCTTGTCTCCCGTTCATAAAATGCGATAGGCCGTATTATTTTGCTAAAAACATTTTTGCAACGCAGATTTGCATGCAGTATAACACGTGTGGAATCCCTTTAAAATTGGTATGTCGGTGTTTTTAGGAGGTTGCACCCTGAAAAATAAATTTTCAAATTGAATTGATAAATTTCTAGCATTGTATTTGTTATGAGCTTTCGAATGAGACATCCCACGAAAAATTATCAGCCAACGGCGAGTAATTAATAAATTTAATTCAAATTTTTAATTAGGAGCGGACGTCCCGCTCCTATTTGTGGGTGGTCGAAGATGCACAACTGAAGGCGCAATTGGCATAATGATACAAAATTACTTGTTAACAATGTGTAAAGGCCAGCCAAAATTAGTTGTATGTGGTCTTCCTTCAAAATCTTAATTTTGAAAAAGCACGGACAAGTTGTTCAAAAGAGATGGACTCGACGTTCCGGTCAGAACTTGCTGCGATCGTCTTTAGGAGATGAAATAGTGAGCCGAAGTTGCTTGGCTATTAGGAACAAATGTATGTGGCCAAACTGGTCCTTGTTCCGGATATCAACCTTTTTGCTGCCCACGAGGTAGTCAAGTTGGAATGAGCTTGCAAAAAAATGATAATGTAGGCTTGTACCACCACGTGTTAATAATCGAGCGGTAGAGGGCGCGCTTCCACTTGTTTTAAACAAAATGGCGACTTCCATGAAGCAAGGCATGCGCTCAGTTAAACGCGTTTTTACACTGGTTACTCGAAGCCAAACCAGGACTTTCCAGGCTTCATCTGCTAATTTAAGGGATCATCCATGCTATCGACCTATTAACGGTAAAGTACTGGGAAAAGAATGTAGTATTTCTGCCGCGCCACTTCTTCGACGTTTGTTGTGTACACAAACTAGCTTTAAAATACCAGATCTAGTTCATGACATCATCATGGGGACTAATCATTAACAACTTTCACACTGCTGACAACACGTTTCCCAGTCCTACCTTTATGAACACACTAACAACACATCCAACAACACATCCAACACATATCATATTCTATATTGACAATGACAAAAGAGGTATAAAAAGGCCGTTGCTATTCTTGCGTGACCGTAACCCTACGTACTTTTTCTATTCTTACGTGAGTTTTGGTAGCGCATGCGCAGTCCCTAGTTAATTGTATACACTCCCTAGTTTTTCGTATACAGTCCCTAGTTTTTCGTATACACGACTTTAATACCTTGTCTATTAAGCCCCTATCTAGATGAGATTATTAACCAATAATTTTGGTTAATAGAAAAAAGGTTACGTAATGAAATAATATCAATGGAATTAACTTATTATACATTTAAATTACGCATACATACAATAATAACCAATTCCTATTGATATTACATGTACCTCCGAACACTTACTCGAACTTATGCACTTGTCAATTGTAGTCCCGGCCCTGGGGGACCCGGGACTTTGGACAAAGTAGCGGGGACATAGCGGGGGATGTCCAAAAAAACGTGCCCCGCTAGCCGGGACAATAGCGGGGACTTGGCCGGGGTTGTACAGTTTATTGCCCCGCTGTACCGGGACAATAGCGGGGACTTGGCCGGGGTTGTACAATCTTGTTGCCCCGCCGTACCGGGACAATAGCGGGGACTTTGCCGGGGTTGTACAATCTTGTTGCCCGGCCCTACCGGGACAATAGCGGGGACTTTGCCGGGATGTACGAAATGTGCACACTGCATGCACAAACTCATTCGCACACGTTTGACCAGGTTGGATCGGACGACGTTCTTCATTGCATTTACGACTGACGTCCAGCCTCCAGGGTATCAATTTATCCTGCCATCGCGAAACAATTTACAACCAATTTTTTTCATATTTTTACCTGATGAAGGAAGCTGTAATTTCGTTAACATCTTTCTTGTGTCTGGAATCACAGATCGTCCTGAGTTACAAAAAGCAAATGTGTCTTTGGGCTACTTATTTACAGAAAATAAATTGCAAATCCACGCTTTTCGACGTGAACATCGCAGACGAACTTTCTACGTGCGTGCGCGCGTACCCGGCAGCCGCGCTGGCCTAGTATGACTGATGAGCTGGCCTCTGGTGGCTGTTAGTTATCACCCCCTCTGGTACATGGTCTCAAAGGGGAATGAGTAGCAATGAATAGTGTTGTGGTACCGGTATATGTAAACAAAATCTAAATAATTAATTATTGTCCAACACTACAACGAAATATTTCAAAATTTCATTGTTTTATAAAGTAACAAAATCTCTCACGATACACCGAGAAAAAAAAAAATCATTTTTTATTGCTGTAAAAAAATATAGAAAACACGTATCCCTGTACAAATTGAATGGAGGGTTTGCCCTTTGCCCGGCAGCGTGTGCAATAGGTGGAACAGCCTGCAACCATGAGAAGCATGGCAGGAGAAACGCGTTGCGTTGTACACAACAGAGGAGTCCAACCTGGACTAACGTGTATTTAGTGCAAGTTTGTCAGCACGCCCCACGAGGCTACTGGTACCCTGTAACATATACATTTATTTCTGGTGATCTAACGGGTACCAGTACAACTCTTATGACTGCGCAACTTCGTGCATGCGTGCTGAAGCGAAATTTCCCCGCCAGAAAAGTCAGCACACCGGATAGGTGAGACCGTTTAAACCTGGATTGTGCATGCCGGGGCCGGGATCGTGCGGGGGTTGTGACAAATGCCCCGCATTCTGGGGCCGGGATCGTGCGGGGGTTGTCGAATATTGCCCCGCATGCCGGGGCCGGGATCGTGCCGGGGTTGTGCAAAATGCCCCGCATGCCGGGGCCGGGGTATAGCCGGGAATGTACAAAAACCGAGTGCCCCGCACTGCCGGGCGGTAGCGGGGACTGGCCGGGACAATCACGCTGGGCCAATTGTACATCCCCGGCTACGTCCCCGCTAGTCCCGGGTCCCCCAGGGCCGGGACTACAATTGACAAGTGCATTAGCTATTGCCGTTGTTAGGTTTATAGTTCACTTTTTTGTCCACGACGAAGTCACAGCTAGTTTTTTAGGAATAATGTCAACATTTGAATACGAATGAAATGTAATGTGAATTTTTCACTATGTTTGCACAAAAATCTAAATTCAATCAAGGAATCGTTTGAATAATTACATATTATGGTCAAAAATGTTGGACTAAAATACAACAATTTAACATCGACTATTGTCAAAACAAATTTCCTGGGTGGTCTCCATACGTCCCGCGCGTATTGAGTTTCCCTTGTCTGTGGCAGGAACCAGTTAAATCACGTAAGAATAGAAAAAGTACGTAGGGTTACGGTCGCGTAAGAATAGCAACAAAGAGTGTCACTCGACTTAAACTTTAAAGTTACTTTTCATTTGTGAAAATGAATTGTTTTTCATGCGAAATCTTTTCTCTATCCAGCACGAATGTTGGCCGCAATTTGTCCTTTTGGCTGTGGCTTGATATTAGGCAGGAGTATGAGATGTGGCTGCAGCTGCTACAGTATATAGACTCGTGTGTAATTTCAAGTCGCAGCTCAGTAATTCCGACACAGCCTAGGCTATGGAGGAATAAGAGCAGGCCAACTCCGCGTGCAAAGGCAAGATGGCCGCCAATGTTCGTGCTGGACATAGATAATATTTCGAGTGAAAAAAATACATTTTCACAAATGAAATGTAACCTCAAGTTGAGTGACACTCTTTTGTATCAAATGTGTATCAGTTCTATACCTCATTTGTCAATATAGAATATGTTTTAGATGTGTTGTTGGTGCTGTGCATGTTGTCGAGATCTGGAACGGAATGGCCAACATTCCCTGTGGTCATCCCTACATTTACCACTCGAACCTGCGACCTCCGGAAAACCGGACCTGCTTTATTTAAGGCGACTTTTGAAGTGCATTTGAGTGTAAACAAGAGGAAGGGTTAGGAGGAAGTTCTATATTTGAGCCACATTTATGGGGCTGAAAATACCTAAGCCAACATCATGACGTGTCTTCCTTTTTTATGGTAAATAAATAGGAAATGGTCAAGATTAACAGTTTCAATCAAAGAATGAAATTGTTGATTGCACAGGTCAAGGAGCAGTATGCAGACAGCTTAGTGGTCATTCTCCTAGTTCTACCCTCTCGTCAGCCAATCCCTCGCGATGTCTGTCCACCTCCTGCAGGGTATACAGCGAGACATCCGACCAACCAGCAGAGGAGACAGAGCAGTTACACAACATCATACAAGATGCAGAGACTGTCACTGGTATAGTTGAATGGCTGGGTGATCTTTAACCATGATTTTAACATCACCAAGCCGAGGCTTGGAATTATTTTTAACGAAACTCGATCCAAGGCGGGTTCGGGCCGATGGTACCGGAAAGCATACCCAATCATTTTCGGCCTTGCTCGCTGCCGACAGACATTTCCGGCCTTGCTCATGACGTGTTTATGGGTCATCCGTTTTGAATCTAGGGAAAACTTTGCGGGTATATACGTCCTCCGGCGCGAACTGGTTAAAAGTTGGGATGCAAGGAATACACAACCGATTTTCTGTTAAACCCCAAACAGTTTTGAAGGATTGTTTATGACGTTTATGAGATTACAACATATGGCATATCAGATGTAGGGGTGTGCACTGATGTTGACAGCATTCTGCTGTCAACACCAGGGGCCAATTTCATAGAGCTGCTAAGCACACAAATTTGCTTAGCACCAAAAAGTCTTGCTCATTAAAAACAGGTTACCAGCCAAAATTATACGTCTTTTTCATGCTAAGCAAAAAAACCAGCTGATTATCAATCCAAAACAATAAAGATCACGTGAAAATTTGGTCTGTAACCTTGTTTTTGCAAAGGACGAATTGTCATGCTAAGCAAATTGTTTGTGCTTAGCAGCTCTATGAAATTGGCCCCAGTGCATAAACCACCACAGTCTATTACTATGAAAGCTATTGAACAATCCCCATTAAACAATACAGCAGATGGACCTTGCTGCGTTTAGTGACTGCAGACACAGAGCAGAATAGGCCTTCAGATTTCTGACGTGATAAATCTCTCGGCACTGAGCAGGGCTGTCACTTTGACAAATGATGCAATCTGATGAAAGAAACATGAGGTGTAAACTACAACTTTTGCAAGCCTCAACAACATAAAATATATTTTGGTGTTTTGTTTTTTTCGCTGTAGGGACACCGAAGAAACATGAGGTGTAACTGTAAACAACTTTTGTAAGCCTCATCAACATAAAATATATTTTGGTTTCATTAAAAAAATTCCCAACAAATGACATTCAAAACCTTTCACTTTTATTGTCTTAGAAATTACTATGTAATTTGTAAAGTTGGTTACGGGACTTACAGGTACATATGCACTTGATTCCTTAATTGATTCCTTAATAACCCTAACCCTCCAGGGTATTTTGGCTAGAAACCCTGCCAGACGCAACAGATTGCATACTTTGTCACATTGACTTGTGTGCAGAGTCCAGCAAGGTCAAGCAGTCACCACAGATGCACTGTGCTGGATCTGGCAGGGTTAGGGTTATCTGGAATCGGTTCCTGACATCAACAGTCAGGTACTCAAGTAACCGGTTCTGATGCACAGCCTTAGTCAGATGTGTCGCTTTTCCTTGAGAAGCATTCAATCTTCCTTTTCTTTGGCTGTAGGGACACCAGAGAAACGTGAGTTTCAGGCAGAGACGAGAATGTTGCTGGACATAGTCGCCAAGTCACTGTACTCGGAGAATGAGGTACAGTCAAACCTGCCATTGCGGCTACCTTGATACAGCGGCCACCTGGCTTATAACTGGCCACCTTTGCTTGGTCCCAGTTTGATTCTTGCATAAACATACCATAACCATTTCTGCTAATGCAGCCACTGCGTAACGCGGCCAGTGGCCAACCCATAATAGCCCACAGCAAATAAAATGTGTACAATTACATTGCCGTGAAACTTGTGTACTCCGGCCACAGAAATGAAGTGCGCCCTCTGTTGACTTTGAAATCTCCCCTGTTGTTTGGTTCCTGGACTTCATACATGTACATGTATGTACATGTGTACGTCTTGCTATAGTGGCCACTTGCGTATAGTGGCCACGAAAACCGGCACCGTCGATGGCCGCTATATCAAGGTTTGACTGTATAATGTTACAAAGTCGCAATCATAGCAGTATGTTAATTCCAGAAAAAAAGAAAAAAAGTTGCAAACCTTGTTTATCTCCGCAGGTCTTCATCCGAGAGCTCATTTCCAATGCAAGCGATGCTCTGGAGAAACTACGCCACATGTCATTGACCTCTGGGTCAGGGGTCAGCGGAGACCTGCCCTTGGAGATCCACATAGCAACCAATCAGGAAGGGGGAACTTTTACCATTCAAGTGAGTTCAGGTATTTTTTTTTCTTTTGCTTGAAATACTTTTGTGTGTGGAAGTTGGGTCTGTAGTTTTGCAATGTTGATCGTCAGATTTAAATTTAAATTTTAACTACATATGCTTCAGTAATAAATAAATAAATAAATAAGTTGTTTGATATAGAATCAACGATACAATCTTTCTATTCAGGCGTCGCTTTTTATTTATGTGATTCTCATTTCTGGTCGACCCTATATTGGGCTCCCGACCAAAAACAAAAACAAAAATATAGTTGTTGAACCCCTGTCACAAACAAATAATTGCAAATACAACAAATGTTTAGTAAATTTATACAATCCCGCTCGGTTTTATTAGAAATCTATTGAAAATGATTCACTTTATACACAAAATATGGCGTACAACAGCCTGTGGAATCCCAGAAGATGAGAGGATGCATTATATGTTGCCTCTCAAGACTGCCACTACAGCCAATAGGTTTGTGAGCTGCTTTGTGCAAATGTCAACTGCATATTGCCAAAAATGGATTATTGTTATGAAATAATATCAACCCGTGATAAACTCACTGCAATAAACAAAACTGGAAATAATGCACACTTCTCTTCATTTACTTTATCCATCTAATCAGGTCAAACTGCTATTTTGTTTTCCTTCAATTTTTTTTCCGTTTTTCGATTAAACGGCCCAAGTTCAAAGGCAAAAAAAAAATGAGAACCATAGAAATAAAAAGGGACGTCCCTTATAGTCCTGAATGAAGTTGTTACCATTCAGTCTCCAAATTTGCATGGAAAACACGCAAGTGCTAAAATGTGAAAGACGTTATTTCTTGCTATAAAAATCTGTTGCAAAATGTTAATATTAAAAGTCAACAATAATCTACTGTGTCTCTTTGTTGTGCTATACTTTGGGTTGAATCGTTCTTCTGTTTTCTTGCAGGACACTGGTATTGGAATGACCCTGCAAGAAATGATTGACAACCTTGGTACTATAGCTAGATCAGGATCCAAGGTAATGTATTCTTGTGTGTTTTTCATCGATCTTTAAACCCTAACTACCCCAAACCCATCAAACTCCAAATGCAGCTTTTGCTAGGTTTTGGCAATTTTGGTACCAAACCGTAACAACTTGTTGTTGGACTTTGTTTGACTCAGTACCAAAGCCCCAGGGAGACCCTGTTGAATTCTGTGAGGTTCAGGACAGAAAGGCATGAGACTTGTCAAAATGTTAGAAATTTGGAGAATGCACAGGCATTTATACGTGAGTGACCCACATGGTCACGGCACAGTTCCTGGTCAACTGTAAGTGTATGTACACGTGTCCCCACTAAAACACATAATACCACTGGCCAGTTATCACTGTACCAAGTCAATAAAACTTCAATTGTTGGAGTTTGGCAGGTTTAGTACTGTTAGGTTCAGTACAGTGTATCAAAAATTACTGAACCTGTGTGCAGCTGTTGAAGTTTGTTAGGTTTGGTATGCTTCCTAGTGCGACAGCCGAGGGGGTTAGGGTTAACCAGTTCGCGCCGGAGGTCGTATATACTCGCAAAGTTTTCCCCAAATTTAAAACGGATGACGCATAAACACGTCACCAGCGAGGCCGGAAATGTCTGTCAACAGCGAGCAAAGCCGGAAATATAGGGTGTGCTTTCTGGTACCATCGGCCTGAACCCGCCTCAGATCAAGTTTTGTTAAAAAAAATCCCGCGCCTCGGCTCGATGATGTTAAAATAATCCCGGCGCAAACTGTTTAATGGACAACTGTTGTTCCACCTTTAGTAATGACTGGTTTCTCCTGAACATTTTTCATATTTAGTTATTCCACATTTTCTTTGCAATTGATTACAAACCTGTGTAGGGTACAAGCCAGCTGGACTGATTCCTCAATGTCTATAAATATGATCCTTTTCATCTTAAGTGGGGTCAACCTGATTTTTTATTGATTTTTTCCCAGCATCTACAAACCCAAAAAATCAAATAAGTCAGTGTAACAATATTTCCTAGAACATACTAACTCAAAAATTCGATCCATTTCTGAAAGTTACAGCAAGATCAAATGTGACCTGTTCCAACGAAACCCGGACAAAGTCGCACAATGTGTTTTGTCACAATGTACTCCTGAAGTCATTTCGGGATGGATTTTACCATTTTGAGGTTTTAGGTTTTCCTAAGTCACTCACTATTAATCTACAATCTCCTCAAATTTGAACAAAATCCGTCTACCAGAAGTGTGTTTTTTTGTCAATTTTGTGAAACATTTGTGTATAGAAATAATACGCTTTTCTAAACTTCAAAGTTGTTTATCTCATAATTAGGTTGTCAGGGTTTTATTACTAAATCCAGACCCCAGGGAATATAGGGTGGGGGTACATATGTAAATGATACATTTTTTTAAAGCTGAGAACCTAGAGAATTTGAAAAAAATAAAATCTGAAAAACTTAAAAGTTGACTTTGTCCGGGTTTCGTTGGAACAGGTCACAAATGATGTACATTGCCTTTAAAATTGAATTATGCCATCTTCCAGGCATTTCTCGAAGAGTTGAACAAAGACGGTCAGACGGGGTCGGCAGGCGGCAACATCGTGGGTCAGTTTGGGGTGGGCTTCTACTCGGCCTTCATGGTGGGGGACCAGGTGGATGTCTACTCCATGTCTCACCAGCAAGGCTCCAAGGCCTACCGCTGGTCATCGGATGGGTAAGCCAAAGATTCCAGGAGACCTTTTGGATACATTCTACTTATCTGTGAGTTGCTGTCGCTGCAGTGTTTCTCTAATGGTGAACAAATAATTGCTGGTAGTGCATTGTACATGAATTGATTGTTTATTCATAAATGCATGATGAGACAGTTGACCTCTTCCCATTGGTCGAGAGCCTGTCATGTGGCCTAAATGTCATGTGGCGTCAACGTCATGTGGCATCAACGTCATGTGGCATCAACGTCATGTGTCTTAAACGTCTTAAAGGTAGTATACACCATTTGCAGATATCGAAAATATTTACTACTGAATTATTAAGAAATACCTTACTCAATTGAAAGTAAATAATGATTCTAGGCATTCAGCAAAAGGATTGCGGTAGATATCCTGTAATTATTCAAAAAAATAGAATTTTATAAAGAAAAATTCGCTCTCGCCGGACGGCGAGAGCGAAAAAACAAAGATAACATAAGAATAACTGCTCGACCCCGGTTGAAAACAAACTCTGTTTTTCGTGCTTTTCTTGGCATCCATGATTGTAAAACTTCGGAAAAGTCAGTTAAACGATATTTACTATGAAATACAATCCCCCAAATCTACCCATTCATGATAATTCAAGCAATTACCAATGGTGTATACTACCTTTAAACAGATGATAAAAATATGGTTGGCTGGTCTTAAGAGCGCTCGTCTGTAAATATCGACCAAGTCGCGAAATCCAAATTTTTTCGAAATCCTCCAAACTTTGCCAAATTGTTACCCTAGTGGATAAATAAGCACTGTGTAAATTTAACTTCGATCCGATAAATATTTTAGGAGAACGAGGACCTAGTTGAATTATCCGACTGACTGCCGCTTCTGAGGCAAATTTTAGGCCATTCTACCACACATCAAAACTCGCTAAAAATCGCGTAGTTGCGCTTGCCATTCAAAATAAAACAGGTTTCTACTTAAAGATAAGACATTCCTTGGCAGTCCGAGTGAAGTTTCAAACACGTAGGAGCAAGATAGAATATTTGACAGATTTTTAAATATTTTCAATTTTCTAACAGTTATTTCGAAGGTCAAATTTGATGGCTAATATCTCCCCGTTCGACGCGGAAATCGGCTATTTTTAAAATCCTATACGCGAGAATAGTTCTTATAGTCGGTATTTGTGAAAAAATATTTTTGGGCCGGGCAAAATAATACCTTTGAGAAGGCTAATTACGAGCGCTGCTGGAAGTCAATTTGTGACACTTTCCAGACACCGCGTAAACCTAGTTATCTCTGTATGCACCTATTTCAAAAACTGGCTGCACTCTGGTCAAAATCTGGTGATCCATGTGTCGTAGCCCGCAGTGCATTATGGGAGCTAGTGCGTTCGTTAAATTATAGAGCAGAACGCCCGCACCTAAAGCCCATTCGGGGTTTTGAGGTTCAAGTTTCAGCATGCTTTGAACCCAAAGACTTTTAGGTGCGGGAATTTGGATGTATTTTAACGAAAGCACTTGCTCCCACAATGCACTGAGGACTACGACATATGGATCACAAGAGTGCAAGTTCTTTGAAGTGGGCGAAACTGGAAAGTCATTGGATTCTATTTAGGTAACAATTAGAGCAAAAATGATGCATTGTTATTCTTTTTTAGATTAGTTCTGGACTCCTGATTAGATAAATTAGATACGCTAAGGTTTTCGATTTTCAGACAATATATTGTTCATATTTAAGAGTCTAAGGAGTTGCGAAGCTCACGGCATGGTTATTTCCTAAGGAAAATTCTATTCGAGTACAATCATAAGTATGAATAGTTTATCTAGAGTCGAGTATGTGAACTAGCAGCGTGCGCTTGGTTTGTACAAGTCCAACCGTTGGGCTTAGGGACGGACCATTTGACTTCTGAGAGGGGGAGGTGGGGGTTGGAAGATTAAAAACAAAAATCCTGCAGAGCAAATTTGCTACAAAATCCTCTGTATTTTTACGAAAAAGATCTTAAAACTTTTTTTAGAGAAACACCCCCCCCCCCCCCCCCCCCCACCCACCCACCTTAAAAAATCAAATGATTGGTCACGCTTTCCACTTGTCACATATTGTCATTTGACCTCCTGGTTTTGCTCGGTCTGCCGCGCATGTTTTGTATAGCCTTAGTTTCTGTTTTAGCTGCCTCGAAACAAGATGGAAACAGAATATATTGCCTTTGAAGCACTATTTAAACTGAAAGTGGTCCAGAAATTTCAAGCACGAGCCAGTATTGATGGAAATTTCAGCCTTTTCGCGCCGAGTTTGCATGATTTGATGTTGTTTGCCCTGTCATTGACTGTCATAGGAGTCGTTAGATGGACAAATTCCTGTACAATTTTCAGCTGGAAACTCATATCGACGAGGACTACTCAAATTGTAAGTTATACAGAGCCACAATAAATGTGTTTTGATTGATTTGGTTGTGATTTTTGGTGCAAGTATTCGCTTTTTTGTGATTTTCAGCGTCACGAGTACGTGATCGCCGGTGTCTGGAAAGTGTCACAAATTGACTTCCAGCAGCGCTCGTAATTAGCCTTCTCAAAGGTATTATTTTGCCCGGCCCAAAAATATTTTTTCACAAATACCGACTATAAGAACTATTCTCGCGTATAGGATTTTAAAAATAGCCGATTTCCGCGTCGAACGGGGAGATATTAGCCATCAAATTTGACCTTCGAAATAACTGTTAGAAAATTGAAAATATTTAAAAATCTGTCAAATATTCTATCTTGCTCCTACGTGTTTGAAACTTCACTCGGACTGCCAAGGAATGTCTTATCTTTAAGTAGAAACCTGTTTTATTTTGAATGGCAAGCGCAACTACGCGATTTTTAGCGAGTTTTGATGTGTGGTAGAATGGCCTAAAATTTGCCTCAGAAGCGGCAGTCAGTCGGATAATTCAACTAGGTCCTCGTTCTCCTAAAATATTTATCGGATCGAAGTTAAATTTACACAGTGCTTATTTATCCACTAGGGTAACAATTTGGCAAAGTTTGGAGGATTTCGAAAAAATTTGGATTTCGCGACTTGGTCGATATTTACAGACGAGCGCTCTTAAACACTTTTGAAGTGTCACATGAAATTTGGACTCCTATGGAATCCAGTGCCTCATACCATTTTATTGGTTGAACGTTTACAATCCTCACATGGGCATGTGCAATACTAAAAGTGACTCGGTGTTTTATGGTCCTGAGTTCACAACGCACTCGCCACAGCTGCAATCTGCACGACATCACACAGTACACACGACACGCGCACCAAGCGCACCAATCTTCATTTTAAAAAAAGGGTTAGAAATTGGAAATTTCATCAGAAACAATGTTTTTATTTTGCATTTTTCCTATAAAACGCTTTCTTCACAAAGTAAAAATGCCATCTGAATATTGTATGTCCATAAAGCAGTGCGTAACCACAAGAAATGTAATGTAGGAACACGGGATTGGTGTACAGGAAATTCCATAGCGTGCTAAGGGTTAAATGTTCTGTATCTGTTTATGCGATCAGGACTGGCAACTATGACCTCACGGAGGCGGACGGGGTACAGAAGGGCACCAAGATTGTCATCCATCTCAAGAAGGACTGCTGGCGATTTGCCATGGAAGCGGATGTCAAAGGTCAAAGGTCACAATTTTCAATTTGCAACATGCCAATACTTTCACCTTGTGCTGTTTGAATTCTGTAACGAAATCGATCCCACAAATTTTTGGAAAATAGCATGTCGCACTTCTCTCAGAAGTTCTATAGATTCTGCCTATGGTAATCATCTTTTTCTACTTCCAGTTCAAAAGGCCGAGTAGTTATATAGTATTTTGTTCCCCAAAAGTGAAAATTTTGTTACAGTAACAACACAATCTTGCATTTGGTTTTAACCAGTTCGCACCGGATGACGTATATAAACGCAAAACTTTCCCAAAATTCAAAATGGATGACGCATAAACACGCCAAGTTCAAGTTCGAAAATGTATGTCAGCAGCGCGCAAGGCCGGAAATGCGTGGGTGTGCTTCCCGGCACTGTCAGCCTGAACACGCTTCGGATCGAGTTTCGTTAAAAATAATCCCGCCCGTCGGCTCGGCGTTGTTAAAATAATCCCGGCGCGAACTGGTTAAAGGTAGAATGTACCATTTGCAGATATCAAAAAAATTTACTTCCTAAATATTACGATATACTTTACTTATTTGAAAGTAAATAATGATTGTAGGCATCCAGCAAAATGATTGGGCTAGATATCCTGAAATTGTTCTGAAAAATTGAATTTTATAAATTAATCAAAAAAACAAGAACAACGTAAGAACCACTGCCTAACGCCGGTTGAAAACGAATGTCGTTTTTATCAGCATCCATGATTGTAAAACTTTGGACAGGTCAGTTAAACGATATTTACTATAAAATACAACCCCCAAAATTAACCTATTCATAATAATTCAAGCAATTACCAATGGTGTATCCTACCTCTAAATGTTTCTTTTATTTTTCTTTATTCTTTTTGCAGATATCATAAGTAAACACAGCACCTTTGTGGGCATGCCAATCTTTCTGAATGGCAAACTGATGAACACAACACAGGTAGGTTTTGTTTTATTTTCAAATGTTGTCTATTAAAATATAAACAACAAAAGCTCTGCTAAATTAAACCCATGTTGAACATAATTAGGTACATGTATATGTGAGGTGTTGTGGCAAAACGAGACGGGACAGGGCATAGTGGAGAAAACTGCAAAATAATCATTAACGTGTGATATGTTTTAATTTTCAGATTTATTTGTAATCTTTGGTATACCTACTAACTATATTTTGTTAAGAAATAGTATGAGAGTATGATATAAAAGTGTAAAAAAAACCCACAATTTTTCCATATCACGTACAAAACTGGAAACTTTTAAACCTTATTCTGCAACTCCTGTTTTACCTTACCTTTCTCATATTTTGTTCTTTTGTCAAACATCTTTGAAACCTATTTATCCCATTTTTAATATGTCGTCATACATTCACTGTAACACAACTGTAGAATTTATATAACTGAACTCGTGACCAGTACCCCTCAGTGTTGTATACCATTGGAAATCCCTTGTTTTGCAGAATCCAGATATAGAAATATCTAAATTTCTTTAAACAAATTGAATTAAAGTTTATTTTGTGCTGACAGTTCACTGATCAGTGATTGTGCTCGACTCTCAATACTTGCAATAATTTTGTTGGAAATCTTCAACCCCGCTGTCATCAATTGGTTCAGGCCTTGTGGACGAAGGATCCGCGCGACGTGTCGGACCAGCAACACGAAGACTTCTACCAATTCCTGACCCACAACTCCTACGACAAACCGCGCTACAAGCTGCACTACAAGACGGATGCGCCGCTGAACATCCGCAGCCTGTTCTACGTCCCCAGCCGACCCCCCGCCATGTGGGAGCTCAGCCAGGACCACTCGGGGGGCGTGGCACTATACAGTAGGCGGGTGCTTATCCAGCAGAAGGCGGACAAGATACTGCCCAAGTGGTTCAGATTCATCCAAGGTATGTCAAAATATCCAGTGCCAAATTTCATGAAGCTGCTAAGCACAACAATTTGCTTAGCACAACAAAAAGTGTTGCTCAGTAAAAAAAAAGGTTACCAGCCAAAACTCCATGTGGTATTTTTTCATGCTAAGCAAAAACCAGCTGGATACTAGTCACAAACAACATACATGTACATCACATTTTGTTTGAAACCCTGTTTTTTGCCAAGGAAGATTTTTTTATACTAAGCATTTTTGTGTGCTTAGCAGCTCCATGAAATTGGCCTCTGGTTGTTACTTTTAATATGGGGTGATTCATTTAAAATACGCTACTTCAACAAACTTTGACAAATGTTTCATCTCACAAGACAAATACCTTTTGAAGTGTGATTAATTATGTTTCAATTCTTTCTTATTTTTTTTTGGGGGGCAATTAGGTGTAGTAGACAGTGAGGATATCCCACTAAATCTGAGCAGAGAACTGTTACAGGACAGCGCTCTCATAAGGTCAGTAAAAAATATGTGAATAGATATTTGTTCTCTTTAATTTGTCTTAGTTCTTTCTTCTGTAGCCCACACCTTTGAGGGGCCTTTAGGCCTTGTGATGGGCGATTTCCAGTAAAATAAAAGGTCCAAGGGAAATACAGGGTGGCCCAACAAAACCTGGATCGGCAATGCCTCAACGAACAAGCACCCTTTCACCCTTTCGCCAAGCCTACCTATACTAATGGATGGAGAATCTTTCTAGAAGAATAATTACAACAAGACATCTTGATTTGCGCTAGTAGTTTTAGCTTCAGACCCTATTTTGTAAAGCACAGTCGGAGGTCCGTTTGTACCGAAAAAAAAGGGTGTCTTGTTAAATTTGCGGGCGCGCTTAAGTTATCTCACAAAATAGGGTCTGGAACTAAAACTACTGGCCCAATTTGGGATATATTTTGTTAAAATTTTTCTTCTAGAAAAATGATCCATCCATTGGTATAGGTAGTTTTGGCGTCGGAGTAGTGAAAGTACGCTTGTCCGTTTTTTTTCGTGGGCCACTCTTTATAGTCATTGTAGATTTTTGTTCACAAACATTCAAACAAAAACAATGTTCAATTAAATTTTATAAAACAGCAGAGGATGAATATTTGTTTTTGGTGTTCAAGTCGTATTTAAAATGAAGTGCATTTGTGTTACAGAAAGTTGAGGACAGTGGTCACCAGTCGTCTTGTGCGATTCTTGCTGGACCAACGCAAGAAGGACCCAAAAATGTACGAGCAGTTCTTCACAGAGTACGGCACGTTCTTGCGAGAGGGCATCATCTCGGCCAATGAGCAGGCAGAGAAGGTTTGCACATAGGCATGTCATGAATAGGCATGTCATGGATAGGCATGTCATGGATAGGCATGTCATGGATAGGCATGTCATGGATAGGCATGTCATGGATATGCATGTCATGGATATGCATGTCATGGATATGCATGTCATGGATATGCATGTCATGGATATGCATGTCATGGATATGCATGTCATGGATATGCATGTCATGGATATGCATGTCATGGATATGCATGTCATGGATATGCATGTCATGGATAGGCATGTCATGGATAGGCATGTCATGGATAGGCATGTCATGGATAGGCATGTCATGGATAGGCATGTCATGGATAGGCATGTCATGGATATGCATGTAATGAATATGCATGTCATGGATATGCATGTCATGGATATGCATGTCATGGATATGCATGTCATGGATATGCATGTCATGGATATGCATGTCATGGATATGCATGTCATGGATATGCATGTCATGGATATGCATGTCATGGATATGCATGTCATGGATATGCATGTCATGGATATGCATGTCATGGATATGCATGTCATGGATAGGCATGTCATGGATAGGCATGTCATGGATAGGCATGTCATGGATAGGCATGTCATGGATAGGCATGTCATGGATAGGCATGTCATGGATAGGCATGTCATGGATATGCATGTAATGAATATGCATGTCTTCCCCTTTGTCCAGTCGGCAACACTAGCACAGCTGGCACAATATCAAAACAAGCATGAATTTGTATAGGTCTATTTCAAATGCCCAATAATACTGCAGAAAATTCTCCTTTCATTTTATAATGTTTGGAAGGCACTGTTCGACTACAAACAAAATTGGTTACGCAACATTGTCGTGCAGCTTCGGTTGTCATTTTGGTCGTTCGTTTTAAGTCATCGCTTAGTGTAAAAAAGAAATTGCATAAGAGCAGCTTTTATCTTCTGTAACTGATCAGAAGATGGAGTTAAGTAGCACTCTTGTATGCATTAAGGTCATCTTCGGGCTCTGTTGCCCGAGCGCCTGGTATTGTAGGCTCGTAAAGCTAGATTATTAGTAGGCATCCTTGTCAAGTGGCCAAACCACTTGGTCAATATGAGGGTTGGTGGGTATGTTCCAATCATCTTGCCGACCTTTTCATTCCTAATTATGTCCCACGGCCCCATTCATAGTCATAAGGCATAACAAAAAAAAATGTTATGTTGGCGTGACGGGCCCCAAAAAATAGGGTAGGTAGGTCGGGATTCTTTTTTTTTTTTTTTTTTTTTTCCCTCTTCCCTCCCAGCAATGAAAATGATATGTTTTCTAATTGTTTAAGCCGGGAGTGATACACGATAGCGTGTCCAGGTTCAATATATACACAATCCACAAACACAACAATGAGAAACGGTCAGAAATGGTTTCAAACGTATTTATAACTAGATTTATATAGATTTTAATCATTAAATTTCGTCCCTTGAAAAAAAAAATATCCAGGGTCGGCCGTATTTTTAGGGTCGGTCGGGTTACGCCAACATAACATTTTTTTTGTATGCCTAATCGAAGGTTGTCCCCCAAGCTAGGAGTCAGTGTTTACAGAAGCTTTTATTTGCTGATTTCCTGCATCGACGGCAGTCCACCTAAACTCTGGGTTTCTCTCTCTTACTCTGTGCAGGAGGAGATAGCCAAGCTTCTCTGCTTTGAGACCTCGTCCCAACCCGCCGGGAAACTGACAAGTCTTCAGGACTACGCCTCCCGCATGAAGGCTGGTCAGAGAAACATCTACTACATCTGTGCTCCAAGGTGTGTAATAATAATAATACTACATGTACTATTATTAATAAAAATACGCCAATATACTACAAGGGAAACTGACTAGGTAAATTTGCGTACATATTGAAAGCGAACAAAGAAAACTGGCAGGAGCAGGATTTGAACCTGCGGCCTCCGGAATACCGTACCGTACTGGCACTCGCTTTGTTCAGGGGGCGCTAGCCAGATGTAACAAACACCAGAATGCCGTGTGACCAGGGATCACGCCCGATTTCACGATACAACCTGGGAAGCGACATTGCGGCAATGTGGGGATCAGCAGCTCGAGATGCCCTCTCTTCCTTCTCTTCATATGTACCCATTTATACTCCTGGGTAGGGAGAGGCAATTGCAGTAAAGTGTCTTGCCCAAGAACACAAGGCCTAATGTTCCCACCAAGATTCAACCACGAGTCGAACACTGTAACCATTGGACCACAGCCAAGTGTCGCAGGACCAAAATAAACTACTCTTTGAAGAAAAAAAACCTGAATTGATCGTAATTTGTGAGGGCTTCTGGCAAAACAAGACTAAACTGGGCACAGGTTGAAATGAGGATAACATTCTCCTTATAATACTGTTTCGTGTGCCTCAATCGGGCATTCTGTTAATTAGCTATGCTTGTTTAGAATGTGTGTTTATCGACATGTCGGCGAAGTAAAATGTTGAGGAAAAGCTCAAAGTTTCGAGTTTTGCACATGTAATAAGGAAAAAGGCTAATTGTTTTTTCCTTAAAATCACTTTCATTCCACTACTTTTTGACCACATGTATCTCTTTTCAAATATGGTTAGTAGAAATAACCAAGTATACAAATATCAATAAATCGGAGAATTGTCCCATGAAGTGACCTTTTGCCCATGTAATAAGGCATGTAATAATAAGGCCTACCCTGGCCCAGTCGTGGTGTACTTCGTTCACCCTTTTTTTGGGCCAACCTCTCTCGATGGCAGTCGTGAATTGGCCGAGTCGTCCCCTTACTTCGAGGCGTTCAAGCAGCAGGATGACGAGGTGCTGTTCTGCTACGCTGATTACGACGAGCTGACCATGCTGCAGCTGCGGGAGTTTGAGCGCAAACTGCTGACCTCGGTCGAGAATGAGATGGCCGTGCAAAATTCCGGTGTGGAATCTGCCGAAACGGGTAACCGATGCCGTGGATCAAGCAATAAGCTTATCAGTCACTGTACTGCCCCTACTTCCTAAACCATCCAAATTTTATCTTAACCGCCCCAAACTCTCCTCAGCAGCGTTTGTTCATATGGATTCGCAAGGAGATTTATACTATTATTATTATTATTAATTCCTTCTGGTAATGAAAGCAAGGATAACTCAAAAAGTGCCCTAGCTCTGTAGCTCGCAAACCTGATGAAACCTGTAGAGAGAAGACAATGAGAAGAAGGTACAGTTTTAGAAGTGGGAGGAAAACCCCAGAAGAATATCCTGGGGAAAACCTGACGGAATCAAGCAGGGACTGAAAACCCAATCTACATATTGGCCGAGGTGGTATTTGAACCCAGGTCACAGCGGTGAAAGGCAAGGAAAGAATCGCTACGCCAACCTGACTTCCCGATAGAATGTAATGTAGGTTTTACTGCATTGATATATGTGATTGTTATTTTGGTTTGTGATTGTCCTTAATAGTTGAAGGCAGTTTGACAGAGGAGGAGTCAGACTCACTGATTACTTACATGAAAGATGTCCTGGGAAGTAAAGTAGCCAACATCAAGGTATGTAATATTTATTACATTTAGTTAATCCACATTTGATTTGCACCTGTGATAAATGGGTGCAAGACACCTAGTCTGGCTTCCTAACCTGATAATTCCCTGATGTCTATAAATTGCTCTGCTTTAAGGGACCAGACTACAAGAACATCATTTTTTCCAGCATCTATGAACACAAAACTTTAAAACAGGTCCAGTTACAATATTTACCAAAAAAATATGAATCCCCTCTCTAACCAATCAATTTTCGTAAATTACAGCAAAATCAAATGGGGTATACTACCTTTAACCAGTTCGCCCCGAGCGAGCCGAGGCGCGGGATTATTTTTAACGAAACTTGATCCGAAGAGGGTTCAGACCGATGGTACCGGGAAGCACCCGATAGTACCGGCCTTGCTCGCTGTTGACAGACATTTCCGGTCTTGCTCGTAACGTGTTTATGCGTCATCCGTTTTGAATCTGGGGAAAACTGTGTGCGTATATACGTCCACCGGCCCGAACTGGTAAAAAAAAAAGTACATTTCCGTCCGCCATTTGTTCTCTGTATAGATAACCCAGCGCCTTGCCCACCATCCAGCTATGGTGACTGTGGCTGAGATGGGGGCGGCTCGTCACTTTCTGCGCACCGCGCTCAGGAATCGCAGCGAGGAAGAGAAACTACAGTTGCTACAGCCAACCCTGGAACTCAATGGCAGGTAATGTAATAGGCTAGTATCTGTTCAAGCCACATTTAGTTTGTACTGATCAGAATTGTGCATTTTTGCCGTAGCTTTGTAAAAGTTGTACTCAATAATGCCTTTGTTATGAGTCCATATTTCACATATGAAGTGGTTTTCATGATTTACATGTATTATTTAAAGATGAAATATATCTTTTGCAGCTATCCAAAAAGTAACAAACCAAAATACTGTTGAAAAGCTTATTACTGTTGTAAAGTGATTAATGACTCTAAACTCGCCGTGAAATTATTCCTTCTGGCATGATGTCATTTTGAAGAGAAAATAACAAAAGGATTTCATTTCCAAAGATGTGTCTCGGAGATGCACTTTTGAAATGGCGTCCGCAAATGTTTTGCTGCTTTATACAATAAAAATGCACAATGTCCCAAATGTGGCTTGACGTCAATGTTTTTACAAATCAATTAAGTTTATTGTAAGCTTCAGTAGATGCTATACCAGAATTATTATTACTACTACATTTATTATTATTAGTGTTTTAAATCATTTTCTAACTTTCTTACTTTCTAACTTGGCAATCATGGAATGTTGAAGCTTTAGTTTTTGTAATGCTGTAACCTTGAAGCACTTTTTTTATACTCCCAGCCATTCCATAGTGCAGAAGCTGTTTGCCCTGAAGACCAGCGAGCCAGCTTTAGCCAAACTACTTGGCGAACAGGTAGGTAATGCGTAGACGAAATGGTATTGAGGTGTACACGAATTGAGTAACGAGAGCACGAGCTGATACAGGACTCGCGAGGTATGCCAGCCAATACACTCAATGGTGGAGTGTGATCAAAGGGTCAGGCTGCCGCATATTGTGTCCTTGGGCAAGCCATTTTACCTCAACGTTGGCTGGACTTTCATCCCATCCAGGGAGAATTGAAATGTTCTCAGGAGTTTTCAACTTAGAAATCGGAGATAAACGCCAGCCTGTTACTTTACTTTGTTTTTTACATATTCAGGTGTATGACAACGCCATGATTGCTGCAGGATTGGTGGATGATCCTCGACCCATGCTGGGTCGGCTGAACGCCTTCATGGAAAAAACACTGGAAAAATATTGACATCAGCAAGTGGTTTTTGGGGTGCCAGCGTAATCCTTAACTTATGTTCACAGTCATACAATTATGCATCAGTTGTTTCAATAAAATATTTTGGACCTCATATGGCGAAAAACAAACGGGAGGAAGATTAAAAATATTAACTCTGCCGCGTGGGGGAGTCGACGTCCTCGGCTGTCCTCTATGGAATAATAAATCACTTTTAGAGATGGGGGGAAATAATTCGCAATGAATCCTATATATAAATCAGCCACCAGGCTATAGTTAAGGCCTAAACCTCTAGAGTTTCGCCTCTCTGGTTTAGCAATTCTCGATACCTTAATTACATAAGGTTGGAAAAACAGGAATTCAGAACAAAACTAACAATTATGTAGTTCAAAATCAGCGACTCAATCAAAACAAATAGATTGTGGATTATAATCAATATTAACAACCTCGAAAAGTATTTACAATTCAGTCTGCAATCCAAGGAAACTATATTTACAATCGACGGAGTTCCACTACGACTGTGGCTATACATTACTGCAATCCTTTAGTACATTGCACACAAAGTAGGTAAATAGAACAGGATACCGTTTACCTCCGTCCAAGGGAAATCAAAGCAAGGACTAGGCCTCGTTTAAGCCTCTTAACTTAATAAACAAACCAAGGCTCGGGCCTTTATACTTTAACTATGGCCCCATGCCTTTTCTAGAAAGTCAGACTCGTCGGCCCGACTCCTCCCATTCAGTAATTAATAACTATAGCTGATGTGATGAAACTAATTAAATTGTCTATTTGTCCGCTCCACGAACTAAAGTTGTAAAGTTGTCTAATTATCTCAGACTCGGCTCCCAATAAAAATTCCTCTTTGCTCCCCAAAGCACTATCAAGTATGCTTATCACAGCAGAAGTCAGCAAAAGTGGACCTACGTGAACTAAAGAACCCAAAATTATAGAGCGCTGCGCAGAACGATCAAAATCTGTCGTTTTGAACTGCACGCCAAAAAATACGCAATACTAATTAGGCCTTGCCCACATTTGTAAAATGTACAGTATCGTGAATTATAATGACAACGAATTCCCTAAATTCTGACATTTATTCAATGAGCAATGTTTGTACAAGGATCAATGGAATTTTTAATACAATAAATGCGAGAGGGAGGCTGACTGGTGTAGAATTTCAGTCAAGTTTTTGTGCTTTATTTTCACTCGAGTGACAATAATAGTAAAAGTGATGCTAATCATACTAGGTGGTTTTTATTACTAAACAATCTGGCACCACATTATTTCACTACTGTAGTAAATTGCGGTGTTGACATTGTCTGTCCACAAAAATATCTCACAACCCTGCTACAACATGTACATGTGGCTTCCAAAGATTTCTTATGTCAAATGTGACCTGTTCCCTCGAAACCCGGACAAAGTCGCACAATGTGTTTTGTCACAATGTACTCCTGAAGTCATTTCGGGATGGATTTTACCATTTTGAGGTTTTAGGTTTTTCTAAGTCACTTAATATTAATCTACAATCTCCTCAAATTTAAAAAAAAATCCGTCTACCAGAAGTGTGTTTTTTTTGTCAATTTTGTGAAACATTTGTGTATAGAAATAGTATGCTTTTCTGAACTTCAAAGCTGTTTTTCTCATAATTAGGTTGTCAGGGTTTTATCACTAAATCCAGACCCCAGGGAAGATAGGGTGGGGGTACATATGTAAATGATACATCATTTTAAAGCTGAGAACCTAGAGAATTTGAAAAAATCAAAATCTGAAAAACTAAAAAGTCGACTTTGTCCGGGTTTCGTTGGAACAGGTCACAAATGCTCTTGCAACGTTTGTGTACAACATTTATTTAGTTCTCTATTTAGAGATAAAATGCACATACAAAAATCTAGCCAAAGTGTGGGGAACAATAAATTATCTCTTAATTCAAATAACAAAAAGGTTTAACTCTCCCGTCCAAGATTCTTCAAAATCAAGGATTTTACAGGATTCAAGAATGTTCCTGGCAAGGTTGCTGAAGGGAGGTCGGGTTCAATTTAATCGATCTGACATTCAAGCCAGGTGGGGAAGAATTCCACATTCCACGGTCTCTGCAAATGGTGGGAAGCTTCCTGAACCATTCTCTCAATGTCGTACTCTTTGTCTTCAATCGCCATATCCTCGAACACCACAAGTGTCTTCAGCCGGGGTCCGCACAGCTTGGCTAGCCTCACAACAGCCCCGCAACTCATAAACGAGCCGCTCATTTCAATAGCCCGAAGGTTCTTGCACCTCTGGCCAATTTCCAGAATCGCCACGTCGACGGGGTCCTCTATTCCGGTGTTTGCCAAGAGAAGCACCTGGAGTCGCGGGCAGTGCTGAGCCATGCGACAGAGCACCGGTTGCGACACATAGCAACCAAAGTGAAGTAGGGTCACCGGCAGCCCATAGCGGAAGAACCCTTCAAAGCCCTCCTCCTCCAGTTTGAGAAACTGCAAATTGAAACGCACGCCCTGGGAGTGTACGGCGAACGAGTCCCAGCCAGCCTGGCTGACATTCTGCCAGGAGAAACTCTCCGTGTTTTCCCCATGATCGGGCTCAACTACAATGATGTCGAGATCCTTCAGAGGAACATGGGTCGGCGTTGAGAGGGCCTGAAGAAGTGCGTCACTGAGCTGGTGGTAGTTCATTGACAACTCGCACAGGTGCATGCACATACCAAGAGCTCTTGTGATTCCTGCCAATTGAAATGAAACTTTGTTAGTGAAAAGGGGGAGTTAAGTTGGCATAGCAGTTCTTTCTCCGCCTTCCATCACTGTGACCCGGGTTCGAATCCCGCCTGGATTGGGTTTTCAGTCTCGACTCCATGGGTTTCCCCAGAATATTCTTTTGGAGTTTTCCTTGCACCTCTAAAACATTGTCTTCTCTCACTGGGCCCCATGGGAGAACAGTGGATTCCACTGAATGGGCTACCCAGTATAAACAAATAATAAAATTGTATTTGATACTGTAGTAATTGGCTTATAGAACTGCCAATGTCAAAGATATTGTTTTAGTTGGATTCACAATCTTCAACTCTATCACTCAAGACAAATTCTCACCTGATGCAGAAAGCTCCGGGCAGAAGTTGATCTTAAGCGAGGTTAAGGTTGCCTGGCTCTTGTCTGCCATTGTCTGCAACAAGGCATCTTCAACCAGCGTCTTCTTGATGGCCAGCTCTTTCAGAGGCGAGTTAGAGAAAATCCCTGCCATTGCCACGGCAACCTGGAATAAGAAAGATAAGAAATAACTTGCTTCTTCAAGAAGACAAATGGCTGCACATACAGTCATAGACAAAGCTGTTTATCCAGACTGCCAGCACAGGGGCCATTTAAAATTTTCAATGTTTCAACATTTCGAATTTTGGTCGAAATTTGTTTGAACCCACCCACCCACCCCCAATTACGATTAATAATTGTTTTTCTTTTTTTTCAATGAAAAGTGAATTTCGACTTTCAATTATTTATCTTGACCCACCCATCCACTATTTCGACCAAAAATCGAAATTTTTAAACATTGAAAATATTGAATGGCCCCTATTGCACAAAATAATTGTTTAGCATGAAAACTCTTCTATGGCAATGTAACTGGTTGGATCAGTTTTTTTTTCAAAGTATAAATCGATATTTTCTTAATTTTTATGTACATTGTACATGTACATAAAACCTAGCTAGAGCCACTGTGAAAACATCTTTTCCTTGGCCCTCACAGGGTCGCAACCACATTCCAATCCTCTGCTAAAGTAATCACCATTATGACCATATACCCACTGCCCCTAACTCATTAATTAGGTTTTCTAGTTACTCTTGTTTATTGCCCTTTGTAATCCCTTGATAGTTGCCTAGGAATGTGAGGCACAGACCCACACATTCTGTGGTCAAATGGTTCAGTCTTGAAGTAGCCACTGACACAAAAGCACATAAAAAGTCTTCTGTTGTATTGAGAAAGTTTTTCCCCAGTGCTGGCTACGCACAGCTGCCATGCATGAATGCATGGTGTTAACGTGAAATCTCCATCATATTTTTTATGTTCATTGGAATTGTCTCCCTGTCTCAGTCTCCATTGTTTGTTTTTTTCTTCTTTGTTCTCTGTCCTTTGCCCGTTTCCATCTTCACAGCAAGAACAGGGTTGAAGACCAAATTTTCAGATGATGTATATCGTTTAAAGTATTCAGCTGCTTTTTGCTTGGCATAAACAGCACATGTTGTTTTGGCTGGTAACCTGTTTTACTGAGCAAGACTTGTTAAGCAAATTTGTGTGCTTAGCAGCTCTATGAAATTGACCCCTGGGCATCTTTGTAGGGCACCAAAATTGTGTTCTAGTGTTTGCAGGTTTAAATCCCTCCCCATTCGCTTTCTTTACTTTCTTTCATACTCTACTTTAAATCAACTGAAGACACTGCCTTTCTAACCTGTTTGGTTTGCACTGATGCAAAACTGCATCCCAGTAGTGACTTTAGTTTCAAGGTCTGTAGTGTGCAGCATTCTAGCTGTTTCAGAACGTTGCATGTCATAGCTACATACTCTTCGTGGCTGTCTACCTTGATGGTCACGTGTTTCAAGTCTGCGCTGTGCTTCTCAAATACCTGCCGAGGAAAAAGTCGAAAGTCATTAACCTCAAATTCCTGGGGATATGTAATATAATCAATGTCAAGACAAATGTTCTGAAGAAAATAAGTGGATTATTGATGATTGAATCTTTTGCTTCCAAGTTCCAGCATTAATTTCAATTTGGATTATTCAATAGAAAAAGGAAATGGTCAAGCATTAGACCCATTTTACATTTTACAGGCCTAGACTGTATGATTGTCACATTTGACAAAGAATTGAAAACAACTTTTGCATATTGTATTTCTATACAGTCGCATTCACAATCTCAATTTCTTACCTGCTTGATCAGGGATGCTGGCGTGATGCTAGTAGTAAGCGACGTCTCTAGCACAAACTCGAACAGTAATTCATGCCACAAGTCTGGCATGTTGCAAACGGCATGCCAGCGAACGCAGACCAGACTGCAGCGCCCTCTGTCGGCCAGAGGCAAGAGTTTTAGAAAACCGATGAGCAAGTTGACCGGTAGAAGGCTCCACACCGATTACTTCTTCCCGGTCAGGCACAGATCTCTGGCCAGCTGTTCCTTGCGCAGCTGCACTGCCCGCTTGCGTTGAGCACGCGATTTCCGTGGCTTCTGTTTCACCATGCCGCCAGCGTTGCAACTGCCGCCTTCGTGAGGCTGCAATTTTTCCTCACTGGCCTGTTGGTCCCCGGTTGGTAAACAGCCAGGCTCCATCCATGCCAGTCTGTGAAAAGTAAAGTTAGAGCCAAATATTTTACCCCAACATCACCTAATACTACTTGAGTAAACTGCAGTATGCAGTACCCTAACTATACACTGGCCAATGACAATTTGTAACAGTGTATTGTACCCCCAAATGAATGACTAGGAATTATTAAACATACATGTAGGTAAATGAGCAAAACAGTGCCGCAGTGTGGTCTAATCAGTAATCATTACAGTCAGGGGGCCTATATTTACTACCCTATTTCTATAGAGACATGAACATTAATACTAGAGATGAGGTGACCGAATACGTCTCCACTACTGGGTTTAGGTTGTCTCAACAAGGAATTCTGTGTGCAAATAAGTCTATGGGGGCCGGGGGTAAAGTACAGGAACATATATTATGGGAAGAGCAATGTCTCCACAGAACTGCAAAGCTTACTTAGACAACTCAACAAGAAGTACACATACTGTCTGCTTACCTTTGAAAGTCACAGCTAGTACTTAATGGTAGGCTATAGGAGCTATAGCTCGGTCACTTTCCTTACAAAAAATGTCCTGTGGTATTTAATACCACAGGATTTTACCACACAGATTCTAGTGGTTTTTTGAGACATTACCACAGGTCCCTGCGAAAATGGGAGCCCCTGAGACAGCGACAAATTGTCTAGCCATGATATTGCCTCATCATTTCCAGTAGATCATGCCAAATACTGAAATAGACACCTGTGACCTGTGGATGATATTATACAATTGGTACACGACCTCTGCGTGCGTTGTAAAATAATGCACACGTACATAATCGACAATCATCACATCAGAGATGTTATGATGGGCAGTGCACGAATAAGCTGAAAACCTATATAGCGCCCTCTCGTGTTTGTGATTCTAGAAAATTCCCTCGTGATTCTCGTTTCACTAACGTTCCTCAAACCGTTCCAATAAATCTCTCAATTATGTAGGTAATCCAACTAAAATCCTAGGTTAAACCCAATTTTCCTAATCATCTGTGTGCTGTCCTCATAACCGTGCGTAGATATTGAAAGTAAGTACATTTTATGGATGATTTTAAGGGATATTTTGTGGGTGTTTGTATTGTAACGGATAAACAATGTGGGTTTTCTTCTTGTCGAATGTCGGTACATGTGCATGTACAGTTTTATTGATATTTAGGGAATGTTCTCTTGCATCTAATCATCATTACTGGATAATTGAGTGTAATCTGAGGCTTATAATAGCTCGCCTAATTGTTCAGTTTGTCGGTTAATTTAGTTGATAATGGGTAACATTCCTTATTCCTCTACATAACTTTTGTAGGTCTCATGTCACATTATAATTCCAGTAGTTCCCAATATTTACTATTGTATTAATTTGGTTTTCTTGTAGAACCACGGCTTCCATTACACGGCTTACATTACACGGCCACCACTCCACGGCACTGCATCAAACAGACTTAATTCTTTCTTCATAATTGTAATTTGTGAACAATCAGTAATAAAAGGAATGAAACACCAATTCTAGACTTCATCACCAGTCTCCCGACCTGCCCTTTCTTTCATGGTCCTTCGAGCCGCGGATCCTTCGAACCAGCGACCTGCGGATACATTCAGCTTTCACTAATACCAGAATGTCTCAACACCATACCGATGATGTTCTGGACCAGGGTCAAGATGGTGATGAGAGTGCTCCCCCAAGTAAACACTCCTCCAGACACACCCAACATACCAATAGCTCATCCAGCTCCCGCCACTCAAACCTGTCTGGTCTGAGTGATAAATGTGCAGCCAAGATGCGCGCACTACGAAGGAGAAATCGTCTTGATGAGCTGAAATGTCAATTTCAAGAAGATGAGGCTGCCGATGAACAGCTTCGTGAACTTGATAACCAGGCTCGCTCTGCCCGACTTAAAGCCGAAGAAATAGAGCGACAAGCTTTGCGAGATCGTGAAGCCCTCACTACCAAATTGTCTCGCCAAAGAAGACTACGTTTGGCCCAACAAGAACTTACTGAAGCCGAGGCCATCAGTTCCATGATGAACAACGAGTCATCACCAACGGGTGAGATTCCACCAACCCAAACTCCGACACTTAGTCCTTCGCCAGGTACAGATAATCAGCCACTTCCACAGAGTGACCCCTCCTCAACTCCACTACTAGACATTCAGCAAACATCCTCAGGTGTTTCATCCTCTGTTTGTCAAAGTAATCCAATTGATTTATCTTCGACATCACTTCCAGACATTCAGCAAACACTACCCTGTGTTTCATCTTCTGTCTGTCATCCAACTCCATCTGGTGCCCCATTCTTAACCTCACGACCGGACATTCAGCAGACACAACCATGTGTTTCAGCCTCTGTTTGTCACGATTCCCCAGTGAGTGCAACCATATCTGCATCAGTGGTAACCAGCGATGTCGCTCCAAGACAAGATACTCCAAGGGCTTGTCCTCCGCACTTGCCATACCCAGTGGTTTCTGTACCCTCCTCGACAGTGTCACCGACACCAACAGTCATGGATCTCCTTGTCGCCTCGTCACCTGGGATTCCCAAACCTACCCTACCAAAGTTCAATGATGGGAAGGAGAAAGAATTCGCCCTTCTCAAACTGGCTTTGGTGAATCTTATTGATGTACATCTCCATCTTACCGAGCAGTATAAATTCCAAATACTGATTGACCGACTTGGTGGCCGAGCATTGAAGCTTGCCAAGTCATTCCTGTATGCCAGTCAAACGTATACCGAGGCCCTCCAAGCCCTCACCGGCAAGTACGGACAACCCAGACAGCTTGTGCAGAGTGAAATTGGAGCTATCATGTCAACTTCTCCTCTAAAGTATGGAGACATTGATGCCTTTGAAGACTTCTCCCTTGAAGTGCTGTCCCTCGTTGGATTGCTTAAAGCATTAGAAGGTGCAGACAGAGTTGAACTTAGATGTGGATCACATGTTGATCAGCTTCTGACTAAACTGGCCCCCTCTCACCGGAACAGCTTCATGGAGTACTGCCTGAACAAGGGGATACTGAAACCCAACTGCAACCAGACTTACACCTTGCCCCAGTTTGCGGAGTGGCTTCGTACAAAGTCTCAGTCTCAAAGCTTCGCAAGCAGAGCTTCATCCTGTTACAATTCAGCAGGCTCTAAACCAGCCCAACAAACTCAGCACCGACCATTGAAGAAGGAAGTTTCTACAACCATGTTCATGGCCTCACCGAACACCCAGGACAAACCCAAGTACAAACCCAAACCATACTGTCCCTACTGTGATGACAAAGAGCACTTCCTTGGCGGATGCCCAGAGGTTAAGAAGTTGAGCACCGACAAGATTGTTCACTGGATCAAAGACAAGGAACATTGCTGGAAGTGTGGGCGAACCCATAAGCCAGAGGACTGTACATTGAAGAAGCCTTGTCATACTTGCAAGGAAATTCACCTCACCGTCCTACATGATGCTGCCCAGAAGGCCACCAGTCATGTGTACAGGCTCCAGACGTCCAACCAATCTGTCTTCGTGGACAAACCCACTCGACCCCAAAATGTCATGTTGAAGATTCTACCAGTGACCCTCCATGATCCAGGGAGATCCATCGACACATACGCCATATTGGATGATGGTTCCGAAAGAACCCTGCTACTCCAGTCAGCAGCTGACAAACTTCAGCTTTGTTGCAACCCAGAGACTTTATTGATGAGGACAGTACGTGAAGACATCGTCGAATGTCAAGGCCAGTCTTGTACATTCAAGATATCAGCCAGGGAAACACCGGAAGAAATGTACACCGTAACTGGAGCTTTCTCAGCCAGTAACCTGTGCTTGTCCCAGTACACCTATCCTGTTAGATCTCTACAGTACCGCTACCCTCATCTCCGTCACCTGCAGCTGCCTGTAGTCGATGACGCTTCCCCACATGTTCTCATTGGATCTGATCAAGCAGATCTCATTGTGCCAAGACACCCAATCAAGTCTGGCCCTTGTGGTGCTCCAGTTGCCATCAATACTAAGTTAGGCTGGACTCTCCAGGGACCTGCGGGGAACCTCAAGCAGCAGAGAGAACAAAGAGTCTTCAAAACTGCTCTGTTTCCACAAACCACCGACATCATGCAGCACGTAGAGAGGCTGTGGCAGGCAGACGTGATACCATACCTAATTGACAAGCAGGCTACGCGCTCTAAGCACGATCAGCAGTCAGTCCAGATGCTTGAAGCCAGAACTCAGCGCACTGAAGTTGATGGGGTATGGCGCTATGCTACACCACTACTGAGGTGTGAGGATAAAACAAAATTCCATGCCCCTAAGGAAGCAGTGCTACCGACTCTGAAGGGGACCGAGAAGAGACTCGACAAACGCCCGCACCTTGCTCAAAAAACACAACGAGCTAATCTCCAAGTTGGTTGATGCGGGCCACGTTAGGATAATAACAAAGGATGAAGCATCCAAGTCCGAAGAGTCTTGGTTTATCCCCCATCACACAGTACACCACAATGGAAAGTATCGACTAGTATTCAACTGTTCATTCCGATACAACAACCAAGTCCTTAATGAGCACCTTCTGCCAGGACCAACCCTTGGTGCATCCCTCATTGGTGTACTACTCCGCTTCAGACAACATGCTTTCGCAATCTCAGGAGACATCAAAGCGATGTTTCATCAAGTACGCCTGCTACCAGAGGACCGATGCCTCTTCCGCTTCCTGTGGCGCAACCTACGAGTTGAAGTCGAGCCAGACATCTATGAATGGCAGGTCCTTCCCTTTGGCTCAACCTGTAGTCCCTGCTGTGCAACATTTGCTCTGAGGAAGCACGCCTCTGACCATGAGAAGGACTACCCCGAGGTTGCAAAGGCAGTCGACAAGTCCTTTTATGTCGACAACTGTTTGGAGAGCATACCAGTAAAAGAAGACGCTAAAATTATCGTCCAGAAGATGCGAGAGTTGCTAACGGACGGTGGTTTTGAAATACGACAGTGGGCTAGCAACATTCCTGCAGTGGTGGAAGATCTCCCACCAGATGCTCGTTCCGATGGCTGTGAGCTGTGGTTAACCTTAGGGGAGACGGACTCCACTGAAGCCACACTTGGACTGCTGTGGGAATGCAGCTCAGATGCCTTGCTGTACCGCCATAGACCCATCAGCTATGACTGCCTCAACATGAGGAATATGTATAAAATTCTTGCAAGCCAGTACGACGCCATAGGGTACCTAACTCCGTTCACAGCTCGAGCAAAAGTCATTGTCCAAGACCTGTGGAAGACAAAGCGCAACTGGGATGATGAACTTGAGCCGGGTGGTATCAAAACCCAGTGGCAAGCCTGGGAAAGTGAACTTCCCCATCTGACTGGAGTAAAGCTAAACAGATGCTACACACCCCCAAAGATCAAGACAGAGGCTGCTCATCGCCAACTTCACATTTTCGGTGATGCTTCGGAGAGAGTTTACGGAGCTGTGGCTTACCTGCGAACAGAAGATGAAGAACACAGCGTCCATGTTAGCTTCATCATGGCCAGGTCCCGTGTAGCCCCCAAACAGCAACCCTCGATGCCTCTTCTAGAGCTCTCTGCAGCCTTAGCAGGTGCCCAATTAGCTGATCTAATCCAGAAAGAGTTGACTCTTCCTCTCAACGATGTTACCATGTGGAGCGACTCCACTACTGTCCTCACCTGGCTAAAATCAGAATCCTGCCGGTATAAGGTGTTTGTTGGCACCCGTGTTGCTGAAATACAGACCCTAACCGATGTTGACAAGTGGCGTTACGTCGACACCAAGAACAACCCCGCTGACGACCTTACAAGAGGCAAGACCCTGGTTGACCTCGGCCGAGCCAACAGATGGAGAGATGGTCCTCCTTTTCTGTGGTTGTCCTCAGACATGTGGCCAGCTTACCCTTCCGCACAAACAGAAGACCCATCTGAGTTCAAGAAGTCGGCCTTCTTTGGTGCTGTCATAATTCAGCCTAACAACTTACCTGATCCGTCCGAATATGACACTTGGGGTGACCTTGTTACAGCTACCATACAGCATCTTCATGAGGCGGCCGACGGTGTTGATCCTGCCAATTTAGTTGACCAACGGGTTGATGTCGAGATGCGCCTTTATCAGCGTGCTCAAGAAGATTCCTTCCCAGAAAAGATTGCTTGCATCAAAGCAGGCAAAGAGCTTCCCCGTGGCAGCAGACTCGCTCCGGAGTATGACAAATCTTGCGCCCTTGTCAGAGTGGGAGGACGTCTTTGTCGTGCCCAAGATCTACCCGATGAAACCAAGCATCCCATTGTGATGGACCCAGCTCATCTCATTACAAGACTTGTCATCCGTGACTACGATGAGAAGTTGCTCCACTACGGACCTGAGCGTATACTGGCAGAAATCCGACGCAAGTTTTGGATACTACGCGGAAGAGAAGCTGTCCGAAAGCATCAACGCCAGTGCTTTGAATGTCAGAAGTGGAGAGCTGGACCTCAAGTTCCAAAGATGGGAGATTTGCCTCCGGCGCGTCTTCGTCTCTTCAAGCTTTCCTTCTATTCCACAGGGATAGACTGTTTTGGTCCGATGACATGCAAGATTGGGCGAAGAGGCGAGAAGCGTTGGGGGATTATCTTTAAGTGCATGACTACCAGAGCCATTCACCTGGACCTATTAGACAGCCTCGATACAGATGCGTTCTTGATGGCCTTCAGACGGTTCATCTCAAGACGGGGCAGACCACACGAGATCCTCTGTGACTGTGGCACAAATTTCAAAGGGGGCAATTCTGAGCTAAAAGACGCCTTTGCTGCCATGGATCCCATATTACAGCAGGAGCTCGCCAAGCACCAGGTCAAGTTCGTGTTCAACCCCCCGAAGGCTCCACACTTTGGAGGCACATGGGAACGCGAGATCAAGTCTTTGAAACATGGCCTGAGAGTCGCCCTGAATGTGCAGTCCGTTGCCGAGTCAGTACTACGCATCGTGCTCATCGAGGTTGAGGGAATCCTAAACTCGAAACCTCTGGGGTATGTTTCATCTAATGTTGCAGATCCCGATCCAGTCACTCCAAACCTTTTGCTGATGGGGCGGCATGATGCGTCCTTACCCCAGGTCGTCTACCCGGCTAGGGATCTACTTGGCAGACGACGCTGGAAGCACAGCCAGGTCCTTGCTGATCACTTTTGGTCCGGGTTCATCAAGTCCTACTTGCCGACTCTCCAGGAGCGCCAGAAGTGGCAGATAGACCGTCCCAACTTGACGACCAATGATGTCGTTATGATTGTCGACCCAGCACTCAGCAGAGCTCAGTGGCCCATAGGAAGAGTTGCGGAGACCTTTCCTGGTGCTGACGGTCGTGTCCGCACTGCCAGCGTGAGAGTACGAGGTAAAACCTACACTCGCCCAGTGGCACGACTGATACAGCTTCCTGAGGTCAGTGATGACAACCTACCTAAGGGTGATGACGCCATGCAACCTACCCAAGAGTGATGATGCCATGCAACCTACCCGAGGGTGATGACACTAACACCTGAACTGTTTTCTTAACTTTTAATTCATATGAACACTTTCTGGTTTAGTAAATTTAATGTACAAATTTAAGGGCGGCTGTACGAAAGTGTCTAAGCTGAAAACCTATATAGCGCCCTCTCGTGTTTGTGATTCTAGACAATTCCCTCGTGATTCTCGTTTCACTAACGTTCCTCAAACCGTTCCAATAAATCTCTCAATTATGTAGGTAATCCAACTAAAATCCTAGGTTAAACCCAATTTTCCTAATCATCTGTGTGCTGTCCTCATAACCGTTTGTAGATATTGAAAGTAAGTACATTTTATAGATGATTTTAAGGGATATTTTGTGGGTGTTTGTAACGGATAAACAATGTGGGTTTTCTTCTTGTCGGTACATGTGCATGTACAGTTTTATTGATATTTAGGGAATGTTCTCTTGCATCTAATCATCATTACTGGATAATTGAGTGTAATCTGAGGCTTATAATAGCTCGCCTAATTGCTCAGTTTGTCGGTTAATTTAGTTGATAATGGGTAACATTCCTTATTTCTCTACATGACTTTATAGGTCTCATGTCACATTATAATTCCAGTAGTTCCCAATATTTACTATTGTATTAATTTGGTTTTCTTGTAGAACCATGCCTTTCATTACACGGCTTACATTACACGGCCACCACTCCACGGCACTGCATCAAACAGACTTAATTCTTTCTTCATAATTGTAATTTGTGAACAATCAGTAATAAAAGGAGTGAAACACCAATCCTAGATTTCATCACCAGTCTCCCGACCTGCCCTTTCTTTCAGGCAGTGTATTTACTTCTTTCTTTCTCCATTCTTCCGTAAGAAAGTACATTTCTATTCTATTTCTCCTATAGGTAAATAAGACATGAATAAATGACAAAGAACGCAATTGTTTGAACTGTTGGTAGGTCGACAGTGGGCCGTACCGTACGTTTTAATCATAACTAGACTGTAGCATATCATTTCAATCTTGAATAACATTCAACCATCTGCCACTTCCTTGAAGACAGGACATTAATATTAACGATATTATTATTAATTATTGTATTTTATTTATTTATTTGTTATTTATTTAATTTTTCAATAATTAATAATAAATGTGTATTGTAACTAAATTCCAAGCGATTGAGAAGGGAGCAACAGGGATGCGGTGTCCGGTTTCAGGTAGGCGTTTCGGGCGGTTTCTGTCTTCCATCGGCCGCGTTTGGATATTAAGAAAGCAGGAACATGAGCATTGCAGGCGGCTGTGGCCCCTCCCGATCTCAGGCTGTGGAGGCCGTACAGGGATACATCAGGAACAATGGGTCGAAGTGCGTCCAAGATAATCTCGCGTGTACGAGAATAGCTTAGTGGATGAACGGTCGCAATGAGGCCCTTTTTGGTGCTGACCAGTCTGCGAAGCACGGGCAACGACGAGTCCACCGGATCGTCAACAGCGGCGAAGTACCGCTCGGCTGCGGTCACAGGGCAGGTATGTTGGAATGTCCTGGCTATTACAACCTCTGCTCCTTGTCTGAACTGGTCGCACTTTGACCGTGCGAGATGGATTGATAGACGGTCGTCTGTGATTCTACAGTCCTTTCGCGTGACCCCGGCTAGGTCGCTGAAACGCAGGAAGCAAGAAACAAGGCAAATAAAGACGATCCGCAAATCGGCGAGGGTGGCGTTTGGGTGTCCGTGGCTGTCAAGGATTTTTGTTAATATGTCCGGTGTGATAGGTTCCTTCCGAACAGGTGCCTTTGAGTTCAGGCGCTTGAAGCCCTCTAGGGTAGTTTTTACCATTGTGTTGTCTGTAGGGGAGGGCAAGCCGGCTAGGCTGTGGACCCACTTAACCGCCGCTACGACAGAATCGGCGACCGTCTTATGCCCTTGGGTAGCAAGATGTGCGATGAAAAGTGATAAGTGGAAAGGGTCAACAGGGAAGACGGAGACGCCGGTTTTGGAGGAAGCCCAGTCCTGCCATCTATTCCAGTAGGCGACGTATTTCTTGGTAGTCGAGCCCGCTTTGGCCGACATGAGCAGGGACGGTAGATTGGTCTTGGCCAGGTTGAGTAAACTGGTGTCGGAAAGGGCGCAAGTCAGGTTGTTCCAAACGCCTGTCAAAGACAAAATACACACGGCAACAGCAAATGGGTTCTACATACGCACAAAAAGCGTGAAGAGTAAAAAACATGATGCACAAGTATTCCTATACGGGCGTTCTTGAAAAAGAACGTAGCAAGAAGTATGAAATCGAACAATAATATAAAAGCCATCTGCGACCAAGGAGTCAAAGATGGACACAATACAATGGGTCAGAGATTCCTAAGATAAATAGGTGAAGTGCTTATTTCAGTTTATTAGATGTAGTAGAAAACAAAACACGAGAACAAATGTACTGTATTCCAATCCGGTGATGAGCGCCGGTCCAACGTTGAAGTTGGCACTCGGCGGCCACGAAAAACCCCCTTTTAGGAGGAAACGTGGGTGCATCCTGGGCGCTCAACAGGGGTGCACTCCCCTTGGACCGAATGTGGAAAATCTATGTGATTGCTTTTTATTTATTTATTATTATTATTTTTTAATTTACTTACTTTAGGGGTAGGGGTATTGGGTGGGAATTTCAGTGGCGTACGGTATGGTATACTGTTCTGACCGAGAGTGAGCTCAGGCGAGGCAAGCATGGCCATTATATACAATGCGTTGTTGCGTAACTGCATTTTATGCAAATGCATTCGCACCTGCCGTGCGAAAACGAATAGAAATTCAACTTTCTTTCTCCATTCTTCCGTAAGAAAGTACATTTCTATTCTATTTCTCCTATAGGTAAATAAGACATGAATAAATGACAAAGAACGCAATTGTTTGAACTGTTGGTAGGTCGACAGTGGGCCGTACCGTTGAGAACGCCAAAGAAAGGGAATACGTTGGGTTTGCGGCAAAAAATACCGGTGGTGCAAATTCTGCCTTCTGGTGTTAAAGAAAACATAAAAACAATTTAAGATAAAAGGGGGAGGGGTGGCAATAAGCCTCAAGTTGGCTAAACCGTTCGTCATGGAACGAAACCTATACAATTAGGTCTGGTACATCAAAGTGCACCATATCATAGGCACGTTCGGCAATAGCCGAGGTCAGAGCAACAAAAGCCTTTTTTTGTCTCTCTGGGGGAACAATTGTGATCGATTCGCAAGGCCAAGGACCAGAAATCTGGCGATTTGCTGAAAATTGATCGAGGAGAAATAAGGGGTGGAGTGAATGAAATACTCAAAAATCGCCAATCATGAATAGAGCTGTGCAAGTGGGTGCCGTCAGGACAAATAAAGGGCCAAAAGAAAGCGGAAGTCCATTTTGGAACAATGAGGGTGCCGACGCCACGACATTTCGCTAGATATCTCATAGTATGTACAATAAGAGAAACGGGAGGGCACAAATAATTGTTATCATATGACCAATCGTGACAAAAAGCGTCTACTCCCGCCGAATCTCGGCACCAAAACCTGGAATTATATCTCGGTGTTTTGCGAGTAGTAGAAGAAGCAAAGCGGTCAATTGAATGTGGGCCCCAAAGGTTATTGATAGAGGCGAATGTAGATTGGTCGATTGACCAATCGTCGTAATCACTTACTCTACTGATGCTATCTGCAATGGTATTTAAATTACGAGGGACCCATTCGGGTAAAATGACAATGTTGAACTGGAGACACAAAGAAAAAATGGACAAGGCCAGATCATGTAAATCGGACTTCGCACTGCCATGGGAAAGAATACGGGGAACATTAGCGTTGTCGGTATACCATCTAACCTTTTCGTGCGCAATTTCGTCGCGAAGTTCCAAAAGTACTTTATGGACGGCTGATAGTTCGCGCCAAGTTGAACTGCGCGATCGCTCGGAGTTAGACCATGAACCGCGAGGACTCAACGAGGGGGATCCCACGACATATAGCCACCGTAACCTGTAGCACTTGCGTCCGAGTATACAGAGCGAGAAGGGGTGTGTTGGTGTTTGATTGAGAACCCGTTGTACGTGTCAAGATTGGAACGCCAAAAGTTTAACTCCGATTCTACCCGATTCGAAATAATAATGGGGTCAGACCAAGAATGCCTGGTTTCAATAGATCGGTACATGTCGCGTGTCATGAGGCGTGTAACTGGGCCTAAAGCAAGGGTCATAGAGATAAGTTTGCCCGTGACGCGAGCGAGTGATCTAGCTTGAATGGGTTCAGAAAGGCGATATTTAGCTAATACGTCGTCTATAATTTGTACGAGCTTGTTGGTTTTTGCGGATGGCACTGTGAATTTCATGGTAAGGGAGTCGATGACGAGTCCGAGAAACTTAATGGTCGTGCTAGGCCGCCATGAGCATTTTGCTTTGTTAGTTACGAAACCGCTGAGGGAAATGGATTCATACACAATGAGGGAGTTCCGCAATGCGGAATGTAGAGATGATGAAATGATTAGACCGTCGTCGATATAGACAAATGAAGTGATGCCTTGTGCGCGCCAGTGATAAACTAGGGGCCTGATGAGCTTGGTGAATAAATGACATGCACTGGAAAGGCCAAATGGTAAGACGCGGAACACGAAGTATTTTGTGGTATTGTCAAATTGCCAAGAAAAACCAAGATATTTCTGGTGGGGAGGAAAGATATCTACGTGGTGGTAGCCGGATTCCAAGTCAAAACTAAAATAATATTGGTTATGGTCGAGGACTTGAGATATGTGCTCGAGATCTTCGTACTTGAATTTGGACTTGAATATGAATTGATTGGGATGCCGCATATCGAGCACCAATCTAAGCTTTTTTCCTGTGGCGACGGTTAAGGGGTTGCAACAGTAAGGTGGCGTGTCCACTTCAATAATGCATTGCTTTCGCAAGAGCTCTGAAATGGCTGATGCGACATAATCGGGGTGATCCAAACTGGACCTATTATTCTTGGCGAAAAATGGAGGTGGGGTTATGACAAAAGGAATTTTGTATCCCGAATCGATAACATCGACTACAAATTCACTGGCTCTCAAAACATTTTTCCAATAAGGCAAATGGGTTTTTAGTCTACCTTTTACTCCTTCGGGGGGATTGATGTTGCCTTGACGGTGGTCCCACTCTCTAGTTGGCATCGGCTGGTCTGGTTCCCTGCTGGCCGTGCTGACGCTGGAGAGCTCGGAGGGAGGGGCAGGCTGAACGAACATGGCCGTGGATGCCGCATTGGAAACAGATGCGGTTGTCGAAAGAGGCTCGGTAAGGACGAACAAACGGCTGGCGCTGAGGAGCAGAAACAGCAGTAGATGGGGCCTTGAAGTACGGCGTGATGGGGGCGAATCTGCTGGTAGCACGCTTCTTAGGGGCCGGTTTCTTGGAGGCGGCTGCCTTTTCGGCCTTCTTGATACGCTTTTCGTCTCCGGAGTCTGAAGCCAGTACGTCGGCCACATATTCCTTGACGACGCTCCAGCCGAGCTCCGACCTATCAGCCAGACGAATCAGTTTCTGCCGCTCCTGGATGGTTGTGACAGCGTTGTTGAGGTTTGACTTTGCGCAGTCAATGTCAAGTGACTCGATGCTCTGCAGAGCGGCCTAGACGAAAGACAACACTTTTTCGGAATGTTCAAATTGCTGCTTGTTCCCTTCTCTCTTGAAGGTGGGTATATTTGACGACAGACGCTGCTTTTTACATGCGCTTTCCACGCGGGTGTCCAGGGAGTTAGTTAAGGCTTGGATGGCCTGCAAGATCTCCTGGTTCTGGTCGGTTGACATCGTAATAACGTACAGCAACGTAAGAGAAAGAATTTCAGTGGCGTACGGTATGGTATACTGTTCTGACCGAGAGTGAGCTCAGGTGAGGCAAGCATGGCCATTATATACAATGCGTTGTTGCGTAACTGCATTTTATGCAAATGCATTCGCACCTGCCGTGCGAAAACGAATAGAAATTCAACTTCTCGGTGTGTAAATTATAAACTGGTTTGATGTATTCATTCATCCCGTTAAGATGCTTATTCAGCCAGAGCCAAATCACATAATTTGAATAGTATAAAACCAACAAGCGCGACGGCAAAGCAGGTGGCATACACGAAGCACCCTACGAAAAACCGATCATAGACATAGAGGTTTTTTGGGGTTCCATGTCTATGGTCCGATCATATCGCACCACACGTGTACATTATGGTCCCTCCGGCCGTGACCTTTCTACGTCTAGTCTTTGGATGGGTATACTAAGACGTTGTTCACACACCACCGCGAGGGGGTGCTATCGCGACAAACCATTGTATGTGCACTGTGGGGCAAATTTACACGCATCGTCGATTGAAAATTATCATGAATGGGTGGATTTCGGGGGTTGTATTTTATATTAAATATCGTTCAACTGACCTGTCTGAAGTTTTACAATCATGAATACTGAAAAAAGCAAGAAAAACGGCGTTCGTTTGTAACCGGAGTCAGGCAGTGGTTCTTGACCCGCGCAGTAAACAAACTTGTGCAGTAAAACAACTTGTGCAGTAAAAAAACTTGTCCTAGTGGAAAATTAACACGATTAGCCCAGACTGGATTCGAACCCGAGGCGATCGGGTTCCTGTGTTCGCCGGTGGCGCTATGGGGTAACAGGCAAAGTGAATACAAAAAAAGGGAACCTGTTGGTGCAACTAATGCTGCGTTCCAATCGCGTCGTGTTTATCGTGTTCACCAGTTCACGAGTCGTATAATGGCGTTATAATCGCCTGGTAACTCTTTTTTTCTTTATATTCACGACTTCATAAACGAATAAAATACTCGCGCATGCGTGTTGGTTCACGCAGGGGGAGGGGGGGGGGGGGGGGGGGGGGGGCAACAAAGTGCGCCACCAACATTGAAATGTATCTCATTCATTCTTCCACGCTCATGAGCCACACATCTCACACAGTAAATACGTATAGATCGCTACCGCGAAGCGCACCATTGAAACACGTACAAATTTGCAACGCGTTCGCTCCCCGAATTCAGTGATTTATACAACGTCCGCAAAGCCCGGTACACAGGCACGATCTACAAGAATTTTGTTTAGGGCGATGTCATTTTCTGCAATTTTCGTTAGAAAACAACACGATAAAACGCAAGGGGTTCACAGGCAGATTTTTATAAAAATTCAGTGTATCACTGCTACATCCTTTTTTAACGTATCCATGGAAAAAAATGAGTGGGTTCGAAGCACGATTTTTCACAATTTATCGATTATTATTGCCCTTTTTAGGGGAGGTATTTGTTAACGTTGTTTGAGTATTTGTGCACAATCTCCACGCGCATCAACGGTACGTCAACGCTTAATTTTGTTGGACTGCTTTTTTCCTTTTCAATACAATTTTTGTCATTGGATGATAAAAATTCAGGTAAATAACAACCTTTTACAACTACAAAAGACAAGATGTTAAGATTGGATGCCAAAAACTCTTTATTTTTCGCGTGAGAAAATGGTTCCCCCCTATTTTGAGAATGGACAGTACATCAGCGTTTCGCAATCACAGTCTCGAAGGGCCCCCCTCCGCCTCCCCCCCTCCCTGGGTTCACGTACGAGTTCTTATCTTGTGCGATAAAGAATGTCCTTGTACCGCACGACTGAGGCCGTGTCCGAAACGGGTGTCTAGAGCTACAGCTACGGCTATTGTCTACGTCGGCCATTTTGTAGAGCTGTCCGAAATGCCGTCTAGAGCTACAGCTACGGCTACAACGTCACAAAAATCTAGCCGTAAAGGAAGTTGTCTAGCTCAGGCAAAACAAAATGGCGGCAGCACTAACGTGTACGTTAATTTTGGAGCAAATTTTCGTTTATTTTTCAATGATAGTGCATTGAATTTAAACGACAAATACGACAAATACGTAAATATCAGCAGGTATTTCGACTGGCTGTAAACAAACATTGCGTAACATCTAGCAGACGATAATTGTTGTAAATTCTTACGTCGTAATTTCACAAACAAAACACTAATTCAAGCATCGCTTGGGGGCGCAATAACTAGCCGTAGGCTCTAACCGTAGCCACGTCCGAATTCCATTTGCCTTAGCGCCTACGTAGACGTAGCTGTAGCTGTAGACGTAGACCGTAGCCCTAGACACTCGTTTCGGACACGGCCTAACTGGACTGTGCGCGTGTGTCGTGCTGTTTGGAACGCAACCTACTCGTGAACATGGAGAAATTCAGGGTGAACAGGATAAATACGACGCGATTGGAACGAAGCATAAGTCACTGTTATTCTGTTATAGCGCCCTCTTGCAAGTTACTTATTGGAGTTCACGGATGCTACTAAAAACACACACAAACGCCAAATCTTGCGTCATTTCTGAAAGATCATTCGATAATTTGAGATCCTTGCGAGTTGCGACCCCCTTTTGGTAGAACTTAAAGGATTCAAGGAGGTAAATTATTGTCTTCCTTTGCATACAGAGTTTACTTAATGGGTTTAGTTTAATTTAGGGAAATTTGTACCGAATGTTTACCTCGCACTCCTGGATATTCGGTATCACATGTACTTGTACATGTTAGTTTATGCAATCATACTTGTTGTACACATGTTATTTCTTAAACATTTTAATGTAAATCTGTATGACTTTTTTTATTGTTAGTTTTCACAGAGCTGAAGCCATAACTGTTGATGTATTAAATGCTTCTGTAGAGACCCTTGAACCCTGAGCCTGAAGTCGAACTCTGGCAGCTGTTTTAAACGTCTGCAATTACAGTTGTGTGACGTCTCACCCCTCTGGGCAGAAGAGAGGCTGCAAGGGCGCCCCCTCCACAGAGTGAGACGCGGACGGCACGTACCGGAAAGTCTCTGAGCGGCTAGAGACGAGTCCGTTGGGATGGAAATATACCGTCCCAGCATCGGCAGCCTATTTGGTACTGGCTATGGCTTATTATCAGACTTGATTATCTGTAACCCAATCCCTAATGAAGACTCAGAAGACATCAATCAGATAGCAGGTTGACACAGAGTTTACGGCCGAGTTCGGGCGGTCCGTTCTTGACACGCGTAACTTGTTCTTGCAAAACCCTGGTGGATAGGTGGTGTGTGTTCTTGTTCCGAGTGCAATGTTCACGGGTCGCGTTCCCGCCGTTCGAGCGCGAGAACAGAGTTCGCGTGTCAAGAACAGACCACCCGAACTCGGCCATTATGTACAACAAATACTGGATACTGGTTTATTCAAGGTCCAATCAACTCAACTCACAATAATCAACAGAGGGCGTCTTTGTTCACACTTATCTCCCAACACAATGCTCAGATCCCTCCGCCTTGTATGAATACGACAAGGAACAACCTTAGACCACTTAATTAATCCTGACGATAGAGGGCGCTTTCCAATAGGGGACTATGGACCAATACACAGTTGCGGCGTATGACCCCATGCATGCACTATTGCTCGATAGCTTGTAATAAGTCTAGGGCCACAACCAGACTAGGGATGTCGCCCCACTCAGCTAATGCTGTGTGGGTTCCGGCAACAAGCCCTTATCACGCACCGACCGCACAACACTGGTATAGCCCTTTGACCCAAAACCCGCCTACAATAACAGCACACAAATCAAGACAGCAATGCACCAGTACCGCAAGCCAAGCATAAGGTGCGGGTCCGTTCAGGATGTACAGGAGACAATTCTCAGAGACAGCTGCCCCTCGCAACTAATGCTGCAAGAGTCACGGCAACTAGCCCCTACTTCGACCGATCGCACCACCAAGGCCCCTCAGAGGGTTCTAATGTCTCCACACAACCTATTACGGCCCCTACCACCTATCAGTATCAAGCAAGGTAGCGGGTACTTACCGAGAATCTGTCAGATTCTTCCTGTGGACCTAACAAGTAAGGTCCAAAAGCCCTTCTGCTGTCTGTGCAAGCGCCTTTTATAGCCTCGCGGCAGCCTTGCGCTTGCGCTGTGCGCGCTATACGTGAGCGAAGCAGTGACCCACACTGTCCAATCAGTGTACGCTGGGCGGAGCATGATCGCTGTATAAGACATTATCACTGCCATGCTAACGCGCGCAACCCTAAACTGTACTCGCCCTGTCGCGCCGTGCTAGCGTCCTCTGTCGCGTTACAGTTGTTACAGTGAAAACTCAGTTCCAAGGCAGTCATCGGATACACATGGGACTACCGGGGGCTGTTGTGTTTTACATCAGATTGGCCTCGCACTACCAGGTCCAGGGGCTACCATTTCGTACATCGGATTGGTGTTACACTACCAGAGACTACCGTATCGTACATCGGACTGACATCGGATATACCGGAGCCTACCGTATCATACATACATTCATTCATTCATTTATTTATTTATTCATCATGAAAACATAAAAATTGTCTCCCCAGTCATTGCAAAAACACATATAAAATTATAGCGGTTAAGATTGTTTTTAAAATATATACATTGTACATTTGTCTTCATTCAAACCTTTATATCTCCTCTATCTAGAAAAAAATGTTATTATACTGTCTAATGGCTGATGGGAGAAAAGAATTCCTAAACCGATTTGTATTAATGCGAGGGAGTCTTATTCGACCCGACCTGTTAAAAATAACACTGGAATGCAAAGGGTGGTCTTTTCCCGACACAATTAGTGGAATTTGGCCCCCATCCATGCCATCAGACTTCTGAGACGAGGAACAAGAATTACGACATCCATCAAGGAACTCTTGCAATATGAACTGAAGACATTTGTTTGACCATGTTGTCTGAATACATTTTGAGATACTCATAAAACTGCGTTTCATCTGGCTTTACACATTATTATGTGGAGCTAGATTTAGGTTGCTGCGTTTTTCTGCGTATTTAATTGAGCTTGTAAACTTAATGTAAGTGTTTGTAGAATTGCCTATGTTGTGTACTGTATACTTGCATGTATCTTTGCGCATTACCATACACATTTTGTGTTCATATCAGTTACGTATGAAGTTACTGATTTATGTAAGCATGGTGTCGAATGCCTATTTTTCAATTTGAAGATTTTGTGTGATATTTTGACAACCGATTTATTGTTCGGCACTACATTTCCATGTACATGTATATGTATAACTTGCGGTACCTACCTTCCACTATCACTAATTTATAGTTTTAAGGTACAGTTACATGCGCTATAATGTCTGCCACTGACAGGCCAGAGAAAATGGAACAGGATAAGGAACCTATTTTCTTCATGAAAGACACACCCAATACTAACCCGTCAAGTACAGCTGCGAATTCACCTCATCCTCCTGCATCCAGTAGCGATAAACTTCATGCAGCACAATCTGACCGTTTGGAAACCCGTTCAAGAAATCCACTTCCTTCCGAAGCAATTCTTCCCGAGATTCGATTATATATACAAAGGCTGCTCTCGCTGCTGAAGCTGCAGCTTTGAAGGCCCAACTTGAATTTGTCGACATCAAGGCAGCGAAATAGGCAGAAATCGAGAAAAGTCAGGCGGAACTTACGAAACTACAAACATTGCGTAATCTCCATGCTAGAAGCAAAAATACATGCCAATGACGGGATCTTAAATGAAGAATTCACTCCCTCTGACATTGAAGAAATTGGAGAGGTTGAAAATCGTGACATGATGGTGAGGGAATACCTACAGTCACTGCCCAACTGCCGTGACAATGTAAGCCCAACTGATGAGCCACAAACATCGACAGGGTCTGAACGACATTCAGTAAATTCATTTTGGGGAAGAAGAAAGCAGCCTCTACGTGGCTTTCCCTACAAGTAGCCTATAAGCGAAATTAGCTTACAAGCGAAACTAATGCTTTCACCACGTCTGCAGACTGCAATAAGACTGAGACACAAATGTCGTTGTCATGACAAGCGGCATCTACAGTTGCTGTCGAAAGTCGAGGTCTAATGCTAATGCAGCTTAACGTTGAGGGCCTCAACATTGCCAAGCTCAGCGTCGTCGAACAGATCGCCACCAGGAATAGGTTGACTTTTGTTATACTGCAGGAAACTCACAAGGATAACAAGAACTTTCTGAAGTTACCTGGGTACACGCTGGCTGGTTATACCGCCGACGAACACCACGGCATAGCTACCTTCGTCCGAAATGACATCACTTGGAGAGATAGCACAGTCCACTGAGAGTGTAGAGGTAGAATGGGTCAGCACCAGAGTGCAAGACACCACCATTGTCAACATTTACAAGCCCCCGTCAAGTAGGCTGGTCCAAACATCTCTACCAGATGTCCCTGCCCCCGCAGTCTATGATGGTGACTTTAACTGCCACCACACAGATTGGGCCTACAGCAGTTCCAACGCTGATGGTAACTTCTTGGTAGAATGGGCCTCTGCCGCAGATGCAACCGGTAAGACGCATCCTGGGCACATTTCCCAGGTCACACCATCGACCGTCGCTGATAACCATTCCATCGTTGTTTCAGCCTGTGGAAGGGAAAGACGTCAAAAAGTGGAACTTCCGAAAGGCAAACTGGGTAGGTTTCACGGAATACGTGAATAATGTAGCAGCCGATTTCCCGCCTGCGCATCCAGATAACCTCGATAGTGCCTATGATTCCTACTGCAAGGTACTACTCACTGCCGCCAAAAAGAACATCCCCAGGCCTACACCCCCTGCTGGGATGACGAATGTAAAGATCTACTTAGCGCCCATGAAGAAGCAACAACAAACGAAGTCAGGGATAACGCAGCCACTGATCTTTTCTGTAGGCTCGATGAGAAACGTAGGCAGAGACGGACAGAGACTGTAGAATCGATAGATTTCACACATTCCAGCCGTCGGGGAAAAGGCTGGCGCCGTCTTCCTAGATCTCACTGCTGCGTACGATACTGTTTGGCTGCGCGGACTCCACATGAAGCTCCTGGAGACCATCCCAGACAAACACATGGTGAATTTCATAATGGAAATGCTGAGTAACCGCAGCTTTCGGCTTTATACCATCAAAAGCCAACGAAGCAGGGTAAGGCAGCTCAAAAACGGGGTTCCACAAGGCTCAGTGCTGGCCCCGAAGTTGTTTAACATTCATATCTATAACCTGCCGGCAACTCAGTCGGAGAAGTATGGTTACGCGGACGACCTGGCTATCCTTCTCAACAAGCCATCCTGGGTAGCAACAGAAGAGGGCCTCACCGAAAACAGGTCCTGTCATCATACCTGACTAACTGGCGCCTTAAGCTCAGCATGGGTAAGACGATGTCATCGATGTTTCACCTTAACAACAAAGAAGCATCGCGTGAGATGAACGTCATGGTAGACCAAACCCGCCTGCAGTTCTAGTCCATTCCCACGTACCTTGGTGTGAAGCTGGAAAGAACGTTGACTTTCAAACAACACCTGGAAAATGTCAAAGCAAAGGCAACTGCCCGATTAGACTTGATACGTCGACTCGCTGGTACCAAATGGGAAGCTGCGACGAAGACGCTGCGTATCTCCACTCAGGCCCTGGTGTTCTCCACAGCTGAATACTGCGCTCCGGTCTGGTGCCGAAGCCCCCACGTCAAGAAACTAGATGCAGTCCTCAACAGCGCTTTGCGGATCGTCTCAGGGTGCCTTTGTGCCACACCAGTGAACCAACTGCCTATCCTAGCAGGTATTGCCCCAGCCAGCGTCAGACAAGAAGCGGCTATGCTAGCTCTCTCCCGAAAGGCCCAGGCAAGATAATTCCACCTCCTTCACAGGGTTGTCACGGAGAGGCCACAACGTGCGCGCCTCAAATCCCGGCGCCCGTTTGCCTAGACTTGATCCAAGTCGGGATTCTGTGGTAACATTGCTCATGGTCATCCACACTGCGCCTCGCGTCACGTCCACGCTTATCAGTAGCGCGCCCTCATGCGCCACCCATGCTCATGTGTGGTTCAGAAACCCCGACTTGACGAATCTGCCACACGTTTGTACACAACCTATGGGCTCATCTACCGAAAACGGTAGCGGCCAATCAAATTGCAGAATTGTATAAATTAGCATATATCTGTAATAATAAGAACTTTGACCCAGTTGTGTGACGGACGTACGTGGACATGTGATGTACAATGTACACAATTAAGTACATACACACGTACATAGTGTACATTATGTGTAAATGTACAAACGGTTTAATAGTCTAGCTATCGTGTACATTTTCCGGCCGTTAAGTTTGCACTATACCGTACTCTAACTAAATAAACGAAGTATGGACGCAGTTATTGAATTTGAAAAAGGCATCTAGTGACAGTACTGCCTACCATTCCTCCATAGTCCGTTAACTGTTAGCGGTGTACGGACTAGCTAAATACATCGCGCATAACCATGTGATGCGTATGCAAATAATTTATGAATAACTACATATCACCGCGGGGGGTTTGATTGGCCGATCCGTCAAGTCGGATTTACTGCACTGACATGATGACATCACGTTGATGCCGATAGCGGAACGACAACCAGATGAGGGCGACTTTTTTCTAAGGCAAACAAAGCATGCACATAACTATTCGGCCGGATTGACGAAAGCAAATTGGTAGTCTTAACTCCATGGTAAGTCCGACTTGGGTCAAGTCTACCGTTTGCCATGCATGCCCACGAACTGCTCGCAACATCAGCACACATCTCTAAGGCCGCCTGGGTAAAGACCAGCTATGGTGCGTCCATGAAAAGCTGGGGACTGGCAGAAAGCGCTTCCTGCAATTGCGGAGAACCAATCCAGACAGTAGACCACATCATCACCACCTCCCAAAAACACTGGCCACCGCACGGTGAATGCGGCCTGATCGACCTGGACGACGACACATTGGCCTGGCTCGCCTCGACAGAGCTGCAAGTCTAAAGACATACGACAGAAGACAGAGTGAATTCAGAGTGAATTCAGAGATTTCACATAAACCGAAGGATGCAACACCAGCAGTCAACGACAGAAGCGACTTGAGTGACCTGGCCAAGATCTTCGCCAATCAGTTGAACTTGAGTCGTTTTCCCCCGCCACTGGTGTGTTTTCAGGTGACCCGCTGGAATATCCCGGTTGGCGAAACATTAATTGAGAAAAGAGGTGTGCCCCCACTACTTAAAAAGATACTTGACTGGTCCAGCCAAGGAAGCAGTCGATGGATTCCTCATCTTATCGAGTGATGATGCCTTCAATCAAGCAAAGGTCCTACTGCGGAAGAGATATGGTGATCCTTTTGTCATCGCCAATGCGTTCAGAGACAAGCTAGATACATGACCTAAAATAGCCCCCAGAGATAGCAAGGGTTTGCGAAATCAGGCTGGTTTTCTTCGACAATGCGAATCTGCGATGAAGTCAAATGAGAATCTGAACATACTCAATGATGACAGTGAAAACCGAAAACGTCTAACTATAAGCTACCAGACTGGCTACTCCCGAGATGGAGTCGAAAGGCACACGAATGGAAGGAAAAACACAACAAATCTCCGCCCTACACGGAATTCGTCAAGTTTGTTGTTAAAGAAGCCGATCTTGCATGCGACGCAGTAACGTCTCTGCAGCCTCTCAAGGCAGAAAGGCCCTCTGTGATAATATGAAGGAAGATGTTAGAAGTGCCAGAAAGGACTTCAAGAGAACTGCAGGAGCAAGCACATTCTCGACTGGGACTGAGACGAAACCAGAAAGGGTTTCTCCAGATCAAGCTTGTCTATTCTGCGATAGAAGGTACCATCAGCTTGACGACTGCCGGATTTTCCTCCAAAACACTTGAAAAGAAGAAACAATTCGTGATGAAGAAGGGACTTTGCTTTGCCTACTTAACTCATGGACACAGGTCGAAGCAGTGTCGCAAGAGGAAAACCTGCCAGACGTGCAAACGACGACACCCGACTTCACTTAATGGCGATGTCAAGGAGATGGCATCCCCAAGCCCAAAGGCGGAGAATGAACCACCTAAACCAGTGGTGTTGTCAACAAACTCCCATACAAGAGAGAACAACTCCATTGACACATGTGCTCAAGGAAAGAGTTCGATGATCGTGCCTATATGGTTGTCACATTCTAACAGGCCCAATCAGGAAAGGCTTGTGTACGTACTCCTGGACACACAGCCAGACACCACATTTATTTTAGATGATACTTGTAATGGTCCTAGAGTCCAGTTGTTGCTATCTACGATGTTCTCATCCGATCAGCGAGTAGAATCTCGGAAGATCCGAGGACTACAAGTGCGAGGATATGACAGTAATCTGAGAGTGCCACTCCCCACGGCATACACAGGGGGCACAATGCCAGCCAATCGCACACACATACCTACGGCAGAAATGGCAAGACGCTGGCCCCACTTGAACAAGATAGCAGACGAGCTAATGCCCGTGGCTGACTGCGAAATTGAAATCCAAATTGGATACAAGTGCCCACATGCCCTATCCCCTTGTGAAGTGATTGCACCAGTGGACAACGAGCCATATGGTCAAAAAACAGACCTTGGTTGGGGAATCATAGGAATTGTTGACCAAGACCTGAGGGAGAATGAATCTGATCCTCTTGGAGTGAGCCATATAATCCTTGCATGCGAGAACCTGATGTCTTCATCGAATGCAGATTTTCAAGTTGGCATGAATCCTGTGCGAGACCGAACCTGCTTGCATTTAGAACACACGTCAAAGAGGTCATCAAACCCTCGGAGATCGTTGAGATGATGAAACTTGACTTTTCAGAAAGAAAGTCAAGCGACGTTCCAGTTTCGATTGATGACCGCAAGTATATGAAGAAGATGCAAGAAGGGATCCGTCAAAAATCAGATGGTCATTGCGTCATGCCACTTCCTTTCAATGAGACTGAACCTCCTGAACTGCCGAACAAAATGATGCAAGCCGTTTGCCGCTTAGTCCAGCTAAAGAAGCGTTTCACAAGGGATCAAGCGTACCATCGAGACTACTGTTCCTTCATGCAGTAGCGGTTACGCAGAACGTGTCTCAGAATCTGAGCTAGCATGAGAAGACAGTGGTCATGTTTGGTATATACACCACCATGGTGTATATCACGCCAAGAAGCCTGGGAAGATCAGGATAGTCTTTGATTGTAGTGCTAGGTATCGAGAAGAATGCCTCAACGGTCACCTTCTTCAGGGTCCCGATCTTACCAATGCGCTCATAGGCGTACTCTGCAGATTTAAAAGAAAATCTGTTGCACTCGTATGCGACGTTGAACAGATGTTCTACCAATTCCAAGTTAATGTGGAGCATTGCAACTTTCTCAGATTCCTGTGGTGGGACAACGGATGCTATGAAAAAGATCCTCGGGTGTTTCGTATGAAGGTACATCTGTTCGGCGCCACGTCATCTCCTGGATGTGCAAATTTTGGCCTGAGGCAGATAGCTGACGACTTCGAATCTGAGCTTGGGTCTGCGGCAGCTAACTTCGTGCAACGCAATTTCTATGTGGACGATGGGTTGATGTTAGTTCCAACCAAAAAATAAGCTATTGACCTGATCCAGAAGACGAAGGATCTCTGCAAACGAGGTGGCCTGCGTCTACACAAGTTCGTCAGTAATTCTTTGGAGGTCATCAATGCAGTTGCACCTGAAGACCGTGCAAAGGGCATTAAGAATCTAGATCTTCGATTCGACTCTTTACATGTTGAAAGAGCCCTCGGAATTTAGTGGTGTATTGCATCAGATACCTTCCAGTTTCGCATCACCCTAAAGGACCAGCCACTGACGAAACGTGGAATACTATCTACAGTCTGCTCTGTTTACGATCCACTGGGACTGGTAGCACCTGTCGTACTTGTTAGAAAACAGCCTCTGCAGAGACCAAGCTGACTGGGATGATCCACTCCCAGATCCACTTAGATCTTGATGGGTGCGATGGCGGAGCAGCCTGATTCATCTCCAAGACCTGAAGGTATCGAGATGTTTTCAGCCAGATGACTTTGGAGATGTAAAATCCGTTGAAGTTCATCATTTTTTGGATGCCAGCAGCACTGGATATGCACATCACTGCAGTGTTCATACCTGAGACTTCAAAATGCAGAAGGAAGAGTCCACTGTGTCCTAGTGATGGGCAAGTGTAGAGTCTGCCCACTGAAGACTGTCACAATCCCTCGCTTGGAACTTAATGCAGCAGTTGTGTCTGTACGAGTAAGTGCTCTTTTACAGCGAAATATTCTGGACGGACAGTCAAGTTGTCCTTGGATATGTAGCCAACGATTCTCGTAGATTCCACACCTTTGTGGCAAACAGGGTTCAGCGTATCCGAGACCAAACCGAGCCAAACCAGTGGTGACACGTACGCTCGGGTGTCAACCCAGCAGATGATGGGTCAAGAGGCATCTCTGTGCATGAATTGGTCAATCAGTCAAGGTGGCTACATGGTTCGGAATTTTTGTGGGAAAGGGACATTCCGATCGAGATTGAAGCCACCGGTCCAACAGTATTTCCTGACGACCCCGAAGTAAAGAAAGTACAGGCATTCTCCACACATTCGTCTCCAAAGCAATCCATGCTAGAACGTCTGGAGAGATTCTCACAATGGCATAGAGCCAAAGGTGCAGTAGCAGCCTGCCTGAAGCTAAAACAACGCCTGAAGTCTCACTGCGTGAAGAGAGAACAAAGGATCGAGTCAATCAAAACACTGATGGAAAGAGCGATCCTTCTCTATGAGCCAGCTACAGTTGAACAGCTCTATCAATCAGAAGTTGAGATCATTCGACTCCTTCAAAGACATGCCTTTGCGAGTGAAATGTAGATTCTGGAGTCGCTTGCTGTCAGTAGCAACTGCGTTGATCGACAAATAGCCAGAGTCCGAAACAAAGCCATGAGAAAGACAAGCTGTCTGTATAGACTAGACCCGTTCATCGATGAAGATAGTGTAATGCGAGTTGGAGGCATATCAAGAGGGCTGACCTTCCTCCCAACTTCAAACACCCAGCGATACTCCCTATAGAAGTCATCACATCACCGACCTGATAATCCGACACTGTCATGAAGTAACTGGTCATCAAGGACAAAGTATGACTACTAACCAGATCAGGTCAAGTGGCTATTGGATTATTGGTTGCACCTCTGCTGTCTCGAACCTAATCTCAAAATGTGTCAAATGCAGAAAGCTGTATAAACCAGTCCTAGAGCGGAAGATGGCAAACCTGCCGGGGACAGACTTGAACCTGTGCCTTCCTTCACCTATTGCGGTGCCGATCTGTTCGGGCCATGGTATATATAAAGGAAGGCCGCAGGGAACTGAAAAGATACGGCGTTCTTTTCACCTGTATGAGTTCCCGAGCGATCCACATCGAGACCACGACCTTACTCAGTACTGATGCCCTTATCAGTGCTTTGCGAAGATTCATCGCCATTTGAGGACCTATCCGACAACTGAGAAGTGGCCAAGGCACTAATTTTGTTGGAACGCGATCAGAGATCAATGAAGCCCTGATGGAAATGAACACTGATCATATCAGACATTTCCTAGTCAAGCAAAACTGTGACCTAGTCGACTTCAAGATGAACAAACCGTCTGCAAGCCATACCGGAGGAGTCTGGGAGAGGCAAATACGCTCAGTGCGAGGAGTACTTTCATCTCTGATGAAACAAATGGGCTCACACCTGGATGATGAATCCCTGAGGACACTCGTGAGGGAGGCAGCTGCCGTCATAAACAGCAGATCGACAACCTTAACGACCCAACTTCGTTAGCCCCCCTAACTCTGAATCACTTGCTGACTATGAAGTCAACGTTGGTGTTGCCACCTCCTGGATGCTCCCAACGCACCGATCTCTACTCAAAGAAAAGATGGCGTCGAGTCCAATTCCTTGCGAATGAATTTTGGAATCGCTAGAGAAAAGAATACATCCAGACATTGCAGATAAGACAGAAGTGGACTCGTCCGCATCCCAACCTCGAAATTGGTGACATTGTGATTGTCAAGGATGACAAGCTTCCTCGCAACAGGTGACAACTCGGCCGTGTTGAAGACGTCTATCCAGGAAAGGATGGTCTTGTACGTAGCGCGCGTCTCCTTCTAGGCGACCCAGTGCTCGATGCAGAAGACAAGCAGACGCATCCTAGAAAATACTTGAACATTCAGTGCAGAAGCTAGTTCTGCTTGTCACAGACAAGGAGACCGGACCGGAGAGACCCCCGTCGAGGAGGCTCAATAAGTTGACTTAGAACACCAAGGAATCAAACTGGTCGTAACCTTTATTATTGCTGACATAGCTTTGCCAAGAACTTAGTGTTAGGTTTAGAATAGTTAAGCGTAGCTAATGAGTTTATCGTTTAGTAATTTTAAGGGTCCATTGACTTACAATACAAGTTTGTTGTTTAATGTTTCTCTGTTAGAAAAATTAGAGTAATTTTAAAAAGCCATGTTGGTGCAGCTAAGTCACTGTTATTCTGTTATAGCGCCCTCTTGCAAGTTACTTATTGGAGTTCACGGATGCTACTAAAAACACACACAAACAACTAAACCTCATTTCTGATAGATCATTCGAGAATTTGAGATCCTTGCGACCCCCTTTTGGTAGAACTTAAAGGATTCAAGGAGGTAAATGATTGTCTTCTTTTGCATACAGAGATTACTTAATGGGTTTGGTTTGATTTAGGGAAATTTGTACCGAATGTTTACCTCTCACTCCTGAATATTCGGTATCACATGTACATGTACATGTACATGTAGTTAGTTTATGCAATCATACTTGTTGTACACATCATGTTATTTCTGTATGACTCTCTTTATTGTTAGTTTTCACGGAGCTGAAGCAAGAACTGTTGATGTATTAAATGCTTCTGTAGAGACCCTTGAACCCTGAAGTCGAACTCTGGCAGCTGTTTCAAACGTCTGCGATTACAGTTGTTACAGAACTCTTAATAGTGAATACATTGCAGAAATGTAATAATTCTGTCGTGTCTTTTATTGAAACACGCACCGCGCGTCATTAGGGACTTTTCGATTTGCACGTTTACTATAGTAGACTGCGACGTATGCGGTCATTTGTGAAGCAGTGCGCATGCGCATCGACGAACTCGTCCTTCGTAGCAGAATTCTCGAACGCGTTCAACCTTGTTTTGCCGTCGTTGGAAAACTGTGACGACATAGTGTGCATATCACTGGGACTTTTCGATTTGCACGTTTACTAGTAGACTGCGACGTATGCGGTCATTTGTGAAGCAGTGCGCATGCGCATCGACGAACTCGTCGTTCGTAGCAGAATTCTCGAACGCGTTCAACCTTGTTTTGCCGTCGTTGGAAAACTGTGACGACATAGTGTGCATATCACTATTTTGTAGAAACGAAACACCACATCAGGAAAGAAACACCACATTTGAAGTTACAAAATGGACCCGATTGACTTGATTCTTCAAGCAGAGAGTGGTGGAAGCGTAAGTTCGCTAAAATTAACACATTTTCTTGTCTGTAATTTCCCTTAAATAAAAATTCTTGTAGAATAATCCATAAAATGAACGCATTTTATTTATGCATCGCCAATTTGTTGCAGCATAATTATCGAGTACAGTCCTATGCACCGAAATTGGATCATCCTTCCTGAACCTTCACATACAAAATAAAGAAAATAATTGTGAAAAATAATTTGACTATGAGTTGCTGTACAAGCATTTCTACAACTTCAAGTAGTGTGAAATCGAAAAGGCAATAACAACATTCAGCGTGCCCGCATACGTCGCAGTCTACTTGGGACCGCATGGGCGGATACAGGGGGGGGGGTCCAAGGGGTCCGGACCCCCCCTTTTTTCTTGAGTGAAAAAAAAAAAAAACACGAAAAAACCGGAAAAAACGAAAAAAAACCCGAAAAAAACGAAAAAATGTATTTCACCTAACAAGCAACGTACATACATGTACACGCATACACACGTGTATTATTCTCAAACCACACACACAAAATAACAACCATATAGACTATGATTTGACTTTTTTGGCTTAGTTTTTCGAGCCGCTAGTTTGTTTATTCCTTCTTATTGCATTTCAGGCAATTACATTTTTTTTTTTTTTAACGCTTTCATAAGCTTGAACGGGGCAGGCTTGCCCCAAATGCCATGCTTGGCTCACCACTGGGCCCATTTACTTGGCAGACTTGCCAATAAAAACACTGGAATTTCACCGTTTGAAGTGACGGTTGAGTAGCCCCAGCAGAACGAGTGCAATAGGCGCTAACCACAGTGTTTATATATTTGTCACGTGACCTAAATTTAAGCTAAATTTATGTAAATTACTAAACACTAAATTGGAACAAACACGCCGCTTTTTCCACCGTTTGTAGAGACGGTCGGAATAAACCCCGCTAGCACAAGCGGGCGTTTGGCGTGTAGTTTTTTAAAGATTAAACACAACTTGTAACATTTTATTTTAACATACAACTTTAAATTAAACTTACTTAATAACTACTAGGGCTTGTAATTTGTTTATTATTTTAAATGGAGTCACTGCCGGTCGCTCCCAGCCAAATCCTGCCTATGTTAAGTATGCCTAAGGTTTATGACCAATTAACCGTTACCTCATTTTACACGTAGTGTGAGTCAGTGTGCGCTGTTTTTAAATCCAAACTTCCAATACCGGTATCCATAATATACTCCTCTGGTCAAAATTTATTTCAAGTTATCATTCCAGCTAAAAATGGTAAATATTAGATTTTAAAAAAAAATGGTATAAAAATCAGGCTTCATATTGCCACAACATTAACAAAAAATAGGTAGAAATTGGCCTCAGATTGCGCCAGAGAGCACCTAATAAACCAAAAAAATTCAGGGCCCTTAAGCGGGCCCTGAACCCCGGCCGCAGGGACTTCGCGCTACGCGCTCGTGATGTGCGCTTCGCGTACATGCTTCCCAGTTACATGTACTCAAATTGTTACACACCCACATTTTTTTTTTACACACCCAATTCAAAAAATCCTGCCCAAGACCTTGGGTGGACCCCCCCTTTAAAAAAATCCTGGATCCGCCCATGGACCGCATACGTCGCAGTCCACGTGTGAACGTGCAAATCGAAAAGTCCCTATTGAAATTCCCTGCGGCCGCCTGTCCCATCCAGCATGTGCTGTGTTCGCCCGCCGCCGCACAGGCTCGCGGTGAAAGCCGATGTGGACGGTAATTCTGTCCCCTGGTAAAATTGTCCGGGGGACAGAATTACCTAGGTAAAAGTGTCCCCCTGGAGCCGTTAATTCTGCCCCCTCCAGTTTATTCTGTCCCCTCTCTAGGTAATTTTGTCCCCCCAAATGTTCCACACATAAGTGGTTATTCTGATGTTAATTCAATTATAAGCCCACAGTGTATTTATTATTTGAACTTCCCTTCCCTTCATCGATTCATCAAAATAAAAATAACTTTATTAATTAAATCAACCGGTCTACGTTTCTGCAAGAAAGGGAAAATGGCAGTAATCAGTATTTTCAGACTTCTTGCACGCGTACAAATTCTCAACCCGGTGGTACGTACGTACGTATGTACGTACGGGTACGGATAGCGCATTTTGTCGTCGTGGCCGAATTTGTGGAGAAGGTGCAGCGACTTCTAGAGTTCCTGTCTTCAGGACAACACCCTCCAGGCCTGGATAAAAAAGGGGCCCTGAGGAGAAAAGCCAAGTCATTCAGTTTGGAAGGGGGGAACCTGTACTACAGTGGACGGCTGGTTGTTGCGTCTAGTGGGTGCTAGACTTGTGACGTTGCCGCATGAGACAAATTTACCAGGGAGACACGTTTAACGTTGGGCAGGCGGACAGAATTACACGGAGAGGGACAGCAATACCTAGGTGCGCATGCACACTAATAATAATGGCAACATGCAAAATCTGTACAGCCAGCCACACACTGCGCAAAACGTCATGAGCTTTACTTCTCCTCTTGCGCCGATTACCTTTGGCAAAGATTGTACTAGTGTGTAGCATGAATTTCAGACTCATACTGACTCATTGGCTAGTAGTATTACGCAATGAGGTGTTTCACGGTAATATGCGCCCTCTTGTTCACGGGGGAAATTTACACGCGTTGCTGTGTATATAATACGCATCGTCGATTGAAAACTTTTGCGCTTCCAAGTTATCATGCGTTCATTCTGAATGTGCGGGCGTCTACGTCTAGCAGCAACGCGTGTTCATTTTGCTCCGTGAACAAGATGGCGCATATTACCGTGAAACACCTTATTCAAGCCCCTTTGAAACCAATGTAAAATCAATCACGTTCAGGGCCAAGTTTCATGCAAACCGACGTCACTGGGGTTTCTCAAACAACAGATTATCAGATTATTGTCGTGGCCTTTATCTTTCCATTTCTTTTACATTTTTAGTGGGTTAGCCTATTACATATTTTAATATTTACACCAAAAGAAACTCACCTCCCGAAAAGTACCATTTTCGTTACAAACGTGGTGAACGAACGCTCCGTTCAAGGGTTCCGCCATGTTTCATCTTTACCCAATAGGTAAATCAACGTTATTCCCTAAACCGCTTATGTGCGAAGCCGGGTTCGAGGCCACAGACATATAAGCCAAGCGCGTATAATTAGGCGCCTATCGTGCAACGCACTTTGCACGCGCGTTCATATAATTGTGTATACATGTACTATCTTTCGTGCGTTCGACGGGCAACGCACACCGCGCGCTTTTTACGTTCTGTGCGCATACGGGGCAACGCGCTTAACACAAAAATGGGCCTAAAAGTCTTTATTTAAAAGTATCAAGATTGACACTTAGTCTGCTACATGGCAACATGGCATATGGTAGGCCTATAACCTTATGTAATTTTCTATTAAATCGATAAATGCTTTCATATAATTATTTGCCTGGAACTCTTCGGGTGTGTACACATTTATATACCGAGGGCTAAATTTGCCCACAGTTGGTATTTTAGTCGGGCGCCGCGAAATCACAAAATCATCATGTAGTTTTGAATAGGACCTGGCGGTTTATGTGTTTATGGTTCCACTACACTAAATACGGCGCTCATTGTAACCAACACAAAAATTGAAAGAAAGAGCGTCGCCTGGTGACGCTCAGGAGTAGGGTGGCAATATGTTTTTGACTGGAAATTAAAGATTAAGACTCCTAGAATAATTTCCTTTTTAAATTTATGGCGGGGTTGATGGAATGTATTTCTTTATACTCCCCTCCCCAAAAACCACCCCTAAATTGGTGGCCCATCTCTGGGTCCAGTTCTAAATGTAGCCCCCAACCTCTATACCAAATATAACCACATATTGGTCTTTTTGTGAACGGAATCCTCCGAGTTGGAAGCCACGGGTTACCTATTCTTGACTTCCACAAATAATTTTACAATCAGTTCAATTTATAGGCCCTAGAGACCGCTTATTCAAAATTCCCGGAGGATCACAAAATATTAATGAGCTCGCGCGCAGTGATTTTCAGAGATTTAGTGGCATGCACCCTTATGTCTGTGTTCGAGGCATTTGAGGCAGAGGTTGCAACTACTCATATAGCACAATTTTGCATGGAGTTCCCCAAGGATCCATTTTCGGACCATTATTATTCTCGATCTATATTAATGATTTTGATAAATCTTCTGATTTATTTTCTTTCATTTTGTTTGCTGATGACAGTAACCTTTTTTTATAGTCACCCAGATATTAATAGACTTTTTGAAATTGTTAATACTGAGCTTATGAACATTACCAATTGGATTAAAGCAAACAGGTTGTCTCTTAATATCAAAAAGACAAATTATATGTTATTTAGTAAAAAACATTATTATAATTTACCTGAAGTCTTTGTCGACAATATACAAATCATACAAACTAGTTGTGTTAAATTTTTAGGTTTGTATGTCGATGAGAGTCTCTCGTGGACAAAACTAATTAATAATATCTGTGCAATTATCTCCAGAAACATAGGTGTCATATGTAAACTGAAGGTTTTCTTCCCTCATAATATATTATTTAAACTTTATAATACCTTAATTTTACCTTATTTAACATATGGGATATTAGCATGGGGTAATTGCGGTGACGGTCAAATTAATAGAGTATTTAACAGCAGAAAAGGATTTTAAGAATAATTAATTCTGCTTCATACCATGAACATAGTAATCCTCTATTTTTTATTTATAAAACTCTCAAAGTGAAAGACATCTATTATCATCAGTTTGGGACCTTCATGCACCAACTAAATGATAATAAATTACCAAAATCGATCTGTTCTATGTTTACAAAAAAATGATGAAGTCCACCAGCACTTCACCAGACAGTGTAACAAATTTCATCAATCACTTGCTCGTACTACTCGAACCCAAAATATAGTTATGCATGCGGGTCCCAAGCTGTGGAATTCCCTAGATGCTTCTTTAATGAGAATATGGAGTCTTCCATTATTTAAACAGAAATATAAGGCCAAATTACTTACTGGGTACTTGCAGTTTAATTAGTTTTTTTGTTTACATGTCTCACAGGGTTGCAAAATCAGTGTCTGTTTTGTTTTGTGTAGTGTCTTTATGTGTATAATGTCAATTAATGTAATTGTCAATAAATTAATGGAGGTCCCTACTCGACAAGCATTTGCTTCTTGGGGACCCCCATCCACATTTATCTTTTCTTTACCTACGTTGTATTATATTGAGATCAGTTATGTGGAAAATAAAGAATGAATGAATGAATAAATACTGCCCTCTATCGGCGGTTCCACGAAACGTCGCTAATGTGACGAGAGTTTCGAAATTGTTGACTTCGTTTCCAACATTCAGGTGCAATATTAATCGGCGGCGCATAAAGTGTTGCTCAGGGAGAGAGAAACAAAATTGCCACTAAAAATCACGAATGAGTTTGAACGCTATAATGATTTCTGGCCCACGGTCTAACTCTTTCGAGGAGTCATAATAAAGGACAGCGCTCTTTGAAGGAGTTGTCCTTCAAAATATCGCAACAGGAGAGTGTCAATTTCACTCGTTTGGAGCGGTTTTCATTCTTTTTAGGGTAAATTTTGAGAGTGAGCTTTTCACTCTTTTACATTCTAGAGAGTTGATCAGTGGTTTTCAAGCATCCAGTGGTAGTTGATAGAAAATCAAATTAATTTGATGTAGTCAATTACAGCTGAAGTACAGAAAATATGTAGAAAATATGCAGAAAATATGTAGCTATACTGACATGACTTCACCAAGGAAATTGTAATCTAAATTCTGTACGCCTATACATGTACATGTACTTAGATTTCGGCTTACCGCAACATTTTGTCAAGCAATATCGCATGAATGTCGTGAATTAAGATGTACGAGTTTATAAAGTGAATTGTTTTAAAACGCACATGAATATAAAATCCCCTGATTCCAAAAACGCTACACAGTGGAGACCCGAACACAACGGAGACAAAGGAAGTGAAAAGGTCTCTACATGGTCTCCACAAGATTTCACAAAATAGATTCTTGGAGATTTACTAAAAAACTACAGGTATGTTTATCCGTATCTTTATTCGTATGTTTATCCGTTTGTTTATCTTTTTAAGTATGAGGTCTAAGGGATATTGGGTTAGAACATATTATGGTTAGAATTACAGCCCAGGAAATTAACTCTAGAAATTAAGGAGTGCCGTGGCCTCGTCGTCTGGAACATTGAATTTGTAATCTGTAGGTAAAGCTACAGGTTGTGGGTTCGAGTTCTGCCTGGGACTATGGTGCGTGTGCCCTTGGGCAAAGCACTTGCTTTTCTCCACCCAGGAGTAAATGGGTACCTGTGAGGGCAGATATGGTAATTGTGGTTGATTTAGCTGCTTTGCGCCGAAATGGCAGCATCGAGCTGTATACTCTCAGGGAGCTGAGATTGTATTTGGAATGTTTCATGGGCCTAATTACCAGGGTAATGACAATTAAGGACTTTGGTGATAAAGCGCTATGCTATAAGCACCGCATATTATTATTATTATTATTATTATTATTATTCTAGGTTGAAAATAGCCCTTGACGATCCGAAAATATTGTACACGAGAACAAAGCGATGTCTCAAATGTGAGTATGCGCCAAAATATCATATTTAACATCATGCACATTTTCAATCTAGTGCAGAATCTGTTCGTTTTTTCTTTCTTTAGTATCACACGGTATCTCGTCTAAATAGACAATGGCGTAAAAACAATGCTCTCTTGAAACGCAATCTCATCACAGTTCATGTTTGACATTATGTGTGCATAGCGGCCTCTTAAATGTTATTGCTTTAGAAGTCAATCAATATTATTTTATCAAGTAGCGTCCCCGCTAATGGGACTTAATTGCCATTCCCTACAGGGTAAACTGTAACCTTTAATTTGTTTGAATGCAATTACTATCCATCTATGTTTAATTATGGTTATTAATAAAAACACTCATCGTTTCACAAGGAGGTTTTCTGCTCAAGTGCGAGAGTTTTTTGTTTAACTATTGATGATATCAAATTTGTACAGTACGTTGTGCGTTTATCATTATTATTATTAAAAATGTTGTTTTATACATTTTTGATAATTGTTATCATTACTGTACAAGGAATTGCAAATGAGTTAGTATTTGCAGAAAGATCGGTAAACGTATAACTACTTACACTTTTAGGCAATTGATTAACATAATTTACCCCTTTTCAGTGTAACTACACCTATGCGGTATTATTGTCAACAATTCAACATACTGCAATCCACGTGTATTATGGACTGATGAATGACCAGCGTTGTATCTGTATGAGCGATGGCCTATGGGAAATATGCATGTTACTTGGAAAAGGCCACGCTTAATGGTGACGATGGCATGGATACAACCATAGAGAAAGGAACCTTTTTCTATGGTACAACGTTTAATATCTGATGACCTGTGGTCGCAATCGTCCTTGAAAACCTGCCTTTACACACATCTTCCCGGCATATATTCGAATCTACAGCTAACTGTGAAATACCATACTTGATTGTAATAGTGGGATTAGTGGGGTGCCCGGACACTTAGTAATTTCAAGTTGATGTAAAAGTTTAGTTTGTTTGGTCTGAGTTTCAAGCCCTCGGAAAATGTGTGGGCCCATTTTCTAAGATGCCCGCATCAAAAATCGTGAATTGTATATTTATTTTTCAAAGCTTGTACTTTTTAAAAACAAATCGACAACAATACTTTACATACCTAATAAAAATACATACAGAACTATCAGATTGACTCTATAGTAAGACAACCATCGCCAAATCCCACAGTACATATACACCCCCCCAAAAAAAACCAACCCCCAAAACAGTTAAATATAACCAATTGATTGTTAGTTATGTGTCCAATCAATATGCAAATATTAGTTATTTTGACCAACATTTTTGTTGAAATGACCAATATCATTGGCTATTTCGACCACTATTTTGGTTAAAATTGACAAATATAATTGGTTGGCTACATATCTATCAATCAGTTGGTTATTTCAACCAATCTTTTTTTAGGGTGTGCTATTCTTGGTTTACGCGTACAGTTTACGCGTTTAAGCGTACAGTCAGTGCCCATGCTGCTGACTTACACACACCATTTACGCCTACATGAAAAAATGGGCCAAATAATTACCTGAGGGATTGACACTCCACCAAATAGTTCTACCGAACTTTATCTTCAAAAAAGAATTCATGGCACCACAATTTAAAGTGAATAAAGTCTCGAGCATCCTGCGAAAACAAGAAATTAAGTGGAATGTTTGTGTACATTTCCAACAATGTTCGGCCGACCGTTGTCGTTGGAAAACAGGATTTGCTTTCTGAAATAGATATCATATCATTAATCTTTGGCAGTATGTTTTGACTTCACTGTTGGCACTCGGCCGGGAGAAAAAGGGGTGCGAGAAAGCAAAAGAGGGGTGCAAGCGCAAATTTGAATTATGTTTTGACTTCACTTTTGGCAACAACAAAAAGGGGTGCGAAAAAGCAAAAGATGGGTGCGGGTGCAAATGTGCATTATGTTTTGTCTTCACTGTTATTGGCACTCGGGGGAAAAGGAGTCGATAAAGAAAAAAAGGTCTACGGCCCCTATCCTGTCTGTCTTTTTGTTATGCCCATCGCCAAAGCCAAACAAAAGTCCTTTCCCCAGTTGTGCACTGTTGTTGCAATATTAGCGATTTCCTTCCTTTGAAAGTAGACCCGTTTTCTAAGAGTCTGATAAGCTTTTGTCATAGGGCGTTTACCAAACGGGGCTTGAGGCTTGAGGCTTTGGGCTAGGCTCGGGCTTGGCTTGGGCTTGGCTAGGCTCGGGCTTCATCACAAAGCAAAATGGCGGCCAAAACGATTCGTACGGTCAGGCTTCGGGAGGCTTCGGCTGGCGTGTGACTTCGGTTATCGATACTCGGCTCGGCGCGCGTCGCGAACTGTAAATTGTTTTTTTTTATCGCTGGTGATATGAAATTTCGTCTGACAAAGTTTATTCTTCGAAGGTTTTCAAAATATACAATGAATTTTAGTAGGTATTTTTAGGAAATACGGTAGGGGGGGGGGGGGGGGGTTGAAGTAGATGCTGAGTTGAGTGCTTCTAGATTTTGTCCAATGTATTTTTTAGTGTCTTGTAGGCCTTTTCATATTTGTAGTGTCTTCGAGGTGGGGTGGTTGAGTATCAGTACTTAGTACGAAATACTTCGAGGGTCACGTCTGAAGCACCAATTAATAAACAAACCCCTGTGATAAGAAATCTCAGTTAACACAGTACTGCATTTCACTGGTGCAGAATTTTGTGCATTAATTAATACAACAATAATTAATTCCAGCAGTCAGTATCAATAACATTTTCAATGTCAATTTCAATATTTGTTTTCTTCTCTTTTTAATTAATGCTGTTTTATTCAATAAATACAATTTCAATTACATATTAATGTGTGAAGACAAAGGTTATTTGAGCATGACATGGTAATGAAATAATGTTTCTTTTTAAAGGAATACTTCATTATGAGGTAACTTATTAGCATATCTTCCCAATTAGTTTTGTTTATCCTGAAGTTTAGGAAAGGCGTTCCAATAAAGTGCATTTTTACTGTACATACATGTACTGTTACAAATAAGAACATACGTTGTTCATTTTTAGAATCTTCAAAGTCATCATGGTTTATTCATTGGTCCAAAGTGTGACGCAAGATATTCATTATTTAATGCAAGTAGTGCATTCACATTTCACAATAAACAATATTTTCATCTTTAAAATGACAAGGGACAGGAAATTTAGCAATGTGAAGAACACCAGTCCAAACCAGTAAATTAAATTTATATTGTTTTACTTTCGAGCGGAGTTCTATACATGTAAAGAATAATAAGATAAAAACATAAACACAAATGTATGCCAATTGTGCAAACATGAGTCCAAAATTACCACATAGAAATAAAAGAGAGGAGCATGTTGTCAACTGTTTAAATATACATTTTACCATTCAAGTAGTATTTGCAATGACTGTCGTTTCCAGTCCGTTTGCTTTACTCCTTAAACAAGGGGACATTAGGGGTGATGCTTTTTCAGAGGTGGAGAAAAAGAATGACCCTTTATATACACTGTAATGTATAATTGTTGAGAGTGTAGAATTCTAGTTAACAGAAATCTTTGGGTGATCATGTGCCCCCCCCCCCAATCTCCAGTACAGTCTTTGAAGTTGTGCTGCAATGTCAGCCCTTATATTGGATAAACTGTAAACATTTATGTTGAATGCCCTAATATATTCCTTGTAGTATATTTGTGTATTAAAATATTCCTGTTAACTTGCATTTTTAAGCTCAATCTATTAAAATAGGCTATGAAAAATAAAGCAATGGGACAACTTTGCAAGTAATATTGTGGTGCTTTTTTAAACCCCAAGAAATATGATCTATCTTTGAATTGAGATTTCCAAAGATTTGAGAGATTCGGAGTTGCTGGAGACTGATGGCATAACCATTGCTTGTGTCATTTCTCCCTTGAACAAACAGTGGTACCATTGTAGCATGTCTCTCCATTATATGTAGCCTCATACAGCTGCCAGCCAGAAGGACTTCACTGGTGCCTAGTTTAGGACTCTTGATTTCTGAAAAGAACATACAAGTGAAATGTTTAAATGATCAAAAAGTAATATAAAAGAAATGAATACAATGGCTGCTTGTTAGCAGTCTAGTTTTCAATCTTTCTGCAACAAAACGTAATCATCAGTGCTCTATTTTCAAAGATTTTCCATTCACAATGCTCTCATACAAGGGAAATTTTGTTTCGTCACTATAGTCGAATGATGCTAATAAATCAGTATATATACATGTACATATTTAAATATCATTGTTTTTTTGGGTTTCTTTGGGGGGGAGGGGGGGGGGTGTAAAAAAATATGTAATATTATTTTTAATATGTTAATTAAAAAATGCCACAATGACTGGAATTTTTACCCTGCTGAGGTATCTGCCAGATTGTACAGGTGGGTTTATATTTGTGAATTTGTTTCTTCTCACGGAAAGCAGTGTACAGAGCTGACATACAGTGAGCACATCGCTAAAGTAAAGGGCAGAGCCCGTTATCTAATTTGCTTTATTCTGATGCAAAATTACATTAACTAGTGATAATTGTTACAGGTCATACCTGTGGTCATGTCATGGTGCATAGCCCTGTCTGTCACCAACATTCTGAAGTGCTGGCCGTATTCACTCCAAAGTCCAATTTCCACGTTTCTTAAAGAGAGAAAGTTAACTTAAGTTAAGTTCAGTTAACACAAACTAATCAAAAATTGACACAACAGTTTATTTAAAGACCATGGTCCTAGTCTGGATGGCAATCGTGTACGCATGTACTGTAGTTTCACTCCAATTTTTTACAAGTTCTATTCTAAAATTGCTTTTGCGTTTGAAAGCCAATTAAAAAGTGACTTTTCCAGCTTCAAGCAGTCATTGTTCTTCAGATTTGAACCCATTATTTTTTTATTTTTGATAAGTGGTTTTGAAGAAAATGTGACTCAGTGTCTTACCCTTTTTGCACAGTCATGTTTATTGCAATCTTGTGTTTTTGTGTCATGCCGGTTGTCGGTTTTTCCCCAAACCATAGGCCCAACCCTCTTTCCACGAAGTTTTGCTTGCTGGTACATGTAAATACTTGCATGATTCCAAATCATGTTTTTTCCTACTTGTATCATCGTCAAATTCATCCTCATAAAATTGCCTTTTTTGTTTGTACTAAATTGTAGTCTTATTCCTACGTTTAACCGTACACTCACGCAGTGGACTTCCCTGTTCCCAGCATAGCGTACGACAGCGGAATCAAACACACCGACAAAAACGCCGAGTTGTGGCCCAAAATATTGGCAAAATTAACATGGCAAGTCACTTACATTGTACACTGGAATTTCGCTTTGCCTGGCTCAGCTCCTGTGGCTAAAGGGTTGTTCAATCGACGTCAAAATCCTTCAATGTCAGCACAAAAGAGAAAATAAATGCCGCACACAGTGTTTTTCAAGATGGCGATTCGCTGAAAGTTTTTACACCGTGACGTCATCAAGCCCGGCGTTAGCCAGCTTTCGCGAGGCTTGGTGGGGCTTCGGAATACAGCCTGAAATCTAGCCCCGGGCTTACTTCGCGTAGCCTAGCCCGTCGTTTGGTATGAGGCTTCAAAATGGCGCCGCAAAAATCTAGCCTAAGCCTAGCCTAAGCCTAGCCTCTAGCCTCCGTTTCGTAAAGGCCCATAGATGAATTATATGGCGGATTTGTAGTATTTACCCTTTTTACTGCGGGTTTTATTAGTTACATTGTTCCGCAGGTTTTTGTATGAATCCTAATGGATTTGTAAACCTGTGTGCTTTGCAATTTTGTGTACACGATCGCGCTGCCGCAAATGTTTAGGAATGTTGCTACCGAGCCACGGTACTGAGGCACCCCGAATGCGTTTGGTTTTGACTGGCGCATCCCTTACAGAAATATCCCATGGAAATCCCATGGGAAATTTTCCCATTGGATTTCCATGGTGAATTGGACATGGGAAACCCATGGGGCCTGCATGGGTATCCCATGGGATCCTGCATGGGATCCCATGGAGGATCCCATGGAGGATCCCATGAAGGATCCCATGAAGGATCCCATGAAGGATCCCATGAAGGATCCCATGAAGGATCCCATGAAGGATCCCATGAAGGATCCCATGAAGGATCCCATGAAGGATCCCATGAAGGATCCCATGAAGGATCCCATGAAGGATCCCATGAAGGATCCCATGAAGGATCCCATGAAGGATCCCATGAAGGATCCCATGAAGGATCCCATGAAGAATCCCATGAAGGATCCCATGAAGGATCCCATGAAGGATCCCATGAAGGATCCCATGAAGGATCCCATGAAGGATCCCATGAAGGATCCCATGAAGGATCCCATGAAGGATCCCATGAAGGATCCCATGAAGGATCCCCATGGGGTACGTCCCATGGAGGATAAAATGGGTTAATGAATGTTTTCAGATTACCCCCCCCCCCCTTCCTTGATTAATTTTCCCCTGTTGCGTTAACGTTTTATCACGTGTTATGACACTATGTGCATTGTGGGTGTTGTCTCACAAGGTATATCAGATGGGGTTTAATTGTCCCATCATAATAATAACTGAATCAAAATTATCCGTAGGTCTTTAATGTGCAAATTCTCCACATAAAAATAACACTGTTTGCTTTATTAGACTTACTTAATTAACATAAAAATTAAAAAACTGGAATTACAACAGTCATAACTAACGCAATTCTCACAAAAATATCTCATGTGTTCTTCCATGGAGTTTCCCCCATGGAGTTTCCCCCATGGTGTTTCCCCCATGGTGTTTCCCCCATGGTGTTTCCCCCATGGTGTTTCCCCCATGGTGTTTCCCCCATGGTGTTTTCCCATGGTGTTTTCCCATGGTGTTTTCCCATGGTGTTCCCCCCATGGTGTTCCCCCCATGGTGTTCTCCCCATGGTGTTCTCCCCATGGTGTTCTCCCCATGGGATCACCCCATGGTGTTCACCCCATGGTGTTCTCCCCATGGTGTTTACCCCATGGTGTTTATCCCATGGTGTACAAATCAGAATCCCATGGTGTTCCCATAGTGTTCCCATGGGATCCCCATAGTAACCCCAATGACTCAATGGGAACAAATCAGAATCCCATTGTGTTCCAATTATGTTCCCATGGGATCCCATGGTGTTCCCATGGTCTTATCATGGGATCCTCAATGAGACACCATGGGATCAATGGGAACAGATTAATATCCCATGGGGTTCCCATGGGGTTCCCATGGGATCCCATGGGATCCCATGGGAATCCCATGGGAATCTCATGGGACATTTTTGTAAGGGATGGAAGTTAATAATACTCATAAATAATTATGGAGTGCCATATACACCACGCATTGCACCATAACAGCCCAAAACAGCTTGCCATGGTGCATTATGAAGATCGTCCGTAAATGCATCACTGTCTATATTTTATTGAACGACCTTTTATTGTTGGTGTTTTCAAACTGTGTAGCCCATAAACAAGATAACGATCACTGATTATGACTGGTAAGACACCACAGTCTTTTATGAGCTCTGGGTGGGAACTAAAAATGAGATCGATGGTAGAGGACATCACTCAAGTGTTTTGTGGAGTAAAATAAAGTTTGTTGTTATTGTTTGATGTAAAAAGATCTGATTCCGTCTCCATTAGTGACGTCATACAAAACGCCCCAAATTCTACATTAAGCTACTTACAAAAGTCTATCATACTTTTCTGATAACTATACACATGTAGCAAAGAAAAAATTATAATGGCGATTAGTCCCTTGAGATGTTACCAATATGTCAAATTTCAGCCACTGGCTCCTTGACTATCTGGGTTTATTATAAATTCTGGTTTTTTCTTCTATACCCAACGTGTTGACGACGCGTTGACGGCATACCCCCAATGGATACAAGTCCGACGTGGCGCTGGGTGGACGGAAAAGTAGCAAGATTATGTCTTAATCCGAGGTTTTAAAATAGAGAATTAAATATAAAACAATACTCTAAAGGGTTGAATTTTTCTGTTTTAACATTAACAAGGAATTGTGCATAAATGTTAATATTGACTTGCTTTGATATCTTGGTATAAAATGACGTGGCAATAGCAATGGGTTTCACAGGTGCTATTTAATTCAATTTACTTTGGTTTGGCTTATTATTATTCCTTACTGTGAATTTTTTTCGGCCTTTTACATCAAACAAGTTAATGAACACATACAAACACACTACTTGTAATGCACTATAATGTCGACTCCCACCTCCCCCCCCCCCCCAAGAAAAAATAAAGCCCATCTGTTTCAATAAATTACAACAAAGGCAAATTATGTATATTCCCTTTTTAACAGAGTACATTTTCAGGGACACACTGCTAACAGAAAACGTTAGCAAATAATGCCCCCAGCAGGTTGTCATGTACAAACATGTTCGTTTTGGTAACTATTGGTAACAGCGTGAAAATGTATTGATATGGAATTCGCGTGAAGCATGAACGACACCTATATCGATTGCTATATCGAATGCTATATCGATTGCTATATCGATTGCTATATCGATTGCTATATCGATTGCTAAACAAAATTAACGAAAATAATTCGAAACAGATTACAAGGCCCTTTATTCAGAGACTGCAAATTTCATGGAGCTGCATGTTAAGTCAAAAATATGCTAAGCACAACATTTTGCTCAGCACAAAAAAAGTCTTACTCAATAAAATCAGGTTACCTGCCTAAATCGGATGTGCTTTTCCAGAAGAGCAAAAACAAGAGCTGCTAGTCACAAACAATGCATATTATTACCTGAACATTTGGTCTGTAATCCTGTTTTTACAAACTTGGGGAAGAATGTCCACGCTAAGCACATTTGTGTGCTTGGCAGCTCCATGAAGTAGGTCCCACAAAGTCTCGGTCTAAGGAACCTCGAGTATCGATTACTGACGGTCAACTTGGTTGATTAACTTTGAATTAAAGCACGCATGCCTTAGTTGCATGGTATACGGTCGCTGGAAAGGCGTGATGCGAGATTCAAACCGCCATATTCATCGGGGAACATCACTGACACCACAGCCCACGATCGAGGATTGTTCATTTAGTCTATCACCCGTGCGACCGTAGTTTTTTGAGTGCGCATGGGTGTGCAGTGGTACTGGGTAAACACGTTGGGTAGTGACGGTCATGTATTGGTAAAACTAAACGGCAGGTCGACTTCTCGGGTGTTACAAAGCTATAATGATGGGTTTCCGTTATAATATTTTGTAGTGCATATCAGCTTGTTCAAATTGAAAGGTTAATAAATAATCGACTGCGCGTTTGGCTGGTGATCATTAAGATCATAAGGAATACGTTCACTCATGCATTATCCAAGGGAGGGATTGGAGCACTTAACGTACGTAAACGGGAAGGAGGTAATCATGAAAGACGGTGCAAGCGGGGAGCAGACGGATCTGGACCGGGAGTTTATCTCAACCACCACCCTGCACGGCATCAGTCGGGTCATCGACAGCTCCCGGACTCTGGTCAAGCTCCTCTGGCTCACCATCCTGCTGGTCTGCCTCGGAGTTTGCGTCTGGCAGATCACGGATCGGTTTCAGCGGTACTTCAAGTACGAGGCCACGACGGCGGTGTCAATGGAGTTCCAAGAAGACCTGTACTTTCCCGCGGTGACTATCTGCAACTTCAACAGGTGGGTCGGTCGTGATGATTACGGTAAGTCAGTCAAACCAGTAAACGGCTAACCAGCTCGGCGTTTATCGCTGTTTTCATGAAATGCCTGAGAATCTTTCTATTACCACTGGATGGGATGCCAGACTATCGTGGGATATTTGTTTAAAACTCCTCGTCTAATGCCGATACCTATATTCTTGGGTGGAGAGAGTGATGACGAAGGGTATACGAAAAAGACTTAAAGCCAGCCCATGTACAAATTGCATTGGCTTTGTATTGATACAAATACAAAGCCAATGGAATTTTTTGCAAGTAAGGGCTTACGCACGTCGTTATAGATGGTCTACTTTTCTGAGGCCTACCCTGAGGCCGGGAGAGGCAAATAGAAATTAAAGTGCAGGCTTGCCCAATAAAAAAGCATAACTTAATTTGTGCCAATGGCAGGGTTTGAACCCCCTGACGCTCTGATCACTTGTCACAAACCGTAACCATAGGCCACAATCCCCAATCCCCAGCTCTGGGCAGTTTGTTTGTACAGTGTACACATGTGTACACGTTTTGCGTACGGTGCGCTCTGTCACAGTCATGGTATACAGTACCGCTCAAAATAATACCGTAAAGGTACAGTATGTACACAATCGCGGTATCGCAGCGAATGTTCGCGATCGCAGCGATTGTTCGCGATCGCGACACATTTTCGCGATCGTTAAACACTAGTGCGCTTAATATAAATTCACACGATGTGGCGCGTGGTTTTAAATGAAATTGGTTATTCTTTTATTTAATTGTATAATGCTAATTGTATCCATATATTAATGAGGGCCTACATTTCTCCCTTGATTTGTAGGGTGTTTAATTTTCCCGAGGTGATACTTTTTGCGATAACCCTTGATAGCATAGGGCGGGTGTAATAAAATACAAGTAATTACACACAACAACTGTCTGTCAGTCCAGTCCTTCCCTTACCGGGAGTTTATTCTCCACCCTACGGAGGTCCAGACCCCGTCTCCAGCCAGCGTACAAGCGCTGCCGCTACAAAAAATGGCGTCGTAGACAGGATTGGATTGATTGGAAGTTCTGATGACACCATGTATACCAGCACTTGGAGGGCCAGAGAACGACTACCATATTGAAGCTGTGCTTTGAGACTCTCTTTAATTAGTGTTATTGTGTTGATGAGGTGTGTGCACCATATATTCCATGTTGTCATGTACCTTTTACAGTAAAGAGATTTGTATTTTACATACAATTTGAGTCTTTGACAGGATCTTTGGAATTGGCTACTCTGTGTGAGATTATTTAAGCAGTTTACATTTGCTATTTAGTGCCTATTTTAAATAGACATGTTTCTTAAATGTATAAGTGCTTTGCATATTCCTAAGCTCTACTTTAGACTCGATTATTAGTGGTGCAGTGTGCACTTTCGGCCGAAATAAATGTCGGTCGATTCAATTTGCGTATAGCTAGCTTCAGTTCTATAAATAATAATAATAATAATAATGCTAGTTCTTATATAGCGCTTTTAGACTCCCACAAATGTGGGTGTATCAAAGCGCTTTATTATTACCCCGGTCATTGGGCCCATGAAACACTCCAAATACCATCTCAGCTCCCTGGGGAGTATACAGCTCGATGCTGCCATTTCGGCGCAAAGCAGCTAAATCAACCACAATAACCATCTCTGCCCTCACAGGTACCCATTTACTCCTGGGTGGAGAGAAGCAATGAGTGACAAAGTGCCTTGCCCAAGGGCACACGCACCGTAGTCCCAGGCAGGACTCGAACCCACAACCTGCAGCTTTACCTACAGATTACAAATTCAATGCTCCAGACCACGAGACCACGGCACTCCATACTCTATACACTCTAGCTTCCCCGTTTGTTTCTTAAGTGGTTTTAATATTCTGGTGTTCTGACTTCAATCGACGTCTCTAAGTTTAACCATGGCCATGCCAGAGGGCCTGGCAGATGTCATAACAAAGTCAAATCAAGCCTTGGCTGAAACGCTTGCCGACGCTTTCAAAAACTTGAAGTCTCAACAAGCTTTGACTGTGAAGCTATCAAAGAAAACCGGGGATTTGACCCTTAAGGAATGGTTGGATAACCTCAATGCGTACTCCCGTCAGTTGAGTCTTTCTGATGAATATAAATTGAGCGTTGCAATAGATTATCTTGGAGGAGATGCAAAAGAAGAAGTTCGATGCTGCCCAAAAGAAGAGAAGGGTGAATTTGTCTATATAGTTACCTTGTTCAAACTTTTCTGTTCCATCCAGAATGTGGCATCAAAGCGCGAAGTGTAGATACTTAAATTGTCAATATGTTATTCAAATTAAGTACCAAACTTTTAACTAAGTTCCCCCCCCAACAAAAAAAATAATAATAATAATACAGATTTTGCACTTATTTTGCGGTGCAGAATAAATGTGGTTATAGAAACCTAAAAACAAAATCAAGATTTCCAAGTACATGTACATTTGAAAACACAATTTACTCTCCTAAATTACGCAGGGAACCAGTCACATACAAATGTAAACATTACAGGAAGGAATTAAACAAGAATTAACCAGCTTAAACAACTTGATTTATCTAAAATTGTATTATTTAGTAATGAGTCATTCTTGTAATTAATTATTTATTGGATAATAATGTTTTACCATAACAAACAAAGAACAGGAATCTTTTGAAAACTAAATCCACTCTTCAAGAGTGTAATTGGTCCATGTTTCAAGGTTTAGACTATTCTCCTTGTGAATTTCCCATTATTAAATTGCAATCGTCAATGATTTTCATCAGAAATTACTTATCACTGAATAACACATTTGGCTTATCTAATTGTATGTGTTTATAGCCCAGGTTATAGACTTCTCCACAATTTTAGCCAATTACCCTTTGGCAGGGAACATTTATACCGTTTGCAACGAAGGAGTCCAGCCTAACTGGCGTTGTTTGGTCACGATTTTAGGGCAAATTGTTTACTTGGCAACTTCAGTTACTCGAGGTGGCAGCTTTCCTGTGTATTTGAGGCTATATACTTGAGACTTCAGATATATGAAGAAGTTCGTCAGGAATGTTGAGTACTCAGGTTGAACATGTAGGATCTGCTTTACTGGTGATCTAGAGCCGAATGCAAGAAGGGCAGGCTGCTTTGTGGATTCATTCTTCAATGCACCCCGGATGGAGTGAACTGCCGACTTTTTAAGAAGAATAGAAAAAACAACAGAATGTTGTTAATCATTACAATAAAAAATAACATTTAAAAAAATATGTATACATCACCAGAACTGACCTTAACACTTATAATGAAATAGCTTGGAGGTAAAAAATTCACGGGTATATGCCATGCTCTTCCTCATAACAATAATATTATCACCATGCATGATCGAGATTTATACATAGGCCTATACTATACATGTACCTCTAACTGCACCTATCATATTTCAGTTAATTGGCCAATATCACAATCAATTACTGGAGGCGGGGGGGGGGGGGGGGGGGGGGGGGGGGGTGGGGTCAGATTGCAAAACATTAAATCTTAAGCCCCCCCCCCCCTATAATCATGTTGACTTGTTTTGCCTGGTTCCTTTCTTGTCTGTCAGTTACTCTTACTCTCAGCAGTCATTGCTGTATTCCTTTCCATGTATATCAGCAATTTAAATTTTAAAAAGGGTTTGGACCTACCTCATAATCCCAAGCTGCTTGTCCACATCTTGATGCTGAGAGACATGACCTTCTGTCTTTGTGTTGTACGATAGCAACCATGGTAACAGCTAATCCTTGAAGCCGTAGCGTGCCGGCCGTGCGTTCTACAAATATAAATTAATCATGTATTAAAACAGTACTCCATTTGCAAGAAATACTGTTTGTTGGCAAATATGAAGAAACACCCAGTCGTTAGGCCTATTTTATAGGTAATAACAGTGCGAGAACCCGGTTATTACTGCGTGGTAATGACCGGGTTGGGGGATGACCGCTGGTAATGGATCGAGCCGAAGGCGAGGTCCATTACCAGCGGTCATCCCCCAACCCGGTCATTACCACGCAGTAATAACCGGGTTCTCGCACTGTTATTACCTTTAATAAATACCTTTTTAACGAGAAAAATTGTGAAAATACTCCGAATTTCGCGACTTCGCGGCTTCTTCTAGGCCGTTTTACAAACGCAGCTTCGTTTCCGTATTTTGGCTTTGTTCATGTAGTTTACTTTTTTAGCAGTGGTACAGTTGTTTTCCTAGTTCCGGATTTTTCCTAGTTCCGGATTTTTCCTAGTTCCGGATCGCTTCAAATAAAAACCTACCTTGTTATGGCTTGGTCTCTAATACTATTTGTTTAGATGAAGTGCATTTTGAAAAGAAACATACAAGCTTCTTGATACATAAGTAAAAATAAGTCTAAAAGTCTCCAGTATTAAAAAAACTGCCAAAGACTGCACGTTCATTTTTTCCTAGTTCCGGATCGCCCGTAAAATACATGCATCAACTACACGCGCGCAAGCGATTTCATATGACGTGTTCTGTAGGACCATGGAGAAAAGACACAGGACAACATTTATCGGCTCGTTGCCGCGCGCCACACACGTACACGGACAAAACATTTCAAAGCATTTCCTTGCAAGTCCTCTTTTTGAACTTTATTGGAAGTGAAAGTATTTGAAATTTATTTTAAACTGTATTTATATAAATTAATGAATACTTTATCAGAAATATAGGCTTGATTCGGGTTGGTTCTAGCGTGATAATTTTTCATGTACGAAGCAGTTTTTTACTTGATCCGGAATTGGTTAAACCGATCCGCAACTAGAAAAAGGGATGTCGGTATATTTGACGTCGTATTTTCAAATAAAGAAGAGCATAAATATCGAAAAAAACCTGTAGTTTCTCCATCACTCAAGGTAAACTACTAAACCTATTTCATTTAAATTTCGAGGATTAGACTTGCCGAAAACAGCCTGAATATTTTTTGCGATCCGGAACTAGGAAAACGTCTGTAATGTGGCCAGAATGCAGCCCAAAGCCGGGGTTTAGAAAACGGCCCTTGGAAAACCCATGAAATTACTACATATAATGCCCTGCACGTGATCGAGTCTCGGCCAATCAGAAGCCTTCAACGCTCCTAGGTATTTATTAAAGATTGATAAATAAGTCGCCACACTCGACATTGACGTGCATCACTATAACACGGCCATGACGACAGTGATTACACGTCAGACTTGTTAGTGTATTATTATTAAATCATTTTTAACAAACCTACTCAAATGTACAACTAGGTCTATGTATTATTAATATCATCTCAATGAACAAATGCACCATTTTTATTTGCTTATCTTTTCGCTTCCGAAGGATGGGTCCCCTGTCAGCAGACATCACCACGTACGATGACAACAACATGTAAACGCAAACAATTCCAGACTTGTCGAAACAATCACATGACGCAATAGACCAATCAAAATAGTTTTGCTTGACAGCACCTATTTTCAGCACTTCATTTTTAGCACTTCGGACACATTCAATTTGTACAAAGACTCACGATCCAAAAGTTCGTTGACCTTGCCTCCAAACTTTTTTTTTTCAAGTCGGACGTCTCAATTATTCGTTCACTATAATTGTATCACATAATATTATCATTCGCAACTTACATCCACAAAATCACTGGTTTTAGTTTTTGTTAAGCAGTTAACTTTTTCTAAACATATCAGTAAACTTCAAACTTGCCCACTTCAAACAGTGGATAGGCAATAGAGTACCGAAGTATGACGTCAGTTGTCCTACTAGTCGACTGAAACGTCCATTGCGAAAGCACATGGAAAAGGTTGAGTAACTTTGACAGCCAAAAGATGACGTATTGACTTCGATACTCTATTAACAGGTATTCCCCCAGAAGGGGCTTATAAACGCATGCCAACAACAGATTCCCGATTAACTACCATGGGTATTCCCGGGACTGAGCGAGGTTGGGTCAGCTGCCCAGTCGGCGGATGGTTACTCCGCCGAGATCCCCGTGGTCCCCGTAGGCCGTGTTACGTGACCCAAAAATATGCTCAGAAAAATAATCCGTGGTACCAGTTTGGGAACAAACAAAAAATTGTGTGATTCTACTCAGTTTGATGTCCTGAATCCGAAAATCAATGTTGTCGGTTGCAGGGAATGGAACATAACCTACTTTTTGGGGCCCAAAATCAGAATTTTGGGCGCAGTCTCTAAATCTGCGCTATCAAAATTGCATTTGCACAAGTACCGTCGGCCTATTTCTCAGTTTTTACTAGTCTCTTTGCAGAACAACCCCCCAATTACTCGTGCATTGGAACTAATGGAATAGCTAAATAGAAGGCAATCGACTGGTGGTGGCACGATCGGCCAATTGAGGCACGATCAACCGACAGCGAATGCAGCGCGATCCGATTCGGGCCTACCTGCTGTATCTCCCCATGATCACAGCAGCGCACGCAATGGACGGTTCGCGCAGATTAGCAGTTCGTGCAGATTAGCAGTTCGCGCCGCGCAGAAAGACTGAATTGCGCCCAACGCGAGTTCTAAATGTCTGTCCTAAATGTAAAAATGACAGTTGGCTTAGTTTTCCAAAAATCTTTATGTAACTTATTTTTGCATTCAATATAGTCTGGTCTAATTGGCACTTCTTTGAACCCCATAGTTGGTCATGATTTTCATTATGAAGCCTGTAAAAGAGGGTAGGTTAATATTTCAGTTTACCAACAATTTTCCAAAAAACTATTTTCGGTTGATATTATGCTATAGGGCCTACATGGGATACTTTATTGGCAATTGTACTTCCTACAGGTGGTCGGTAGTAGCAATAATATACATCATGCCAAAACAATTCAGGACTATACTATACTGCCTACTGGCATACATAAATTGAAGTCTTGCTGTTAAGTCCGGCAGATTGGTGAAACAAACATGGTAAAAATGATAAAAGCATGGAACTTGTCACACAATCAAAATATTATGTCTTTAGAATATAAATGTACATTTGCCCCTTGAAAAAAATATAACAGGCATTTTCAAAAAATTCTAAATGGCTACCATTGCATGTTATTCTACCTATATTTTTCCTAAGGTCAAATCTACGATGGCCCGAGAGCGGAGAGCCAAATGTTTTTCTTATAACACACTCTGAATGTGTGCCAAAATTCATGCTTTTATCTCCAAGTAAACAATTCTATCATAATTTTGCAGTTGGAGTAAACTGACCAATACCACAGCTTATACAAAACACCACATGTGTGACTCGCACAAAATAATGAACATTCAGTTTATTTACAGCTACATATAATTGTTCAGATGGGGTCTATTCCTGTGTCATCATCCGGTAAATAAAATTGGTGCTGTCGGTACAGTCAAGTACTGCACTGAAGAGCTACTCCAATTCCAGATTGAAATTTTCATCCATTGATCCAGAAGATATGCTGTAAAAATAAATAAAAACAAAAACTGTAATTTGTTCATTCAAGAAAGATATTCTAATCAGAAGAGAATTTCTGAGTGCAATTTAACTTGCCTGTAAAACGCAGTGGCTATCGTTATAATGGCCTATGGCAGTTGACGAGCTGATTCCCAGACATACCCAGGCCGACACATTGACAATAATATTTTGATATCAATCTTGGAACCATACTGGTTGATATTAGCCAGGTTCCGAGAGTGAAAGGTCCAGAGTATTGTCATTTTCAGGGAATCAGATAGCTACTACTGTTGCCTAAAAATATCAATACAAATCACCAATGGCAAAAAAATATTACGATAGTGCTATATAACATAAGGCACCCTAGTAGGGGTATAAACATCCCCTGCCTGACCCTTCCCCCATACTTTGCAATAAAATGACATTTCCATCTTTGGTGGTTAACAGTTTTGGGTGGATTCTTCTGTGGTTATGGGAAGTATTGCGAACCACTGTGCTGATGTTCTTTGGCGCCTTGCAAAATTGGGAACCGATTTCAAAATTTAAAAAACCCAAAAACCCTTGCCTAAAATACGACAAATATATTTGTTAATATAATACTATAGCTCCATTCCTTTTTTTTTCTTACTTTCCACATAAGTCCTTTTCGCTGCAGACCGTGGCAACTCCCGTGTGGAAAAAACAATGCGACACACGACGACACAACTCCGACCAGGCATAATCGGTTGTATTCGCCTTCGCCGCGCTGGTCGCGTCGTGGCATTGATTTTCATACACCAATTTCATGTTATTTACACTTGTCATTTTTTTTCCTCATAACTTTCCAGGTACTAACTTACTTCTTCACATACAAAAATGCGGTTTCTGAATCTGTGCCATCGGCAGAAGCTTGAATGATGATTCTCTCCATTTGACGAGAAAATTTGACTCACGCATGGCGCATGCATTTGTTTACATATAGTGCGCCACCTATCGACACACTTTTGTATGGAAAGCCGCATCTTTCAGAAATCGATCGTAAATAATGGGATGGGGGACATAACTTTGTATAGTTTAAATTTATTTTTAAGATGCATCCTTCTCACCAAAATGATTTCGAAATGTATATCAATTTGTGAAATGTAAGTGGGGGTGGGGGCTACTATTATTAGCCTAAATAAATTCATTGTCACTTTTCGTTTCTTTTTGTCAATATGGCTGTCCATACTGTGCCTGTTGCGACGTCATCGATTCAAGGACCAAAAACGGGTCTTTCGAGGCCTAATTTCACCCCTTTGTTCCATTCCCTTGCTCCGACAACATGGATTTTTGAATTCGCAGTGGTTCAATTTATGTGTATGGGAATTTTCATTCTGTTCCCCGTCAGGTACCACCAGGCAACACGAAAAACGGGGACGTAACACGGCCTACCGGGGTCTCGAGGCCCGTCCCGGGACACCCCGTGACAAGGCCTGGCCACGGTAACTGGTCACCTTTCGTGACCACCTGGCCAAGCCCGGGCACAGAGGGAAAAAACAACCCCACCAGACAACACCAGTTGCCTTGAGATGGTCATAAAATCGATGAATAGAGTTAACTTTAATTGTCCTGGTATAGAGACAAGTGTTAATAGTACTATTATTCATCTTTCCTCACTAGCCCCAAAGGCAGGGATGCCAAAGCTTAAACCCACCAACCAGTAATCATCAAACCAGGACCCAAATGGGGGACTGTGTCATTTCTTTACCCAGGGTGTGCCCAACCAGTTTAAAACTGGTTTGCATTGGGGCCCTGCACACATCATTAAATAAAATAACAGTACACAAAATTACAACAACATTTACAGAAAGTTACAGAATATTTACAGATGTACAAGGATATTTACAAGATTCCAATACACTAAAACCAATTCTGATTTACGAGATGGGCGAAAACCCGCAAAAAAACCTTTTGGGAGGAAAAAGAAAAGGGGAAATTCCCATCCGGCTCCACCTTACAGTGGCAACCAAGTTACAACTCCGTAGATCAGTGCAATTGGCACAATATTAAAAGTGTATAGACCATGTGCCCCCTGTTCACATCCGTACCCAAATGCGCCCGGCAACACGCGCACGCATCACGCCCCACACAATCTAGTCAAGTGACGACATCAGAGGTCACCTAATTCAAAGGCGATCTGACCCGCGACGTCGCCCCCCAATCAAAACACGACGCGCGCGCACCACAGCCGGGCACACCCGAACACAGATGCAAACACGTGACGTCAGAGGGCACACCGTCTATTTCAAGCCCAAACCAACCAACCAATATCAAGCCCAAACCAACCAACCAATAACAAGCCCAAACCAACCAACCAATATCAAGCCCAAACCAACCAACCAAATCATCAAACTAGGACCCATTAGGGGGAATCATTTGTCAAGCCTAAAACAAACCAACAAAATTCTTCCCCCCATAGGTCCCAGTATATCAAGCCCAAACCAACCAACCAATATCAAGCCCAAACCAACCAACCAATATCAAGCCCAAACCAACCAACCAATATCAAGCCCAAACCAACCAACCAATATCAAGCCCAAACCAACCAACCAATATCAAGCCCAAACCAACCAACCAATCATCAAACTAGGACCCATTGGGGGAATCATCTGTCAAGCCTAAAATGAATCAAAAAAATTCCTCCCCCCATAGGTCCCAGTATATCAAGCCCAAACCAACAAACCAAATCATAAAACTAGGACCTATTAGGGGGAACCACTTGTCAAGCCGAAAACGAACCAACAAAATTCTTCCCTCCATAGGTCACTCACTCAACTAACCAATATGTCCAATTAAAAACCAGTTGATTGTGGTTTTGTACTAATCTCACACCAACCATTTCATACACCTACAAACTAGCATAGAATAAAAACTAGGTGAAAACAATTATTTTGTATAACCCTCTTTTTGGCTCCCGTTTCACCGGGCGCTTTGTTATTGTGGGATATCCCCGCCAAACTCTAACTTGGGGTGGGAGGGTTGGGAGAGCGTCCGACCAGCGAAAATTGTTTGGAGCAAGTGATCGATTGTTACCTTACGGTTATTCACCCGCTAGCCAGCGCACGCTCACACGCTGAGCGATGTCGGTCACCAAGAATGCGCCTTCCCAATTGTATACATTTCCAGACGTGCTTGGTACATTGATACACTGGTACGTTTCGATTTTGACTGTATCGTGGCTTGTACAATTAAGTTTATGCCTCTACGCACATAAACAGCTTGTACAAAGACTCACGATCCAAAAGTTCGTTGACCTTGCCTCCAAACTTTTTTTTTTCAAGTCGGACGTCTCAATTATTCGTTCACTATAATTGTATCACATAATATTATCATTCGCAACTTACATCCACAAAATCACTGGTTTTAGTTTTTGTTAAGCAGTTAACTTTTTCTAAACATATCAGTAAACTTCAAACTTGCCCACTTCAAACAGTGGATAGGCAATAGAGTACCGAAGTATGACGTCAGTTGTCCTACTAGTCGACTGAAACGTCCATTGCGAAAGCACATGGAAAAGGTTGAGTAACTTTGACAGCCAAAAGATGACGTATTGACTTCGATACTCTATTAACAGGTATTCCCCCAGAAGGGGCTTATAAACGCATGCCAACAACAGATTCCCGATTAACTACCATGGGTATTCCCGGGACTGAGCGAGGTTGGGTCAGCTGCCCAGTCGGCGGATGGTTACTCCGCCGAGATCCCCGTAGTCTTTGGGCAAGACGTTGCTTAATTCGCAGCCACGAGAGGGCGCTATCGCGTCAAACCATCATCACTCGCCATCCTGTCCGTAACAACGGACAGGATGGCGAGTGATGATGGTTTGACGCGATAGCGCCCTCTCGTGGCTGCGAATTAAGCAACGTCTTGCCCAAAGACTAAGATCCCCGTGGTCCCCGGGGTCTCGAGGCCCGTCCCGGGACACCCCGTGACAAGGCCTGGCCACGGTAACTGGTCACCTTTCGTGACCACCTGGCCAAGCCCGGGCACAGAGGGAAAAAACAACCCCAACAAAACCCAAACCATTTTTTTTTTTTTTTTTTTTTTTTTTAAATATTTGTTGTTTCTCGTTATGTTTCATTGCCGGAGATTGGGGTACTCCGGTTACAGTCTTGATGCATAAGTACAATAATTATCCTGATCAAATTGTGAGGATTTCACAGCCCCTGCAAAATCCCAATGAGTCTGTCCGTATCTGCAACTGACAGAAAAATACCGTCTCACATAAAGTACTTGTGCTCGCAGGTGAGAACTGTGAGTGACAACCATAGCCGCGTTCGCATTGGACTTTTTTTTGGTAAAACCTACGGAGAACCAAATTAAATCCAATGCGGACAGGCGGTAACATTGTCAAATTGTCCATTTTACCCTCCGCAACAGTAAGATCTACAGGCCCAAGCTTCTAGCGGAGGATTTAACACCGTGAACTTTGACAATCTCGTACCGTAACATTTGACAATATTAAGTCCAATGCGAACGCGGCCTTAGACTGATAACAACATCATTAGCGAGCTGCAGCATTGTTATTTTGCAACTTGTTAAGCGGTTTGCAATACAATCTATATTTACTTGTGACGTACGCTTTCCAAGCTATAGTATAAACGGGTGATATATAGTACAGCCCGGGTGATAATGCCGACCAAGTGAAGGTCCTGCAGATAGTTGCTCCTCCTTTCCCCACCCATGTCACCGCTGATTGAGGCATTCTCAAGTTCTGCCTTCATGAGTAGCAGGCGCTTTCCTTTGTTCTCCCGATGATCGAGACTGTCGCCGTCAACTCAGACATGTCCTCTGACATCAGCTGAAAGGAATACACAAGATCTGAGCCAGTTTTGCGTTCTTAGTAACATATAGTCAACAGGTGTCTGTTGCAAATTCTCGTTTGCTTTAATTGCTAAAGTACGTCAGCTCAATTACGTGATTTCCATGTCGTATGAATTTATATGCGCCTAAGAAGTGGATAACTTAATTTGCTAATCTAACAATTAACTTCCTTTTCTAATCTAACAATTAACTTCCTTTTCTAATCTAACAATTTACATGTGTTAGCATGCTTTCTTTCCATTCCATTAACATCAATTGAAGCAATGCGTGCTCCTGATTTGCCATGTCGCTAAGCCAAAATGTTGTTATTCGGTTTCTAGGGGGGTTATACTTTTTTTGATGTCTAGTCAATAAGGAAATAGCAAAGTTGGTATAAGTTGTACGCCAATATGATTGGGTATTTCTTTTCCCACACTCAGCTTGAGAACTTAACTTTTCACGCGAGTAACGTGTGATACTTCAATGCTTTTCCCCGTCCCGAATGTGTCTGTTTACTAAATCGAGCTTATTTTGAATAAACTGTTCCACGATCACGGGGTTCAGTGCATCTTTCCCAACTTGGGATCCCCTGGTGAAAGCATTACGTACTATGCAGACATCACCCGGCTGACCTACCCGAGAGTGATTATTTGGTGTGAAAGATACATACGTTAAACCACGCTTTACTAATCTGTCTAGAATGGACAACGCGTTTGGCGCTAATATTCAATGTACGTGCTTATTAAATCACAACATAAGACCATGACAATGCCAGTGCAAGTTGATTCTGAACTGCGCAGGGCATCCTTGGAATCCTACAAGTATGTCACAAAACATATGTTACCACCGTGTATTATCTGTGTGACTGATCCCCTAAATGATCGTAAGTGCTGCCCTACATTTTAGACTTCCTGGCGACCAGCTCCAGAATACAAAGAGGCGATTTTTGACCTTTCTAAACACTTTTGCAGAACTCCTTTATAAAGAAACCCACAGAAATTTGCTTATAAGCTTATAAGGATAGTATGTCCTTGACGCCACCTGAACTGCGATTTCTACGAATCTGCGATGTCTACGTATGACGGAAGTTCAATGTGCAGTGTGCGTCCTTAAGACTAAGAGCTCTGTTTCTAAATTCGGCACCCTGAATCCAAGCTCCATGTCTGAATGTACAAATGCCAGTTTGTTCAAGTTAGGCAACCTAGGAATGTTTTATTAGCTGTTTCGGTTTTTCACCGAAACAGCTTTTGTTTTCGTTAAAGTTTTTTTTTTTTTTCTTTTTTTTTTCCACTTTCAGACTTTTTCCCATAGGATTTGTACACGTTTTTTCAGCCAATACACTTTGACACTTTGGTAAATCCGATCGACTTGAGACTTGGCATACACTTAGACAACCACCCAAGGACGGTCCTAGAAGAAATTCGTCGCGATTACGTCATTCAAGGTCACGTGACTTCGCGTTAAAGGTGAAATTGTCCCCATAGGTTTTGTACACGTTTTTCCTCAGACTATTGAATTTGACACTTTGGTAAATCCGACCGACTTGAAACTTGCCATATACTCAGAACACCACCACCAGATGTTTCTGAAAGAAATTCAGCACGATTGCGTCATTCAAGGTCACGTGACGTCAAGTTAAAGGTTTAATTTGTCCCCCATAGGTTTTGTACACGTTTTTCTTAAGACTATTGACTTTGACACTAGTAAATCTGATCGACTTGAGACTTGGCACACACAAAAGACCACCACATACACATTGAAAGTAACTTTGGACACTCGAAACAGCTCTGTGTTTGTCCACAAACACATGTCTAGTTTAATTTGCAACCACAACATTATAATACAATACACGTACTTGCGTTACACAAATTTATAATTTGTTTATAAATCTGTTTACAATAATAACAGCCGTGGCTTATTTCAAATGCGAGAGTTTATTATTTAAGCAAGGCCCACTTGGCAATGTGTTCAATCTCGTTATTGCCCTGTGTTGAATTTGGACTATATCTTCAACATAAAGGCACTCACTCGTGTTTACAAGTTTACGTGTTTAAATAAACCATTTACACCTTCTGACAACGCCTCACACCGTCGAAGTACACTTCCAATGCCGAGTTCAGCCGGTAAACACAACTTTCCCGCCAATAGCTTGAAATGTGCCTCCATGCCAACCATGCCCGGCAGCACGATGGTGGATAGTGTTTAGCAATTAAACGTTGACGTTTATAAATTTGACACGTGCTTTCAGCTTCTAAACACCCTTACAACCGATATCAAAGGACGCATTACATAGATACTCTCCATACCCAGCGGCTCTATCGAGAGTAATATGACTGATACTGTGATAGTGATATTTTAAATAGGTATTTACCTCAGCTTATTTCTACCTTTCGAATTGCCACCTTGTTATTGTGTTTGTTTATTTATATATGAAATATCTGTTTGTTAAATTATAAGGACGTAAACTTTTCTAACGTTGTCGGCAGGAACGACAGCTAAAAACAATAACTTAGGTTACAAGGTGAATTTGGGTCTACGTAACCACGGGTACGCCAAATCTGGGAATTCCTTGACCTGCCCCCTTTGTGGGCGTTTATTCTAAAGCAGGGGGGGGGGGGGGGGCGGGGGGGGGGGCCCTTCGAGGCTGTGATTGCGAAACGCTGTGGTACCGTCCATTCTCAAAATAGGGGGGAACAATTTTTTCACTCGAAAAATAAAGAGTTTTTGGCATCCAATCTTAACATCTTGTCTTTTGTAGTTGTACAAGGTTGTTATTTACCTTAATGTTTATCATCCAATGGCAAAAATTGTATTGAAAATGAAAAAAGCAGTCGAAAAAATTAAGCGTTGACGTACCGTTGATGCGCGTGGAGATTGTGCACAAATACTCAAACGACGTTAACAAATACCTCCCCTAAAAAGGGCAATAATAATCGATAAATTGTGAAAAATCGTGCTTTGACCCCACTCATTTTTTTCCATGGATACGTTAAAAAAGGATGTAGCAGTGATATACTGAATTTTAAAAAAAATCTGCCTGTGACCCCCTTGCGTTTTATCGTGTTGTTTTCGAACGAAAATGGCAGAAAATGACATCGCCCCAAAACAAATTCGTGTAGATCGTGCCTGTGTACCTGGCTTTGCGGACGTTATATGAATCACTGAATTCGGGGAGCGAGCGCGGAGCAAATTTGTACGTGTTTCAATGGTGCGCTTCGAGAGGGCGATCTATACGTATTTACTGTGTGAGATGTGCGACTCATGAGCGTGGAAGAACGAATGAGATACATTTCAACGTTGGTGGCGCACTTTGTTGGGCCCCCCCTCCGCCCCCCCCCCCCCCCCTGTTCTAAAGGAAATATCCCGTCTGGCCGTGCGGGGAATCCAGCATGGTATTGGACTATTCTAAGTACCGCCCTGAATTGGTACCGTGTTACTCAGTGTTAGGGGCGCCCCATTTGGGCGCAGAAATTGAAAGGGGGGGCCCGTTATAGCGGCGCTGGAATGAGTTGGAGATTTTTGTCCAAAGCCTGAACTTGGGTTACAAGTTTGCGATACTATGCATTGCCAACCACAGTGTTTACAGAAAAAAACGTTAGCGGCTCACCCGGTCTCTGCTCGTAGTGCAGCTCCCGTATAGACACCGCCGGTCGCAAAGTTGTGGTGCATGATGAGTATCCGATCGACTCCCGATGCAATAAAACCTCCTCCAGGCTGATGGGTTGGTCTATGCTATACATGCTGCTGGTATTACTTTGTCAGCTAATCGCTGCTGAATAATGGCTGCCGGAGCCCCAGTTACCGGAGTGTCGGTCTGTGTGCTCGTGCCCGGACCAGTGTCTTGTGTTGTTGTCTTATTTCCCCGTCGACTTCACCTCACTTGCGGTACCTCTTTCAGCTTTGCTGTTGCTGTTTCCCTAATCTTGTCGTCGACGATGCTGGTCCCAGCTCAATTTCACTTATCAGACCGCTGCCTAAATTCAGACTTTAGCCAACAATCCGTTGAGCCAATTCTGTCTCAAATCTTCTCACCCGAGAGCAATATCTAGAGCGTCCGACCAGCGAAAATTGTTTGGAGCAAGTGATCGATTGTTACCTTACGGTTATTCACCCGCGATGTCGGTCACCAAGAATGCGCCTTCCCAATTGTATACATTTCCAGACGTGCTTGGTACATTGATACACTGGTACGTTTCGATTTTGACTGTATCGTGGCTTGTACAATTAAGTTTATGCCTCTACGCACATAAACAGCTTTTGCTCCAGTGGTGCTGGTTTATGTACGTGAAGGGCAGGTCATTGCGTAGCACTCACTTTTTAGCACTTTGTTTCTTAGAGTGTAGAATCACCCAAATCTACTTTTCAATTAAAAAAAATAATATTATATACCCAAATATGGGAATAAATATATTACGCAGCAGGGATTAACGATTTATGCAAAATAGTCATATTTCCACCACTTGAATTTTTAAAGACTTTTAATATGTCACCTTTAAAAAATGCATTGTGGTGAAATTTGTTTTGTTACAATTTGTTTGCGGTCAAAACTTATTTTTCATGGACTACAACAACAGATTAGGCTGGCATGTTTTGAATAATTCCAAAGTTGTCAATACTGGAATTCCCCCAATTTATAAAGATCTTATTACCTCCTTCAACAATACGAGAGGTTCCTTTAATTTGGATTTTACCTGCAGTAACGAGGTTTACGAAATCCCCTTATGGAAAAATACGATCATTACTGGTGGTCGGGTGAAAGGTATGGATAGTAAAATTCTTAAGTCTAAAGGGATCACCACCCTTCGACAAATTATCGATAATGGTGACCTTGTTTCCTACAAAAGGTTTGCTGAAGTTTGTGACATTAAAGGTATTATTGTAGGTAGAATACGTCAAGGTTTACTTTCTAATATACATAATGATTGGTTGCAGGAACAGAGAGAAGTGCCCGCAAATCACACCAGTAGTCGAATTGTTTTTCAAAACTTGGATGATGATTTTGATGGCATATCCAAAATCCCTGTTAAACACATTTATCTTAGCCTTATCCAAAACGTTTTTGTTCCACCTAAGGCAAAACAAACTTGAGAACAAGTACTTTGTGTTAGAAGTCTGCCTTGGGAAACAGTTTGGAAAAACTACTGGTGTAATTTGTTGGGTCATGAGGAAAAAGACATTTGGTTCAAACCTTAACACAGGATTTTGCCTACTAAAGACAAGTTGTATAAAATGGGAATTACTAATGATGATATTTGTATTTTGTGCCAGCATTATGGAAACGGTGGAACACACATTCCTTTCAAGCCCTAAACACGCTGAGGCTTGGGTTTTTGTTGAATATGTGCTTAAGAAGTACAACAATGACAACCACTTTGTTCTAAATGAAGACAAAGTAATTTTAGGTGTTGGAAAAGGAATAAATGAAATGGCTCTACTTCTTATTGGCAAACTTCATCAAATTATTTAGAATATCAGGTGTAAAGTTGCTTTGGACCGTATGGATGCAGCCTTTTTGAATATTTTAATTTTTTACAAATCAAGTCTTAAAAAACTTCTTATGTTAGAGAATTCCCGAATTCCAGCAAATTTGTTTGCTCTGTTATACACCAAAAACAAGGCCTTATATGTTATGTTAAATCAAATCAAGTAAAATTTTGTTTTAAATTTTGTTTTTTAATCACTGTAAATTTTATCTTTTTTGTATGTACAATTTTTGATGCAATTTATTACTTTTTGTAAACTTTGTAATATATGAATTGAATTGAAATAAATGGAGTCCTCGAACTCCAAAAGAACAAAAAAAAATAAAAAATAAAAATATATAAATATATAACTTGTATGTCATCATACCAGGTACCGAGTAAAATGCATTCCCGTTCAACTCTGATAAATAAGCGATGTATTTAATCGCGTCATATTCGGTATCGGTTTGGAATTCGAATGCTGCATAAAATTGCCATTCTCATATATATTTGTTTCATAAGTAGGAAATATAACTATAAAGTACATTTATACTTTTGCGCCATGTGATTTAAACAAAATAACCATCAAATAAACAAAATCACTCGAACAGGATTATAATTCACAAGAGCATGTAATTATTTTGAGGCATACAATTATTTTACTGTTGTGTATGTAATTACAATATTTTGAATGTGCAAAGTGCTAGATTGATTGCACATAACGGAAAGGAAAGTAAGAATCGAAGCCACAAACCTCATTAAATAAAGTTGTGGCAAATTGAATAAAGATTGGCTGAGCTAAATAAGAATCAAAGAATTGGCCCCATGATCAAAATTGCTGAAATTCGTACATTCCAAAACGAATTTGACAGTTTTCTTACGAACTTGAGTGCAAAAATCTATACTTTAATACACCCCTAATCTCAGATACCGTTCTTCGGCAATGACTGAAGCAGACTGGACCAATCTCAAAGTACTCCTGGAATATAGCGACTACGACTATGACTCTTACGATGACGACGAGTTACCCACTGAAACGCCCTTACCCGACAACTTCAGCTATACAGAGGTCACCCTGCGTACGGGCTTTCAACTGGACGAGTACACGCTGTTGGACTGCGAATGGCGTGGCAAGAAAAACAGTTGCGGTAAGCAGGTAAGTTAGTCTGGTCCCAGACCAAAACATTTTGACTCTTTATGATGCAGGGACAATAGCCGTAGCCGTAGCCGTAGCTTAAGCTCATTTCGAACACGGCCTCATGCCAGGAAGCCAGCAATGCCACGTGACCAGCACGGGAGCAATTTCTTCCTTTTTAGAAAGTCCGAAGTTTTCTGAACACGGTTCTATTAACATTCGGATATTATCGGTATAAATGGTTAGGTAAATGCCCGTCGATCCAGAATAGTTTTTGTTTTTGCGTTAAATCTTGGCTCGTATTGGCAAAAACCAACATTCAGCCGAAATATCACTATTTAAACTCACGTGGTTCTGCATCCAAGAAAATAGACAATGTGCCCTCTGATTATATATGTTTTTATGTGCCCGGCGTAATGCACACGCATCATGTTTTAGTGACATCAAAGGTTACATTCAAAAGGGATATATGACCTGCGACGTCACTCCCCAACCAAATGTTATGCAAAACACGATTCGTGTGAATACCGCCGGACACATTTTGAATAACAGAGGGCACATCGTCTATACGTGCTGCCTGCAGTGCGTCATGATTTGTTTTTATCGGCGGCGGCTACGTGGCCTACATGCTATAGACGTCAGGTCGCCGGGGAATTGTCATGTCTGGGAACAACTACAGATATTAAAGTTAATGACATTTTCGCGTCGTTTGTTGTCTTTGTTCCCCTGATCTATGATTGAAGCTTTCTGTGACTTTTTATATCAGCATTGTTGCTGAAAAAAGACAAGCTTTAGGCAACGAGATAGGTCTTTCATTGACCAGGGCAAAGATCATTCGTTTACTGTGTACGTACGTGTAGTCTCGCTTTTGTTTTAATAATGAAGATTCCCTTAGCCTACAGGCCAATAGAGCTAACTGCATTGCCTTGCAATTACACTTTTTAAAATGCTATTCCGGCTGTGATGCACGGGGGGGGGGGGGGGGGGGGGGGGTGGCACAAACCCCCTGAGGTTTGTAAAACCAATATTCTTTTTTGTTATTTCTTCTCCTTTAAAGAATTTCACCCACAAGTTTACGTCATTCGGAAATTGCTGGACCTTCAATTCTGGCAAAGATAAGGACGGAAATAGAGTCGACATCTTAAACCAGATTCAACCCGGTAGCGGCAACGGCCTGAAAATGATCATTGACATTCAACAGGTGGGTCCTATTAGGAAAACAATTATTTATAAAAAAAAGTCCTTCACGTCACAAGTTAAGTCACTAGCTATTCAAATTGAACTGTTAACAAAAGCATTTCTTTGAGATTTTTCAACCATTTACTTGCGACTGACTTTATGAAAAGACTTGTGACTGGACTTGTGACTGAACTTGTGACTGGACTTTCAGAGACTCGAATACAACTCTGAAAACAGTCCACATAAACATTTGCCCAACTATGATGGCAATGTATTTTTCTCTTATTTTCTCGTTTCCTGTTCTATTTTCAGAGTGAATACACTGAAATAGCTGACGGGGGCAATGTAGAAGCGGGACTGAAGATTTTGGTACATGACCAAGAGACGCCGCCCTCTGTCGACGCGGAGGGGCTTGCGATATGTCCTGGTGTCCATGCGTTTGTTGGTGTACGGAAAGTACAGGTTGGTCTTTTCAACAGTACTATTGTCAATAGAACGTAAAGTTGACCTCGAGAACGTATACGAGACTTTACGAAAAACCGAATTTCTGTTCACATCGAATAGGAGCTTCAACGGGTAAAGCAAGTTATTTTCTTTAGATACTTTGTTTTGACGCTGTTCTTTTGACTGAAAAGTAGATAAAAACGTTTAAATAAATATTATTTTTCATTTTAATATACAAGATATGAACTATATATTAAATAAGAAAAAAAGGAGAGAGAAAAATGATAGTTTCGTCATACGTACGTCATTCTATTGTTCTCGTTTACGTGCCAGTTTTTTTCTAAAAAGCGTAGAACCGCTCCTGCAATAAGCCAATCACGTTACAAATTATACGCTCAGGTCAAAAGTTTGTTCTGCTTTTCTTTAATAATTTAGACAGTCGTGCATGTTTTTATATATTGTCAAATCAAGTTTAAATTTCCCATCCGCAGTTTCATGGTTCATATATAGAAAACAAAACCGACCACACGTTAAAGTTCTTTAGCCAGTGTCTCAATATTATGTGTGCCCGGATGTTCAATCGTGACCTTTGTGCGCCAGACATACATGGTCTGTTCCGAAAGTTTGGAGTGATAAACCCAAGTTCTAGATCTATTTTTCCATGTTCATGCCCCAACTTTCGTTAAAAACGAACGTGTATGAAGGATGGGTTTTAACTGAAACTTTTTCCGAAATTGTGCTTCACTTTACTGCTTTAGAAAATATCTGAGGGCAGCGTGGTGCACTTTAGACTACTGGCCGTTTTGTGGCAATTGTCGACTTGTCGATTTTGTTCTTGTGTAGTATAATAACCTCGAAGAACCGTGGGGAAATTGCGACAAGCAGATGGCTCTGACATATTATGACAACTACACGCTCCCCGGCTGTGCTATCGAGTGTCGTGCCAAGAAGATCGTTGAGGAATGCAAGTGCAGACTCGTCAGGTAATCACAATCCTAACAGCGGCAACAAAGGATTGGTACAGGCCGTCCTACAATGATTAGTACCCATCGATGCCCCAAACTCTGTTAATGGTGTCACCATTAAAATCACTGACATGAGGTTCGTCGTTTCAATAAGCAACTTTGGCATACTGTAATCTTTCAAGAGAGTTTTATATGATAACAATCGGACTAATCAAAGGTGATGATTTCATACTTGGGGATGTTAATGCGAAGTATTATAGAAATAAGCAACAACCAATATATTGGAGCCACAGTCACAGTTCAAATCCTTTAATGTTCATCAGACTACTTCTTTGTCGCAATACAGAAATGTCAAACGAACTTGAAATTCGAGAAAAATAAAACAATTTTGATAGAAAGGGAGTTAAAAAAGAGAAGGGAACATATTTGAATAACAGGCGAACAACATCTCTAATACAATGGAGTTTATTTTCAGTTTGATTAGTCCGATTTTTATGATTTAAAATACTTATGAAAGGTAACAGTTTGCCAAAGTTGATAATTAAAACAAGTAGTGTCATTGATTTTCATGGGGAAAACATATTTTCGGTATCGATGGGTACTAATAAAATTATAATGTATTAAAAACGGCGTCAAATGAAATAAAAATAACAGCGTCGGCTAGACCCACTAACTGGGCCCTAGAACTCCTCTTTTCGAATTTTGGATTTAACTTGTCGTCATAGGGCCCCACCGTGAATAAAACACAGGATGCTATATCTTACATGCAGCTCAAAAAACGTCTCCAGCACCACGACAATGCTTAATAACGAAATACCTGAACATCGTCTAAATCGCCTTCCATTAGAGTCCAAGATCATTATCCGGGGTTTCGGTGGTACTCACGACCAATTCTTGACCTGCAAATTAAGGAAATTCTACAACGGTATTCAAAGTAATGTGCACTAATTGATCTTCATCTTTAAAATGAAACCAAAGTCTGACGCATACGATGGCCCTGAAGGGACATAATCGGTCCTGAATATTTGTTTGGACGTTGTTAATTTATTCACGAATGGTCGTAAATAATTTTGTTGCGGCGTCATAAATTGTTCAATAGAAATATTCAATAGTCGTGAACAATTCCCGACGACACAAAATATTTAGGAGCAGTCGTAACTATATGCACCACCAATTATGGCCCTTCAGGGCCATCATATAATGTGCATCAGAATTGTGTTTCATTTTTAAGATGGCAAGCAACAGTGTCGAATTTCCTGGATTTGCAAGTCAAAAGATTTTATCGTGAGTACCACTGAAGCCCCGGGAGTTGATCTTGGACACTTCTTATGGAAGGCGATTTACGTGATTTTGTGGAATTTTGTTAAGTATTGTCGCGGTTTGGGTGACCTTTTTGAGCTGCATGTACTAAACTTTATTCTCGGTGGGGCCCTAGTATGACAAGTTAATTCCAAAATTCGAAGAAAAATAATGAGTTAGTGGGTTTAAGCGTCGGCAGTATCATTGAAGAGTAAATAAAAACAAAGACATGTGCGACCACTACGCAGACTCTCTAAAATTTGCTTTAAAAAAATGCTTTTCAAAAAGTATAGATCTTCACCATATTTTGGGGTTGCTCATTAAACTTATATTGTTGACATTACAGACATCCTGGCGACGATAAAGAGTGTTCCCCTCAACAAGTCAAGGATTGCGCCACACCAGTTTTAAGTATGACCTCAATACGGCCTCGTTTCTTTGCATAAACTATACTCATTAAGGAACTTAAAATGCAAAGCGGCAAGTGTTTTCCCATACATTTATATTCTGGTCGTTCAACAAATGTTGGCATCCCCCCTCCCCCCTCCCTCCTTCCCCAACATTGATGTATATATAGGTTAACCATTCAATTCGGACCATGTTAGCTACGCACGAAACGACAACTTGGCAGTTATATTTAATCAGTTTAATTACATTTTACTGAGTCTGTTCTATTGATCTTCATGTAGGTCCCGAAGTCTATAGATAGATCAATAATTTCCAGCTTTACAAAACAGTGAAGCTACTCACCGATTATCGATCCGGCCAACAACTCCCATTTTACAAAATTATTGCAAAATAGATTCATTTGAAAGTACACTTAATGTGGTGTGGTCTTTTTTCTAAACATAATTTATATAAAAATATTATTCTGTTGCTATTGAAAGAAAATGAAATTATATATATATATATATATATACGTGTTTGTAAACCGATTCAACTTCGGAGAGTGCTCTACTTTACAAAAGAAGCGATATAAAATCAATCACAAAAACTAGGATAGGTTTTTGTTCACCATTTTTTTATTCCGACAAATTTGTTTCGTGGATACCTCCACTCGTCAGGGAATATTATTGTAATGGCATTCTCGAAACGTTCTACCTGTGCATCAAGTTAGGGGGGCGCGCGAACGCAATAACGCGCGCCTGGATTGCGGGCGTATGTGGGCAACTTGACGCGGGCGTGGGAAAATTATGGCCGCGCCCGAACTACCCGCCCACGGCTTGACATCGCACACGAGTCCATGGGAAGTGGCTGCAGTCACTACCATAGGCCCGCGTGTAACTCGAAGCCGCAGCCAAACAATTCGGACACGGCCTAACGTTACACTCTTGGCGTGGTTTTGGCGTGCTTTATCAGTTTGAATTTAGCCGCGTGCCGGCATGCGCTAGTTAGCTCAGATCTTTTGTTTAGAGTAGCCTTTTCTGGGTGGCAGATGATATATAATTTCTCCATAGTGCATAAGTTGCATTGTTTACTGATGTTAGAGTATGGTTTGGCATTGCTCAAGATTTTCCACTTGGTTGTGAATTCAGTGTTTTTGTCTTTTAGCGACCATACATGTTTTGATAGTTCTGTCTGGTTCCTGTGCGCTTCTTTCTTGAATGATTGTCGGTGATTTCCGAGTCTTTGCTTAAACTCGGTGCTGGTTAGGCCTACATACGTCTCTTCATTCGTGTTGGTTTTTACAGTGGCTTGGTAGACGATGTTTGGTGTTCTGCATCTTCCATCCAGGGGGCATTCATTCTTTACTCTGCAGTTGCAAGGTTTGGTTTCTGGTTCTGGTGCCTGCTTCTTTATTATATTTTTGTTGTGAGCGTCCAACATATATATATATATATATATATATAAAATCAATCACAAAAACTAGGATAGGTTTTTGTTCACCATCTTATAAAAAAATGGTGAACAAAAACCTATCCTAGTTTTTGTGATTGATTTTATATCGCTCCTTTTGTAAAGTAGAGCACTCTCCGAAGTTGAATCGGTTTACAAACACGTATATATATATATCATCTGCCACCCAGAAAAGGCTACTCTAAACAAAAGATCTGAGCTAACTAGCGCATGCCGGCACGCGGCTAAATTCAAACTGATAAAGCACGCCAAAACCACGCCCAGAGTGTAACGTTATGGCCCTGTCACACTAGAACGTTTTAAGCCAACGCGTGAGTAGCGCGTTAAAAATAGTTGATACGCTGGCAAACGCTGAACTTCCACAGAAAAAGTCAAGTGGAACCGTAATTTCAGCGTGTCCATAACGCGTTGTTAACGGGTTCAATGCGTTCGCCAGCGCGTGAGAAACACGTTAGTAACGCGCTCGACGACTGATGAACGACTGCCCAGCGCGTGAGTAGCGCGTTCCAACGCGCGCCAGCGTACTGCAACGACCACATGGTTAGTTGTATAAAAAGCCGACGCGCTACTACACTAATGGCCCTGTCACACCAGAACGTTTTAGACCAACGTGTTGGAATTTCGGTAACACGCGGGTAAACGTTGACCAACGCTAGGCCAGCGTTCGCAACACGCTAAGCGCGTTACCCACACGCTGGAACACGCTGTCACACGCTGAGGCAAAAATACATTTTTCAACATACCTAAAATTTTCAGCGTTTGCCAACGTGTGCCTGCACACGCTGGCGGCGCGCAGGGTGGTCGTTAATCATGCGTCGAACGCGCTAGACGATCGTTACTAACCCACTACTCACACGCTGGCGACCCGCTGTCGTATTTTTACTATAAATCAGTGATACGTTCCTCACACGCTGAGCGCGTTCCTCACACGATACTCACGCGCTGACATACGCTATGAACCCGTTATCAACCTGTATAGACACGCTGAAATCACGGTTCCACTTGACTTTTTCTGTGAAAGTTCAGCGATTGCCAGCGTATCAACTATTTTTTAACGCGCTACTCATGCATTGGCCTAAAACGTTCTGGGGTGACAGGGCCATAACCAGCGTGTCGACAGAGTACGCCAGCGTACGCCAGCGTGCGCCAGCGTGTGAGTAGCGGGTTGATAACGATCGTCTAGCGTTTTCGACGCGTGAGTAACAAACCTCCAACGCTCCGCCAGCGTGTACAGTCACACGCTGGCAAACGCTGGAAATTGTATGTATGTTGAAAAAAAAATGTTTTCCTCAGCGTGTGACAGCATGTCTCAGCGCGTGAGTAACGCGCTCAGCGTGTTGCTAACGCTGGCCTAGCGTTGGTCAGCGTTTGCCAGCGTGTTGCCAAAATTACAACACGTTACTCACGCGTTGGCCTAAAATGGTCTGGTGTGACAGGGCCATTAGGCCGTGTCCGAATTGTTTGGCTGCGGCTTCAAGTTACACGCGGGCCTATGGTAGTGACTGCAGCCACTTCCCATGTACTCGTGTGCGATGTCGAGCCGTGGCCGGGTAGTTCGGGCGCGGCCATAATTTTCCCACGCCCGCGTCAAGTTGCCCACATACGCCCGCAATCCAAGCGCGCGTTATTGCGTTCGCGCGCCCCCCTAACTTGATGCACAGGTAGAACGTTTCGAGAATGCCATTACAATAATATTCCCTGACGAGTGGAGGAATCCACGAAACAAATTTGTCGGAATAAAAAAATGGTGAACAAAAACCTATCCTAGTTTTTGTGATTGATTTTATATATTACATATATATATATATATGTAATATATATATATATATCTAAAATGTGAAAATATAAAAATAACAGTGCTCACCGGAAATAAAACCGAGCTTTCGGTGCGAATGCACCTTCTTCAGGGAAAATTATGGCTTGTTGTGATGTCCCGCTGGTAGAACAAACGCGGAGAAGGTGAACTCCGCGTTCATCCCGGCCCGTCAGGTTGGAGCGTGCCCAGTTGGAACATAATGGCCCTGTCACACTAGAACGTTTTAGGCCAACGCGTGAGTAGCGTGTTAAAAATAGTTGATACGCTGGCAAATGCTGAACTTCCACAGCAAAAGTCAAGTTGAACCGTGATTTCAGCGTGTCCATAACGCGTTAATAACGGGTTCATAGCGTTCGCCAGCGCGTGAATAACGCGTTAGTAACGCGCTCGACGACTGATGAACGACTGCCCAGCGCGTGAGTAGCGCGGCCCAACGCGCGCCAGCGTGCGGCAACGACCACATGATTAGTTGTACAAAAAGATGACGCGCTACTACAGTAATGGCCCTGTCACACCAGAACGTTTTTAGCCAACGTGTTGAAATTTCGGCAACACGCGGGTAAACGCTGACCAACGCTAGGCCAGCGTTCGCAACGCGCTGAGCGCGTTACCCACACGCTGGAACACGCTGTCACACGCTGAGACAAAAATACGTTTTTCAACATACCTTAAAAAAATCAGCGTTTGCCAGCGTGTGACTGCACACGCTAGCGGCGCGCAAGAAGGCCGTTACTCACGCGTCGAACGCGCTAGACGATCGTTACCAACCCACTACTCTCACGCTGGCGACCCGCTGTCGTATTTTTACTATAAATCAGTGATGCGTTCCTTACACGCTGAGCGCGTTCCTCACACGCTACTTACGCGCTGGCATACGCTATGAACCCGTTATCAATCTGTATGAACACGCTGAAATCACGGTTCCACTTGACGTTTTCTTTGAAAGTTCAGCAATTGCCAGCGTATCAACTATTTTTAACGCGCTACTCATGCATTGGCCTAAAACGTCCTCGTGTGGCAGGGCCTTAACCATCGTGTCGCAAGCGTACGCCGGCGTACGCCAGCGTGTGATTAGCGGGTTGATAACGATCGCCTAGCGTGTTCGACGCGTGAGTAACGAATCTAAAACGCGCCGCCAGCGTGTGCAGTCACACGCTGGCAAACGCTGGAAATTGTAGCTATTTTGAAAAAAAAATCTTTTTTCCTCAGCGTATGACAGCGTGTCCCAGCGTGTGAGTAACGCGCTCATCGTGTTGCTAACGCTGGCCTAGCGTTGGTTAGCGTTTGCCAACGTGTTGCCAAAATTACAACACGCTACTCACGCGTTGGCCTAAAATGTTCTGGTGTGACAGGGCCATAACACGCTGTTCCAAAGATCGGCGCTGCGTGTCCGACGATGCCGTGGAAACAACGCAGACGCTCATGTCCTTGGTGGATGGAGTGAGATGGCGCGCCGAAGTGTTGGGCGACAGCCAGGCCGGGTTGTTTCAGCCGAACGCTTCGGAGATGCTCCGTAAAACGGTCGGCAAGTCGGCGCTTGGTTTCTCCAATATAAAGCATGCCACAGCGAGTACACTTAATACAGTAAACAAGATTAGTAGCGGTGCATTTGAAATGGCCGCGGATGTTGAAATGGCCTCGGGGACCAGTGATGGATGATGTATTGTCAACATGTGCACAAGTTTTGCATCTTGGACGCTTGCAGGGAACAGTTCTGAAGGGGCCGTTGTCGATGGTACAAGTGGTGCTGGGGAGTGTTGACCGAACAACACGGTTGCTGATGGAGCGGTCACGTCTAAAGGAACACAGGGGGTTAGTAGACTGGGTGAAGATGGCGCAGGTTGCTGGATCTTCCTGCAACGTCTTGAAGTGCTTGAGGAGGATATTCTTGGCAGCCATGTTTAGGGGGTGGTAGGTAAGAACAAGAGGGATACGACCTTGTTGCTTGGGAGGGGCTTGTTCCATGGCGGCATTGCGGGTGACCAATGGAACTCTGCGAAGCGCCCCATCAGTCACAGATGATCGGTATCCACGTCGTTGGAAAAAAACTTTCATTTCTTTGCCTCGCTGTTTAAACTGGTTATCCTCGCTGCAAATACGACGGAGGCGGAGGAAATGTTTATTTACATGATAATAGTTTTGATCATAACTTTATGAGCCTGTTGAGCCTGCTCGTGCAGCTATTAGAGGAGTTTTATCATGTCCTGCGTAATCTAATTACGTCATCAAAACTTCCTCCACGGCTGTAGTGGTGGGAAATCACGTGGTGGGCGGACTCGCCCTTAGGGCGGACTAGCCTCGCTCTCACCCTATTGTTGTAGAAAAAGTATACATAATTATTCTGATATATTTCTTTACAAATCTATCGTTCTTGGAGTGGTAATATGGCGGACGGTGACTTCACTTCTAACAGTCAAATGCTTATCCAATTTATATGTAGATCGGTGTTTTGTTCCCTCTTGTAGCTCAGTTGAAAACGGGCGAGATAAAGGGATGTCGCTGTCCCCAGCCATGCAACTACAGCGAGTTCCGAACCCGCCTGTCTACGGCGACTCTGCCCAACAACAATGTGAGGTCGGCTCTGTGGTTTGCCTACGGACGAGATGAATTTTACAATTACACAGAGGAACAGTTCGGAAAATACATCAGGTTAATCCATATTTCGAGATTAAAAAATGTATAGGGCCTTTAAACTTAAAGAGCAATAAAGCTCATATCACACCACGGTGCGGTGCAAACGGCACAATTAGTCGACCCAAGCTCACTCGCTTGTGCATTGGTATAGCAAAGACGAATGGGTGGGTTCTGGGTGGACCGTTTACTCAGCTCCTTATATTCAAACACACGTTTATTTCCTCTTCTTGACATAGATACACAATTATATTAAATATAATAAGATTAAATAACAAGATATAAATACCAGAGGTAGCAAGACCTTGTAAGCAGAGCTTGTATTAGGCATGCCATTAAACAAAAACAAACGAACGGACAACATAATTATAGGAAAACAATCATAATTCTAATACTGGGCTGCATGGGATTACCATACCAAGTCCATTTGTACAAGGATACATGAAATCTATAATTACATTAGGTACAATTTAATATAATTTACGTTTAAAAATATTATATGACCTTGAACATCTAAGAGAGAATGGTAAATCATTCCACAATTTAAGTCCGGAGTATTTGATGTTGTGTTGAAAAGCAGATGTAGCAAAAGCAGATATATATCCAGGCGCGTATTGTACTGTTTCCATGCACGAGTCCCGGTCTTGACACACGTGTCCTTAAGCAAGGCACTTAACCACTATTGCTTTGAGTCCTTCGGATAGGACGTATAGCTGTAGGTCCCGTATGTCGTGTAATGCACGTAAAATAACCCAGTAACACGCATCGCTAAGAGGACGGGTTTGCCTCAATGTTCCTTGCAGTGGCTGCACAGTGCGCCGCAGAAGCGCTATGGATACCGGCGGTATATAAGTCCCCAATGTGCGTATGTATGTATTTATGATCACATGAAATAAATGAAATGCTGGGCAGTTTTTCCAATTTTATATCAAGCAACAGAAATTGAGAGCTGCCAAACATTTGATTCTCGTAATTTTGTTTCTGCCAAAATAATGTGCAGGGAAAACTGGATCTTGCTGGACGTCTACTACGAGTCTCTAAACTTAGAGAAATACGTGCAATCCGAGGCAATCAGCCCATCCGCTTTAATCAGTAAGTTGGATGAACCTAGTAATTATACCCTTGGGCAAACAAATGCATTTCTCACGGAAGAGCAACCACAAAATACAATGTACATGTATTACCAAAATCACACAATAAACATAAAATCAAGGGTGTAAATATTTTGTAATTTTTTTGGGTAGCTGCTGCATTCGATTCTGAGTATTATTTGTTACTACAAACACTACAAACATGTACGGTCTGGAACCAGGACGACGTACGATTTCTCTGTTTGTTTCACACAGGTGATATTGGTGGCCAGTTGGGCCTTTTCATCGGGGCCAGCTTCATAACAATGGCCGAGATATTGGACTACCTCGGCCGTAAATCATTCCGCTTTATCATGAGCTGCTCGCGACGACAAGCGGTCGAGCCTACTAAGACGCGACCAAAGGAAGAGGCCATGGGCATTCAGGACCTGCCTTCGAGTTATCAATAGTATAGAGCTAGCAACGAGGTCATCAGTGCACGTCTAATGAGCCCCGAGGAACTGTGAGTGGCCAGAAGAGGGAAATAGGACCTCTTCTGGTCACTTACAGACCCGGAGGCGAATATTTTTTTAAAAAACCTAACTGGCAGATTTCATAAATTATTCAGTAGTTGCATTGATCACTGATGTACAACACTTAGGTTCTAGGTCTCTTGTTGTCCGCTAAATTAAAAATATTTCAAAGTTATCAATTTGACTATAGACAAAACGAGGTGACCTACAGCAGGATTCGAACCAGAGATCTTTGATCCATAGCCCATCCCACTATCCACTACACTACGTATAGCAGCTCGACAACAGCTGTTCTTTAAAGTGATTTAATGTATAACTAGTTAACTAAATAACAACAATGCTGTGACGTCATGTTTTATTCCGATGAATAAACATAACTTCTCATCCAAACTGAATAATTCATAAAATCTGCCAGTTACGTTTGGGAAAAAAATATTCGCGACCCGAAGGTCGCATATCAGACGTGTACTAGTGACCAAATTAATCTATAATGTTTTGTAACACACCTATATTGTGTGAGCATCTCTATAGTATGAGTAACTTTGTCCAAAATATGTCGAGTATCGAGATCGCTGATCTCTTATAACTGGATAGGTCGAGCGGCTCTGCACGTGAATCCATTGGCGGCCATATTGGGATATTAACAACATTGCAGGCGTACACACGTTTGTATAGCGCACGACCGAGAAAACGAATTTAATATCAAAGAAAACGAAGTTAACATCACAAAAAAACAATCCAGTTTGATCAGGAAAATTAATTTAAAATTATAATAACACCCAAGAATGACATGTATACGCCAAGTTTCAATGTTAAATAGGCCTATTTTCGGGAAAAGATACAAGACATTCGTATGAAACGATGCAATGCAGTGCAAAGTCTATAGGATATGTCGGACAAGTATTTTCCAAATTTTTTGTTTAACCTCTCCAACTTGTTTCAGGAAAATTTAATTGGCACACACGGTTTGTTCGTCGGGTTTTAAGGCAGTGTCCAGATTTCGAATCAACCTAATGTTTAGTAAATATGTTAGGATGGGTCCCAAAAAATGCTTGCTGGACAAGTGGACAGAAAACATAAATTATGTGGTTTTGAGCTTAAACCATAGAGTTGTATAATAAAGATATACAGCTCTATGGCTTAAACTATGGCTCAACAAAAGAGTGTAAATTTCACTCGTTTAGAGTGGTTTTCATTCTTTTTAGGGTAAATTTTGAAAGTGAGCTTTTCACTCTTTTACATTTAGAGAGTTGATCAGTGGTTTTCACGAATCCAGTGGTAGTTGATAGAAAATCAAATGAGTTTGATGTAGTCAATTACAGCTGAAGTAGTTCAGTTCAGTTTATTTTCCACAGTACCAATAACATAGAAAAACATTTAGATTAAAGGTATAGATAAGGCAAAACATAAGTACATTGTTAAAAGATGGATGATACTGCGGAGGAGCCCATAAAGAAGCAAAGCTTGTAAGGAATGGGCTCCTGAAAGCATGCATGTACATTGAGCCGAGTAGATGTGGGTTTGTTAACTAGGAAACAAGTGTACACAAAATTGCATACTCGTAATTGATCCCCAGAATATGGGCTTAATGTACATGCTGCTAACAATGGACATATTAACACAAAAAGTGACAAATAACAACGGACATAAACAGTATACTACGACAGGTCAGCAATGGAGGTACAATGTGCATGATAAATTAAATAAATCATCAAATTAATAATAGGATTTCAACAAAGTAGACTTATGTACATGTTTAAAAACGGGAAGATTTTTCGAAGTTTTAAGTTGTTCATTTAACGAATTCCAAAGCTTGGGTCCCTCATATTTGACTGTTTTGTGCGTAAGAGAAGTACGAGCATATGACACGTGAAAATTGGCTGCTTGGCGAGTAAAATGAGAATGAATGTCACGGTTGTGGGTAAATATATGTGTGATTGAAGATGGTAAAGTATTATGGGTAGATTGATACATGAGAGACCCAAGCTGATAGTAATACATATCTTTAACTTTAAGTGTTTTATGTTTACAAAAGAAGGGATTTGTATGTGAATTAAAGTCAGCAAAATTAATAGTGCGTAATGCCCGCTTTTGTAGAAGTAACAGCCTGTTCAATTTAGTAGTTGAACTGTTTCCCCAAGCAAGTATTCCCTAGTTAAGATATGATAAAATTAATGAATTATAAAGAGAATCTAGAACACTAGTAGGAGCAAAGTTTGTTATCTTATTAATCACACCAATATTTCTAGATATTATTTTGCATAAATGGTCAATATGATTATTCCATTTTAATCCAGAGTCGATAAGCAAACCCACAAATTTACAGCAATCCGTTTTTTGGATAACAAAGTTGTGAATTTTTACTTCACAAGGAATTTCAGTGGCAGAATTGCTGAACAACATGAAGTTGGTTTTTGTAATATTTAGAGATAGCTTATTGACATTAAACCATTTAGCAACAGATTTGAGTTCAATATTGACCTTATTGATAAGATAAGTAAGGTTACTATGAGAACAGAATATGTTTGAGTCATCGACAAACAATATAAAAGAGAGTTCCTCAGAGGATTTGATAAAATCATTAATGTATATTAAAAAAAGCAAGGGTCCCAATATGGATCCTTGAGGTACACCATGTGAAAGGTTTCTAGAGTTTGAATTAATACCATTTATAGATACATACTGGGATCTGTTAGAGAGGTAACTCCTAAACCACTGAAGAGAAATTCCTGGAATACCATAATACGAAAGCTTATACAATAAAATATCGTGGTCAATTGTATCGAACGCCTTTGAGAGGTCAAGAAATATCCCCAGTGTGTGCTTAGAGTCATCAATTGCTTCAGAAACCTTACCAATAAAATCTAAAAGGGCATGATAAGTTGAATGTTTACTACGGAATCCATATTGGGATTTGGACAAAATATTAAATTTATCTAAACATTTAATAATACGTGCATATACACATTTTTCTAAAATCTTAGAAAAACATGAAAGTAATGATATAGGTCTATAATTATTGACACTGTTGGGATCGCCTTTTTTATAAACTGGAATAACTTTAGCAATTTTCAATTGAGATGGTACAACACCAGTCATAAAGGAAGCATTTATTATATGTGTAAGTGGTTCGCATATGGCTAAAATATAATTGTTAATAGTAATCATGCTAATTGAATCGTGACCAGAGCTCTTTTTATTTTGTAGGTTATTAACTATGTCAATAACTTCATATTTATTTACTGGGGTTAAAAATAATGATTTATTATTTGGATTAGACAGGTACTCTGTAAAGCCAGGGGAAGATTGACAAGGTAAGATTTTACTAGCAAGATTTGGACCGATATTGGTAAAATAATCATTGAAACAATCAGCAATTTCATTAGGATTCGAAATTAGATTCCCCTCTGAAATAATACTTGTAATAGTTTTGGAAAATTTTTGTTTATTTAAAATACAGTTAATTACCTTCCAAGTATTCCAAATACTGTTTTTTTCCTTTTCAAATTGTTGGGCATAATACATTTTTTAGAAGCACGCAAAAGGCTAGTAAGTTTGTTTTTGTATTGAGTATACTTATTTTTGCGTAGGGTTGTAGGGTTAGACAAATATTGACGATAGAGTTTATTTTTCTTATTAATTGATTTAATAAGTGCAGAAGTTATCCATGGAATATTTGATGATTTTTTACGACTGCTATTGCATTTTTGAGATTTGAGTGGAATGTCTTTATCATAAAAATAGTTAAATCTCTCCATAAAGGTATTAAATGCAACTTCTGGATTATCGCAGCAGAAAACAGCATCCCAATTAAGACTAAGTAGGTCCTCGTTAAATCTTTGAAGATTGAATTTAGAGAAATTACGATTAGGAAATGGATTGTGATTAATGTTATTGGAATCATTCGAGTTTGGGGACTGAATGTACATAAATATTGGCAAGTGATCAGTAATATCAGACAATAAGATACCATATTTGGGACAGGGTAATATATTACAATACACATTATTATGCCGAAATGTCTTCAGAAATTCTCCAGCTATACTGACATGACCTCACCACGTAAATTCTGTACGCCTATACATGTACTTAGATTTCGAGTACCGCAATATTTTGTCAAGCAATATGATCGCATGATTTAGAAAAATCGAAAGTATTTCAGCTGTTTTTCCAGTAGGTAAACGTGAATTAAGATGTACGAGTTTATAAAGTGTATTTTGTTAAAACACACATGAATATAAAATCCCCTGATTCTAAAAACGCCACACAGTGGAGAACCGAACACAATAATAATAATAATAATAATAATAATATAGATTTATATAGCGCACTTATCCGGTAACCCGATCAAGGCGCCTACACACAAATTCTGCTCCAAACTAAGTAATAACTAATGAAATAAATGAGACTTCAGTTCTCTTTTGAAGATGACCATGGATGTTATTTGACGAAGTGTGGCAGGGAGTTTATTCCAAATGGCAGGTGCTGCTTTGGCAAAGGCACGCTGACCATAGCGGACAGTACGAACTCTCGGTTCTGATAACAAGTATGAGCCTGAAGATCTCAGAACCCGACCTGTCTGCTTGAGGGAGATGAGCTCACAGAGATACTGAGGAGCACGACCATGCAGGATCTTGAATACAAGAAGGCAGATCTTGAAGCTGATCCTCTTAGATATCGGAAGCCAATGTAGCTCTCTCAGAATCGGTGAGATGTGGTCATATTTTCCACATCGGACAACAACCCGAGCTGCAGTGTTCAAGACACGTTGCAAACGAGACATTTGTGTAGCTGGAAGGCCAACGAGCAGGGCATTACAACAATCCAGACGTGATGAAACAAAAGCGTGGATGACCTTTTCTGCTGTTTCACGTGACAGGTACTTGCGGATTCTTCTTATGTTGCGTAGGTGGAAATTAGTGCTTTTGCACAAGCTTGAAATGTGCGCATCCATACTGAACAGACGGTCGAACACGACTCCCAGATTTCGAGCACAGTTTAAGACTGACAACTCGTGGTCAGTGATGGTAAGGTGTGGGGAGATAAAATCTGAATGATGATGTCGAGATCCGAGTACAAGAATCTGTGTTTTTTCAGCATTGAGACGCAGAAAATTCAGACTCATCCATGACTGGAGGTGGCTGAGACAGTTTTGCATCTGGTTAAAGGATGTGATGGTATCAGCACCGGGTGAAAAGGACAGATAAAGCTGGGTGTCATCAGCATAGAAGTGGAACTGGACATTATGATATCTGGCAATGTCACCTAATGGTAGTGTGTATGTTGTGAAGAGAACAGGGCCCAGGACAGAGCCCTGTGGGACTCCGCAATCAAGGGACTGCCGATCAGATATTGTGTCACCAATTGAAACCAGTTGAGCTCTGTCTTCAAGATAAGACTTGATCCATTGTAGAGCTATGCCAGTGATGCCAAGCCTGTTAGAAAGACGCTGTAGTAGAAGCTGATGATTTACTGTATCGAAGGCGGCAGATAAATCAAGCAGGACCAGAAGAACCATCTGACGATTATCAATAGCTTGAAGAATATCATTGGAAACTCTGACAAGAGCAGTCTCCACGCTGTACCCTTGTCTGTATGCGGACTGCCTAACCTCCAGGAGATTTTCGTCCTCTAAGTAACTAGTAAGTTGACGTAGGACAACTCTCTCCAAAACTTTGGAGACAAATGGCAGTGTTGAAACTGGTCTGTAGTTGCACAGCTGTTGTGGATCAAGGCTCTCTTTCTTCAGTAAAGGTGTCACATAAGCCAACTTGTATTCTGTGGGCACCTTGGCAGTTTGCAGTGAGGAATTAATGATGAACCTGATGCCAGGAGCAAAAGACATTACAAACCGCTTCACCATCCACGTTGGAACTGGATCAAGTCGACAAGTGGCGCTCGGAGATTTGGCTATGATTTGAACAACGTCATCAACGGTGACAGGGTCAAATGTTGTCAAGTTGGCAAAAACATTGGAAGGTGGCTCACAGGGGTCAGCCGTAGCTACAAGTGTTCTTGTTGATTCACGAACTATGTGGATCTTATCTACAAAGAAGATACTAAATCTATTTGCCAGATCCAACTCACTGGAGCTAGATGGTAAAGTAGCATTCTTTGAAATACCGAGGAGATTCTTGATGGTCTTGAATAATCGATTTGGATCAGTGGAACATTCCAAAATTTTGGAATTCATGTAGTCAGTCTTAGCATCACTGGTCATGGATTTCAAAATGTTACGTTTCGCAACAAAGGTGCTGCGATCATCATGGCAACGTGATGCACGCCAACGTCTCTCAGCACGCCTTACAACTCGCTTGTAAGCTCTTATACGCTCAGAGTACCAAGGAATGTGCTGGCGAAGAGGAATGGTCATACATTTTACTGGTGCATGAATATCCAACATCTCTCGAGCTTTGGTGTTGTAGAGACGGGCTTTTTGAGATACATCACCTATCGTGTCTAATGTGTGGAGAGAAGTGCGTATGTTCTCAGAAAATAAATCAGGATCAATTTGACGTAGTTTCCTGTATGTCACCTTCTTAACCGGAACGGGACATTTTTGGAGGTGGCAGGTGAAGGAAACAGCAGCGTGATTAGACAGAAATGGGCCAACATGAATCTGTTCGATGAGGTCTGAACCTGCCCTGGTGATAACAAGGTCAAGTGTATGACCAGACATGTGTGTCTGACCATGTACATGTTGTACTAAATCAGCACTCTCAAGAAGTTGTGCAAAGTTTCTGCTCTCGTTGTCATCGTGACTGTCCACACGGAGACAAAGGGAGTGAAAAGGTCTCCACAAGATTTCACAAAATAGATTCTTGGAGGTTTACTAAAAAACTACAGGTATGTTTATTGGGGTGTTTATCCGTTTGTTTATCTTTTTAAGTATGAGGTCTATTAAGGGATATTGGGTTAGAATTACAGCCAAGGAAATTAACCCTAGAAATTGAGGAGTGCCATGGCCTCGTGGTCTGGAGCATTGAACTTGTAATATGTAGGTAGCTACAGGTTGTGGGTTCGAGTTCTGCCTGGGACTTTGGTGCGTGTGCCCTTGGGCCTTTCTTTATGCTTTTCTCCACTCAGGAGTATTAAAATGGATACCTGTGAGGGCAGATATGGTTATTGTGGTTGATTTAGCTGCTTTGCGCCGAAATGACAGCATCGAGCTGTATACTCCCCAGGGAGCTGAGATGGTATTTGGAATGTTTCATGGGCCTAAATAAATGACCAGGGTAATAATAACGCCCAAATGGGTACTTTGGGAGACAATCCCATAGAGTCGTGCAGAAAATGGATACTGCCCTAACTTTGTTACCCTAACCCTTTTTTCTAAGATCTTCGAGATTTATGCTATTTAGGGAGACACTGAAATGTCTCCCTAAGTGCCACTGTCTCCCCACTGTCTCGACACGTGTGCCCTTAAGCAAGGCAATTAAACCACTATTGCTTCGTCCTTCGGATGGGATGTAAAGCTGGAGGTCCCGTGTGTTGTGTAATGCACGTAAAAGAACCCAGAAAAACTTATCGCTAAGAGAAGGGGTTTGCCCCGGTGTTACTGGAGGATCAAGACAGCTACCTTCTCGTGGTGATCCGGCTAAGATAAATAAGACCTCTCGAACTAAAGCTGTCAACCAGGACTTCGGTCCATACGCATTATTATTACTGTCTCCCCAGTGAATCAAAACTATCGCTAATTTGTCTCCCAAAGTGCCCATTAAGTAAAATAATGTTAAGCGCTTTGAGACTTTGGTGATAAAGCGCTTCGCTATATAAGCACCGCACATTATTATTATTATTATTATTATTATTATTATTATATGTTGAAAATAGCCCTTGACGATCCGAAAATAACGTACACGAGAACAAAGCGATGTCTCAAATGTGAGTATGTGTGCGCTAAAATATAATATGCACATTTTCAATCTAGTGCAGAACTGTTCGTTTTTTCTTTCTTTAGTAATACACGGTATCTCGTCTAAATGGACAATGGCGTACATACAATGCTCTCTTGAAACGCAATCTCGTCACAGTTCGTGTGCGCACAATAGGCCTATGTGTTTGCATAGCGGCCTCTTCAGAAGTCAATCAATATTATTGTATCATGTAGCGTTGCCGCTAATGGGACTTAATTGCTATTCCCTACACAGTAAACTGCAACCTTTAATTTTAAAGCAACTACCATCCATCTATCTTTAATTAGGGTTATTAATAAAAACACTCATCGTTTCACAAGGTTTCCTGCTCAAGTGCGAGAGTTTTTTGTTTAACTATTGATGAAATTAAATCCGTACAGTACGTTGTGCGTTTATCATTATTATTATTAAAAAAATTGTTTTATACATTTTTGATAATTTTATCATTACAGTACAAGAAATTGCAAATGAGTTAGTATTTGCAGAAAGATCGGTAAACGTATAACTGCTTACACTTTGGGGCAATTGATTAACATAATTTACCCCTTCTCAGTGTATCTCTACCTATGCGGTATTATTGTCAACAATTCAATATACTGCAATCCACGTGTAGTATGGACTGATGGACGACCAGCGTTGTATCTATATGAGCGATGGCCTATGGGAAATATGCATGTTACGTGGGAAAAGCCACGCTTACAAATGGTGACGATGGCATGGATACAACCATATAGAGAAAGGAACCTTTCTCTATGGTACAACGTTTAATAACTGATGACCTGTGGTCGCAATCGTCCTTGAAAACCTGCCTTTACACACAGCTTCCCGGCATTATTGTCAGCGGCTGTTCGAAAACGCCCAAGCCCACTCCCGCCCCAGCATTCCTTCTATGATTTGTGACGAATCTACAGCAAACCATTAGGCTGACGGGTTAGTGTGGGTAGGATCAAAGAAAGAACTAACAAAGAAGTATTATTAGGAGAAATGTGAAGGGGGGTTTAGGACAATAGACAAGGGGAAACCAAAGGAGTGAGAACAAATAATAACAAACTGCTGGCAAGGATTAAATCTGAAACAGATGACAAATGGGAGAAAACAAAGGAAGTTAAATAGTCCGAAGACAATTTATCTAAACTTTCTCCCGGCTGAGACGGACTATATCATTTTTCATATTCAAGTTGAAGTTCTTTGTGAGATTTTTGTATCGAATTTAATAATTATATTATGAATTAACACTGTGACGGTGTTAACATTGCTTTGGTGTTAACATTGCTTATTAACATTGCTATTTCGCAACTGGAATGTATTTTAAATTGCTATTTCCCACCCGGAGTTTATTTGATTCATGCCTTTTATATTACGTGCACGTACCCTACATATAGCAAAAGTACATACACGAACACCGTCAGAAATCCCGTTATCATTAGACAGACTAGACTGGCACAGCCAAAATACTAATAATAATAATATTTGTTAGAGGTCGACAGACAAAACACTCTCCAAGTCTATTTTGTACAGCGAGAAAAAAGGGTTTTCGAAACCTTTGCTTCGTTTCGGCTTCGGTCCGGCTTCGCCTCCGAATTGATAATCACCGAGAAGCAAATAAAAATAAAAGCAAACGGAAATAATCGAACTTTTGAGTTCATATCAACAGATTGAATGTTTCTGAAGCACAAACATACACCAGAATGTGGCTGGAGTTCCCGAACTTTTGAACTTAAAATCACCCTAAGCCAAAGACGAGGACAAAGCCAGGGATTCGAAAAGGCCCCATGTTATTATGTTTAGGCGGCGGATGTTTGATGACGAACTGGTAAAACCTGACCAGTTTGATTATAGGCGTCGCACCAGGCGTATCTTGTTTTCGGTTCTGATAGGTGTTGGTGATCTAAACGTAGTTTATCTTGGAAAAGCAGCAACGAGCTATACCACGCATATCGGAGGAACGCCGCGTGCACTGAAAACTCGAAATTGCGTCAATTGTTCATGCTTTGGGCTTTGTTGATACTACCAGAAATTGCTGAAGGTGAGTTCCTTTAAATTTATTATAAAATATGCTGGTTAATCTTCTTAGAAATATTTTCTGCTAATATCATGAAGGCAAAAACACCATTTCAACGTTAAAGATAATAAATAACGAATTACTATGAAATACCATACTTGATTGTAATAGTGGGATTAGTGGGGTGCCCGGACACTTAGTCATTTCAAATTGATGTAAAAGTTTAGTTTGTTTGGTCCGAGTGTCAAGCCCTCGGAAATTGTGTGGGCCCATTTTCTAAGATGCCCCCATCAAAAATCGTGAATTGTATATTTATTTTTAAAAGCTTGTACTTTTTAAAAACAAATCGACAACAATACTTTATATACCTAATAAGAATACATACAGAACTATCAGATTGACTTTATAGTAAGACAACCATCGCCAAATCCCACAGTACCTATACACCCCCCAAAACAGTTAAATATAACCAAATGATTGGTAGATATATACAAATATTGGTTATTTTGACCAATATTTTTGTTAAAATGACCAATATCATTGGCTATTTTGACCACTATTTTGGTTAAAATTGACAAATTTAATTGGTTGGCTACATATCTATCAATCAGTTGGTTATTTCAACCAATCTTTTTTAGGGTGTGCTATTCTTGGTTTACGAATTTTAATTGAAGCGTACAGTCAGTGCCAATGCCGCTGACTTACACACACCATTTACGCCTATACATGAGAAAATGGGCCAAATAATTACCTGAGGGATTGACACTCCACCAAATAGTTCTACAGAACTTTACCTTCAAATTGGTACCCGAAACAAAACTTGTACATGAATTTTAAATGAAAAAAATTCATGGCACCCCAATTTAAAGTGAATAATAGTCTCGAGCATCTTGCGAAAACAAGAAATTAAGTGGAATGTTTGTGTACATTTCCAACAATGTTCGGCCGACCGTTCCCGTTGGAAAACAGGATTTACTTTCTGAAATATATATCATATCATTAGTCTTTGGCAGTATGTTTTGACTTCACTGTTGGCACTCGGAGAAAAAAGGGGTGCGAGAAAGCAAAAGAGGGGTGCGAGCGCAAATTTGCAGTATGTTATGACTTCACTGTTGGCACTCGGAGAAAAAGGGGTGCAATAAAGCCAAAAAGGGGTGCAAGCGCAAATTTGAATTATGTTTTGACTTCACTTTTGGCAACGGCAAAAAGGGGTGCAAGAAAGCAAAAGATGGGTGCGGGTGCAAATGTGCATCATGTTTTGACTTCACTGTTGGCACTCGGGGGAAAAGGAGTCGATAAAGCAAAAAAAATGGGTTCGGGCGCACATTTGCAGTATGTTTTGACTTCACTGTTGGCACTCGGAGAAAACGTCATCAGTGCTAATGGTGTCTGTCATCTGCAAACAAATTATTCAGCTGACATACAGAAACGTGAACATTTAACAGTTCTTCATATAAGCTAATTTTACTTCCATTCGATTTTACTGAAATGTTTTTCAAAATATCTTTGACATCATTAGTGCAAAATTTGCCTTTCCATCGTGGGTCTACTGCCCCTATCCTATGTGTCTTTTCTTTGATGCTCATCGCCAAAGCCAAACAAAAGTCCTTTCCCCCGTTGTGCACTGTTGTTGCACTATTAGCGATTTCCTTCTCATAGACCCGTTTTCTAAGAGTCCTATAAGCTTTTGTCATAGATGAATTGATTGTATTTTCTTCTATGGCGGATGTGTAGTATTTACTTTTTTTACTGCGGATTTTATTAGTTACATTGTTCCGCAGGTTTTTGTATAAATCCCAATGGATTTGTAAACCTGTGTGCTTTGCAATTTTGTGTACACGATCGCGCTGCCGCATAAGTTTAAGAATTTCGCTATCGAGCCACGGTACTGAGGCACCCCGAATGCGTTTGGTTTTGACTGGCGCATGGAAGTTAATAATACCCATAAATAATTATGGAGTGCCATATACACCACGCATTATTAACATCATAACAACCAAAAACAGCTTGCCATGGTGCATTACAAAGAGCGTCCGTAAATGCATCACTGTCTATATTTTTTAGACATCGAACAACATTTAAACGACCTTTCATTTTTGGTATTTTCCAACTGTATAGCCCACAAACAAGATAATGATCACTGATTAGGACTGTTATTGTTAAGGCACCACAGTCCTCTATGAGCTCTGGGTGGGAGCTAAAATGAGATCGACGATAGAGGACATTAAGCAAGTGTTTTGTGGAGTAAAATAAAGTTTGTTGTTATTTGATGTAAAAAGATCTGATTCCGTAACGTCATAGAAAATGCCCCAAATTCCGCAATAAGCTACCACTTACAAAAGTCTAACATAATTTTCTGACAACTATGCACATGTAGCAAAGAAAAATTTAAAATGGCGTTTAGTCCCTTGAGATGGTACCAATATGTCAAATTTCAGCCACTGGCTCATGGACTATCTGGGTTTATTATGAATTCTGTTTTGTTTCTATACCCAACGTGTTGACGACGAGTTGACGGTATATCCCCAATGGATACAAGTCCGATGTGCCGGGTGAACGGAAAAGTAGAAAGATTATGTTTAAATCCGAGGTTCTAAAATAGAGAATAAAATATAAAACAATATTCTAATTGACTTGCTCTGATATCTTGATATAAAATGACGTTGCAATAGCAATGGGATTCACAGGTGCTATTTAATTCAATTCACTTTAGTTTTGCTTATTATTATTCCTTACTATGAATTTCCTTCGGCCTTTTACATCAAAAAAGTTAATGAACACATACAAACACACTACTTGTAATGCACTATAATGTCGACTCCCCCCCCCCCCCCCCCCAAGGAAAAATAAAGTCCATCCGTTTAAATAAATTACAGCAAAGGCAAATTATGTATATTCCCTTTTTATAGACAGGGCCCAGACCAGAAAAAACTAAGGGTTTTTCCTGTCAAGGTTTTCTCAACGGTTTCATCATCCTGAACCTCAACCATTTGATATGGGGCCACCCTGATTTTTGTCGCTAATTCAAAATGGCCGACAAAATCCAAAATGGCCGCTAAAATTACATAAATTACATATATACTGCTAATTACGTTTAATATCAACGTTTTTTTAGTGATTCTCTCATCTTGAATGTACACCCATTGAATTTAGCTCCAGAGCCACCCAGAATTTGGCCTCAAATTCAAGATGGCCGCCCAAATCTAAAATGGCTGCCAAAATTACATAACATACATATATACTGCTAATTACGTTTAATATCAACGTTTTTTGTGTGATTCTGTCATCTTGAATGTACACCCATTGAATTTAGCTCCAGAGCCACCCAGAATTCGGCCTCAAATCCAAGATGGCCGCCAAAATCTAAAATGGCTGCCAAAATTACATAAAATATACTGCTAATTTCGTTTAATATCAACGTTTTTTGTGTGATTCTGTCATCTTGAATGTACACCCATTGAATTTAGCTCCAGAGCCACCCAGAATTTGGCCTCAAATCCAAGATGGCCGCCAAAATAAAAAATGGCTGTCAAAATTATCCTAATCAGGTTTATACTGCTTCTTGTTTTTTTCTGTCAGAGTTGTTTTCAGTGATTCCGTCATTATAAGCCCAAGGCCTTTAGGATTAGTCTGGGAAATACTCAGAATTTATCGTCTAATCCAAGATGGCTGTCAAAATGGCTGTCAAAAAGGCTGCCAAAATGGCTGCCAAAATGGCCATCAAAAGCATCTTACTTAAATTTAAAGTACATCTTCATTTTGTCCTGTTAAAGCTCACTAAAGTTGGTTTCATTGTGGCGTCCTGAACCTAAGCCTTTTGAAATTAACTTGTGGCTACCCAAGATTTGTCCGCCCAAATCCAAAATGGCTACCAAAATGACTTTAATCAGATTTAAACGGTCTCTTATTTATCCCCCATAATTTAGTAAAAGACCTGGCTCACCCATGTATGCACATTATTTAGGAGAGGATAACTCAACTGTTCTAGGCTGATATGACCCCAAGGAACAACTTGGGATGTGTGCCAAAATTTATATCCGGGAAATGACCACGCCCTTTTTTAAATGACCCTGGAACTCCATTAACTGTCTTAGACACATTATTATTATTATTATTATCTTTATTTTACCAGGGAGACCCATTCACATAAACTTGTGGTCTTCCATGGGGCCCTGGGAAATACAATTAAAATAATACAACCTAAATAAAGTTTTAAATATACTTTAAAGTAGAATGTACACAAAACATAAAATGGTAAAACAGTAAACACAAGAACACAAATTAAACAATATAACACAGAATTAAATAAAAGTACATGTAGAGTAAAATAAGTAAAATTCCTATAAGAAATACACACAAATATATACGAGAATCAGAATAAAACTAATTCAAAATTTAGGAAAATCTGGCCAAAAAATAAAGGTTACGAATTGGAATAGTTAAAATATTACAATAAAATAAACAGATAAAACTGGGTGGGTTTAAACAATTAAAATGAAACAGCGAAAATTAAAATAAATAAGAGCCAGAAGTTAAAAGACTTGTCTTCAAAAGTGATTTAAAATGTGATAAAGATGGCGCCGAACGAATTTCAGTACTCAAGGTATTCCATATTCTGGTGCAATTAATGATTGGACTGTGTTTGTAGCACTCCGTTTTATACTTAATTATTAGCTGTAGCTCCTCTTGTATTGTAATGGTGTGCATCTGAAAGTTGTGTTATGTTATTTGTTAAATACGACGGCGCAAGCCCATGAGTACATTTAAACATAACAACTGCTTTTAGGTAAACAAATCGTTCATGTAATGGCAACCATCCTAATTCTTTAAAAAGTTCACTCGATGGAGTGTCAAAACCCTTAGACAAGATTAAACGTGCTGCATACTTCTGTAACTTAATTAATTTATCATTGTGCATCTGATACCTATCTGACCAAATTTGTGAGCAGTAGTCGAAGTGTGGTAAAACAAAAGCGTTATACATTGTTTTTAGTACATGAAATGGAATACATGGTTTTGCGCGTCTCAAGATTGCAAGTTTTGTCTGTACCGTCTTGACAACACGATTAACATGGTCAGTCCATTTTAACTCTTCATCAATTATTACTCCAAGGCATTTAGTACTGTTGACCCGTTTAATTAAACACTGGTTAACTGTCACTGTAATTTCACTCGAGTACTTCAATTTTGCCTTTGTGCCTATGATCATAACACTTGTTTTATCAAAATTTAGCACGAGTCTATTATTCTCTAACCATCTGCTTATTTGGTCTATCGCAACGGATAATTTGTTTGCAACTTCATTCGCCGTCTTGCCGCTGACAGTAATAGTAGTGTCATCGGCAAACATGTCTACCATACCATCAGTAACTACAGGTGGCATGGAATTCACATATATAGAGAATAATAGCGGACCTAGAATTGAGCCTTGTGGCACTCCGCTAACAACCTTTAATCGATCAGAGAAAACTTTTTTAAAACAGACCCTTTGAGTCCGATTTGACAAGTAGCTGGAGAACCAGTTCAGTGTACGATTTGAGCAGTGAAGTGCTTTCAATTTAATGAGAAGAATATTATGGTCAATTGTATCAAATGCCTTCCTTAGTTCAATAAAAGCCACTCCATTAAGTTGACCGTTTTCAATATTCCTGCTCCATTGATTGACAAGTTTGGCTAAAATGGTTGATGTGGAGTGCAAAGGTCGAAAGCCGGATTGATTAGCATGCATAAGTTCATTGTCGTTAATGTATGCATATAGCTGATCATAGACAGATTTTTCCAAAATTTTACTGATAACTGGAAGGATAGAGATCGGTCGATAATTGCCTACGTCGGATTTATCCCCAGCTTTGTATACCGGTATGACCTTTGCACTTTTCATAATTTGAGCTACCAGGCCGCATTGAAGCGACCGGTTAACCAGTTTAGTTAATAACTCGAGAACAGCAGGCAGAGCAATTTTTAGCAGGCGACAACTGACATCGTCGTCCCCAGTAGCCTTATTTACACTCATTTTATTTATAATCTCAACAATATAATTTTCTGAGACAAATTGAATATCAAAGCCATTTTGAATGCTATCATTCTTGTTTGATGTACTGATATTGTTTTGCTCTGGTAGCTTCTCGGTCACTTTCTTTGCGCGGGTAATAAAATATTCATTAAAAACATTAGCAATATCGTTTGGCTTGTCAGATTGTTTACCTTCGTGGTGAACTGTGTTTGGCAAAGTAGGTTTTTTCTTTGATATTACCTCATTAATACAGTTCCATATTTTCTTACCGTTTCCTCTGTTATCAGAAAGAATACCACGATAATAACCAGACTTCTCTTTTTGTATTTAGTGAGTGACTCTGTTTCTCAGTGAGCGATATGCACTCCATAATTCCGTATTATTTGATTTAACAGCAGCTTTGCGTATTTTATCTCGCTCTTTCATTAAATCCACAATATCACGTGGTATCCATGGACAGGCATTCTTCCGAATTTTCTTTTGCTTAAGAGGAATATGAGAATCGACAACACTCATGAGCATGTCAACCCACTTTTGACAAGCCAAATCAATGTCATCAATGGTATCAAGAATGTCCCAATGTTGACAAGATAAATCTTGGATAAAATTATGTGCGTCAACTTTATGAAGCGGCCTGTATGATATATAATTATGACCATGCTGGGCTTGATGTTGACGCTAAGTATTCCTGATAGTGTAGATAAGGAAATGATCACTGACACCCGTGCAAAAAAACCCACTGTCATTATACACATCTGGATTGTTGACAAAGATTAAATCGATTATAGTTTTGCTTCGACTGGTTACCCTGGTTGGATACTGGATTAACTGTGTAAGCCCGTATATCTCTGTATAAAACTTCAAATTTTCTGTATTGCTGTTTGACACACTATCAGCAAAATTACAATTAAAATCTCCCAGTAAAATAATTTCCTTATTGTCCATTACTGTTACAGATAAAACGTTGTCAAGTTTTTCAAAGAAAAGACTACTAGAACTAGGTGGTCTATAAACAGATCCAACTAATATCGGTAAACATTTGCCATACTTTATTTCGAGCCAAATATTTTCTAGATGCTCGCACTCGATATCAGATCTTCTCGTAAAAGTGATCTGATTAGAAATGTAAACTGCAACGCTACCACCGTGTCTAGTTCTGTCTTTTCTTACAATGGTATATCCATCAATCAATATTTCATCATCTGATATTGTTGAATCACACAGTGTTTCATTTAAACAAATTACATCAAATGGCTTTAGTTTAAATAAATGTCTAAGTTCATCTATTTTACTAACCGCACTGTGGATATTAAGATGGGCAAACTTCATTCCTTTACCTTTAAGTTTATGAATAGATCCATTGTCTAATAATTACGTTCTGTATAACATTAATATATAACAACAAAGATTGTTTATCTAAGCCAAAAATTGTTTATCTAAGCCAAAGTCGGATCGCTCAGTATGACTTAAGACGCGCATAGACCACAAACACCATGCACTTATTCTCAGTTATTGCCAGTTGCTCTCGTTATTTTGACGAACCAATAAATGAGCTTTATATTAACAAACGCGGTGACTGTGAATGTAAAGCAGCCGTGCATAACGCTTTGTATAAAATTCGATAAATTTAATTATTTAGGTGGCCTGCCCGTCTTATTTCACTCCTTTCCCTCCTTTCCATGTTCAAGTTGAGTATTTAACGAACCTTTGTGAAAATTAACTGAGGTAGAGCCTGAAAGTTGACTGGTGGCGTGCTTCCGGCCCCCTTAAATAAAATATTGATTTTAACATTATTATTGGTACAATGATTTCGTAATAAAATCACCCCTGGACAATTGCTGCTAGCGCTATTATGTGACCGAATCCCTCGAATGAGTCTCAAGGACAGGTTTTTAGGTATTTGCTCTATCACTCAGGTTGACACCTTAATTATGTACAGTTGTTATTTGGGTAAAAGGGTTGACTGCTTCCCTTAATTTCTCTAGTGTATGACACTGTTAAAAGGTGTATTTAATCAAAAGTAATTCTGGCGACTGTGGTTGGGCCAAATATGGAAACTAAACAATTGCGCGACGCGGAAGAAAAATATCGCGCCAAAACTTGACCTATCAATTTCGAAAATCTAAAATACATGTGGAATCGAAGCACTCGTACAAAGAGGAACATTTATTAAATAATTTTGTGGCGATCATTTGATAAAAACTTATCCCGTCTTTTAGGACACACTATTTCTTTCTCATAATCTTGAAGGACTTATTTTCATTTACAAACGAATCTAAAACGACCGTTGATTGTTGAAAGAGTGCAAGCGCGGATCCACGAATTTTTTAGACGGGGGGCACACCGAAAACTGTAAAATGCGAGTGCGAAGCTCGCATGTTACAGTAAACAAACAAACAGTTTTGTCCCCATTTCTTGTATTATTTGAAAGTAAAGAATGATCGTAGGCATCCAGCAAAATGATTGCGCTAGATATCCTGTATTTGTTCCGAAAAAATACATTTCATAATTCCGGACGGCGATCGCGAAGAAAAAAAAGCAGAACATTATAAATAAGAGCCACTGCCGACGCCAGTTGAAAAATAGATTACAACCACCCCCCCCCCCCGCCCCCACCCCCAAATTCACCCATTCATAATAATTCAAGCAATTACCGATGGTGTATACTACCTTTAAATTATTATTAATAGAGGTATAAACGAACGCGAATGGCTGCCAAAATGGTCATCAAAAGCATCTTACTAAATTTAAAGTACATCTTCATTTTGTCCTGTTAAAGCTCACTAAAGTTGGTTTCATTGTGGCGTCCTGAACCTAAGCCTTTTGAAATTAACTTGTGGCTACCCAAGATTTGTCCGCCCAAATCCAAAATGGCTACCAAAATGACTTTAATCAGATTTAAACGGTCTCTTATTTATCCCCCATAATTTAGTAAAAGACCTGGCTCACCCATGTATGCACATTATTTGGGAGAGGATAACTCAACTGTTCTAGGCTGATATGACCCCAAGGAACAACTTGGGATGTGTGCCAAAATCTCTATCTGGGGCGAACAGCCCGGAAATGACCACGCCCTTTTTTAAATGCCCATGCCCTTTAAAAAATGACCACGCCCTTTTTATCGGAAGTGCTGCTTCCGACATAGCTGTATCTTCTAAACCGTTGGAGCTAGACATTTTCTGATGTGCTCAAGATGTTCATTGGATATTTTACAAGAACATTTCTAAAAACCATTCGTTCAACTTATTACCAAATACATACACCGGGAATTTCCATATATATTTATTAATTAAACTTTCCGAACTTAGAGCAAAGTTAGAACATTTGTGTCATCTACTAGAGTTTAACTGACAATTCGGAATTTAAACAATACAAGGATTTTTAGAGAAAGAAAACAAGCATTTAATTATTATAAAGTAAGACAACAGAGTCCAGGTATGAGAATTATGAGCAGTGTTCATTCAGTGATGGGTTCTTACAACAACCAACTCCCTTGCATTTGCAGTACTTGCAACAATGGATCCAAGCAACTCGCCTTCTGGTTTTGAGATCACAATCTCGGGGACTAATGAATTACACCTTCTTACAAAACCATAAGACGCGGCATTCAAAATCAAGGTTCACTTTCCTCTTCTTCCCCTCTCTCCATTCTTGATGCTGTCCTCTCTGTGGGTGTCAAACGACATGGTGACTTTTGGTCATCTTCCATCAGCAAAACGGACAAATCGTGGGTAGCCACAAGTTAATTTCAAAAGACTTAGGTTCAGAACGCCACAATGAAACCAACTTTAGTGAACTTTAACAGGACAAAACGAAGATGTACTTTAAATTTAAGTAAGATGCTTTTGATGGCCATTTTAGCAGCCATTTTGGCAGCCCTTTTGGCAGCCATTTTGACAGCCATTTTGACAGCCATCTTGGATTAGACGATAAATCTTTGGTATTCCCCAGACTAATCTTAAAGGCCTTGGGCTTAGAATGACGGAATCACTGAAAAAACTCTGACAGAAAAAAAAAATTGAAGCAGTACAAACCTCATTAGGGTAATTTTGGCAGCCATTTTAGATTTTGGCGGCCATCTTGGATTTGAGGCCAAATTCTGGGTGGCTCTGGAGCTATATTCAATGGGTGTACATTCAAGATGACAGAATCACACACAAAACCGTTGATATTAAACGTAATTAGCAGTATATTTTATGTAGTTTTGGCAGCCATTTCAGATTTTGGCGGCCATCTTGGATTTGAGTTCAAATTCTGGGTGGCTCTGGAGCCAAATTAAATGGGTGTACATTCAAGATGACAAAATCACACAAAAAACGTTGATATTAAACGTAATTAGCAGTATATACGTATTTTATGTAATATTGGCAGCCATTTTAGATTTTGGCGGCCATCTTGGATTTGAGGCCAAATTTTGGGTGGCTCTGGAGCTAAATTCAATGGGTGTACATTCAAGATGACAGAATCACACCAAAAAAACGTTGATATTAAACGTAATTAGCAGTATATACGTAATTTATGTAATTTTAGCGGCCATTTTGGATTTTGGCGGCCATTTTTAATTAGGGGCAAAAATCAGGGTGGCCTCCAAGCTAATATCAAATGGTTAAGGTTCAGGATGATGAAACCGTTGGAAAAACCTTGACAGGAAAAACCCTTAGTTTTTCCTGGTCTGGGCCCTGTCTAAAAACAGAGTACATTTGCAGAGACACACTGCGAACAAAAAACGTTAGCAAGTAATGCCCACAGGGTGTCTAGTTTGTACAAGCACGTTCGTTTTGGTAACCATTAGTAACAGCGCAACAATGTATAATTTATGTCATGAAAATGTATTTATATGGAATTCGCGTGAAGCACGTACGCCCGCGATAGCTATATCGATTGCTCTATCGATTGCTGTACAATTTTTTTTAAGATTACTGTGACCCTTTATTATTTAGAGACTATTATATCAGGGAAAAATTTGATGGAGCTGCATGTTAAGTCAAAAATATGCTAAGCACAACATTTTGCTCAGCACAAAAAAAGTCTTACTCAACTCTGCGACGTGCCACCGCACTTTTTTCCGAAGTCGCTTTGCCGTAAAAAAACAATTGATTTTTCATCACTAATTTTGTTAAACAAATCTCATATTACATGTATTCCTAGTTCAAAGCATCGAGGAATGTTCATTTTAGTCTTTCACCCGTGCGACCGTAGTACAATTTTGTAGTACAACGTTGGGTAGTGACGGTCACGTATTGGTAAAACTAAACGGCAGGTCGACTTCGCGGGTGTTACAAAGCTAGCTATATACTGCGTTCCCGTGATAATATGTTTTAGTGCATATCAGCTTGTTCAAATTGAAAAGTTAGGGTAAATAAATGATCGACTGCGCGTTTGGCTGGTGATCATTAAGATCATTAAGAATACGTTCACTTATGCATTATCCCAGAGGGGGGTGGGAGCACGTAACGTACGTAAACGGGAAGGAGGTAAACATGAAAGACGGTGCAAGCGGGGAGCAGACGGATCTGGACCGGGAGTTTATCTCCACCACCACCCTGCACGGCATCAGTCGGGTCATCGACAGCTCTCGGACTCTGGTCAAGCTCCTCTGGCTCACCATCCTGCTGATTTGCCTCGGGGTTTGCGTCTGGCAGATCACGGATCGGTTTCAGCGGTACTTCAAGTACGAGGCCACGACGGCGATTTCGGTGGAGTACCAGGGAGACCTGTACTTTCCCGCGGTGACTATCTGCAACTTCAACAGGTGGGTCGGTTGTGATGATTACGGTAAGTCAGTCAAACCAGTAAACGGCTAACCAGCTCGGCGTTTATCGCTGTTTTCATGAAATGCCTGAGAATCTTTCTATTACCACTGGATGGGATGCCAGACTATCGTGGGATATTTGTTTACAACTCCTCGTCTAATGTCGATACCTATTCTCTTGGGTGGAGAGAGTGATGAAGCAGGGTAAACGGAAAAGACGTAAAGCCAGCCCATGTACGAATTGCATTGGCTTTGTATTGATACAAGTAAGGGCTTACGCATCTCGTTCTAGATGGTCTACTTTTCTGTCTACCCTGAGGCCGGGAGAGGCAAATAGAAGTTAAAGTGTCTTGCCCAATGACAAGACATAACTTATTTTGTACCAATGACAGGGTTTGAACCCCCTGACGCCCTGATCACTTGTCACAAACTGTAAGTCGGTCGTAGACACCGAGCTCTGGACAGTTTGTTTGTATGTCTGCCTGTTGAGCATGGGTTTGGCAGGATTGTGTGTTTCGTATATATTTTGATTTCAAATGTGTAATTAATGGCTGCTTGTGTACTCGATGCGGACAGCCACCGATCGGCCCCTATTGGCGTGAGAAAACAGAACATGCAAAAGGATTTTTTTTAACCCGGTGTCCATCTGATGCCATATTTTATTTTAAAAGGGAAAACATGACCACCAAACTAGCGCCAACTGCTGATTCAGCAAACGACAATTGTGGACTCTCGAACCGACAAAACGACTGTCAAAATAAGTAGTCGATATTCGTAAACAGAAACTCCCAATCAGTACATTATATTCAACGAAATTTGAAAAAGCATTGTTGGTTTTAAAAATATTTTATAAAAATAAATATTAAAAAATATATATTTTAGTTTTACAATCGATTGGTGTGGGTGTGCGATACAGTCGTGTATAATGAAGGACGGATTGTTAACTTTGTAGCCAAATTTTGAAGGAAAAAAAAGGCAGTGAAGATGGCAAGAGGCTTCTTGAAGGCAAACATTAATATATAAATATATGACTAGTATGTCATCACACCGGGTACCGAGTAAAATGCATTCCCGTTTAACTCCGATAAATACGCGATGCATTTTTTCGCCGCGTCATATTCGGTTTTGGTTTGGAATTCGAATGCTGCATAAAATTGCAATTCTCTTATATATTTGTTTTGGGCAATATATATTATTAAGTACATGTATACTTTTGCGTCATGCGATTTAAACAAAATAACCATGAAATTTAACAATTCACTTGAACAGGATTATAATTCACAAGAGCATGTAATTATTTCAAGGCATATAATTATTTCACTGTTGTGTATGTAATTACAATATTTTGAATGTGCAAAGTGCTAGATTGATTGCACATAACGGAAAGGAAAGTAAGAATCGAAGCCACAAACCTCATTATATAAAGGTGTGGCGAATGAATGAAGATTGGCTGAGCTTGCAAACAAATCTGAAACGCCCTGAAAATAAATAAGAATCAAAGAATTGGCCCCATGATCAAAATTGCTGAAAATCGTACAATCTAAAACAAATTTGACAGTTTTCGTACGAACTTGAGAGCAAAAATCTATATTTTACTACACCCCCAATCTCAGATACCGTTTTTCGGCAATGAATGATGCAGACAAGGCCAATCTGAAAGTACTCCTGGAATATAACTACAACTACGACTACGACTCTTACGATGACGAGGAGGAACCCAGTGAGACGCCCTTACCCGACAACTTCAGCTATAAAGAGGTCACCCGGCGCACGGGCTTTCAACTGGACGAGGACACGCTGTTGGGCTGTGAATGGCGTGGCAAGAAAAACAGTTGCGGTAAGCAGGTAAGTTAGTCTGGTCCCAGACCAAAACATTTTGACTCTTTATGATGCAGGGACAATAGCCGTAGCCGTAGCCGTAGCTTAAGCTCATTTCGAACACGGCCTCATGCCAGGAAGCCAGCAATGCCACGTGACCAGCACGGGAGCAATTTCTTCCTTTTTAAAAAGTCAGAAGTTTTCTGAACACGGTTCTATTACCATTCGGATATTATCGATAAAATGGTTAGGTAAATGCCCGTCGATCCAGAATATTTTCTGTTTTTGCGTTAAATCTTGGCTCGTATTGGCAAAAATCAACATTCAGCCGAAATTCCCAATATCATTATTTAAACTCACGTGGTCCTGCATCCAAGAAAATAGACAATGTGCCCTCTGATTATGCATGTTTGTATGTGCCCGGCGTTAGGAACACGCATCATGTTTTAGTGACATCAAAGGTTACATTCAAAAGGGATATATGACCTGCGACGTCACTCCCCAACCAAATGTTATGCAAAACACGATTCGTGCGAATACCGCCGGACACATTTAAATAACAGAGGGCACATCGTCTACATGCTGCCTGCAGTGCGTCATGATTTGTTTTTATCGGCTGCGACGTCAGGTCGCCGGGAAATTGTAATGTCAGGGAACCAAACTACAGATATTAAAGTTAATAACATTTTCGCGTCGTTTGTTGTCTTTGTTCCCCTTGGAAAGGAGGCAAGCTTCAGGCAATGGGATAGGTTTTTCATTGACGAAGCCGGAGATCATTTTGTTTAAATGTGTACGTGTAGCCTCGCTTTTGTTTTAATATGAAGATTCCTTATGCCTATAAACCAATAGAGCTAACTATATTGCACTGCAATTACACTTTTTAAATTGCTATTTTACATTCCCGATGATATGCACGGGGAGGCACAAACCCCTCGAGGTTTGTAAAACCAATATTAGCTTTTGTATTTCTTCCCCTTCAAAGAATTTCACCCACGAGTTTACGTCATTCGGAAATTGCTGGACCTTCAATCATGGCGCAAATGAGGTTATCTTAAACCAGATTCAACCCGGTAGCGGCAACGGCCTGAAAATAATCATTGACATTCAACAGGTGGGTCCTATTAGGAAAACAATTATCTATAAAACAAGTCCTTCAGTAACAAGTTAAGTCACTAGCTATTCAAATTAAACTGTTAACAAAAGCATTTCTTTGAGATTTTTCAGCCAGTTACTTGCGTCTGACTTTATGAAAGGACTTGTGACTGGACTTGTGACTGGACTTGGGACTGGACTTGTGACTGAACTTGTGACTTGACTTGTGACTGGACTTGTGACTTGACTTGTGACTTGACTTGTGACTGGACTTGTGACTTGACTTGTGATTGGACTTGTGACTGGATTTGTAAAAAGACTTTCAGAGACTCGAATACAACTCTGCAAACAGTCCACGTAAACATTTGCCCAACTATGATGGCAATGTATTTGTTTATCTTCTTATTTTCTCGTTTCCTGATCTATTTTCAGAGTGAATACACCGAAATAGTTGACGGGGGCAATGTAGAAGCGGGACTGAAGATTTTGGTACATGGCCAAGAAACGCCACCCTCTACTGTCGACACGGAAGGGCTTGCGATAGGTCCCGGTGTCCATGCGTTTGTTGGTGTACGGAAAGTACAGGTTGGTCTTTTCAACAATAATGTTGTCAATAGGGCCGTGTCCGAAACGGTGTCTAGAGCTACAGCTACGACTCTTGTCCGCGTCGGCTATTTTGTAGCGCTGTCCGAAATGCCGTCTAGAGCTACAACTACGGCTACAACGTCACAACAATCTAGCCGTGAAAGAAGTTGTCTAGCTCAGGCAAAATAAAATGGCGACAGCACTAACGTTAATTTTTGAGCAAATTTTCGTTTATTTTGCAATGATAGTGTATTGAATTGAAACTAACAGATCGACAAATACGTCAATATCATCAGGTATTTCGAGCGGCTGTAAACAAACATTGCGTAACATCTAGCGGACGATAATTGTAAATTCTTACATCGTAATTTTGTAAACAATAATTCAAGCATCGCTTGGGGGCGCAATAACTAGCCATAGGCTCTACCGTAGCCGAATTCCATTTACCTTAGCGCCTACGTAGACGTAACCGCTGTAGACGTAGATCGTAGCTCTAGATACTCGTTTCGGACACAGCCTACAGCGTAAAGTTGACCTCGACAACGTACGAGACTTTACGAGAAACCGAATTTCTGTGCACACCAAATAGAAGCTTCAATGTGTAAAGCGAGTGATTTTCTTGAGATACTTTGTTTTGACGCTGTTCTTTTTACTGAAAAGTAGAAAAAAACGTTTAAATAAATATTATTTTTCATTTTAATATACAAGATGTGATTACTGGCCGTTTTGTGGCATTTGTCGTTTGTCGACTTGTCGATTTTGTTCTTGTGTAGCATAATAACCTCGAGGAACCGTGGGGAAAATGCGACAAGCAGATGGCTCTGACATATTATGTCAACTACACGCTCCCCGGCTGTGCTATCGAGTGTCGTACAAAGAAGATCGCTGAGAAATGCAAGTGCACACTCGTCAGGTAATCACAATCCTAGCAGCGGCGGCAAAGGATAGGTACAGGCCGTCCTACAATGATTAGTACCCATCGATGCCCAAAACTATGTTAATGGTGTCACCATTGAAATCACTGACATGAGGTTTGTCGTTTCAATAAGCAACTTTGGCATACTGTAATCTTTCATGAGAGTTTTATATGATGAAAATCGGACAAATCAAATTGATTAGAGGTGATGATTTCATACTTGGCGGAAAATGTTTATGCTAAGTATAAAGAAGCAACAACCAATATCTTGGAGCCACAGTCACAGTTCAAATTCTTTTCATGTTCATCAGACTACTGCTTTGTCGCAATACAGAAATGTCAAATAAACTTGAAATTCGAGTAAAATAAAACAATTTTGATAGAAAGTTAGAAAGAGAAGGAAACATACATAAATAACAGGCGACCAACATCTCTAATACAAAGGAGTTTATTTTCAGTTTGATTAGTCCGAATTTTTATGATCTAAAATTCTTATTAAAGGGTTTGCCAAAGTTGATAATTAAAACAACCAACATAGTAGTGTCGTTGGTTTTTATGGGGAAATTTTTTTCCCAGTATCGATGGGTACTAATAATGTATTAAAACCGGCGACAAATGAAATAAAAATAACAGCGTCGGCTAGACCCACTAACTGGGCCCTAGAACTCCTCTTTTTTCGAATTTTGGATTTAACTTGTTGTCATAGGGCCCCACCGTTAATAAAACACAGGATGCTAAATATTAAATTCAGCTCAACGTCGACGGCACCACGAGAATGATTAATAACGCAATACCTCAAAATCGTCTAAATCGCCTTACATTAGAGTCCAAGATCAACTTCCGGGGCTTAGGTGGTACTCACGACTAATCCTTGACCTGCAAATCAAGGAAATTCTACAACGGTATTCAAAGTAGTGTGAACTGTTGCTCTTCATCATCAAAATGAAACCTAAGTCTGACGCATACGATGGCCCTGAAGGGACATAATCGGTCCTGAATATTTGTTCACAAATGGTCGTAAATAATTTGTTTGCGGCGTCATAAATTTTTCAATAGAAATATTAAATAGCCGTGAACAATTCCCGACGACACAGAATATTTACGAGCAGTCGTAACTCGTAAATATTCACCACCGATTATGGTCCTTCAGGGCCACCATATAATATGCATCAGATTGTGTTTCATTTTTAAGATGGCAAGCAACAGTGTCGAATTTCCTGAATTTGCAGGTCAAGAGATTCGATCATGAGTACCACTGAAGCCCCGGAAGTTGATCTTGGACACTTCTTATGGAAGGCGATTTAAGTGAATTGGTTTTCGTAGTATTGAAGTATTGTCGCGGTTTGGGCGACTTTTTTGAGCTGCATGTACTAATAAATTTAGCATCCTGTATTTTTGTCTCGGTGGGGCCCTAGTATGACCAGTTAATTCCAAAATTCGAAGAAAAATAATGAGTTAGTGGGTTTAAGTGTCGGCAGTACCATATAAAAAACAAGACATGTGCGACCAAACGCAGACTCTTTAAAATTTGCTTTAAAAAAATGCTTTTCAAGGAGTATAGATCTTCACCGTATTTGTTGGTTGTTCATTAAACTTATATTGTTGACATTACAGGCATCCTGGCGACGATAAAGAGTGTTCCCCTCAACAAGTCAAGGATTGCGCCACACCAGTTTTAAGTATGACCTCAATACGGACTCGTTTCTTTGCATAAACTATACTCATTAAGGAACTTAAAATGCAAAGCGGCAAGTGTTTTCCCATAATTTTACATTCTGGTCGTTCAAAAAATGTTGGTACCCCTCCCCCCCCCCCCTCCCCCTCCCCAACAGTGATGTATATATAGGTTAACCATTCAATTCGGACCATGTTAGCTACGCACGAAACGACCACTTGGCAGTTATAATTTAATTACATCAGTTTAATTACATTTTACTGAGTCTGTTCCATTGATCTCCATGTAGGTCCCAAAGTCTATAGATAGATCAATAATTTCCAGTTTTACAAAATAGTGAAGCTACTCACCGATTATCGATCTGGCCAACCACTCCCATTTTACAAAATTATTACAAAATAGAGTCATTTGAAAGTACACTTAATGTGGTGTTTTTTTCTAAACAGAATTTTTATTTATATAAAAATATTATTTCGTTGCTATTGAAAGAAAATGAAATATATATAGATATATATATATTTATGAAATAAATTCAAAATACGAGTTGAAATAATTTGGCATATTTATTTCTGGGCAGACTGTTCGTACCGTGTGGCACTCATCAGCAAAATGACATAGAATACCGTGTAGCATCTTCGTATACACATGGAATCAGGCTTGCGTTGCGCGCGTTATGTATCGAACCCTGATCGCGCTCCGCGTGTATACGTTATTTAACTTATTGCGCGCGTTACGTCACTGACCCTAGCACGCACCTGTCTCGGTGCCTACACTTAGAGACGATTTCGCTCCTCTTATTTAGTGTACCTAGGTTGGGCTTGCATATGATTATGTATTTCTCTGCTATACACAAGTTGCATCTTTTGTTTACATTAGAGTATGAAAATCAAATGGGACATTATCCCAAGAGCACTACCATACTCTATAGTAAACAAAAGATGCAACTTGTGTATAGCAGAGAAATACATAATATCAACAGATTTCAAAACAGGACAAGTAAGGTTCGGTTGAGCATAGCAACGGCTATGTTCTAATCATTATTTTCTTCTTGAAACGTTCCACACATACGAACTATTGTATAAAAAAAAAGATATCAAATGTTCGAAAACGTGGGAGAGTTACAAAGACATAATTTATTTACCGCGTTAATTAGACCACTGATGGATTTTAATCCAAACATTAACTAGGCAAACACTACGCAAAATCGCGTAATTTAAGAAGTTTTCGATCATCTGAGGACTTAGGCTTTCTAAATTATTCAAAATCTCAAAATTGACCACCCCTTCATATTTTGACTTTGGATGGCCATATCTCAAAATCACATTCTGCGACTTTACTCTCATATTGTGGTGACAGGTCACATATATGAATATAAGCAAGCAAAATGGTTATGAACCACAACTTGTGATTTCTGAGCAACTGTTTTGTCTCATTAAGCTGTTGAATATTAAAAGAAAAAGCTATTCACTAAATAGTTATAAATCACAACTTGTGTTTTCTCTCATATTTGAGGGTAATATTTTCTCTATTTAAACTGCTGAATGTAAACTGAAAATACTAGCAAACTAAATATTTTTGAGCCACAACTTGTAATTTGTAATCTACAGTTTATTTAGTGAGTGTAAAGTACAACGTGGAACAACTTGTCATAGTAACCCATATTGTTATCCACCTGTAGCTCATGACATTTAAAAAACTTGATTTGTCAAAGTGTTCTGGTTTCATAACATCTTAGCACGGGTATTAGTGCTAGTTTTGCAACGTGACATTATTATATATAAGGATATATCTCTATATATGTTTATTTCACCTTTAAATATATATATTTAGCTTGCTTAAATCAATAATAGGCATATAAATTTGATGGGGGCAAGTCCGCCCATCACCGTGGGGCGAGTCCGCCACAGGGCCCCACTCTATACCGGGCGAACGTGCCCCAAGTGCTCATCTTGTGTTTTACCACGTCGTATAAGACATTAACACAGTAAACCGAGTTCATAATTGCATATTTATTTTGGCAAGTCTATTATCTTCTAAATGACAACCACTATAAAACCATATTTGTTTATGTCTTGGGGTTCATACAATATTATTGATGCAAGAAATGTTTACTATTGTAAACAGTGTTTTGATCATAACTTTATGAGCCTGTTGATCTTGCTCGTGCTCGCTATTACAGGAGTTTTATCATGTCCTGCGTAATATAATTACATCATTAAAACTTCCCCCACGGCTGTAGTGGTGAAAGATCACGTGGTGGGCGGACTCGCCCTTATAGGCGGACTAGCCCCGTTCTCACCCTATTGTTGTAGAAAAAAAAATATGCATAATTATTCAGATATATTTCTTTACAAATCTACCGTTCTTGGATTGGTAATATGGCGGACGGTGACTTCACTTCTAACAGTCATATGCTTATCCAATTTATATGGAGATCGGTGTTTTGTTCCATCTTGTAGCTCAGTTGAAAACGGGCGAGATAAAGGGATGCCCCTGTCCCCAGCCCTGCAACTACAGTGAGTTCCGAACCAGCCTGTCTACGGCGACTCTGCCCAACAACAATGTGAGGTCGGCTCTGTGGTCGGCCTACGGACGAGATAAATTTAATTACACAGAGGAACCGAACGGAAAATACATCAGGTTAATCCATATTTCATATTTGAAACTTAAAGAGCAATAAAGCTCATATCCCACCACGGTGCGGTGGATGAGATTTTTCTCACGGCGCGGCGTGCGTGAAGACGCTCCGTCGCCTGAGCTCACTTAGTCTTTGCCAGGGACGAATGCGTTTAATATGTTTATCTCGTATGTCGCGTATTCTGTTTACGCAGTGCGCCCGCAAACGACACAATTGAATTAGTCAAGCTCACTCACTCGGGCATTCGTAGCAAAGACGAATGGGTGGGTTGTGGGTGGACCGTTTACTCAGCTCCTTATATTCAAACACACATTTATTTCCTCTTCTTGACATAGATACACAATTATATTAAATATAATAAGATTAAATAAAAATATATAAATGCCAGAGGTAGCAAGACCTTGTAAGCAGAGCTTGTATTAGGCATGCCATTAAACAAAAACAAACGAACGGACAACATAATTATAAGAAAACAATCATACTTCTAATACTGGGCTGCATTGGATTACCATACAAAGTCCATTTGTACAAGGATACATGAAATTTATAATTACATTAGGTACAATTTAATATAATTTACGTTTAAAAATATTATATGACCTTGAACATCTAAGAGAGAATGGTAAATCATTCCACAATTTAGGTCCGGAGTATTTGATGTTGTGTTGAAAAGCAGATGTAGCAAAAGCAGATATATCCAGGCGCGTATTGTACTGTTTCCATGCACGAGTCCCGGTCTTGACACATGTGTCCTTAAGCAAGGCACTTAACCACTTAACCTTTGCTTTGTCCTTCGGATAGGACGTATAGCTGTAGGTCCCGTATGTCGTGTAATGCATGTAAAATAACCCAGTAACACGCATCTCTAAGAGGAGGGGTTTGCCCCGGTGTTCCTGGCAGTGGCTGCACAGTGCGCATTTTTTCCAATTTTATATCAAGCAACAGAAATTGAGAGCTGCCAAACATTTGATTCTGGTAATTTTGTTTCTGCTAAAATAATGTGCAGGGAAAACTGGATCTTGCTGGACGTCTACTACGAGTCTCTAAACTTCGATAAATACGTGCAATCCGAGGCAATCAGCCCATCCGCTTTAATCAGTAAGTTGAATGAACCTAGTAATTATACCCTTGGGCAAACAAATGCATTTCTCACAGAAGAGCAACCACAAAATACAATGTACATGTATTACCAAATTCACACAATAAACATAAAATCAATGGTGTAAATATTTTGTAATTTTTTTGGGTAGCTGCTGCATTCGATTCTGAGTATTATTTGTTACTACAAACACTACAAACATGTACGGTCTGGAATTAGGACGACGTACGATTTCTCTGTTTGTTTCACACAGGTGATATTGGTGGCCAGTTGGGCCTTTTCATCGGGGCCAGCTTCATAACAATGGCCGAGATATTGGACTACCTCGGCCGTAAATCATTCCGCTTTATCATGAGCTGCTCTCAACGACAAGCGGTCGAGCCTACTAAGACGCAACCAAATGAAGAGGCCATGGGCATTCAGGACCTGCCTTCGAGTTATCAATAGTATAGAGCTAGCAACGAGGTCATCAGTGCACGTCTAATGAGCCCCGAGGAACTGTGAGTGGCCAGAAGAGGGAAATAGGACCTCTTCTGGTCACTTACAGACCCGGAGGCGAATATTTTTTTCAAAAACCTAACTGGCAGATTTCATAAATTATTCAGTAGTTGCATTGATCACTGATGTACAACACTTAGGTTCTAGGTCTCTTGTTGTCCGCTAAATTAAAAATATTTCAAAGTTATCAATTTGACTATAGACAAAACGAGGTGACCTACAGCAGGATTCGAACCAGAGATCTTTGATCCATAGCCCATCCCACTATCCACTACACTACGTATAGCAACTCGACAACAGCTGTTCTTTAAAGTGATTTAATGTATAACTATAGTTAACTAAATAACAACAATGCTGTGACGTCATGTTTTATTCCGATGAATAAACATAACTTCTCATCCAAACTGAATAATTCATAAAATCTGCCAGTTACGTTTGGGAAAAAAATATTCGCGACACGAAGGTCGCATAGACGTGTACTAGTTACCAAATTAATCTATAATGTTTTTTAACACACCTATATTGTATGAGCATCTCTTGTCAAAAATATGTCGAGTATCGTGATCACTGATCTCTATAACTGGATAGGTCGAGCGGCTCTGCACGTGAATCCATTGGCGGCCATATTGGGATATTAACAACATTGCAGGCGTACACACGTTTGTATAGCGCACGACCGAGAAAACGAATTTAATATCACAGGAAACGAAGTTAACTTCACAAAAAACAATCCAGTTTGATCAGGAAAATTAATTTAAAATTATAATAACACCCAAGAATGACATGTATACGCCAAGTTTCAATGTTAAATAGGCCTATTTTCGGGAAAAGATACAAGACATTCGTATGAAACGATGCAATGCAGTGCAAAGTCTATAGGATATGTCGGACAAGTATTTTCTAAAATTTGTGTTTAACATTTCCAACTTGTTTCAGGAAAATTTAATTGGCACACATGGTTTGTTCGTCGGGTTTTAAGGCAGTGTCCAGATTTGGAATCAACCTAATGTTTAGTAAATATGTTAGGAAGGGTCCCAAAAAATGCTTGCTAGACAAGTGGACAGAAAACATAAATTATGTGGTTTTGAGCTTAAACCATAGAGCTGTATAATAAAGATATACAGCTCTATGGCTTAAACTATGGCTCAACAAAAGAGTGTAAATTTCACCTGTTTAGAGTGGTTTTCATTCTTTTTAGGGTAAATTTTGAAAGTGAGCTTTTCACTCTTTTACATTTAGAGAGTTGATCAGTGGTTTTCACGAATCCAGTGGTAGTTGATAGAAAATCAAATGAGTTTGATGTAGTCAATTACAGCTGAAGTAGTTCAGTTCAGTTTATTTTCCACAGTACCAATAACATAGAAAAACATTTAGATTAAAGGTATAGATAAGGCAAAACATACGTACATTGTTAAAAAGATGAATGATACTGCGGAGGAGCCCATAAAGAAGCAAAGCTTGTAAGGAATGGGCTCCTGAAAGCATGCATGTACATTGAGCCGAGTAGATGTGGGTTTGTTGACTAGGAAACAAGTGTAATCGCATACTCGTAATTGATCCCCAGAATATGGGCTCAATGGACATGCTGCTAACAATGGACATATTAACACAAATAGTGACAAATAACAACGGACATAAACAGTATACTAGGACAGGTCAGCAATGGAGGTACAATGTGCATGATAAATTAAATAAATCATCAAATTAATAATAGGATTTCAACAAAGTAGACTTATGTACATGTTTAAAAACGGGAAGATTTTTCGAAGTTTTAAGTTGTTCATTTAACGAATTCCAAAGCTTGGGTCCCTCATATTTGACTGTTTTGTGCGTAAGAGAAGTACGAGCATATGACACGTGAAAATTGGCTGCTTGGCGAGTAAAATGAGAATGAATGTCACGGTTGTGGGTAAATATATGTGTGATTGAAGATGGTAAAGTATTATGGGTAGATTGATACATGAGAGACCCAAGCTGATAGTAATACATATCTTTAACTTTAAGTGTTTTATGTTTACAAAAGAAGGGATTTGTGTGTGAATTAAAGTCAGCAAAATTAATAGTGCGTAATGCCCGCTTTTGTAGAAGTAACAGCCTGTTCAATTTAGTAGTTGAACTGTTTCCCCAAGCAAGTATTCCATAGTTAAGATATGATAAAATTAATGAATTATAAAGAGAATCTAGAACACTAGTAGGAGCAAAGTTTTTTATCTTATTAATCACACCAATATTTCTAGATATTATTTTGCATAAATGGTCAATATGATTATTCCATTTTAATCCAGAGTCGATAAGCAAACCCAAAAATTTACAGCAATCCGTTTTTTGGATAACAAAGTTGTGAATTTTTACTTCACAAGGAATTTCAGTGGCAGAATTGCTGAACAACATGAAGTTGGTTTTTGTAATATTTAGAGATAGCTTATTGACATTAAACCATTTAGCAACAGATTTGAGTTCAATATTGACCTTATTGATAAGATAAGTAAGGTTACTATGAGAACAGAATATGTTTGAGTCATCGGCAAACAATATAAAAGAGAGTTCCTCAGAGGATTTGATAAAATCATTAATGTATATTAAAAAAAGCAAGGGTCCCAATATGGATCCTTGAGGTACACCATGTGAAAGGTTTCTAGAGTTTGAATTAATACCATTAATAGATACATACTGGGATCTGTTGGAGAGGTAACTCCTAAACCACTGAAGAGAAATTCCTCGAATACCATAATACGAAAGCTTATACAATAAAATATCGTGGTCAATTGTATCGAACGCCTTTGAGAGGTCAAGAAATATCCCCAGTGTGTGCTTAGAGTCATCAATTGCTTCAGAAACCTTATCAATAAAATCTAAAAGGGCATGACAAGTTGAATGTTTACTACGGAATCCATATTGGGATTTGGACAAAATATTAAATTTATCTAAAAATTTAATAATACGTGCATATACACATTTTTCTAAAATCTTAGAAAAACATGAAAGTAATGATATAGGTCTATAATTATTGACACTGTTGGGATCGCCTTTTTTATAAACTGGAATAACTTTAGCAATTTTCAATTGAGATGGTACAACACCAGTCATAAAGGAAGCATTTATTATATGTGTAAGTGGTTCGTATATGGCTAAAATATAATTGTTAATAGTAATCATGCTAATTGAATCGTGACCAGAGCTCTTTTTATTTTGTAGGTTATTAACTATGTCAATAACTTCATATTTATTTACTGGGGTTAAAAATAATGATTTATTATTTGGATTAGACAGGTACTCTGTAAAGCCAGGGGAAGATTGACAAGGTAAGATTTTACTAGCAAGATTTGGACCGATATTGGTAAAATAATCATTGAAACAATCAGCAATTTCATTAGGATTCGAAATTAGATTCCCCTCTGAAATAATACTTGTAATAGTTTTGGAAGATTTTTGTTTATTTAAAATACAGTTAATTACTTTCCAAGTATTCCGAATACTGTTTTTTTCCTTTTCAAATTGTTGGGCATAATAATTTTTTTTAGAAGCACGCAAAAGGCTAGTAAGTTTGTTTTTGTATTGAGTATACTTATTTTTGCGTAGGGTTGTAGGGTTAGACAAATATTGACGATAGAGTTTATTTTTTTTATTAATTGATTTAATAAGTGCAGAAGTTATCCATGGAATATTTGATGATTTTTTACGACTGCTATTGCATTTTTGAGATTTGAGTGGAATGTCTTTATCATAAAAATAGTTAAATCTCTCCATAAAGGTATTAAATGCAACTTCTGGATTATCGCAGCAGAAAACATCATCCCAATTAAGACTAAGTAGGTCCTCGTTAAATCTTTGAAGATTGAATTTAAAGAAATTACGATTAGGAAATAGATTGTGATTAATGTTATTGGAATCATTCGAGTTTGGGGACTGAATGTACATAAATATTGGCAAGTGATCAGTAATATCAGACAATAAGATACCAGATTTGGGACAGGGTAATATATTACAATACACATTATTATGCCGAAATGTCTTCGTCGTAAAAAAATTCAACCATGTTTGCAGAAATTCTCCAGCTATACTAACATGACCTCACCACGTCAATTCTGTACGCCTATACATGTACTTACTAGATTTCGGGTACCGCAATATTTTGTCAAGCAATATCGCATGATTTAGAAAAATCGAAAGTATTTCAGCTGTTTTTCCAGTAGGTAAACGTGAATTAAGATGTACGAGTTTATAAAGTGTATTTTGTTAAAACACACATGGATATAAAATCACCTGATTCCAAAAACGCCACACAGTGGAGAACAGCCCAGTAGAATTACAGCCCAGGAAATTAACCCTAGAAATTGAGGAGTGCCGTGGCCTCGTGGTCTGGAGCATTGAATTTGTAATATGTAGGTAGCTACAGGTTGTGGGTTCGAGTTCTGCCTGGGACTATGGTGCGTGTGCCCTTGGGCCTTTCTTTATGCTTTTCTCCACTCAGGAGTATTAAAATGGATACCTGTGAGGGCAGATATGGTTATTGTGGTTGATTTAGCTGCCTTGCGCCGAAATGGCAGCATCGAGTTGTATACTCCCGAGGGAGCTGAGATGGTATTTGGAATGTTTCATGGGCCTAAATAAATGACCAGGGTAATAATGTTAAGCGCTTTGAGACTTTGGTGATAAAGCGCTTCGCTATATAAGCACCGCACATTGTTATTATTATTATTATTATTATTATTAATATTCTAGGTTGAAAATAGCCCTTGACGATCCGAAAATATTGTACACGAGAACAAAGCGATGTCTCAAATGTGGGTATGTGTGCGCCAAAATATAATATGCACATTTTCAATCTAGTGCAGAACTGTTCGTTTTTTCTTTCTTTAGTAATACACGGTATCTCGTCTAAATGGACAATGGCATACATACAATGCTCTCTTGAAACGCAATCTCATCACAGTTCGTGTGTGCACAATAGGCCTATGTGTTTGCATAGCGGCCTCTTCAGAAGTCAATCAATATTATTTTATCAAGTAGCGTTGCATCTAATGGGACTTAATTGCTATTCCCCACACAGTAAACTGCAACCTTTAATTTTAAAGCAACTACCATCCATCTATGTTTAATTAGGGTTATTAATAAAAACACTCATCGTTTCACAAGGTTCCCTGCTCAAGTGCGAGAGTTTTTTGTTTAACTATTGATGAAATTAAATCCGTACAGTACGTTGTGCGTTTATCATTATTATTATTAAAAAATTTGTTTTATACATTTTTGATAATTGTATAATTACAGTACAAGAAATTGCAAATGAGTTAGTATTTGCAGAAAGATCGGTAAACGTATAACTGCTTACACTTTGGGGCAATTGATTAACATAATTTACCCCTTTTCAGTGTAACTACACCTATGCGGTATTATTGTCAACAATTCAATATACATGTACTGCAATCCACGTGTAGTATGGACTGATGGACGACCAGCGTTGTATCTATATGAGCGATGGCCTATGGGAAATATGCATGTTACGTGGAAAAAGCCACGCTTACAAATGGTGACGATGGCATGGATACAACCATAGAGAAAGGAACCTTTCTCTATGGTACAACGTTTAATAACTGATGGCCTGTGGTCGCAATCGTCCTTGAAAACCTGCCTTTACACACATCTTCCCGGCATTATTGTCAGCGGCTGTTCGAAAACGCCCAAGCCCACGCCCGCCCGGGAATATTTTTTCCCCAAACCTAACTGGCAGATTCATGAATTATTCAGTAGTTGCATTAATCACTGTACAACACTTAGGTTCTAGGTCTCTTTTTTTCTTATATTTAAAATACTCCAAAGATATCAATTTGACTAGGAAAAACGAAGTGACCTACAGCAGGATTCGAACCAGGGATCTTTGATCCATAGCCCATCCCACTATCCACTACACTATAGCAGCTCGACAACAGCTGTTCTTTAAAGTGATTTAATGTAACAAGTTAACTAAATAACAACAATGCTGTGACGTCATGTTTTATTCCGATGAATAAACATAACTTCTCATCCAAACTAATGAATAATTTGGGAAAAATATATTCGCCGCCCGCCCCAGCATTCCTTCTATGATTTGTGACAAATTTACATCAAACTGTAGACTCGTCGAATCTACAGCTAACTGTACTGGAGATTCGTCACGAATCGACAGTTTTGACCAAGGAGACACGAACCGAACTACTGATGCCTTCCTTTCGTTGTATATACCTGTACAGCGTACATCGACTATACTGTACATGTACGCATGGGTAACTTTACGAAACAGCACTTATTCACAAACGTGGGGATTGCGGCAAGCCAGGAATTTTACTTGAACAAACCCTTGTTGTTAACAGAAAATAGATTAAGTCGGAGAATAGACTCGGAACTGTAGATTCGTCCACCAAGGACTCGATCGGCTTCGCCTCGTCTATTATTTGCACGAATCTACAGTTTCTCGTCCGTTCGCCTTGACTGAATCATGTCTCCTGCACATCTTACATGTCTAGTTCAGAACTAAATGTACCCCTATACTTGCCCAGTTGTAATTATATGTAGTAATTATTGCACATAATTAGTTGGCCTACATGTACGTTTCGATCTATTTCATGTAAAATGTGTGTTGTGACTGCTGTTGCAAATGGGAAAGATTTCACCTTTTTTCATGATTTGTTGGGTTACCCTTCTGCATTTCTTTGCACAACAAACGAAATGTCACAAACGGAAAGTGATAAGAAAGAATATAAGCCCGAATTCCATCTACCCTAAACAAAAAACTCGCATGACTCGGACAATTTCCCAATGCAAAGGTGTGACCAAAACACATACTTGTATTATTGTGTTCGGCAGGAGACAACAATGCAGAACTTCTACGCCCCAAATATTTGTGTTCATGTGTCACACTGCCTAATGCTGCAAAACCGTTGCCTTTGAGCCCATTCTGCAGGTTTTTATCTTGGGATACATCTGTCCCAGACTTATAGTTATTGTAGAAGTCCATTTACACCTAAAACAAACTGGTATTTGCACTATACTGTCCAAAGTTGAGAGTGATGATGGTTTGGAAGGTTGTATAGTACAGAGCAAAGGAGGTATACAAGTACAAGGGAACAACTTGTTAGTATTACCAAATCACGTGTTTATCAGAAGGTGTGCATTTTGTGTGTGACAAAAGCAGAAAATACATGAAGCGTTGCCGAACCGAAGACAGATGTACGTAAACGCAACAAAATCATATTTAATTATCAAGAAGACCAAAAATTACCTAATTTCGTTTTCTATGAACACTTACATTTTCTGTGCTGTGAATTATGAACTCATAATATGCACTTTTTTATATATATTAGATAATGTAAGGTTTTTGTTGTATAGGTATCTTTGTCATTATGATCTCATAGTTACAGTTTCTTGAAAATAAAACCTGCCAATTATAGTACAGGGAAACAACTATGGCCTTTAGAAAATTCAGCCCTCCAAAATGGTAATGTTCTTTTAAGATTACACATTCGACTTCTTTACCAATCCGATTTCTTTGTTCACTTTAATATTTAAATCAAATAAGTTAAGAGGGCCTAATATTTCGATCTTAACAAGATCTTCCTCAGAGACATAATGGCTGTGTACAAGAAACAAACATATATAGGGCAACATACAGCATGATGCACATCATAGCTGGCAGGAGAAACACACAAGAAAAGCCATGTACAGAGTTCTGTGGAACAACAAAAGGAGGATTAGGCTGACAGGTTAGTGTGGGTAGGATCAAAGAAAAAAATAACAAAGAAGTATTAATAGGGGAAATGTGAAGGGGGGTTTAGGACAATAGACAAGGGGAAACCAAAGGAGTGAGACAAAATAATAACAAACTGCTGGCAAGGATTAAATCTGAAACAGATGACAAATGGGAGAAAACAAAGGAAGTTAATCATTTCCTAGTTGGATGTTAAGCCTATGTGGTTGAATAGTCCGAAGACGATTCATCCAAACTTTCTCCCGGCTGAGATGGACTATATAACTTTTCATATTCAAGTTGAAGTTCTTTGTGAGATTTTTGTATCGAATTTAATTATTCTATTATGAATTAACACTGTGATGGTGTTAACATTGCTATGGTGTTAACATTGCTTATTAACATTGCTATTTCGCAACTGGAATGTATTTTAAATTGCTGTTTCCCACCTGGAGTTTATTTGATTCATGCCTTTTATATTACGTGCACGTACCCTACATATAGCAAAAGTACATAGGCCTACACGAACACCGTCAGAAATCCCGTTATCATTAGACAGACTGGCACAGCTAAAATACTACTAATAATAATATTTGTTAGAGGTCGACAGACAAAACACTCTCCAAGTCTATTTGTACAGCGAGAAAAAAAGGGTTTTCGAAACCTTTGCTTCGTCTTCGGCTTCGGTCCGGCTTCGCCTCCGAATTGATAATCACCGAGAAGCAAATCAAAACAAAAGCAAACGGAAATAATCGAACTTTTGGGTTCATATCAACAGATTGAATGTTTCTGAAGCACAAACATACACCAGAATGTGGCTGGAGTTTCCGAACTTTTGAGCTTAAAATCACCCTATAAGCCAAAGACGAGGACAAAGCCAGGGATTCGAAAAGGCCCTATGTTATTGCGTTTGGGCGGCGGATGTTTGCTGACGAACTGGTAAAACCTGACCAGTTTGATTATAGGCTTCGTACCAGGCGTATCTTGTTTTCGGTTCTGATAGGTGTTGGTGATCTAAACGTAGTTTATCGTGGAAAAGCAGCAACGAGTTATACCACGTAAAACAGAGAAACGCCGCGTCCACTAAAAACTCGAAATTGCGTCAATTGTTCATGCTTTGGGCTTTGTTGATACTACCAGAATTTGCTGAAGGTGAGTTCCTTTAAATTTATTATAAAATATGCTGGTTAATCTTCTTAGAAATATTTTCTGCTAATCTCATGAAGGCAAAAACACCATTTCAACGTTAAAAATAATAAATAACAAATTACTATGAAATATCATACTTGATTGTAATAGTGGGATTAATGGGGTGCCCGGACACTTAGTCATTTCAAATTGATGTAAAAGTTTAGTTTGTTTGGTCCGAGTGTCAAGCCCTCGGAAATTGTGTGGGCCCATTTTCTAAGATGCCCCCATCAAAAATCGTGAATTGTATATTTATTTTTAAAAGCTTGTACTTTTTAAAAACAAATCGACAACAATACTTTATATACCTAATAAGAATACACACAGAACTATCAGATTGACTTTATAGTAAGACAACCATCGCCAAATCCCACAGTACCTATACACCCCCCAAAACAGTTAAATATAACCAAATGATTGGTAGATATGTGTTCAACCAATATACAAATATTGGTTATTTTGACCAATATTTTTGTTAAAATGACCAATATCATTGGCTATTTTGACCACTATTTTGGTTAAAATTGACAAATTTAATTGGTTGGCTACATATCTATCAATCAGTTGGTTATTTCAACCAATCTTTTTTAGGGTGTGCTATTCTTGGTTTACGAATTTTAATTGAAGCGTACAGTCAGTGCCAATGCCGCTGACTTACACACACCATTTACGCATACATGAGAAAATGGGCCAAATAATTACCTGAGGGATTGACACTCCACCAAATAGTTCTACAGAACTTTACCTTCAAATTGGTACCCGAAACAAAACTTGTACATGAATTTTAAATGAACAAAATTCATGGCACCCCAATTTAAAGTGAATAATAGTCTCGAGCATCCTGCGAACACAAGAAATTAAGTGGAATGTTATTTCCAACAATGTTCGGCCGACCGTTCCCGTTGGAAAACAGGATTTGCTTTCTGAAATCTATATCATATCATTAGTCTTTGGCAGTATGTTTTGACTTCACTGTTGGCACTCGGAGAAAAAAGGGGTGCGAGATAGCAAAAGAGGGGTGCGAGCGCAAATTTGCAGTATGTTATGACTTCACTGTTGGCACTCGGAGAAAAAGGGGTGCAATAAAGCAAAAGAGGGGTGCAAGCGCAAATTTGAATTATGTTTTGACTTCACTGTTGGCAACGGCAAAAAGGGGTGCGAGAAAGCAAAAGATGGGTGCGGGTGCAAATGTGCATCATGTTTTGACTTCACTGTTAGCACTCGGGGGAAAAGGAGTCGATAAAGCAAAAAAAGGGTTCGGGCGCAAATTTGCAGTATGTTTTGACTTCACTGTTGGCACTCGGAGAAAACGTCATCAGTGCTAATGGTGTCTGTCATCTGCGAACAAATTATTCAGCTGACATACAGAAACGTGAACATTTAACAGTTCTTCATATAAGCTAATTTTACTTCCATTCGATTTTACTGAAATGTTTTTCAAAATATCTATGACATCATTAGTGCAAAATTTGCCTTTCCATCCTGGGTCTACTGCCCCTATCCTATGTGTCTTTTCTTTGATGCTCATCGCCAAAGCCAAACAAAAGTCTTTTCCCCCGTTGTGCACTGTTGTTGCACTATTAGCGATTTCCTTCTCTTGAAAGTAGACCCGTTTTCTAAGAGTCCTATAAGCTTTTGTCGTAGATCAGTTGATTTTATTTTCTTCTATGGCGGATGTGTAGTATTTACTCTTTTTACTGCGGATTTTATTAGTTACATTGTTCCGCAGGTTTTTGTATGAATCCCAATGGATTTGTAAACCTGTGTGCTTTGCAATTTTGTGTACACGATCGCGCTGCCGCATAAGTTTAAGAATTTCGCTATCGAGCCACGGTACTGTCGAGGCACCCCGAATGCGTTTGGTTTTGACTGGTGCATGGAAGTTAATAATACTCATAAATAATTATGGAGTGCCATATACACCACGCATTATTAACATCATAACAACCCAAAACAGCTTGCCATGGTGCATTACGAAGAGCGTCCGTAAATGCATCACTGTCTATATTTTTTAGACATCGAACAAAATTTGAACGACCTTTCATTTTTGGTATTTTCCAACTGTATAGCCCACAAACAAGATAATGATCACTGATTAGGACTGTTAAGGCACCACAGTCCTCTATGAGCTCTGGGTGGGAGCTAAAAATGAGATCGACGATAGAGGACATTAAGCAAGTGTTTTGTGGAGTAAAATAAAGTTTGTTGTTATAGTTTGATGTAAACAAATCTGATTCCGTAACGTCATAGAAAATGCCCCAAATTCCGCAATAAGCTACCACTTACAAAAGTCTAACATAATTTTCTGACAACTATGCACATGTAGCAAAGAAAAAATTAAAATGGCGTTTAGTCCCTTGAGATGGTACCAATATGTCAAATTTCAGCCACTGGCTCATGGACTATCTGGGTTTATTATGAATTCTGTTTTGTTTCTATACCCAACGTGTTGACGACGAGTTGACGGCATATCCCCAATGGATACAAGTCCGATGTGCCGGGTGAACGGAAAAGTAGCAAGATTATGTTTAAATCCGAGGTTCTAAAATAGAGAATAAAATATAAAACAATATTCTAATTGACTTGCTCTGATATCTTGATATAAAATGACGTTGCAATAGCAATGGGATTCACAGGTGCTATTTAATTCAATTCCAGCCAGTAAGCAGTTTGCAGCAGTATTAATCTTATTCTCATAATTCAATTCACTTTAGTTTTGCTTATTATTATTCCTTACTATGAATTTATTTCGGCCTTTTACATCAAACAAGTTAATGAACACATACAAACACACTACTTGTAATGCACTATAATGTCGACTCCCCCCCCCCCCCAAGGAAAAATAAAGTCCATCCGTTTAAATAAATTACAGCAAAGGAAAATTATGTATATTCCCTTTTTATAGACAGGGCCCAGACCAAGAACAACTAAGGGTTTTTCCTGTCAAGGTTTTCTCAACGGTTTCATCATCCTGAACCTCAACCATTTGATATTAGCTTGGGGCCACCCTGATTTTTGCCCCTAATTCAAAATGGCCACCAAAATCCAAAATGGCCGCTAAAATTACATAAATTACATATATACTGCTAATTACGTTTAATATCAACGTTTTTTTTTAGTGATTCTCCCATCTTGAATGTTCACCCATTGAATTTAGCTCCAGAGCCACCCAGAATTTGGCCTCAAATTCAAGATGGCCGCCAAAATCTAAAATGGCTGCCAAAATTACATAAAATACATATATACTGCTAATTACGTTTAATATCAACGTTTTTTGTGTGATTCTGTCATCTTGAATGTACACCCATTGAATTTAGCTCCAGAGCCACCCAGAATTTGGCCTCAAATCCAAGATGGCCGCCAAAATCTAAAATGGCTGTCAAAATTACCCTAATCAGGTTTATACTGCTTCTTGTTTTTTTCTGTCAGAGTTGTTTTCAGTGATTCCGTCATTCTAAGCCCAAGGCCTTTAGGATTAGTCTGGGAAATACTCAGGATTTATCGTCTAATCCAAGATGGCCGCCAAAATCTAAAATGGCTGCCAAAATTACATAAAATATACTGCTAATTACGTTTAATATCAACGGTTTTTGTGTGATTCTGTCATCTTGAATGTACACCCATTGAATTTAGCTCCAGAGCCACCCAGAATTTGGCCTCAAATCCAAGATGGCCGCCAAAATCTAAAATGGCTGTCAAAATTACCCTAATCAGGTTTATACTGCTTCTTGTTTTTTTCTGTCAGAGTTGTTTTCAGTGATTCCGTCATTCTAAGCCCAAGGCCTTTAGGATTAGTCTGGGAAATACTCAGGATTTATCGTCTAATCCAAGATGGCTGTCAAAATGACTGTCAAAATGGCCATCAAAAGCATCTTACTTAAATTTAAAGTACATCTTCATTTTGTCCTGTTAAAGCTCACTAAAGTTTTTTTCATTGTGGCGTCCTGAACCTAAGCCTTTTGAAATTAACTTTTGGCTACCCAAGATTTGTCCGCCCAAATCCAAAATGGCTACCAAAATGACCTTAATCAGATTTAAACGGTCTCTTATTTATCCCCCATTATTTAGTAAAAGACCTGGCTCACCGATGTATGCACATTATTTAGGAGAGGATAACTCAACTGTTCTAGGCTGATATGACCCCAAGGAACAACTTGGGATGTGTGCCAAATTCTCTATCCGGGGCGAACAGCCCGGAAATGACCACGCCCTTTTTTAAATGACCATGGAACTCCATTAACTGTCTTAGACACATAATTACGTTCTGTATAACATTAATATATAACAACAAAGATTGTTTATCTAAGCCAACAATTGTTTATCTAAGCCAAAGTCAGATCGCTCAGTATGACTTAAGACGCGCATAGACCACAAACACCATGCACTTATTCTCAGTTATTGCCAGTTGCTCTCGTTATTTTGACGAACCAATAAATGAGCTTTATATTAACAAACGCGGTGACTGTGAATGTAAAGCAGCCGTGCATAACGCTTTGTATACAATTCGATAAATGTAATTATTTAGGTGGCCTGCCCGTCTTATTTCACTCCTTTCCCTCCTTTCCCTGTTCAAGTTGAGTATTTAACAAACCTTTGTGAAAATGAACTGAGGTAGAGCCTGAAAGTTGACTGGTGGCGTGCTTCCGGCCCCCTTAAATAAAATATTGATTTTAACATTATTTTTGGTACAATGATTTCCTAATAAAATCACCCCTGGAAAATTGCTGCTAGCGCTATTATGTGACCGAATCCCTCGAATGAGTCTCAAGGACAGGTTTTTAGGTATTTGCTCTATCACTCAGGTTGACACCTTATAATGTACAGTTGTTATTTGGGTGAAAGGGTTGACTGCTTCCCTTAATTTCTCTAATGTATGACACTGTTAAAAGGTGTATTTAATCAAAAGTAATTCTGGCGACTGTGGTTGGGCCAAATATGGAAACTAAACAATTGCGCGACGCGGAAGAAAAATATCGCGCCAAAACTTGACCTATCAATTTCGAAAATCTAAAATACATGTGGAATCGAAGCACTCGTACAAAGAGGAAAATTTATTGAATAATTTTGTGGCGATCATTTGATAAAAACTTATCCCGTCTGTTGGGACACACTATTTCTTTCTCATAATCTTGAAGGACTTATTTTCATTTACAAACGAATCTAAAACGACCGTTGATTGTTGAAAGAGTGCAAGCGCGGATCCACGATTTTTTTTGACGGGGGGCAAACCCAAAACTGTAAAATGCGAGCGCGAAGCTCGCATGTTACAGTAAACAAACAAACAGTTTTGTCCCCATTTCTTGTATTATTTGAAAGTAAAGAATGATCGTAGGCATCCAGCAAAATGATTGCGCTAGATATCCTGTATTTGTTCCGAAAAAATACATTTCATAATTCCGGACGGCGATCGCGAAGAAAAAAACCAGAACATTATAAATAAGAGCCACTGCCGACGCCAGTTGAAAAAATATTACAACCACCCCCCCCCCCCCCCCACCCCCAAATTCACCCATTCATAATAATTCAAGCAATTACCGATGGTGTATACTACCTTTAAATTATTATTCATAAATACCTGGGACAGTTTAGGCATTCCTATTGGTCGAGAGCCCGTCACGTGGCCGGTATTAAACGACGATAAAGACATGGCTGAAAGTGTTTAAACATAGCTGGAAACAAAATTCCGTCCCCAGGGCTCACTTTATTTCCAACCCTGAACCGTACCTCGTCTCCAATAATAAGAACGGGGTAGTGTTGAGCGCGTACAGCTCGACACATTGAGAACGAGGTTGCCAATGGCAGTAATAGTCTGGTTCACAGTAAATACGCTTTATTGCATGTATTGTGTAGAGAGCGACAGAGGCGGAAACATGTCATTTGACACAGACAGAATGGCTAAACACAGAAATTTACTTGCGACAATTTTCCGGGATTTTCGGGGCTTTTTGATCTGAATTTTACAAAAAAGGTATTTATGAATGGGAATAAATGTGTGTTCGGTCGGTATTAATCACTCTGTTTAATACCTCTTGGAGTCTGGGTGCTGATAATTACCCTCGCCTTCGGCTCGGGTAATTATCAGCACCCAGACTCCAATCGGTATTAAACAGAGTGATTAAAACCTCTCGAACACACATTTATTCCCTTATTAATAGAGGTATAAACGAACGCGAATGGCTGCCAAAATGGCTGCCAAAATGGCCATCAAAAGCATCTTACTTAAATTTAAAGTACATCTTCATTTTGTCCTGTTAAAGCTCACTAAAGTTGGTTTCATTGTGGCGTCCTGAACCTAAGCCTTTTGAAATTAACTTGTGGCTACCCAAGATTTGTCCGCCCAAATCCAAAATGGCTACCAAAATGACCCTAATCAGATTTAAACGGTCTCTTATTTATCCCCCATAATTTAGTAAAAGACCTGGCTCACCCATGTATGCACATTATTTAGGAGAGGATAACTCAACTGTTCTAGGCTTGGGATGTGTGCCAAAATCTCTATCCGGAACGAACAGCCCGGAAATGACCACGCCCTTTTTAAAATGACCATGCCCTTTAAAAAATGACCACGCCCTTTGTATCGGAAGTGCTACTTTCGACATAGCTGTATCTTCTAAATCGTTGGAGCTAGACATTTTCTGATGTGCTCAATATGTTCATTGGATATTTTACAAGAACATTTCTAAAAACCATTCGGTCAACTTATTACCAAATACATACACCGGGAATTTCCATATATATTTATTAATTAAACTTTCCGAACTTAGAGCAAAGTTAGAACATTTGTGTCATCTACTAGAGTTTAACTGACAATTCGGAATTTAAACAATACAAGGATTTTTAGAGAAAGAAAACAAGCATTTAATTATTATAAAGTAAGACAACAGAGTCCAGGTATGATAATTATGAGCAGTGTTCATTCAGTGATGGGTTCTTACAACAATCAACTCCCTTGCATTTGCAGTACTTGCAACAATGGATCCAAGCAACTCGCCTTCTTGTTTTGAGATCGCAATCTCGGGGACTAATGAATTACACCTTCTTACAAAACCATAAGACGCGGCATTCAAAATCAAGGTTCACTTTCCTCTTCTTCCCCTCTCTCCATTCTTGATGCTGTCCTCTCTGTAAGTGTCAAAAGACATGGTGACTTTTTGTCATCTTCCATCAGCAAAACTGCTTTCCAGGCATTCTATGTTTAGTGGCTCACCACCAGATAACAAGACACCAAACATCTATACCTTGGTATATCACCAAAGGCATGGATTGTGTCAGCTGTGTGTGCTTCGTCATTCCTTCGGCTCAACTGCACACACGAGGAAGCTGGTGACAGGATTATGTTCCATGTGCAGGACATTCTAAGTCACCGGACAGGCCCTACATCCCTGACGCTGTCATCAGGTTGACACAGATGTGTCATTAGGTCAATTTGAGAGATCTTGGCCTCCAAGAGTTCTGGCTCATCCACAACTCAAGAGTGAAAAGATCAATATTACCACTCCACGATATCTGCATAACGCTGGGAGATGAGCTCACAAAGTACTGTACCCAGTCGCGGATCCAGGGGAGGGGGGGGGGGGGGGGGGGGGCGCACCCGGCGCGCGCCCCCCTAAAAAAATCTCGAGAAGATTTTAAAAAAAATGGGGTTTTTTGGTTTTTTTTTTGCCGGCCTGAGCCGTTGAGTTAATGTTGACACAAGCCCCATCAGTCCCACAATCAAAAGAAGCACCGCGATGCGGATGGTTTGTATTGTTAGGTATTTTTAGCTCCTCAAAAGCGATCGCGTATCTAGGCACGGCAAACTCTACTATTAGTTACGGACCGAGTGCGCTGTCCAGGGCTATAATGATTTGCGACGACATTGTGGTGATTTCCCCACGTTAGAGCGGCAACGCGCTTGGAATGTTGTGCGGCGAAAACAAACATCTCTTTGATGATGAAGAAACATTTCCGGTCGGCAGATGTGTAGTTACATTGTGTTTTGTCGTTATGCGTGGGTAAATTTCCCACGAGGATCCTTCGGTCGTAGATAGCTACTGTGTGAAGACGGATAATTGATTTACGGTTTAATTGGCCATGTTCTCATACGGATTTACCGGTTGCTGCCTTGAGGACTGGAGGATTTTTGGCTGGCTGATATAACTTTTCTCGCTTTTTCGCTTTTCTGTTCTGAAGTTATTCGAATACTGGAATAAAGGAACTACTTATTTTACTTTTTGGATACACGCAACAAGGCAGACCACGGCGTGCCTTTCAAACTTCCAGGAGCCAGTGACACATAAAAAACAATTTCCTCAACTTACCCAGTTAAGTTCATATCATCAAAGATTAACGATGAAACGACAACGCCCTATAGAAACATATTTTTCACCAAAAAGACAGACAGGCCAAGAGGAGCGAAGGTATAGTTCATCTTTATTATTTCGGGGGAACCCGGGCACAGTTGATCAATTGTTTTAGGTTCAACCCTTTCCCACATAAGTTCAACATTTATTTATTATTATTGATAGACTACTATAGAAATCCATTTAGAGGTAAAGAAAACTTCACTTTTAATTAACAAAGCCTAATTAACAAAACATTAAAAGTAATACCTATAATTATAAGGAATTTTTAGCTAAAATTAATTATGTAATTACCTGTTAATTCAAGTTCCTAGAAAAATACAAATAAAACTTGATAAAATTTAAGAACATTTATAGGGATTAAAAAATGCGAGAAAATAAAAACATGAAAATTAAATGTTCACAAAGTGCGTCCCTGGGGAGCAGACATTAGGGAATTGTATCATTCCGTGTAAATGCCCTAAAACAGTAAATAGTACATTTGACGCAGCATAGCCTACTTTGCAGTGTTTTCAGCATTGTAAAGTCAAACTTTATTTCAGGCCTCTGTTGGGTTTGTACATGATCAACTGTGCCCCGATCAACTGTGCCCCGGCATGCATGTTTATTGAAATGTTATCCTACTCCAGCTTTTGTGTGCGATGTTTAACCCCAGCTGTGATATATTTTTAGTCACCATTCTACCCTCTAGGCCTATTTTGTTTATCTGTTAACACCACTTTGTCAGTTCAGCAATAGTAAACGAAAATAAACTATATCTTTCATTATTCATTATTTTCCGGTGTGCCCTTGGGCAAGGCACGCTCTCACATTGCCTCGCCCCACCCGAGCGTTAATTGGGGACCTGTGAGGAAGTTGAGCACAACCTGCACCTGCATTGTCGGAGAACGTACCGGTTTCTATGATCAGGGAAAAATCTGCAAAGACTGTGACATCCTTATCTTACTGATGGGCAAACTTTAAAAATATTACACTTTCATCAATTTGCACTAGATTAGCATCACATTTTACCCATGCTTGTTGTGTGGCCAAGGCTTCTGATACTTCGTGTCAGTTTTGATCTGGTTAAAAAATGGAAGTTGGGTCGAAATTCCATTTTTAAATGATCAATAATCCTCTAACGAGATCAAAACTGACACAAAACCAGAAGCCTTTACCATACAAGCATCAAGAATGGTTAAAATTGTATGCTAATCATAGTGCTACACCAAGTAACCGGAATTCCTGCAGTAGTTTTCTAAAATAAATTGTATCCGAGATTATGTCTGGCATTATATATTTTTGCTCCCAGGGGCCAGGGTACACCAGAGACGTGCGTTTAAAGCAAATAAACCGTTCAGTATCTGGGGCACCTCAGCGCACCCCCCCCCCCCCCCGGCGTTGGGGCTTTGCGCCTCCTGCGCTCCCATATCTTCTCCCAATATATTATGTTGACAATTGTTGGCGCCCCCTCTAACCGAAATTCCTGGATCCGCCCCTGGTACTTGCATCTCAGATGGCTTATCGAGTACTTTTGTGGCCATTTTAAGTGTAAAATCGTCTTAATTCATTAGTCCCCGAGATTGTGATCTCAAAACCAGAAGGCGAGTTGCTTGGATCCATTGTTGCAAGTACTGCAAATGCAAGGGAGGTGATTGTTGTAAGAACCCATCACTGAATGAACACTGCTCATAATTCTCAAACCTGGACTCTGTTGTGTTACTTTATAATAATTAAATGCTTGTTTTCTTTCTTAAAACAAAATATGTTTGCTCTAAGTTTGGAAAGTTTAATTAATAAATATATATGGAAATTCCAGGTGTATGTATTTATTTGTATGGTAATAAGTTGACCGAACGGTTTTTAGAAATGTTCTTGTAAAATATCCAATGAACATCTTGAGCACATCAGAAAAGTCTAGCTCCAACGGTTTAGAAGATACAGCTATGTCGGAAGTAGCACTTTCGATAAAAAGGGCGTGGTCATATAAAAAGGGCATGGTCATTTTAAAAAGGGCGTGGTCATTTCTTAGATGTTCGCACCGGATAGAGATTTTGGCACAAATCCCAAGTTGTTCATTGGGGTCATATCAGCCTAGAACAGTTGAGTTATCCACAAGTTAATTTCAAAAGGCTTAGGTTCAGAACGCCACAATGAAACCAACTTTAGTGAACTTTAACAGGACAAAACGAAGATGTACTTGAAATTTAAGTAAGATGCTTTTGATGGCCATTTTAGCAGCCATTTTGGCAGCCCTTTTGGCAGCCATTTTGACAGCCATCTTGGATTAGACGATAAATCTTGGGTATTCCCCAGACTAATCTTAAAGGCCTTGGGCTTAGAATGACGGAATCACTGAAAAAACTCTGACAGAAAAAAAAATAGAAGCAGTATAAACCTGATTAGGGTAATTTTGGCAGCCATTTTAGATTTTGGCGGCCATCTTGGATTTGAGGCCAAATTCTCGGTGGCTTCGGAGCTAAATTCAATGGGTGTACATTCAAGATGACAGAATCACACACAAAACCGTTGATATTAAACGTAATTAGCAGTATATTTTATGTAGTTTTGGCAGCCATTTCAGATTTTGGCGGCCATCTTGGATTTGAGTTAAAATTCTGGGTAGCTCTGGAGCCAAATTCAATGGGTGTGCATTCAAGATGAAAAAATCACACAAAAAACGTTGATATTAAACGTAATTAGCAGTACATATGTATTTTATGTAATTTTGGCAGCCATTTTAGATTTTGGCGGCCATCTTGGATTTGAGGCCAAATTCTGGGTGGCTCTGGAGCTAAATTCAATGGGTATACATTCAAGATGACAGAATCACACAAAAAAAACGTTGATATTAAACGTAATTAGCAGTATATACGTAATTTATGTAATTTTAGCGCCCATTTTGGATTTTGGCGGCCATTTTGAATTAGGGGCAAAAATCAGGGATGAGGTTCAGGATGATGAAACCGTTGAGAAAACCTTGACAGGAAAAAACCTTAGTTTTTCCTGGTCTGTTCCCTGTCTATTAACAGAGTACATTTTCAGGGACACACTGCGAACAGTAACAGCGCAACAATGTATAATTTATGTCATGAAAATGTATTTATATGGAATTCGCGTGAAGCACGTACGATAGCTATACCGATAGCTATACCGATAGCTATACCGATAGCTATACCGATAGCTATACCGATAGCTATACCGATAGCTATACCGATAGCTATACCGATAGCTATACCGATAGCTATACCGATAGCTATACCGATAGCTATACCGATAGCTATACCGATAGCTATACCGATAGCTATACCGATAGCTATACCGATAGCTATACCGATAGCTATACCGATAGCTATACCGATAGCTATACCGATAGCTATACCGATAGCTATACCGATAGCTATACCGATAGCTATACCGATAGCTATACCGATAGCTATACCGATAGCTATACCGATAGCTATACCGATAGCTATACCGATAGCTATACCGATAGCTATACCGATAGCTATACCGATAGCTATACCGATAGCTATACCGATAGCTATATCGATAGCTATATCGATAGCTATATCGATAGCTATATCGATAGCTATATCGATAGCTATATCGATAGCTATATCGATAGCTATATCGATAGCTATATCGATAGCTATATCGATAGCTATATCGATAGCTATATCGATAGCTATATCGATAGCTATATCGATAGCTATATCGATAGCTATATCGATAGCTATATCGATAGCTATATCGATAGCTATATCGATAGCTATATCGATAGCTATATCGATAGCTATATCGATAGCTATATCGATTGCTCTATCGATTGTTCTATCGATTGCTGTACAAATTTTTTGAAGATTACTGTGACCGTTTATTCAGAGACTATTATATCAGGGGAAAATTTGATGGAGCTGCATGTTAAGTCAAACATATGCTAAGCACAACATTTTGCTCAGCACAACAAAAGTCTTACTCAACTCTGCGACGTGCCACCGCACTTTTTTTCGAAGTCGCTTTGCCGTAAAAAAACAATTGATTTTTCATCATTAATTTTCGTAAACAAATCTCATATTACATGTATTCCTAGTTCAAAGCATCGAGGAATGTTCATTTTAGTCTTTCATCAGTGCGACCGTAGTACAATTTTGTAGTACAACGTTGGGCAGTGACGGTCACGTATTGGTAAAACTAAACGGCAGGTCGACTTCGCGGGTGTTACAAAGCTATATGCTGCGTTCCCGTGATAACATGTTTTAGTGCATATCAGCTTGTTCAAATTGAAAAGTTAGGGTAAATAAATGATCGACTGCGCGTTTGGCTGGTGATCATTAAGATCATTAAGAATACGTTCACTTATGCCTTATCCCAGGGAGGGATTGGATCACTTAACGTACGTAAACGGGAAGGAGGTAATCATGAAAGACGGTGCAAGCGGGGAGCAGACGGATCTGGACCGAGAGTTTATCTCCACCACCACCCTGCACGGCATCAGTCGGGTCATCGACAGCTCCCGGACTCTGGTCAAGCTCCTCTGGCTCACCATCCTGCTGGTCTGCCTTGGAGTTTGCGTCTGGCAGATCACGGATCGGTTTCAGCGGTACTTCAAGTACGAGGCCACGACAGCGATGTCGGTGGAGTACCAGGGAGACCTGTACTTTCCCGCGGTGACTATCTGCAACTTCAACAGGTGGGTCGGTTGTGATGATTACGTTAAGTCAGTCAAACTAGTAAACGGCTAACCAGCTCGGCGTTTATCGCTGTTTTCATGAAATGCCTGAGAATCTTTCTATTACCACTGGATGGGATGCCAGACTATCGTGGGATATTTGTTTACAACTCCTCGTCTAATGTCGATACCTATTCTCTTGGTTGGAGAAAGTGATGAAGCAGGGTAGACGGAAAAGACGTAAAGCCAGCCCATGTACGAATTGCATTGGCTTTGTATTGATACAAGTAAGGGCTTACGCACCTCGTTCTAGATGGTCTACTTTTCTGTCTACCCTGAGGCCGGGAGAGGCAAATATAAGTTAAAGTGTCTTGCCCAATGACAAGACATAACTTATCTTGAATTGGCCCCATGATCAAAATTGCTGAAATTCGTACATTCCAAAACGAATTTGACAGTTTTCTTACGAACTTGAGTGCAACAATCTATACTTTAATACACCCCCAATCTCAGATACCGTTCTTCGGCAATGACTGAAGCAGACAGGGCCAATCTCAAAGTACTCCTGGAATATAGCGACTACGACTATGACTCTTACGATGAAGACGAGTTACCCACTGAGACGCCCTTACCCGACTACGACCCTAACAATTACGAGGAGGTACCCACTGACAACAACTTCAACTATACAGAGGTCACCCTGCGTACGGGCTTTCAACTGGACGAGGACACGCTGGTGAACTGCGAATGGCGTGGCAAGAAAAACAGTTGCGGTAAGCAGGTAAGTAAGTCTGGTCCCAGACCAAAACATTTTGACTCTTTATGATGCAGGGACAATAGCCGTAGCCGTAGCCGTAGCTTAAGCTCATTTCGAACACGGTCTCATGCCAGGAAGCCAGCAATGCCACGTGACCAGCACGGGAGCAATTTCTTCCTTTTTAGAAAGTCCGAAGTTTTCTGAACACGGTTCTATTAACATTCGGATATTATCGGTATAAATGGTTAGGTAAATGCCCGTCGATCCAGAATATTTTCTGTTTTTGCGTTAAATCTTGGCTCGTATTGGCAAAAATCAACATTCAGCCGAAATTCCCAATATCATTATTTAAACTCACGTGGTCCTGCATCCAAGAAAATAGACAATGTGCCCTCTGATTATGCATGTTTGTATGTGCCCGGCGTTAGGAACACGCATCATGTTTTAGTGACATCAAAGGTTACATTCAAAGGGAATATGACCTGCAACGTCACTCTTTAACCAAATGTTATGCAAAACACGATCCGTGTGAATACCGCCGGAACATTTAAATAACAGGGGGCACATCGTCTACATGCTGCCTGCAGTGCGTCATGATTTGTTTTTATCGGCGGCGACGTCAGGTCGCCGGGAAATTGTCATATCAGGGAACCAAACTACAGATTTTAAAGTTAATAACATTTTCGCGTCGTTTGTTGTCTTTGTTCCCCTTGGAAAGGAGGCAAGCTTCAGGCAATGGGATAGGTTTTTCATTGACGAAGCCAGAGATCATTTTGTTTAAATGTGTACGTGTAGCCTCGCTTTTGTTTTAATATGAAGATTCCTTATGCCTATAAACCAATATAGCTAACTACATTGCACTGCAATTACACTTTTTAAAATGCTATTTTACATTACAAACCCCTCGAAGTTTGTAAAACCAATATTACCTTTTGTATTTCTTCCCCTTCAAAGAATTTCACCCACGAGTTTACGTCATTCGGAAATTGCTGGACCTTCAATTCTGGCAAAGATGAGGACGGAGATAGAGTCGACATCTTAAACCAGATTCAACCCGGTAGCGGCAACGGCCTGAAAATGATGATTGACATTCAACAGGTGAGTCCTATTAGGAAAACAATTATCTATAAAACAAGTCCTTCAGTCACAAGTTTAGGCCGTGTCTGAAACGGGTGTCTAGAGCTACGGCTAGGTCTATTGTCTACGGCGGCCATTTTGTAGCGCTGTCCGAAATGCCGTCTAGAGCTACAGCTACTGCTACAACGTCACAAAAATCTAGCCGTAAAAGAAGTTGTCTAGCTCAGGCAAAACAAAATGGCGGCAGCACTAACGTTAATTTTGGAGCAAATTTTCGTTTATTTTTCAATGATAGTGCATTGAATTGAAACGACAAATACGACAAATACGTCAATGTCAGCAGGTATTTCGACTGGCTGAAACAAACATTGCGTAACATCTAGAAGACGAAAATTGTTGTAAATTCTTACGTCGTAATTTCACAAACACTAATTCAACCATCGCTTGGGGGCGCAATAACTAGCCCTAGGCTCTACCGTAGCCACGTCCGAATTCCTTTGCCTTAGCGCCTACGTAGACGTAGCTGTAGCTGTAGACGTAGACCGTAGCTCTAGACACTCGTTTTGGACACGGCCTAAGTCACTAGCTATTTAAATTAAACTGTTAACAAAAGCATTTCTTTGAGATTTTTCAGCCAGTTACTTGCGACTGACTTTATGAAAGGACTTGTGACTGGACTTGGGACTGGACTTGTGACTGGACTTGTGACGTGACTTGTGACTGGACTTGTGACTGGATTTGTGAAAAGACTTTCAGAGACTCGAATACAACTCTGCATACAGTCCACGTAGTTCTCGTTTCCTGATCTATTTTCAGAGTGAATACACCGAAATAGCTGCCGGGGGCAATGTAGAAGCGGGACTGAAGATTTTGGTACATGGCCAAGAAATGCCACGATCTGTCGACGAGGAAGGGCTTGCGATAGGTCCCGGTGTGTGTGCGTTTGTTTTTGATTGAAATAGGGGACGTATGACAAAGGGAACAATGGGGTCCCCTATTCCGCAAAGGTCCCCGATTCAGACTCGTGTGCAAATCCTATGGCGATCATCCGAAAACGTTAGAGTACAAACAAAAGAGGGAAGACGGTCGGACAATGCCCCGTCCCCTATTGACGGCATTTACCCACTTGTGTGCGTTTGTTGGTGTACGCGTAGTACAGGTTGGTCTTTTCAACAATACTATTGTCAATAGGGCCGTGTCCGAAACGGATGTCTAGAGCTACAGCTACGACTCTTGTCCGCGTCGGCCATTTTGTAGCGCTGTCCGAAATGCTGCCTAGAGCTACAACTACGGCTACAACGTCACAACAATCTAGCCGTAAAAGAAGTTGTCTAGCTCAGGCAAAATAAAATGGCGGCAGCACTAACGTTAATTTTTGAGCAAATTTTCGTTTATTTTGCAATGATAGTGCATTGAATTGAAACTAACAGATCGACAAATACGTCAATATCATCAGGTATTTCGAGCGGCTGTAAGCAAACATTGCGTAACATCTAGCATACGATAATTGTAAATTCTTACATCGTAATTTTGTAAACACTAGTTCAAGCATCGCTTGGGGGCGCAATAACTAGCCGTAGGCTCTACCGTAGCCGCGTCCGAATTCCATTTACCTTAGCGCCTACGTAGACGTATAGGTCTAACTGTAGCTGTAGACGTAGATCGTAGCTCTAGATCCTCGTTTCGGACACAGCCTACAGCGTAAAGTTGACCTCGACAACGTACGAGACTTTACGAGAAACCGAATTGCTGTGCACATCGAATAGGAGCTTCAATGTGTAAAGCGAGTGATTTTCTTGAGATACTTTGTTTTGACGCTGTTCTTTTTACTGAAAAGTAGATAAAAACGTTTAAATAAATATTATTTTTCATTTTAATATACAAGATGTGACTATTGGCCGTTTTGTGGCATTTGTCGTTTGTCGACTTGTCGATTTTGTTCTTGTGTAGCATAATAACCTCGAGGAACCGTGGGGAAAATGCGACAAGCAGATGGCTCTGACATATTATGACAACTATACGCTCCCCGGCTGTGCTTTTGAGTGTCGTGCCAAGAAGATCGCTGAGGAATGCGAGTGCAGACTCGTCAGGTAATCACAATCTATAGCAGCGGCGGCAAAGGATTGGTACAGGCCGTCCTACAATGATTAGTATACCCATCGATGCCCAAAACTATGTTAATGGTGTCACCATTGAAATCACTGACATGATGTTCGTCGTTTCAATAAGCAACTTTGGCATACTGTAATCTTTCAAGAGAGTTTTATATGATAACAATCGGACAAATCAAATTGATTAGAGGTGATGATTTCATACTTGGGGGGAAAATGTTTATGCGAAGTATTATAGAAATAAGCAACAACCAATATATTGGAGCCACAGTCACAGTTCAAATCCTTTAATGTTCATCAGACTACTGCTTTGTCGCAATACAGAAATGTCAAACGAACTTGAAATTCGAGTAAAGTAAAACAATTTTGATAGAAAGTTAAAAAACAGAAGGGAACATATTTGAATAACAGGCGAACAACATCTCTAATACAATGGAGTTTATTTTCAGTTTGATTAGTCCGATTTTTATGATTTAAAATACTTATGAAAGGTAACAGTTTGCCAAAGTTGATAATTAAAACAAGTAGTGTCATTGATTTTCATTGGGGAAAACATATTTTCGGTATCGATGGGTACTAATAAAATAATAATGTAAAAAACGGTGTCAAACGAAATGAAAATAACAGCGTCGGCTAGACCCACCAACTGGGCCCTAGAACTCCTTTTTTTCGAATTTTGGATTTAACTTGTCGTCATAGGGCCCCACCGTGAATAAAACACATGATGCTATATCTTACATGCAGCTCAACGTCGCCAGCACCACGACAATGATTAATAACGAAATACCAGAACATCGTCTAAATCGCCTTCCATTAGAGTCCAAGATCAACATCCGGGGTTTCGGTGGTACTCACGACCAATTCTTAACCTGCAAATTAAGGAAATTCTACAACGGCATTCAAAGTAGTGTGCACTAATTGATCTTCATCTTTAAAATGAAACCGAAGTCTGACGCATACGATGGCCCTGAAGGGACATAATCGGTCCTGAATATTTGTCTGGACGTTGTTAATTTATTCACGAATGGTCGTAAATATTTTTGTTGCGGCGTCATAAATTGTTCAATAGAAATATTCAATAGTCGTGAACAATTCCCGACGACACAAAATATTTAGGAGCAGTCGTAACTCGTAAATATGCACGACCGATTATGGCCCTTCAGGGCCATCATATAATGTGCATCAGAATTGTGTTTCATTTTTAAGATGGCAAGCAACAGTGTCGAATTTCCTGGATTTGCAAGTCAAGAGATTTTATCGTGAGTACCACTGAAGCCCCGGGAGTTGATCTTGGACACTTCTTATGGAAGGCGATTTACGTGATTTTGTGTAATTTTGTTAAGTATTGTCGCGGTTTTGAGCTGCATGTACTACAAAAATTAGCATCATATATTTTATTCTCGGTGGGGCCCTAGTATGACAAGTTAATTCCAAAATTCAAAGAAAATAATGAGTTAGTGGGTTTAAGCGTCGGCAGTATCATTGAAGAGTAAATAAAAACAAAGACATGTGCGACCACTAGGCAGACTCTCTAACATTTGCTTTAAAAAAATGCTTTTCAAGAAGTATAGATCTTCACCATATTTTGGGGTTGTTCAATTAAACTTATATTTTTGACATTACAGGCATCCTGGCAACGATAAAGAGTGTTCCCCTCAACAAGTCAAGGATTGCGCCACACCAGTTTTAAGTATGACCTCAATACGGCCTCGTTTCTTTGCATAAACTATACTCATTAAGGAACTTAAAATGCAAAGCGGCAAGTGTTTTCCCATACATTTATATTCTGGTCGTTCAACAAATGTTGGTAACCCCCCCCCCCTTCCCCATCAGAGATGTATATATAGGTTAACCATTCAATTCATACCATGTGTTAGCTACGCACAAAACGACCACTTGGCAGTTATAATTTAATTACATCAGTTTAATTACATTTTACTGAGTCTGTTCCATTGATCTCCATGTAGGTCCCGAAGTCTATAGATAGATCAATAATTTCCAGCTTTACAAAATAGTGAAGCTACTCACCGATTATCGATCTGGCCAACCACTCCCATTTTACACAATTATTACAAAATAGAGTCATTTGAAAGTACACTTAATGTGGTGTTTTTTTCTAAACAGAATGACATAGAATACCGTGTAGCATCTTCGTATACACATGGAATCAGGCTTGCGTTGCGCGCGTTATGTATCGATCCCTGATCGCGCTCCGCGTGTATACGTCATTGAACTTATTGCGCGCGTTACGTCACTGACCCTAGCACGCAACTGTCTCGGTGCCTACACTTAGAGACGATTTCGCTCCTCTTATTTAGTGTACCTAGGTTGGGCTTGCATATGATTATGTATTTCTATGCTATACACAAGTTGCATCTTTTGTTTACATTAGAGTATGGTAGTGCTCTTTGGATAATGTCCCATTTGATTTTCATACTCTAATGTAAACAAAAGATGCAACTTGTGTATAGCAGAGAAATACATAATATCAAAAGATTTCAAAACAGAACAAGTAAGGTTCGGTTGAGCATAGCAACGGCTATGTTCTAATCATTATTTTCTTCTTGAAACGTTCCACACATACGAACTATTGTATAAACAACAAAATATCAAATGTTCGAAAACGTGGGACAGTTACAAAGACATAATTTATTTACCGTGTTAATTAGACCACTGATGGATTTTAATCCAAACATTAACTAGGCAAACACTACGCAAAATCGCGTAATTTAAGAAGTTTTCGATCATCTGAGGACTTAGGCTTTACTCTCATATTGTGGTGACAGGTCACATATATGAATATAAGCAAGCCAAATGGTTATGAACCACAACTTGTGATTTCTGAGCAACTGTTTTGTTTCATTAAACTATTGAATATTAAAAGAATAGTTATAATTCACAACTTGTGTTTTCTCTCATATTTGAGGGTAATATTTTTTCTATTTAAACTGCTGAATGTAAACTGAAAATACTAGCAAACTAAATATTTTTGAGCCACAACTTGTAATTTGTAATCTACAGTTTATTTAGTGAGTGTAAAGTACAACGTGGAACAACTTGTCTAGTAACCCATAATGTTATCGACCTGTAGCTCATGACATTTAAAAAACTTGATTTGTCAAAGTGTTCTGGTTTCATAACAATAATTAGCACGGGTATTAGTGCTAGTTTTGCAACGTGACATTGTTATATATAAGGATATATCTTTATATATGTTTATTTCACCTTTAAATATATATATTTAGCTTGCTTAAATCAATAATAGGCATATAAATTTGATGGGGGCAAGTCCGCCCATCACCGTGGGGCGATTCCGCCACAGGGCCCCACTCTATACCGGGCGAACGTGCCCCAAGTGCTCATCTTGTGTTTTACCACGTCGTATAAGACATTAACACTGTAAACCGAATTCATAATTGCATATTTATTTTGGCAAGTCTATTAGCTTCTAAATGACAAACCACTATAAAACCATATTTGTTTATGTTTTGGGGTTCATACAATATGATTGATGCAAGAAATGTTTACTATTGTAAACAGTGTTTTGATCATAACTTTATGAGCCTGTTGAGCCTTCTCGTGCAGCTATTAAAGGAGTTTTATCATGTCCTGCGTAATATAATTACATCATCAAAACTTCCCCCACGGCTGTAGTGGTGACAAATCACGTGGTGGGCGGACTCGCCCTTATAGGCGGACTAGCCCCGTTCTCACCTTATTGTTGTAGAAAAAAGTATGCATAATTATTCAGATATATTTCTTTAGAAATCTACCGTTCTTGGAGTGGTAATATGGCGTACGGTGACTTCACTTCTAACAGTCAAATGCTTATCCAATTTATATGGAGATCGGTGTTTTGTTCCCTCTTGTAGCTCGGTTGAAAACGGGCGAGATAAAGGGATGTCGCTGTCCCCAGCCATGCAACTACAACGAGTTCCGAACCCGCCTGTCTACGGCGACTCTGCCCAACAACAATGTGAGGTCGTCTCTGTGGTTGGACTTCGGACGAGATAAATTTAATTACACAGAGGAACAGTTCGGAAAATACATCAGGTTAATCCAGATTTCGAGATTTAAAAAATGTATAGGGCCTTAAAAACTTAAAGAGCAATGAAGCTCATATCTCTGTGGTTTGCCTACGGACGAGATGACTTTAATTACACAGAGGAACAGTCAGAAAAATACATCAGGTTAATCCATATTCCATATTTTAAACTTAAAGAGCAATAAAGCTCATATCCCACCACGGTGCGGTGGAAGTGATTTTTCTCACGGCGCGGCGTGCGTGAAGACGCTCCGTGGTCTGAGCTCACTTAGTCTTTGCCAGGGACGAATGCGTTTAATATGTTTATCTCGTATGTCGCCTATTCTGTTTACGCAGTGCGCCCGCAAACGACACAATTAGTCAAGCTCACTCACTCGGGCATTCGTAGCAAAGACGAATGAGTGGGTTGTGGGTGGGCCGTTTACTCAGTTCCTTATATTCAAACACACGCTTATTTCCTCTTCTTGACATAGATACACAATTATATTAAATATAGCTTGTATTAGGCATGCCATTAAACAAAAACAAACGAACGGACAACATAATTATAGGAAAACAATCATAATTCTAATACTGGGCTGCATGGGATTACCATACAAAGTCCATTCGTACAAGGATACATGAAATGTATAATTACATTAGGTACAATTTAATATAATTTACGTTTACAAATATTATATGACCTTGAACATCTAAGAGAGAATTGTAAATCATTCCACAATTTAGGTCCGGAGTATTTGATGTTGTGTTGAAAAGCAGATGTAGCAAAAGCAGAAATATCCAGGCGCGTATTGTACCGTTTCCTTGCACGAGTCCCGGTCTTGACACATGTGTCCTTAAGCAAGGCACTTAACCACTATTGCTTTGTCCTTCGGATAGGACGTATAGCTGTAGGTCCCGTATGTCGTGTAATGCACGTATCGCTAAGAGGAGGGGTTTGCCCCGGTGTTCCTGGCAGTGGCTGCACAGTGCGCCGCAGAAGCGCTATGGATACCGGCGGTATATATTATTATAAGTCCCCAATGTACGTATGTATGTATTTATGATCACATGAAATAAATGAAATGCTGGGCAGTTTTTCCAATTTTATATCAAGCAACAGAAATTGAGAGCTGCCAAACATTTGACTCTCGTAATTTTGTTTCTGCTAAAATAATGTGCAGGGAAAACTGGATCTTGCTGGACGTCTACTACGAGTCTCTAAACTTAGAGAAACACGTGCAATCCGAGGCAATCAGCCCATCCGCTTTAATCAGTAAGTTAAATGGACCTAGTAATTATACCATTGGGCAAACAAATGCATTTCTCACAGAAGAGCAACCACAAAATACAATGTACATGTATTACCAAATTCACACAATAAACATAAAATCAATGGTGTAAATATTTTGTAATTTTTTTGGGTAGCTGCTGCATTTGATTCTGAGTATTATTTGTTACTGCAAACACTACAAACATGTACGGTCTGGAACCAGGACGACGTACGATTTCTCTTCTCTTCTGGACGCAAACGATTTCTCTTTTTGTTTCACACAGGTGATATTGGTGGCCAGTTGGGCCTTTTCATCGGGGCCAGCTTCATAACAATGGCCGAGATATTGGACTACCTCGGCCGTAAATCATTCCGCTTTATCATGAGCTGCTCGCAACGACAGGCGGTCGAGCCTACTAAGACGCGATCAAATGAAGAGGCCATGGGCATTCAGGACCTGCCTTCGAGTTATCAATAGTATAGAGCTAGCAACGAGGTCACCAGTGCACGTCTAAGGAGCCCCAAGGAACTGTGAGTGGCCAGGAGAGGAAAATAGGACCTCTTCTGGTCACTTACAGACCCGGAGGCGAATATTTTTTTCAAAAACCTAACTGGCAGATTTCATAAATAATTCAGTAGTTGCATTGATCACTGATGTACAACACTTAGGTTCTAGGTCTCTTGTTGTCCGCTAAATTAAAAATATTTCAAAGTTATCAATTTGACTATAGACAAAACGAGGTGACCTACAGCAGGATTCGAACCAGAGATCTTTGATCCATAGCCCATCCCACTATCCACTACACTACGTATAGCAGCTCGACAACAGCTGTTCTTTAAAGTGATTTAATGTATAACTAGTTAACTAAATAACAACAATGCTGTGACGTCATGTTTTATTCCGATGAATAAACATAACTTCTCATCCAAACTGAATAATTCATAAAATCTGCCAGTTACGTTTGGGAAAAAAATATTCGCGACCCGAAGGTCGCATAGACGTGTACTAGTGACCAAATTAATCTATAATGTTTTGTAACACACCTATATTGTATGAGCATCTCTATAGTATAGTAACTTTGTTCAAAATATGTCGAGTATCGAGATCACTGATCTCTATAACTGGATAGGTCGAGCGGCTCTGCACGTGAATCCATTGGCGGCCATATTGGGATATTAACAACATTGCAGGCGTACACACGTTTGTATAGCGCACGACCGAGAAAACGAATTTAATATCAAAGAAAACGAAGTTAACATAAAAAAACAACAATCCAGTTTGATCAGGAAAATTAATTTAAAATTATAATAACACCCAAGAATGACATGTATACGCCAAGTTCCAATGTTAAATAGGCCTATTTTCGGGAAAAGATACAAGACATTCGTATGAAACGATGCAATGAAGTGCAAAGTCTATAGGATATGTCGGACAAGTATTTTCCAAAATTTTTGTTTAACCTCTCCAACTTGTTTCAGGAAAATTTAATTGGCACACACGGTTTGCTCGTCGGGTTTTAAGGCAGTGTCCAGATTTCGAATCAACCTAATGTTTAGTAAATATGTTAGGATGGGTCCCAAAAAATGCTTGCTGGACAAGTGGACAGAAAACATAAATTATGTGGTTTTGAGCTTAAACCATAGAGTTGTATAATAAAGATATACAGCTCTATGGCTTAAACTATGGCTCAACAAAAGAGTGTAAATTTCACTCGTTTAGAGTGGTTTTCATTCTTTTTAGGGTAAATTTTGAAAGTGAGCTTTTCACTCTTTTACATTTAGAGAGTTGATCAGTGGTTTTCACGAATCCAGTGGTAGTTGATAGAAAATCAAATGAGTTTGATGTAGTCAATTACAGCTGAAGTAGTTCAGTTCAGTTTATTTTCCACAGTACCAATAACATAGAAAAACATTTAGATTAAAGGTATAGATAAGGCAAAACATAAGTACATTGTTAAAAGATGGATGATACTGCGGAGGAGCCCATAAAGAAGCAAAGCTTGTAAGGAATGGGCTCCTGAAAGCATGCATGTACATTGAGCCGAGTAGATGTGGGTTTGTTAACTAGGAAACAAGTGTACACAAAATTGCATACTCGTAATTGATCCCCAGAATATGGGCTTAATGTACATGCTGCTAACAATGGACATATTAACACAAAAAGTGACAAATAACAACGGACATAAACAGTATACTAGGACAGGTCAGCAATGGAGGTACAATGTGCATGATAAATTAAATAAATCATCAAATTAATAATAGGATTTCAACAAAGTAGACTTATGTACATGTTTAAAAACGGGAAGATTTTTCGAAGTTTTAAGTTGTTCATTTAACGAATTCCAAAGCTTGGGTCCCTCATATTTGACTGTTTTGTGCGTAAGAGAAGTACGAGCATATGACACGTGAAAATTGGCTGCTTGGCGAGTAAAATGAGAATGAATGTCACGGTTGTGGGTAAATATATGTGTGATTGAAGATGGTAAAGTATTATGGGTAGATTGATACATGAGAGACCCAAGCTGATAGTAATACATATCTTTAACTTTAAGTGTTTTATGTTTACAAAAGAAGGGATTTGTGTGTGAATTAAAGTCAGCAAAATTAATAGTGCGTAATGCCCGCTTTTGTAGAAGTAACAGCCTGTTCAATTTAGTAGTTGAACTGTTTCCCCAAGCAAGTATTCCATAGTTAAGATATGATAAAATTAATGAATTATAAAGAGAATCTAGAACACTAGTAGGAGCAAAGTTTTTTATCTTATTAATCACACCAATATTTCTAGATATTATTTTGCATAAATGGTCAATATGATTATTCCATTTTAATCCAGAGTCGATAAGCAAACCCAAAAATTTACAGCAATCCGTTTTTTGGATAACAAAGTTGTGAATTTTTACTTCACAAGGAATTTCAGTGGCAGAATTGCTGAACAACATGAAGTTGGTTTTTGTAATATTTAGAGATAGCTTATTGACATTAAACCATTTAGCAACAGATTTGAGTTCAATATTGACCTTATTGATAAGATAAGTAAGGTTACTATGAGAACAGAATATGTTTGAGTCATCGGCAAACAATATAAAAGAGAGTTCCTCAGAGGATTTGATAAAATCATTAATGTATATTAAAAAAAGCAAGGGTCCCAATATGGATCCTTGAGGTACACCATGTGAAAGGTTTCTAGAGTTTGAATTAATACCATTAATAGATACATACTGGGATCTGTTGGAGAGGTAACTCCTAAACCACTGAAGAGAAATTCCTCGAATACCATAATACGAAAGCTTATACAATAAAATATCGTGGTCAATTGTATCGAACGCCTTTGAGAGGTCAAGAAATATCCCCAGTGTGTGCTTAGAGTCATCAATTGCTTCAGAAACCTTATCAATAAAATCTAAAAGGGCATGACAAGTTGAATGTTTACTACGGAATCCATATTGGGATTTGGACAAAATATTAAATTTATCTAAAAATTTAATAATACGTGCATATACACATTTTTCTAAAATCTTAGAAAAACATGAAAGTAATGATATAGGTCTATAATTATTGACACTGTTGGGATCGCCTTTTTTATAAACTGGAATAACTTTAGCAATTTTCAATTGAGATGGTACAACACCAGTCATAAAGGAAGCATTTATTATATGTGTAAGTGGTTCGTATATGGCTAAAATATAATTGTTAATAGTAATCATGCTAATTGAATCGTGACCAGAGCTCTTTTTATTTTGTAGGTTATTAACTATGTCAATAACTTCATATTTATTTACTGGGGTTAAAAATAATGATTTATTATTTGGATTAGACAGGTACTCTGTAAAGCCAGGGGAAGATTGACAAGGTAAGATTTTACTAGCAAGATTTGGACCGATATTGGTAAAATAATCATTGAAACAATCAGCAATTTCATTAGGATTCGAAATTAGATTCCCCTCTGAAATAATACTTGTAATAGTTTTGGAAGATTTTTGTTTATTTAAAATACAGTTAATTACTTTCCAAGTATTCCGAATACTGTTTTTTTCCTTTTCAAATTGTTGGGCATAATAATTTTTTTTAGAAGCACGCAAAAGGCTAGTAAGTTTGTTTTTGTATTGAGTATACTTATTTTTGCGTAGGGTTGTAGGGTTAGACAAATATTGACGATAGAGTTTATTTTTTTTATTAATTGATTTAATAAGTGCAGAAGTTATCCATGGAATATTTGATGATTTTTTACGACTGCTATTGCATTTTTGAGATTTGAGTGGAATGTCTTTATCATAAAAATAGTTAAATCTCTCCATAAAGGTATTAAATGCAACTTCTGGATTATCGCAGCAGAAAACATCATCCCAATTAAGACTAAGTAGGTCCTCGTTAAATCTTTGAAGATTGAATTTAAAGAAATTACGATTAGGAAATAGATTGTGATTAATGTTATTGGAATCATTCGAGTTTGGGGACTGAATGTACATAAATATTGGCAAGTGATCAGTAATATCAGACAATAAGATACCAGATTTGGGACAGGGTAATATATTACAATACACATTATTATGCCGAAATGTCTTCGTCGTAAAAAAATTCAACCATGTTTGCAGAAATTCTCCAGCTATACTAACATGACCTCACCACGTCAATTCTGTACGCCTATACATGTACTTACTAGATTTCGGGTACCGCAATATTTTGTCAAGCAATATCGCATGATTTAGAAAAATCGAAAGTATTTCAGCTGTTTTTCCAGTAGGTAAACGTGAATTAAGATGTACGAGTTTATAAAGTGTATTTTGTTAAAACACACATGGATATAAAATCACCTGATTCCAAAAACGCCACACAGTGGAGAACAGCCCAGTAGAATTACAGCCCAGGAAATTAACCCTAGAAATTGAGGAGTGCCGTGGCCTCGTGGTCTGGAGCATTGAATTTGTAATATGTAGGTAGCTACAGGTTGTGGGTTCGAGTTCTGCCTGGGACTATGGTGCGTGTGCCCTTGGGCCTTTCTTTATGCTTTTCTCCACTCAGGAGTATTAAAATGGATACCTGTGAGGGCAGATATGGTTATTGTGGTTGATTTAGCTGCCTTGCGCCGAAATGGCAGCATCGAGTTGTATACTCCCGAGGGAGCTGAGATGGTATTTGGAATGTTTCATGGGCCTAAATAAATGACCAGGGTAATAATGTTAAGCGCTTTGAGACTTTGGTGATAAAGCGCTTCGCTATATAAGCACCGCACATTGTTATTATTATTATTATTATTATTATTAATATTCTAGGTTGAAAATAGCCCTTGACGATCCGAAAATATTGTACACGAGAACAAAGCGATGTCTCAAATGTGGGTATGTGTGCGCCAAAATATAATATGCACATTTTCAATCTAGTGCAGAACTGTTCGTTTTTTCTTTCTTTAGTAATACACGGTATCTCGTCTAAATGGACAATGGCATACATACAATGCTCTCTTGAAACGCAATCTCATCACAGTTCGTGTGTGCACAATAGGCCTATGTGTTTGCATAGCGGCCTCTTCAGAAGTCAATCAATATTATTTTATCAAGTAGCGTTGCATCTAATGGGACTTAATTGCTATTCCCCACACAGTAAACTGCAACCTTTAATTTTAAAGCAACTACCATCCATCTATGTTTAATTAGGGTTATTAATAAAAACACTCATCGTTTCACAAGGTTCCCTGCTCAAGTGCGAGAGTTTTTTGTTTAACTATTGATGAAATTAAATCCGTACAGTACGTTGTGCGTTTATCATTATTATTATTAAAAAATTTGTTTTATACATTTTTGATAATTGTATAATTACAGTACAAGAAATTGCAAATGAGTTAGTATTTGCAGAAAGATCGGTAAACGTATAACTGCTTACACTTTGGGGCAATTGATTAACATAATTTACCCCTTTTCAGTGTAACTACACCTATGCGGTATTATTGTCAACAATTCAATATACATGTACTGCAATCCACGTGTAGTATGGACTGATGGACGACCAGCGTTGTATCTATATGAGCGATGGCCTATGGGAAATATGCATGTTACGTGGAAAAAGCCACGCTTACAAATGGTGACGATGGCATGGATACAACCATAGAGAAAGGAACCTTTCTCTATGGTACAACGTTTAATAACTGATGGCCTGTGGTCGCAATCGTCCTTGAAAACCTGCCTTTACACACATCTTCCCGGCATTATTGTCAGCGGCTGTTCGAAAACGCCCAAGCCCACGCCCGCCCGGGAATATTTTTTCCCCAAACCTAACTGGCAGATTCATGAATTATTCAGTAGTTGCATTAATCACTGTACAACACTTAGGTTCTAGGTCTCTTTTTTTCTTATATTTAAAATACTCCAAAGATATCAATTTGACTAGGAAAAACGAAGTGACCTACAGCAGGATTCGAACCAGGGATCTTTGATCCATAGCCCATCCCACTATCCACTACACTATAGCAGCTCGACAACAGCTGTTCTTTAAAGTGATTTAATGTAACAAGTTAACTAAATAACAACAATGCTGTGACGTCATGTTTTATTCCGATGAATAAACATAACTTCTCATCCAAACTAATGAATAATTTGGGAAAAATATATTCGCCGCCCGCCCCAGCATTCCTTCTATGATTTGTGACGAATTTACATCAAACTGTAGACTCGTCGAATCTACAGCTAACTGTACTGGAGATTCGTCACGAATCGACAGTTTTGACCAAGGAGACACGAACCGAACTACTGATGCCTTCCTTTCGTTGTATATACCTGTACAGCGTACATCGACTATACTGTACATGTACGCATGGGTAACTTTACGAAACAGCACTTATTCACAAACGTGGGGATTGCGGCAAGCCAGGAATTTTACTTGAACAAACCCTTGTTGTTAACAGAAAATAGATTAAGTCGGAGAATAGACTCGGAACTGTAGATTCGTCCACCAAGGACTCGATCGGCTTCGCCTCGTCTATTATTTGCACGAATCTACAGTTTCTCGTCCGTTCTCCTTGACTGAATCATGTCTCCTGCACATCTTACATGTCTAGTTCAGAACTAAATGTACCCCTATACTTGCCCAGTTGTAATTATATGTAGTAATTATTGCACATAATTAGTTGGCCTACATGTACGTTTCGATCTATTTCATGTAAAATGTGTGTTGTGACTGCTGTTGCAAATGGGAAAGATTTCACCTTTTTTCATGATTTGTCGGGTTACCCTTCTGCATTTCTTTGCACAACAAACGAAATGTCACAAACGGAAAGTGATAAGAAAGAATATAAGCCCGAATTCCATCTACCCTAAACAAAAAACTCGCATGACTCGGACAATTTCCCAATGCAAAGGTGTGACCAAAACACATACTTGTATTATTGTGTTCGGCAGGAGACAACAATGCAGAACTTCTACGCCCCAAATATTTGTGTTCATGTGTCACACTGCCTAATGCTGCAAAACCGTTGCCTTTGAGCCCATTCTGCAGGTTTTTATCTTGGGATACATCTGTCCCAGACTTATAGTTATTGTAGAAGTCCATTTACACCTAAAACAAACTGGTATTTGCACTATACTGTCCAAAGTTGAGAGTGATGATGGTTTGGAAGGTTGTATAGTACAGAGCAAAGGAGGTATACAAGTACAAGGGAACAACTTGTTAGTATTACCAAATCACGTGTTTATCAGAAGGTGTGCATTTTGTGTGTGACAAAAGCAGAAAATACATGAAGCGTTGCCGAACCGAAGACAGATGTACGTAAACGCAACAAAATCATATTTAATTATCAAGAAGACCAAAAATTACCTAATTTCGTTTTCTATGAACACTTACATTTTCTGTGCTGTGAATTATGAACTCATAATATGCACTTTTTTATATATATTAGATAATGTAAGGTTTTTGTTGTATAGGTATCTTTGTCATTATGATCTCATAGTTACAGTTTCTTGAAAATAAAACCTGCCAATTATAGTACAGGGAAACAACTATGGCCTTTAGAAAATTCAGCCCTCCAAAATGGTAATGTTCTTTTAAGATTACACATTCGACTTCTTTACCAATCCGATTTCTTTGTTCACTTTAATATTTAAATCAAATAAGTTAAGAGGGCCTAATATTTCGATCTTAACAAGATCTTCCTCAGAGACATAATGGCTGTGTACAAGAAACAAACATATATAGGGCAACATACAGCATGATGCACATCATAGCTGGCAGGAGAAACACACAAGAAAAGCCATGTACAGAGTTCTGTGGAACAACAAAAGGAGGATTAGGCTGACAGGTTAGTGTGGGTAGGATCAAAGAAAAAAATAACAAAGAAGTATTAATAGGGGAAATGTGAAGGGGGGTTTAGGACAATAGACAAGGGGAAACCAAAGGAGTGAGACAAAATAATAACAAACTGCTGGCAAGGATTAAATCTGAAACAGATGACAAATGGGAGAAAACAAAGGAAGTTAATCATTTCCTAGTTGGATGTTAAGCCTATGTGGTTGAATAGTCCGAAGACGATTCATCCAAACTTTCTCCCGGCTGAGATGGACTATATAACTTTTCATATTCAAGTTGAAGTTCTTTGTGAGATTTTTGTATCGAATTTAATTATTCTATTATGAATTAACACTGTGATGGTGTTAACATTGCTATGGTGTTAACATTGCTTATTAACATTGCTATTTCGCAAATGGAATGTATTTTAAATTGCTGTTTCCCACCTGGAGTTTATTTGATTCATGCCTTTTATATTACGTGCACGTACCCTACATATAGCAAAAGTACATACACGAACACCGTCAGAAATCCCGTTATCATTAGACAGACTGGCACAGCTAAAATACTACTAATAATAATATTTGTTAGAGGTCGACAGACAAAACACTCTCCAAGTCTATGTACAGCGAGAAAAAAAGGGTTTTCGAAACCTTTGCTTCGTCTTCGGCTTCGGTCCGGCTTCGCCTCCGAATTGATAATCACCGAGAAGCAAATCAAAACAAAAGCAAACGGAAATAATCGAACTTTTGGGTTCATATCAACAGATTGAATGTTTCTGAAGCACAAACATACACCAGAATGTGGCTGGAGTTTCCGAACTTTTGAGCTTAAAATCACCCTATAAGCCAAAGACGAGGACAAAGCCAGGGATTCGAAAAGGCCCTATGTTATTGCGTTTGGGCGGCGGATGTTTGCTGACGAACTGGTAAAACCTGACCAGTTTGATTATAGGCTTCGTACCAGGCGTATCTTGTTTTCGGTTCTGATAGGTGTTGGTGATCTAAACGTAGTTTATCGTGGAAAAGCAGCAACCCGTTATACCCACGTATAACAGAGAAACGCCCTACTCGAAAATGCGTAAAATTGGTCATGGTTTCATGCTTTGGGCTTTGTTGATACTACCAGAATTTGCTGAAGGTGAGTATCTCCTGGTTAAATTTATTATAAATATGCTTCTGTTATTTCTTAATCTCATTGTGGCAAAACTCAACGTTAAAAATAATAAATAACAAATTACTATGAAATATCATACTTGATTGTAATAGTGGGATTAATGGGGTGCCCGGACACTTAGTCATTTCAAATTGATGTAAAAGTTTAGTTTGTTTGGTCCGAGTGTCAAGCCCTCGGAAATTATGTGGGCCCATTTTCTAAGATGCCCCCATCAAAAATCGTGAATTGTATATTTATTTTTTAAAGCTTGTACTTTTTAAAATCAAATCGACAACAATACTTTATATACCTAATAAGATTACATACAGGACTATCAGATTGACTTTATAGTAAGACAACCATCGCCAAATCCCACAGTACCTATACACCCATAAAAACAGTTAAATATTACCAAATGATTGTTAGATATGAGTCCAACCAATATACAAATGTTTGTTATTTTGACCAATATTTTTGTTAAAATGACCAATATCATTGGCTATTTTGACCACTATTTTGGTTAAAATTGACAAATTTAATTGGTTGGCTGCATATCTATCAATCAGTTGGTTATTTCAACCAATCTGTTTTAGGGTGTGCTATTCTTGGTTTACGAATTTTAATTGAAGCGTACAGTCAGTGCCAATGCCGCTGACTTACACACACCATTTACGCCTATACATGAGAAAATGGGCCAAATAAATACCTGAGGGATTGACACTCCACCAAATAGTTCTACAGAACTTTACCTTCAAATTGGTACCCGAAACAAAACTTTTACATGAATTTTAAATGAAAAAAAATTCATGGCACCCCAATTTAAAGTGAATAATAGTCTCGAGCATCCTGCGAAAACAAGAAATTAAGTGGAATGTTTGTGTACATTTCCAACAATGTTAGGCCGACCGTTGTCGTTGGAAAACAGGATTTGCTTTCTGAAATATATATCATATCATTAGTCTTTGGCAGTATGTTTTGACTTCACTGTTGGCACTCGGAGAAAAAAAGGGGTGCGAGAAAGCAAAAGAATGGGTGCGAGCGCAACTTTGCAGTATGTTATGACTTCACTGTTGGCACTCGGAGAAAAAGGGGTGCAATAAAGCAAAAGAGGGGTGCAACGGCGCAAATTTGAATTATGTTTTGACTTGACTGTTGGCAACGGCAAAAAGGGGTGCGAGAAAGCAAAAGATGGGTTCGGGTGCAAATGTGCATTATGTTTTGACTTCACTGTTGGCACTCGGGGGAAAAGGAGTCGATAAAGCAAAAAAATGGGTTCGGGCGCAAATTTGCAGTATGTTTTGACTTCACTGTTGGCACTCGGAGAAAACTTCATCAGTGCTAATGGTTTCTGTCATCTGCGAACAAATTATGCAGCTGACATACAGAAACGTGAACATTTAACAGTTCTTCATATAAGCTAATTTTACTTCCATTCGATTTTACTGAAATGTTTTTCAAAATATCTATGACATCATCAGTGCAAAATTTGCCTTTCCATCGTGGGTCTACTGCCCCTATCGTATGTGTCTTTTCTTTGATGCTCATCTCCAAAGCCAAACAAAAGTCCTTTCCCCCGTTGTGCACTGTTGTTGCACTATTAGCGATTTCCTTCTCTTGAAAGTAGACCCGTTTTCTAAGAGTCTATAAGCTTTTGTCATAGATGAATTCATTTTATTTTCTTCTATGGCGGATGTGTAGTATTTACTCTTTTTACTGCGGATTTTATTAGTTACATTGTTCCGCAGGTTTTTGTATGAATTCCAATGGATTTGTAAACCTGTGTGCTTTGCAATTTTGTATACACGATCGCGCTGCCGCAAAAGTTTAAGAATTTTGCTATCGAGCCACGGTACTGAGGCACCCCGAATGCGTTTGGTTTTGACTGGCGCATGGAAGTTAATAATACTCATAAATAATTATGGAGTGCCATATACACCACGCATTATTAACATCATAACAACCAAAAACAGCTTGCCATGGTGCATTACGAAGAGCGTCCGTAAATGCATCACTGTCTATATTTTTTGCCCATAAACAAGATAATGATCACTGATTAGGACTGTTAAGGCACCACAATCCTTTATGAGCTCTAGGTGGGGGCTAAAAATGAGATCGATGATAGAGGACATTAAGCAAGTGTTTTGTGGAGTAAAATAAAGTTTGTTGTTATAGTTTGATGTAAAAAGATCTGATTCCGTGACGTCATAGAAAATGCCCCAAATTCCGCAATAAGCTACCACTTACAAAAGTCTAATATAATTTTCTGACAACTATGCATATGTAGCAAAGAAAAAAAATAAAATGGCGTTTAGTCTCTTGAAATGGTACCAATATGTCAAATTTTAGCCACTGGCTCATGGACTATCTGGGTTTATTATGAAATCTGTTTTGTTTCTCTCCCCCATCTGTTGACGACGCGTTGACGGCATATCCCCAATATATACCAGTCCGATGTGGTGGGTAAACCGAAAAGTAGCAAGATTACAATCCGAGGTTCTAAAATAGAGAATAAAAAATAAAACAATACTCTAAAGGGTTGAATTTTCGTACTTTAACATTAACAAGGAAATGTGCATAAATGTTAATATTGACTTGCTGTGATATCTTGATATAAAATAACGTTGCAATAGCAATGGGATTCACCGGTGCTATTTAATTCAATTAAGTTTGGCTTATTATTATTCCTTACTATAAATTTCTTTCGGCCTTTTACATCAAACAAGTTAATGAACACATACAAACACACTACTTGTAATGCACTATAATGTCGACTCCCCCCAAGGACAAATAAAGTCCATCCGTTTAAATAAATTACAACAAAGGCAAATTACGTATATTCCCTTTTTAACAGAGTACATTTTCAGGGACACACTGCGAAAAAAACGTTAGCAAATAATGCCCACAGGTTGTCTAGTACAAGAACGTTCGTTTTGGTAACTATTGGTAACAGCGCAACAATGTATAATTTAAGTCGTGGAAATGTATTTATATGGAATTCGCGGGAAGCACGAACGATAGCTATATCGACTGCTATATCAATTGCTATATCGATTGCTATATCGATTGCTGTACACAAATTTAGAAGACAAATCGAAACAGATTACTATGACCCTTTATTCAGAGACTATTATATCAGAAAAAAAATTCATGGAGCTGCATGTTAAGTCAAAAAATATGCTAAGCACAACATTTTGCTCAGCACAAAAAAAGTCTTACTCAACTCTGCGACGTGCAACCGCACTTTTTTTCGAAGTCGCTTTGCCGTAAAAAAACAATTGATTTTTCAACAAATCTCATATTACATGTATTCCTAGTTCAAAGCATCGAGGAATGTTCATTTTAGTCTTTCACCCGTGCGACCGTAGTACAATTTTGTAGTACAACGTTGGGTAGTGACGGTCACGTATTGGTAAAACTAAAGGGCAGGTCGACTTCGCGGGTGTTACAAAGCTATAATGTTGCGTTCCCGTGATAATATGTTTTAGTGCATATCAGCTTGTTCAAATTGAAAAGTTAGGGTTAATAAATGATCGACTGTGCGTTTGGCTGGTGATCATTAAGATCATTAAGAATACGTTCACTTATGCATTATCCCAGAGGGGGGGTTAGAGCACTTAACGTACGTAAACGGGAAGAAGGAGGTAATCATGAAAGACGGTGCAAGCGGAGAGCAGACGGATCTGGACCGGGAGTTTATCTCCACCACCACCCTGCACGGCATCAGTCGGGTCATCGACAGCTCTCGGACTCTGGTCAAGGTCCTCTGGCTCACCATCCTGCTGATTTGCCTCGGGGTTTGCGTCTGGCAGATCACGGATCGGTTTCGGCGGTACTTCAAGTACGAGGCCACGACAGCGATGTCGGTGGAGTACCAGGGAGACCTGTACTTTCCCGCGGTGACTATCTGCAACTTCAACAGGTGGGTCGGTTGTGATGATTACGTTAAGTCAGTCAAACTAGTAAACGGCTAACCACAGCTCGGCGTTTATCGCTGTTTTCATGAAATGCCTGAGAATCTTTCTATTACCACTGGATGGGATGCCATACTATCGTGGGATATTTGTTTACAACTCCTCGTCTAATGTCGATACCTATTCTCTTGGGTGGATAGAGTGATGAAGCAGGGTAGACTGAAAATACTTAAAGCCAGCCCATGTACGAATTGCATTGGCTTTGTATCGATACACATACAAGTAAGGGCTTACGCACCTCGTTCTAGATGGTCTATTTTTCTGTCTACCCTGAGGCCGGGAGAGGCAAATAGAAGTTAAAGTGTCTTGCCCAATGACAAGACATAACTTATTTTGTACCGATGACAGGGTTTGAACCCCCTGACGCTCTGATCACTTGTCACAAACCGTAACCAATAGGCCACAATCCCCAGATAAGTCGGTCGTAGACACCGAGCTCTTGACAGTTTGTTTGTATGTCTTCCTGTTGAGCATGGGTTTGGCAGGATTGTGTGTTTCGTATATATCTTGATTTCAAATGTGTAATTAATGGCTGCTTGTGTACTCGATGCGGACAGCCATCGATCGGCTCCTATTACATTATATTCAACGAAATTTGCAAAAAGCATTGTTGGTTTTAAAAATATTTTATAAAAATAAATAATTAAAAATATATAATTTAATTTTAAAATCGATTGGTGTGGGTGTGCGGTACAGTCGTGTATAATGAAGGACGGATTGTTAACTTTGTAGCAAAAAAAAACTTTGAAGGAAAAAAAAGGCAGTGAAGATGGCAAGAGGCTTCTTGAAGGCAAACATTAATATATAAATATATGACTCGTATGTCATCACACCAGGTACCGAGTAAAATGCATTCCCGTTTAACTCCGATAAATACGCGATGCATTTTTTTGCCGCGTCATATTCGGTTTTGGTTTGAAATTCGAATGCTGCATAAAATTGCAATTCTCTTATATATTTGTTTTGGGCAATATACTTTTGCGTCATGCGATTTAAACAAAATAACCATGAAATTTAACAATTCACTCGAACAGGATTATCATTTACAAGAGCATGTAATTATTTCAAGGCATATAATTATTTCACTGTTGTGTATGTAATTACAATATTTTGAATGTGCAAAGTGCTAGATTGATTGCACACAACGGAAAGAAAAGTAAGAGTCGAAGCCACAAACCTCATTATATAAAGGTGTGGCGAATGAATGAAGATTGGCTGAGCTTGCAAACAAATATGAAACGCCCTGAAAATGAATAAGAATCAAAGAATTGGCCATATGATCAAAATTACTGAAAATCGTACATTCAAAAACGAATTTGACAGTTTTCGTACGAACTTGAGAGCAAACATCTATATTTTACTACACACCCAATCTTAGATACCGTTCTTCGGCAATGACTGAAGCAGACAGGGCCAATCTGAAAGTACTTCTGGAATATAACGACTACGACTACGACTCTTACGATTACGAGGAGGTACCCACTAAGACGCCCTTACCCGACAACTTCAGCTATACAGAGGTCACCCTGCGTACGGGCTTTCAACTGGACGAGTACACGCTGTTGGACTGCGAATGGCGTGACAAGAAAAACAGTTGCGGTAAGCAGGTACGTTAGTCTGGTCCCAGACCAAAACATTTTGACTCCTTATGATGCAGGGACCGTAGCCGTAGCCGTAGTCGTAGCCGTAGCCGTAGCCGTAGCCGTAGCCGTAGCCGTAGCCGTAGCCGTAGCCGTAGCCGTAGCCGTAGCCGTAGCCGTAGCCGTAGCCGTAGCCGTAGCCGTAGCCGTAGCCGTAGCCGTAGCCGTAGCCGTAGCCGTAGCCGTAGCCGTAGCCGTAGCCGTAGCCGTAGCCGTAGCCGTAGCCGTAGCCGTAGCCGTAGCCGTAGCCGTAGCCGTAGCCGTAGCCGTAGCTTAAGATCATTTCGAACACGGCCTCATGCCAGGAAGCTAGCAATACCACGTGACCAGCACGGAGGCAATTTCTTCCTTTTTAAAAAGTCCGAAGTTTTATGAACACGGTTCTATTAACATTCGGATATTATCGGTAAAATGGTTAGGTAAATGCCCGTCAGAACATTCAGCCGAATTCCCAATATCATTATTTAAACTCACGTGGTCCTGCATCCAAGAAAATAGACAATGTGCCCTCTGATTATATATGTTTGTATGTGCCCGGCGTTAGGAACACGCATCATGTTTTAGTGACATCAAAGGTTACATTCAAAGGGAATATGACCTGCAACGTCACTCTTTAACCAAATGTTATGCAAAACACGATCCGTGTGAATACCGCCGGAACATTTGAATAACAGAGGGCACATCGTCTACATGCTGCCTGCAGTGCGTCATGATTTGTTTTTTATCGGCGGCGACGTCAGGTCGCCGGGAAATTGTCATGTCGGGGAAACAAACTACAGATATTAAAGTTAATAACATTTTTTGCGTCGTTTGTTGTCTTTGTTCCCCTTGAAAAGAAGGCAAGCTTCAGGCAATGGGATAGGTTTTTCATTGACGAGGGCAGAGATCATTTTGTTTAAATGTGTACGTGTAGCCTCGCTTTTGTTTTAATATGAAGATTCCTTATGCCTATAAACCAATAGAGCTAACTACATTGCACTGCAATTACACTTTTTAAAATGGTATTTTACATTCCGGCTGATATGCACGGGGAGGCACAAACCCCTCGAGGTTTGGTAAACCAATATTACCTTTTGTATTTCTTCCCCTTCAAAGAATTTCACCCACAGGTTTACGTCATTCGGAAATTGCTGGACCTTCAATTCTGGCAAAGATAAGGACGGAGATAGAGTCGACATCTTAAACCAGATTCAACCCGGTAGCGGCAACGGCCTGAAAATGATGATTGACATTCAACAGGTGGGTCCTATTAGGAAAACAATTATCTATAAAACAAGTCCTTCAGTAACAAGTTAAGTCACTAGCTATTCAAATTAAACTGTTAACAAAAGCATTTCTTTGAGATTTTTCAGCCAGTTACTTGCGACTAACTTTATGAAAGGACTTGTGACTGGACTTGGGACTGGACTTGGGACTTGACTTGTGACTGGACTTGTGACTTGACTTGTGACTGGACTTGTGACTTGACTTGTGATTGGACTTGTGACTGGATTTGTGAAAAGACTTTCAGAGACTCGAATACAACTCTATAAAACAGTCCACGCAGTTCTCGTTTCCTGATCTATTTTCAGAGTGAATACACCGAAATAGCTGCCGGGGGCAATGTAGAAGCGGGACTGAAGATTTTGGTACATGGCCAAGAAACGCCACCCTCTACTGTCGACACGGAAGGGCTTGCGATAGGTCCCGGTGTCCATGCGTTTGTTGGTGTACGCGTAGTACAGGTTGGTCTTTTCAACAATACTATTGTCAATAGGGCCGTGTCTGTCCGCGTCGGCCATTTTGTAGCGCTGTCCGAAATGCCGTCTAGAGCTACAACTACGGCTACAACGTCACAACAATCTAGCCGTAAAAGAAGTTGTCTAGCTCAGGCAAAATAAAATGGCGGCAGCACTAACGTAAATTTTTGAGCAAATGTTCGTTTATTTTGCAATGATAGTGCATTGAATTGAAACTAACAGATCGACAAATACGTCAATATCATCAGGTATTTCGAGCGGCTGTAAACAAACATTGCGTAACATCTAGCAGACGATTAGTGGAAAATTCTTACATCGTAATTTTGTAAACAATAATTCAAGCATCGCTTGGGGGCGCAATAACTAGCCGTAGGCTCTACCGTAGCCGCGTCCGAATTCCATTTACCTTAGCGCCTACGTAGACGTAACTGTAGCTGTAGACGTAGATCGTAGCTCTAGATACTCGTTTCGGACACAGTCTACAGCGTAAAGTTGACCTCGACAACGTACGAGACTTTATGAGAAACCGAATTTCTGTGCACATCGAATAGGAGCTTCAATGTGTAAAGCGAGTGATTTTCTTGAGATACTTTGTTTTGACGCTGTTCTTTTTACTGAAAAGTAGATAAAAACGTTTAAATAAATATTATTTTTCATTTTAATATACAAGATGTGACTACTGGCCGTTTTGTGGCATTTGTCGTTTGTCGACTTGTCGATTTTGTTCTTGTGTAGCATAATAACCTCGAGGAACCGTGGGGAAAATGCGACAAGCAGATGGCTCTGACATATTATGACAACTACACGCTCCCCGGCTGTGCTATCGAGTGTCGTGCCAAGAGGATCGCTGAGGAATGCGAGTGCAGACTCGTCAGGTAATCACAATCCTAGCAGCGGCAACAAAGGATTGGTACAGGTCGTCCTACGATGATTAGTATACCCATCGATGCCCAAAACTATGTTAATGGTGTCACCATTAAAATAACTGACATGATGTTCGTCGTTTCAATAAGCAACTTTGGCATACTGTAATCTTTCAAGAGAGTTTTATATGATAACAATCGGACTAATCAAAGGTGATGATTTCATACTTGGGGGATGTTAATGCGAAGTATTATAGAAATAAGCAACAACCAATATATTGGAGCCACAGTCACAGTTCAAATCCTTTAATGTTCATCAGACTACTGCTTTGTCGCAATACAGAAATGTCAAACGAACTTGAAATTAGAGTAAAGTAAAACAATTTTGATAGAAATATTTGAATAACAGGCGAACAACATCTCTAATACAATGGAGTTTATTTTCAGTTTGATTAGTCCGATTGTTATGATTTAAAATACTTATGAAAGGTAACAGTTTGCCAAAGTTGATAATTAAAACAAGTAGTGTCATTGATTTTCATGGGGAAAACATTTTCGGTATCGATGGGTACTAATAAAATAATAATGTAAACAACGGCGTCAAACGAAATGAAAATAACAGCGTCGGCTAGACCCACTAACTGGGCCCTAGAACTCCTTTTTTCGAATTTTGGATTTAACTTGTCGTCATAGGGCCCCACCGTGAATAAAACACATGATGCTATCTCTTACATGCAGCTCAAAAAACGTCGCCAGCACCACGACAATGCTTAATAACGAAATACCTGAACATCGTCTAAATCGCCTTCCATAAGAGTCCAAGATCATTATCCGGGGTTTCGGTGGTACTCACGACCAATTATTGACCTGCAAATTAAGGAAATTATACAACGGTATTCAAAGTAGTGTGCACTAATTGATCTTCATCTTTAAAATGAAACCAAAGTCTGACGCATACGATGGCCCTGAAGGGACATAATCGGTCCTGAATATTTGTCTTGACGTTGTTAATTTATTTACGAATGGTCGTAAATATTGTTGTTGCGGCGTCATGAATTGTTCAATAGAAATATTCAATAGTCGTGAACAATTCACGACGACACAAAATATTTAGGAGCAGTCGTAACTATATGCACCACCGATTATGGCCCTTCAGGGCCATCATAATGTGCATCCGAATTGTGTTTCATTTTTAAGATGGCAAGCAACAGTGTCGAATTTCCTGGATTTGCAAGTCAAAAGATGTTATCGTGAGTACCACTGAAGCCCCCGGAGTTGATCTTGGACACTTCTTATGGAAGGCGATTTAAGTGATTTTGTGGAATTTTGTTAAGTATTGTCGCGGTTTGGGTGACCTTTTTGAGCTGCATGTACTACAAAAATTAGCATTCTATATTTTATTCTCGGTGGGGCCCTAGTATGACAAGTTAATTCCAAAATTCGAAGAAAATAATGAGTTAGTGGGTTTAAGCGTCGGCAGTACCATTGAAGAGTAAATAAAAAACAAGACATGTGCGACCAAACGCAGACTCTTTAAAATTTGCTTTAAAAAAATGCTTTTCAAGGAGTATAGATCTTCACCGTATTTGATGGTTGTTCATTAAACCTATATTTTTGACATTACAGACATCCTGGCGACGATAAAGAGTGTTCCCCTCAACAAGTCAAGGATTGCGCCACACCAGTTTTAAGTATGACCTCAATACGGACTCGTTTCTTTGCATAAACTATACTCATTAAGGAACTTAAAATGCAAAGCGGCAAGTGTTTTCCCATACATTTATATTCTGGTCGTTCAACAAATGTTGGTACCACCCCCCCCCCCCCCCCCCACCCCTTCCCCATCAGAGATGTTTAATATAGGTTAACCATTCAATTCATACCATGTGTTAGCTACGCACGAAACGACCACTTGGCAGTTATAATTTAATTACATCAGTTTAATTACATTTTACTGAGTCTGTTCCACTGATCTCCATGTAGGTCCCGAAGTCTATAGATAGATCAATAATTTCCAGCTTTACAAAATATTTATTTTTATTCGAAACACAAGTTTTATATAAAAATATATTTCGTTGCTATTAAAAGAAAATGAAAAATATATATATATATTTTGTTGTAGGAAAAAGTGTACATATTCAGGTATATTTATTCACAAATCTATCGTTCTTGGAGTGGTAATATGGCGGACGGTGACTTCACTTCTAACATTCAAATGGAGATCGGTGTTTTGTTCCCTCTTGTAGCTCAGTTTAAAACGGGCGAGATAAAGGGATGCCGCTGTCCCCAACCCTGCAACTACAGCGAGTTCCGAACCCGCCTGTCTACGGCGACTCTACCCAACAACAATGTGAGGTCGTCTCTATGGTTTGCCTACGGACGAGATGAATTTTACAATTACACAGGGGAACAGTTCGGAAAATACATCAGGTTAATCCAGATTTCGAGATTTAAAAAATGTATAGGGCCTTTAAACTTAAAGAGCAATGAAGCTCATATTCCACCACGGTGCAGTGGATGAGATTTTTCCCACGGCGCGGCGTGCGTGAAGACGCCCCGTGGCCTCAATTGGGGACGAATGCGTTTAATATGTTCATCTCGTACGTCGCGTATTCTGTTTACGCATTGCGCCCGCTAACGACACAATTAGTCAAGCTCACTCGCTCGGGCATTCGTATAGCAAAGACGAATGGGTGGGTTGGGTACCGTTTACACAGCTCCTTATATCCAGGCGCGCATTGTACTGTTTCCATGCACGAATTCCGGTCTAGACACGTGTGTCCTTAAGCAAGACACTTAACCAATATTGCTTTGTCCTTCGGATGTGACGTATAGCTGGAGGTCCCGTGTGTTGTGTAATGCACGTAAGAGAACCCAGTAACACAAAGAAGAACAAAGGGAACAAGAGAGCCTCGGTCGGCGGTATGAATGGCAAAATTCGGTCCTCGATCGACGAGGCAAGCGCTAAGCAATGGGGTTTGGGTATAACATAGGAAAAAAGGAAAACACAATATCGATCCTCGATCGTTATGTGGTTCACGACTACATGTTCTTGGCAGTGGCTGCGCAGTGCGCCGCAGAAGCGCCATGAGCGCCCTTTTACAGCGGATATACCGGCGGTATATAATTCCCCAATGTATGTAGGCCTATGTATGTATTTATGAACACATGAAATAAATGAAATGCTGTGCAGTTTCTCCAAGTTTATATCAAGCAACAGAAATTGAGAGCTGCCAAACATTTGATTTTTGTAATTTTGTTTTTTCCTAAAATAATGTGCAGGGAAAACTGGATCTTGCTGGACGTCTACTACGAGTCTCTAAACTTTGAGAAATACGTGCAATCCGAGGCAATCAGCCCATCCGCTTTAATCAGTAAGTTAAATGGACCTAGTAATTATACCCTTGGGAAAACAAATGCATTTCTCACCGAAGAGCAACCACAAAATACAATGTACATGTATTACCAAAATCACACAATAAACATAAAATCAATGGTGTAAATATTTAGTTTTGGTAGCTGCTGCATTTGATTCTGAGTATTATTTGTTACTGCAAACACTACAAATATGTACCGTCTGGAACCTGTACGACGTACGATTTCTCTTTTTGTTTCACAAGGTGATATTGGTGGCCAGTTGGGCCTTTTCATCGGGGCCAGCTTCATAACAATGGCTGAGATATTGGACTACCTCGGCCGTAAATCATTCCGCTTTATCATGAGCTGCTCGCAACGACAGGCGGTCGAGGCTACTAAGACGCGACCAAAGGAAAAGGCCATGGGCATTTAGGACCAGCCTTCGTGTTATCAATAGTATAGAGCTAGCAACGAGGTCACCAGTGCATGTCTAATGAGCCCCGAGGAACTGTGAGTGGCCAGAAAAGGAAAATAGGACCCCTTCTGGTCCCTCACTGACCCGAAGGTCGCATAGACGTGTACTAGTGGCCAAATTAATCCATAATGTTTTTTAACACGCCTATGATTGTAACTTTGTTCAAAATATGTCAAGTATCGTGATCCGTGCCAGAAGCCGCCATTTTTCGTTTCATGATGATGAGCCTTTTCAACCAGCAGAGGGCGTTTTAACTAGTCAATATAGTGCCCGATCGGGCACTATACTCGAATATCGTGTACTTGCCTAGTATTAGTGAACGTCACCTGAACGTGTTTCAGCGAAAGAGGATAGGAGTATAAGAGGTGTGGTATAAATATTGATATTTTACTCCAAACTTCACATTATACAAAAACAAACACCCACTTGAAGCACAGTGAGGCATGCAGACTACATTGTATTTATAATTTACATAGATGTGCAAGATCTATGAATAATGTAATGATAAAAAAACAGGGTGGTAGAACTAGTAGTGGTGGGAGCGTACTGCCCGACATCATAGGTGTATTCGAAACTCCGTTCTCGAGAACCCCAAAACAATGTTTTGGGGGGTTGCCGATTACGAACTCCCAAGTGCGTGTGGTGTTCATGTGGGCAAAAATTCAATTTAAAACTAATGAAAAAAACCAAAATTTATGGTTTTACTAAAATAATTTACATGATCGCGGAAGAACACTAAACATATATAACGATAAACCCACTTCTATGATTACGTTCAATCTTTTTTGTTAATGACTGCTTCCAATTTTATGCAAATAATTAACGCAAGTTTTGGAGGGGTCTAAGTCTGCCATCTTTGTTCTTGACGTTCTTCATCCACTCCCCATGTTCGCGTATTGGTTTTCGTCATTTGGAACCATGTTCGCGGCGTGTCTGTTTATTACACGAGAACGGGTTTTCGAATACGCCCCATGGGAACTAAACACACAGGCAAACAGAAACTTTAGCTGCTCATTTCAATTGGCAGGTACCCGTCAGAGGAGTTCACGTTTAGCTTAAAGGTAAGATATACCATTTGTATTTGCTTGAATTATCATGAATGGTTGGATTTGAAAGGTTGGGGTGTAAATACCGTTTAACTGCCCTGTCCGACGTTTTACAATCATAGATCCCGTCGGGCAGTGGTTCTTATGTTGTTCTTGGTTTGTTTTCGCGATCAAATAAAATTAAATTTTCTGGAACATTTATAGGATATCTAGCGCAATCATCATAGTAAAAATTTCTATATCTGCAAAAAGTGCAGGGGAGAGCGGGGCTAGTCCGCCCCATTTTCTTTTTCACTAGGCTAGAGGTGTAAATCTGCAGGCTAGAAAGCCATACGTTTTACATGTGAAAGCACTATACTTGGTTAAATACCACCACAATTACTGGAACGACAGGTCTTACACTCTAACAGCAGGAGTAACACATAAAGACAAGTGGGCGAACTTACCCCACACCCATCCTGTTGGGGCAGGTTTGCCAACATGGTGGGGCAAGTTTGGCATATTAAAAAATAAGTCAAAACAATGCACAAACTATCCCATATTGCATATAACTGTACTTGAAAACTATGAAGGTAATTGCACAAACATACAAAATGGGTACACTGTGCAGTTCAAAAGAATGCGGCCACATCCAGCCCAGCAGATGTAATATTAGGTGGGTGGTGTGTAGAAGCATAACCAACGGAGGGTCGACTAGATTCCTTTGAGGTGGGATAGGAGCCGGTGAACACCTTCCAAGCACATGTATAACCGGTTTCTGACTCGTTCAATGAAAAACATTTCAATCCCCATTTGGCGGACTTTCGTGGCATGTACTGTTTGAAACCAAGTTGGCCTTTGAACATTGATCATTGTCTTGTCTGGTGAGAGGTTTCGGCCTGGCTTGTAAATGCAAGGAAAGGATGGCAGTACAATGTCGAGCAGCGGGCGGACCTTGGAGAGTTGGTCAGGGGAGCATCACCTGGTTGAGCTCTGTTGTTGGCAAGGTGGAAAAATCGAAGGATCGCAGTGAATCGTCCTTTTGAACCGTTTGAAACCATTAGCAATAATAAACCACACAGCTGCCAAAAGTGAGGGCGCTGTTGACATTTTAGTTGCAAGCAATATCGGCTTGTGCCAACGAAGAACGCTGCTCACGTAACGACTATTATAATGGGGAACATACAAGCTCTTTGGTTGCGAACGTCCATGCAAATTTGAGCCCAGGTGGCGCGCGCGGTACTGATAGGGTCGTGGCCGAGTGGTTAAGAGCGTGTGTTTTCTGTTCCACAGAGCGCGAGTTCGAATCCCGGCCGTCGACACGTGTGTCCTTAAGCAAGGCAATTAAACCACTATTGCTTCGTCCTTCGGATGGGACACACTTGTGGGTTTTGCAATAAATACATTTTACAACGCTCCAGAAAGTCATGGGTTTTAAAACCTGTTTGTGAGAAAACTTACTTCATAAACATTCTAAACAAAACACACACAAGATTTCAAAACAGGACAAGTAAGGCTTGGTTGAGCATAGTAACGGCTATGTTCTAATCATTATTTTCTTCTTGAAACGTTCCACACATACGAACTATTGTATAAACAACCAAATATTAAAATTAAAACGTAGACAGTTACAAAGACCTAATTCGCATATTTAATTACCGTGTTAATTAGACCACGGATAGAATTTAACCCAAACACTAACTACGCAAACACTATGCAAAATCGCGTAATTTAAGAGGTTTTCGATAATCTGAGAACTTAGGCTTTCCACATATACGAATATAAGCAAACCAAATGGTTATGAACCACAACTTGTGATTTCTGAGCAACTGTTCTGTCTCATTAAACTGTTAAATATTAAAGAAAAAAGCTGTTCACTAAATAGTTATAAATCACAACTTGTGTTTTCTCTTATATTTGAGGCTAATCTTTTTTATATTAAGACTGCTGAATGTAGACTGAAAATACTAGCAAACTAAACATTTTTGAGCCAAAACTTGTAATTTGTAATCTACAGTTTATTTAGTGAGTGTTAAGTACAACGTGGAACAACTTGTCATAGTAACCCATAATGTTATCCACCTGTGACATTTTAAAAACTTGATTTGTCAAAGTGTTCTGGTTTCATAACATCTTAGCATGGGTATTAGTGCTAGTTTTGCAACGGGACATTGTTATATATAAGGATTTCACCTTTAAATATAAATATTTAGCTTGCTTAAATAAATAATAGGCATATAAATTTGATGGGGGCAAGTCCGCCCATCACCGTGGGGCGAGTCCGCCACTGGGCGGACCCGCCCGACTCTATACTGGGCGAACGTGCCCCAAGAGCTCATCTTGTGTTTTACCACATCGTATAGGACATTAACACAGTAAACCGAGTTCATAATTGCATATTTATTTTGGCAAGTCTATTATCTTCTAAATGACAACCACTATAACACAATATTTGTTTATGTCTCGGGGTTTATACAATATTATTGATGCAAGAAATGTTAACTTACATGATACGTAAACAGTGTTTTGATCATAACTTTATAAGCCTGTGGAGCCTGCTCGTGCAGCTACTAAAGGAGTTTTATCATGTCCTGCGTAATCTAATTACATCATCAAAACTTCCTCCACGGCTGTAGTGGTGGAAAATCACGTGGTGGGTGGACTCGCCCTTAGGGCGGACTAGCCCCGCTCTCCCCTATCCTACCTTTAATCTTCATAACACCTTGCCAATGTTTTTGTTGAGTAAAAGAAAAACAGGTGCCTGATTCTAAGCAGTTGGGGACATATCCGTCTCCCGCATAGAAGGCATGGCGACCTCGGGGCTTGTGGAAGCCTTTCTCGGACCTTTTAGGGCTAAGATTCGGCCCAGTTTCCAGCCTAGGTAGGATAGGATCTCTGTCAAGGGGATAAAACTGGCGCCGAGAAACAACCCGAGTTGACCGCCGATATCACCTGCAAAGACGGGATATACAAGTACATCGCACAGCACTTTTATTTGAGCACATAATATTATTACTTTCTGTAAAACTATTTTAGATGAATATTTTTTTTTTTTAATTGTCCTGCCAATTTCTTTGTTCACTTTGAAATGTATGCAAAATTACGTAGTCAGTTTCTCTTGTGGTTTATGTGTGTATTAATTAAAAACTTGTAACAAGTTACTGCTATCTTATGCTCAAACACCGTATTTTCCTAATGTTCAGTTTGTTGATTGTTTTTGTTTGTTTTTTAAAGGTAGGATACACCATTGGTCATTGCTTGAATTTTTATTAATGGGTAGATTTGGGAGGTTGTAGTAAATATCGTTTAACTGACCTGTCCAAAGTTTTACAATCATGGATGCGGAGAAAAGCACGAAAAACAGCGTTTGTTTTCAACAGGCATTGGGCAGTTATTCTTATGTTATCTTTGTTTTTTTGCGATCGCCGTCCGGCGATCGCGATTTTTTTTTTATAAAATTATATTTTTCGGAATAATCACAGGATATCTAGCGCAATTATTTTGCTGGATGCCTAGAATCATTATCTACTTTCAAATGAGTAAGATATTTCTTAATAATTCGGTAGTAAATATTTTCGATATCTGCAAATGGTGTATACTACCTTTAAGCTTTACTTTTTTTAAGGGGTGATGTGTGGTTAAAATACACTGTAAAAGAAACTGGCATTTCACTTCGTTAGCATAAAATATCGCCTCAATTCTAAGTTACAATATAAATTATAATAATAATTGGTATTATTTTGTGACCTGCTCCCACGAAAAACGGCATAAAGTCGCGCTATGCTATATTGAGTTATGATTGAAAATAGCCGATTTGACAGAAGGGTATCGTTTTGGGGGTCCAGCTGATGGGAAACCCCTGACGAACGTTACTCACATGCTTTGTTTACCCCGTTCGTGCCGGCGTTTGTGACACGTTTTGGTTGCAAATTTATGTTTTCTCAGTAACTATCCTTAATTTGATGTGTGTCATGACCGCTGGTTTTGCTCAATATTAGATATTGTTTAAATACCCTAATAAATTATTTATCATTTTAGAGCTAAGAATTCAAGGAATCTGGAAATAGCAATATCTTAAAATATTAAAATGTAAACTTTACTCCGATTTCGTGGGAGCAGGTCACATTTGTTTTAAGTTGACAGTCTATTTATGCTGTCCTTTGGCCGTTAAGAATACAAATAAAACGCATTGCACAAACAAACCAACTGCTCACTTAAACATCACTGCCTTGTTAAACTGTGACTAACGTATCGCCTGGCACATGTCGGTAGGCCTTTATTGTTTTAATATCAGAGTAGATCTATTCTTGGCGCTGGTCCGAATTAAAGGCAGGAAGATGATGAGGGTTTCAACTGACGATCGTTTGGCACAAAAGGCCTTACACGTAATACTTACTGATCAACGCCGAAGGCGAGATTGCCTCTGACTGCTCGTAAAGCTGAATGTTGATGTTCTCGTAGAACACATCCAGCACAATCCAATTTTTCCTGTAACAGAGGAAAATGATACACATTGCAACCAGCTGAAGTGATTAAAACTGCTTGGTTTAATATTGGGCAGAATTATGCTATCGGGTGGGTTTTTATTAAAGAGGACTATTGGCCGAACTCACTGGTAAGTACAGTGGACCCCCCCCCCCCTATACAAAATTCGACTTGTTTTATTTTCTTATTGTTTTTACAACCATAACCTCACAATTTCCCAAAAAAATCATTTATTTATATTTTTAAAGTTGCCATTTTTAACAATACAAAAGTAATACACATTTGCACGAGCATCCACATTTGCATTGAAATTAACGTTTGTGGAAAATATATAATATCGATGTAGGCCTATTTGCTGCCCAACAAGAAATTTACAAATCAGGGACCTTATTCAGCAAGCATTCGCACGCTTTAAAGGGTAACTGAAATTCATAACTTTACTATGGCGAAATATACGCTTTAATAACGCTGAATACTTAACAACTGCAAAAACTTATTATTTGTTTAGGTTTGCTCATTAATCGTGACCCTAAAATGAAAAGCAATATGCGCCGTGCCCCGCCCACACAAGATGACGTCACGGTAAGAATATAGCGTGGCTGTACCAGGCTAAGCCTAGCCTTGAATACAAGGCTGCACTGTATCCGCAACGTGGGATCATCGTTTGTCATAACACCAAACGTGTACACCCATAGCCCGCAATGCATTATTATACATACTCAGCTGGTTCTCTAGCTCAATCTGATGATGATGATGCAGAACGTCGACACAATATTCATCAGATGGAAAATGAGGTGGCAGAGCCTGCATAGCGAAGGTAGGTGTTTACGGTGTCAGTATAGAAGGCCAAGTGTATGTGTTAGTTGGGTCCAAAATATAAGTTCCGTGACCATTCTCTGGCTAGGATGGTTTGACGATGGATTTGACTTCTATGGACCATTTATAAAGAAATTAGCCTCCCGGTCCCTCCCAAAAATACCGGCATTTTTCGCTAGAGGGCCAAATCCAAGATGGCCGCCGGCGCCATCTTGAAAAATTTACTTTTGAACCAGAGCACCTACAACCATGTCTGAAGACACTTTTTGGGGTAAGTCGACCACAAGGATTCAGACATCGGTTTGATACTGTGAAATCATTTTGACCCAGAAATTTAAGATGGCCGCCATACGATAGAGAAAAAACGTATTTTTTGAAAGGGAACACCTAGAAACATGAATAAACACATTTTGTTTGGTTAAATCATTGCGCTGATGCAATTTGTGAAGGTCCTGGTCAGCCGGATATGATGAATAATGGTTCTAGGAGTGAGCTCCTAATGGTATGAGGGCCTTATCGGCTGGATTTGTATGTGGGTACAAACGTATTTAGCACAATGAAGGTCTGATTTATTGTAACAATGCACACTTTCTTTTCAGTTTGTGACTTCGCTGAATACACCAATCACCGTCACTACATAATCGTAGTGTTGGCACCAGATTAGTTTTTCTTTGTACAGTTTTGTATCACAAACATGATACGTCTTTCTGTTATTGTTCCACTGATGCTGCGGTTTCAGTAGCTGTGTTGTGAATTGAGAAATATCAGTTACATTCTCCCTGGTAATATTGGGTAAATTGGGTAATATCGGGTGACCTCAATTTACATGCTGATCGACCCTAAGTGGGCGTGATAAACCTTAGTGAAACAATTTTGTCACTTTTTCTACATGAACGTTATGTTTTGCGTAATAGCGATACGTTTAGGGTGTTTTCGTAGAGATAATTGTGTAATATTTATTTACTCAAAGTCTCAAAGAAACGAATTTGCCAAAAAGCCAACACACAAATAAATTAACAAAAAAATATCGGCAAACTGTGATCACAGACGGCGGTGATATTGGGCACATATATAGCGTTTACTACACGCTAAGATTGTAGGAGTGGCAGAAGAGTAATTGATGTTTATAATATATACATTGTAGTATTGTTCCGGTAGTATCGTAATATTAGTATTAAATAATATAATTAACCAATTAACCAATATTGGGTAAATGGGATAATATCGGGTGGTAATGACGTGCAATGCCAGAAATATTGGTTACATTCTCCATTGGGTAATATTGGGTAATATTGGGTAATATCGGGTAATATCGGGTGGTAATAACAATGCAATGCCAGAAATAACGGTTACACTCTCTGGTAACATCGGGCCAACATAGGGCCAACATAGGGCCAACATCGGGCCAACATCGGGTGGTAATAACAATGCAATGACAGAAATAACGGTTACATTCTCTCTGGTAATATTGGGTAAAGGGCGAAATATCGGGTGGTAATAACGATGCGATGTCGGAAATAACGGTTACATTCTCCCTGGTAATATGGGGTAATATCGGGTGGTATAATAGCGTTATTACTCGTTACAACCCGGGTAAAATATCGGGTAAAATGCCCAGTGGGTAGTGCGCCCCCCTTCCTGAATTACCACCCCTCACCAATCGGAAATGGGTGGGAGCTGGTAGGTGGTCGCTGTCGCCATGTCCGCCACACGCGACCTGATCTCCCGACGCATCTACCTGCATCAGGGCCAGCTGAAGAGAGCAAAGAAGATGAGCACGATTGGGATAATGATGAGGAGGAGGGAGATGATGATGTACAGAGGAGGGGATTCATCTGAATCTGATGTCCAGAATCTAGTGAGCCATAATTCTCTGATTCAGACTGATCACATCTCTCAATGTCATATTGATTAACCTGTTACGATGTTGAAACAATGTGTAGCATATGAAAGAGCATAATTGGTGACTAATCCTAAATGGGTTTTAATTGCGTTGCACTGTGGTGTCGTTTGTCTTCTCTAAAAAAACCAAAAAACAAACCAATTATTTTGTATTGACATGCTTTTTGTGGTTTCATTTGATAACTACATGTATTTAAGTTGAAAACAAGAAGCTTATTTTAAAGAATAATTATAGTTCTCTTGTCATTCATTTGGCTGCAACAGATTTTATAGAGGTAGTTTGCTTTAATATTAAAGAGTAAAGCAGTACCAAAATAAACGGGTTTTTCATTAACAGTTTTTGACCGAATTTAATTATGAGTTTACCACCCCGCCCCATAATCACAAATTGCCATTAATAAACCTAGCATGTTTATTAGGCATGGACTCATAAGTAAAATAGCTATAATTGTTCCTTCCTTATGTACTGTATGAATGACAAACCCCACATCTTCATTTACCGTTTAAAAGTTAGGTGGTTCTCTATCGTATGGCGGCCATCTTAAATTTCTGGGTCAAAATGATTTCACAGCATCCTTGTGGTCGACTTACCCGAAAAGTGTCTTCAGACATGGTTGTAGGTGCTCTGGTTCAAAAGTAATTTTTTCAAGATGGCGCTGGCGGTCATCTTGGATTTCTAGGTCAAGTTGATGTCATATTGTCAAACCGATGTAGGAATCGGAATCCTCGAGGTCCACTTACCCCAAAAGTGTTTTCCGACATGAATCTAGGTGCTCTGGTTCAAAAGTTAATTTTCCAAGATGGCGCCGGTAGCCAAATGGTCCATAGAAGTCAAACCCATCGTCAAACCTTCCTAGCCAGAAAATGGTCACGGAACTTATGTTTTGGACCCAACTATATATGTGAACTCTGCCATCCAGGAGCCATCGCATCTTTCTGGATGCAACTCTAAACTTGTGAAATGGTTCTGTCATCCAGAAAGTAGCATTGTCTCTTGACAGATTTTCAAGTACATTATAATTTACTGACAACCACCTTCTATAATGCACATTACAAAATAATGTGGTCGACGTCAGTGAAAGTATCTTAACAATAAAAAACTCATAATTATTAACTATTGCACGAAATTGTGTTTGTGATGACTGTAAATTCGTTTGGATGCCGGATTGTGTTAATCGAAGACAGTTTCCGATAGTGTAAGATGTACAACACCTCTAAACAAAATGCCTTTGAAACTGTTTGACAATAGGCCATGGTATAAACAGTCTATAGGTAAAATATGAATTGCTTCGCGTTGGCAAGAAATCAATTGATGTGGTTTTGCTTATAATTTGTTGTTCATTACACCGACCTTCCCGTAAAATGCTGTTTATCATCAGATTATGTTTTTGGTAATTTAAGTCGACTTCTTAATTTCACATGTTTTTTAACCAAAAAAGGAATAGATTCACAGAAGAAGTTCACGAAATCGTTCCTTAGTTTGAGAAAATAACCAGTGCACTGTGGAAATTCATCTTTTTTTTCGCCAAGAATTTGAAAGATAGGCCGCAATCAGCTACCAGATGTATTTTGGATTTATAACAATTCGACTATATTTCTATTTTACGCTCTTATGAATTGTTACATATTCACGCAGGCGCTTCATTCACCCGTACAGCTCGTTGAACGACACCCCCATTATTTTACCGATACCTAACGGAACCTTTCGTGAATACGGCGTAGCGCAATTCTAACGTATCCGTTAGGCCATCCGCAAAGGCTGTTACGGACCCGGTAATAGCGGATGCTTCGTGAATAAGGTCCCAGATCTCTTTTTCAATAATTGTTGGTTCCCAAAAAATATAGAGAGAAGCTTTGGTGTTCATTCAGAAGATACCGTGCTTCGAATCCGGCTATAGGCCCCTATATTCGTTTTAATATCCTGCGAGATTTGTCCTTTCAAAGTCTTATTTCAAGGGGAAAAGAGGACCATTTTTGTCCTCGGTGTTGAAGTTTACAGGCCTCGCTTATTAGCATGGCAATTATAACACTGTTACTATCATGCACGCTTGTGACGTAGTGTTATGACGTAAAGGCCTCGCTTATTAACGACGGTTAGTATGCAAAGGTGGAAATAAAAACGTTAACACGTTTCTTGCGCATCCATTTGTCGGTCTGGGTGTACACTTGGCTTCAGTTCGCGGATATCTACTCATGAATAGATCATAAACATCTGTTAGTCAGTTTTGGGCCGGAACATTAACTTTATAATTATACCCAGATATTAACAAAAATGGTAGTCTTGCAAACCTTATTGAACTGACGGACGGCCAATTTTATATCTGCTAAGCATAATAATTAGCTTAGCATAAAAGTTCTAAGTTGTCCAAAACAGGGTTACGTACCCATTTATAGGTGGTGTATATTGTTTGTGACTGATATTTATCTGGGTTCTGCTGAGCATGAAGAGCTCATGGAGTTTTGGCTGGTAACCTCCATACCGAGCAAGACTTGTGTTGTGCAAGGTAAATTGTTGTGCATAGCAGCTATGAAATTGGGCCCTGTACATATATGATTGGTGGCAGCAGACATATCTACCCTTGACAGCCGTCATTGACGCCGATTAATAAGTACTATAGTTCGTGAATTTCCATTACGACCGAGGATTCCCTATTGTGTTTTCCTTTATTCCTTTACTGAAACCTAACCCCATTGCTTTGCGCTTATCTTGCCGATTGAGAACAAAGAAACCGTCCTTCGAGGATCTTTTGTTCCCATTGTTTTCTTTTGTTTTTCGATCTTCGATCGTAAAAGGAAACAAGCACGTGTATACTGTTGTGCGCATGCGGCCGAAAAGAATTAGCGGTTTATTGCAACTAAATATCAGAGGTTACGGTGTTTGACTTATGTATGATAATGCGTTGGTTCAAAAGCGGTGATACTTAACTACAATTGCCTCTCTGCACCCAGGAGTATAAGGTATGGCTGACACAATAGAAGGGCGCTGTTAGGTTTGGGTAAATATAAAATAATTTACCCAAATCAAACAGCGCCCTTCTATGTGTCAGCCATACCTAAACATTGGCTTAATTGTACCTGAGAGGATCGAGGCCGATTGAGCGCCGTGGTCTACGGCCTGATGAACGAGTAAAGGATTACTATTCCCCCAAACTATTATTATTATGGTAACAAACTCTCAAACCGCCACCTTTTCCCGTGAGCGCTTCGCCTAGTGCCTTACTAAATTAACAAAAGGAATTATTCCCTGTCAAATTCTAACTTCAAGCTGCGTGTATGTATCTACCTTACAAGAATGCAGCCGCACACCTCTAGGATATTTAGAGCCCGGCACTCGATGTTACATCCTTCCAGGGTGTACTTTGGGAATCTGGTCAGCTTTCTAAGGGCGTCGCACTTGCCATACGGGGGCTCGAGGTTGAGAAACTGAAACATTGAACAGTTATAGGCCCAATACCTAATGACGTCACGATTTAGGAAAGCGCATAATAAGCCATGACGTCATTTGGTCTAGGTTCTAGTAGGCATCACGATCAAATCGTGTAGATTTATGCTTTGAGTCATGACTTCCATTATGAAAAAAATGAAGTGTTTGCAACTAAAGATATATGAAGTGCAGTTATTAGGTTGCGGTTACTATGACGTTAAATGTTACCGCAACAAGGTAAATAGTAAATTAATAAATGCGATGCAATATCAGGAATGACTTTTTGATTATGTACATAGTGAGATTGGAAATTCCATAAGCTTTCTAATGTAATGATATCCATTACAAGCCTGAACACCACAATTGGCAATAAACCCTGAGCTACAGGCGTGTGATGGGTATCAATAGAAAACTTATGGAATTTCCCATCTTATTTAGCCATGTGCAAGGCGTTCGTCGCTGTTCGCGCTGTATTATTTGCACTGCTAACTGCAGTGCGGGCGTGGATTTCAGACGGATAACGACGAGCGTCTTACACAAGGCAAAATCTTACTATGTATATATCTCAACAAGTTAATTTCCCACTTATTCCTGATTTTGGTGTGCTGGGTCATCAATAAAGTGAACGAAAACTGAGCTACATGCCAAGACGATGGGCCAACCTGTTGTTTTCGAGTGGCTATACGAAGGCATGTACGCCTGGTTGTACGGCGAAGCCCTGCGAGTCGATCATGGGAGGTGTTCCCTGGTCGTGAACCAGAACTTTCAGCCCGGCTTGTATGTTCCCCGAAAGATCCTCCGAGTACTCGTGCTACATGTACATGAATAGTAATCAACGTGGAAATAATAACCATAATAATTGTCATGCTAATATCGCTTTTTATCCCATCAATCGTATCATCAATGATCTCAAAGAGATTTGCAATATTATCCCGTTCATCGGGCACTGGAACTAGTCTGGTTCCCAAACCAAACAATTCTGACTATTTCTAATTAATTATCAGGTCATTTAGCCGCCTATGTTACGTGACCAAAACTGGAGAAATTCCTCAAGTTTCCGAAAATGTCCAAAGTTTTTTCGAACACGTTGTATTGACGGTGGGGTATTATTGTTAGCGTTCGCGCGCGACGTTCAAGTGTTCCCGGGAGTAACGTGGTTGTTGTAAGGTAAACAACGTTAACAAAATAATGTCCATCCTTATTTCTGGTTTGCCTACAATAAAACTCACATTTTCAAAAATAGACTGATTTTTTTTGTAAGAGCTGTTATAATTTAAATTGTTGCGTGGTCTAAAAATAACTAAAACGCTGCATGTATTGCGTCATTATCTATTTTTGTCGCCATTGGCAGCCTGACCCACATTTGAGACGATATTGGCGCTTAATCGGCCTCGACCCTCTCAGGTATACCCATTTATTCAGGGTAGAGAGGGCAATTGGAGTTAAGTGTCTTGCCAAATGGCACAAACACCATATGTTTCTGACAGGATTAGTAAAGTATTTGCATCGCTGCTTTGTTCGGACTCCAGAGTCCACATTTGATCTTAGGTATGGGTAGAAGGATTCGAGCGTAGAGACTATAGAATCCGAACAGCAGGACCAACCAGTAATGGGGAGGGTGGGTGGGATAATTTTTTTGGATCTTACCTGTCCTCGGAGCGACAAACCAAAGGCTTCTTCGACTTACCGTTCTCTCTCGTAGTGACCAAATTCACAAAGTGAATGTGGATCTTCCGACCGCTACGTCGCAGCGATGCAAATAGTAAAGTATTTGCATCGCTGCTTTGTTCGGACTCCAGAGTCCACATTTGATCTTAGGTATGGGTAGAAGGATTCTTACTCCGAACTTAGACCCCCAATCCAATCCACTATTCTCTCTTCCTCTACCCCACAACCACCATCCCATCCCATATCTCATCCCATTTCTCAGCCCTAATCTTACCCGTGATTATCCTCGGGATACACAGCCTTTGCCACCAATAGTTTTGTATCGATTTGTCTACCAGTTAATGGTCTTGATGTGTTGTTTCCTGCCGACAGGATCCTCTAGCCGCTAACCCTCAAATGAGGACAAGCCCATGTTTTGCAGGTACCATCCTTGTTTGCACACTACCGCAAGGCGTTTGGCAACTTTTACTATTCCTCATAGAGCCGTCTCAAGCTGCCTTACCTTTCTGCATTGTACCTTTTCTCATTGTTCCCTTACTGCTGTAGCCGACCAATTCTTAATTTCGCTTTGTCACACGGTGTCGCCTCATCAGCCCTTGGCATGTTGCAAAATAGTGAAGGCCTGGACTACCCCGAGATGGATTGTAGCACCTTGACCATTCTTACAATGCACATAGTTTGTCTTCGTCTCGACGACATATATACATGCTGAAATCTGAGCTGCCAAAAACGACCTCTCGTCTTGCCCGTCAGCAAATTTCGAATGAAAACCGCTTTCTCACCGAGCCCATCCATCGGCGAAATTTGGCCGCCGTCCATTATACCTCCAGGTTGCTTCAAATTAAAGGACATCCTCATCCCAGTCGACCAGCGCTATCCGAATTCCCTCAAATGCTAAATGATATGTTGTACCATATAAATTGGACTTGTGTAAATTTAAACTAGAGCATCATAAATAAATCAACCCCAACCGAATACAAGTGGATCCATTTCAATTTCCGCTGCGCCGACTACTCCCTCTATCTATTAGATCGATGAGAAATCAGAGATCACCTCTAGGTATCAACATTCAGAGTAATCTGAGCTGGAACAGTCAGACCCGACATGCAGCATTCAAAGCTACCCGCATCTTGAACTTCCTCATGCGAAACTTCTACCCAGCCTCAAAAGGCTGCCAATTGGAGAAGTTTAGTTAGACCAAACCTTGAGTAGGGGTTTCCCGCTTTGTCTGTGGTGATTTCTCAAGAAGAAGTAGCGTCTCAAAAAATGCTGGCAAACTAATGCTGGTTATAACTGGAAGATAGAAGGAAAGCGAACCAACTCACTGTACCTATACAAACTCATCCACAACATTGTTAAAATTAAACCTACCGTCCTGAAACCAAAACTTTACTTGACTGCGCAGGGGGAACAACGAACAAATCAATGAAATCACAGCCAACACTAACATTTACCTTTAGTCCTTTCTTCCCAAAATTGTGAGAAAGTGGAACAAGCAACAAAAGGAAACAAGCAACAAAAGGAAACAAGCAAAATGCAGCATACTGTGGCGGGAACTCCCCAGGCCAACCTAAGGCTGTTAGGATAAGTCGGACACCGACGGCAATCTTCCCAACCCAAGGCTCTTCCCTATACGAGAGATCACTCAGAGCAACCTAAAGGCTAAGGGTGCAGGTCTGTTTTGGTGGACATATACCACCGATTATGATGATGGCGATTACTCTCTGTTAATTACACAATAAACCTGTGAACAAAGACACCTTATTGTCGGTATAGGCCTACAAAGATCAACAATGATGATTTATTCTCAACAATCAATACAATGTACGATAATTACGATTCAATTGGGGCTGTTTCATTTCCTGAGTTCTTAATTACTGGGGAGGAAAACCTACTGCTTACAGCAGCAAAGCGCAACCGCATCAACAATGTGCAACGCCATGCGCAACGCGCGACAGCATCAACAATGTGCAACGCCATGCGCAACGCCCAACTACGTAATGTCCAACAGCATACGCAGTGCACAACAGCATACGCAGTGTACTGCAGCATACGCAATGTACTGCAGCATACGCAATGTACTACCGCATACGCAATGTACTACAGCATATACAATGCACTATAGCGTACATAATGTATTATAGCATATACAATGCACCACAGCATATACAATGCACTAGTGGTGTGCGCAATGTACGTACAACTCAGAACACAAGTCGTGAACCTACATGTACTGTACTTCTTCCGGTGGCGCGGCACTCCACCAACTAACCATGAACACGCATTACGTACCACCCAGGTAAACACGTACACCATGTAAAAACACCTACATGTACATGTACTTACACCTATAGGCTTTGTTACACAATCTCGTGCATTCACGCAGCGAGTCACTGAGCGGTAAGCTCCGCCCAGCCAGCGCGCGCAACTACAGGTCACGTACGCCCTGGGTTACATTTTATTCACAAGGTTATAATTACAATTTAACAGCATAACAGCACTAAGTCATTGCAATTTCCGTCACAATGCCATTAACTTTGGGAGCACCAAGCTTCGACGGCAAAACAGAGTGGACGAAATGAGTCTGACCTGTTACTTACCAGCCTCACTGGACTGCTGGGCAGAATCTCCGTGTTATTTCGTTTCAAACAATACTCACAATCTCCAATACTTTCCAGATGTCCCTTCTTCATCGTAACCCCTTCAATTGGTGCGCCAGACGAGGCCATTGTTTTGAAGAGTACCCAATGATGTGCTTTCACTTCTGATGTGCCAAAGTTCTAAACCTGACTTGCATCCTTCCAGTGCTTGCTACAGCACTCTCCCACTTCAATGCATCATGGTCCTTCCTGCAAAGTATTCTTATGCAAATCGGTTAGCTCAGCTAAAAATTTAAAATATATCTACTGATGCATGCTAGCCCCAAAGTATTCAAAATCATGATTTACCTCCTCCTTATGATTGATTAGCCGACAGTGGCCTTGATATTTATCTCCTGATAATGCGCTTTGCCTAACTCATTTCGCGGCCTGCTTCCTTTATTTACGGTACTCATTCCCCAATTATTATTGTTAGTCCCATTTCCCCGAGAGGTTTTATTATCTCATTGCTATAACCGGGGTTTATCCCCTCATTTGTTGTTTGCTTTATTTCTTAAACTTCACTGTTATTTGCAAGACAAAACCGTGAACATCAAAATTCATCGATTGGGCCACGCCCGCCATAGTGAGTGTCTTGTAGCGTGACGTGGGCATGGCCAAACACTTGCACAGTGCAATTTTAACCTTCGTGTAATTTCATACAAGCAGGTAACTAAAACCTTGAAGTGCTCAAATGTTTCATTTCCTCTTTATTAACAGTGATGGGGGTCGCATTTACAAACGAAAAACCCCAACCATTACTAAAACCAAGTGGGTATAATTTGCCTACAAGTGAAATACGTTAACTCAACCCAAGTGCAGAAAATCACGCTAAGGTGAAGAATCCCGCCGGACAGCATAGCGACCAATTGGTCAGACGTCAAAATCATGCAATGCGAGTTGTCGACCTCCCGAGAATCTGTGGCCACTGAATCGGCCTATCTGGCTTACATTTAAGGGGAATACAGAATACACATAAATAACCCCGTGCTATTTAAACTGGGGCTGTTGCCCCCATTGTCATGCCTCTGTTTTATTAGGCAATATCTACAACCTACAAGCGTCAAACCTTATACGTTTTAGATCCAATTAACCATAAATACCCGCTTCATTATTCATTTCATCTTTCTTGACTATTTTATGTTGGTATTGCCTCGTTCCTGTTTTGTCTTCTATTGTAACAACCTTGACTTCCTATTGCTGTCTAAGTAATCATAACCCTTTGCTTGCCCTTGTTTGTTGCTTTGTTGCTTTATTACATTATTACATTATCCTACTTTCTGCACAAGCATATTGTTCGTTTGTTGCCATTCGTGGCCGAATAACTAATACAACATATAAAACATAACAGATACCTTTACCTGCCTTCTTAATTCACTGGGGCTATTCCCCTTTTATAAATACATTATTACAAATTGGGCCTTTCCCAACCTCTGCCTTGTGCCTTCGCCAACATCAATATCTGGGGCTCTTCCCCACATCGATCTCTGGGGCTTTTCCCCACATCGATCTCTGGGGCTTTTCCCCACATCGATCTCTGGGGCTTTTCCCCACATCGATCTCTGGGGCTTTTCCCCACATCGATCTCTGGGGCTTTTCCCCGCATTTTGTTTCTGGGGCCTTTCCCCCACCTTTCTGCCTTGGGCCTTTCCCCACATCAATGTCTGGTTTTGTCCACATTAAACTCTGGGTTTTGTCTCACATTAATCTCTGGCTTTTCCCCACATCTATACATCTATACATCTACACATTCTATACATATCTCCCTGGTGCCTTTCCCCACATTAACATCCGAGCCTTTTCCTCACATTAAAATCTAGGTTTTTCCTTACATTTAATTCCTTGCTTTTTTTTTTTTTTTCCCATTTCTCTGGGGCCTTTCCCCATCTCAACCTGGGGCCTTTCCCCACATCTATTTCTGGGGCCTTTCCCCACATCTATTTCTGGGGCTTTTTCCCACATCGATCTCCGGGGCTTTTTTCCACATCGATCTCTAGGGCCTGCCCCCCACACCCATCAATAGCCTTTCGCCTCAATTTATATCTTTGTATATGGGGCTTTCTATTTCATGCCTATCAACGGTGCTTTTTGACCATTCATGTCTACAAATAAGGTTTCCCACCTGTCAAAAATAAACATCAATGTCTGTTGTTTTTTCCACATTAAACTCTGGGTTTTTGCCTCACATTAATCTCCAGCTTTTTCCCCACATCTATTTCTGGAGGTTTTCTATACATATCTCCCTGGGGCCTTTACCCACATTAATATCCGAGGCTTTTTCTCACATTAAAATTTAGGTTTTTCCTTACATTTAACTATAGGGCTTTTCCCCATTTCTCTGGGGCCTTTCCCCACATCTATTTCTGGGGATTTTTCCCCACATCGATCTCTGGGGATTTTTTCCCCGCATCGATCTCCGGGGCTTTTCCCCACATCGATCCCCGGGGCTTCTCCCCATATCGATCTCCGGGGCTTTTCCCCACATCGATCTCTAGGGCCTTCCCCCACACCCATCTATAGCCTTTCGCCTCAATTTATATATTTGTATATGGGGCTTTCTATTTCATGCCTATCAACGGTGCTTTTGACCATTCATGTCTACAAATCAGGTTTTCCACCTCCGGCTTTTCCCCACATCTATTTCTGGAGGTTTCCTATACATATCTCCCTGGGGCCTTTACCCACATTAATATCCGAGGCTTTTTCTCACATTAAAATCTAGATTTTTCCTTACATTTAACTATAGGGCTTTTCCCCATTTCTCTGGGACCTTTCCCCACCCCTCAGCCTGGGGCCTTTCCCCACATCTATTTCTGGGGATTTTTCCCCACATCGATCTCCGGGGCTTTTCCCCACATCGATCTCCGGGGCTTTTCCCCACATCGATCTCTGGGGCTTTTCCCCACATCGATCTCCGGGGCTTTTTCCCACATCGATCTCTAGGGCCTTCCCCCACACCCATCTATAGCCTTTCGCCTCAATTCATATATTTGTATATGGGGCTTTCTATTTCATGCCTATCAACGGTGCTTTTGACCATTCATGTCTACAAATCAGGTTTTCCACCTGTCAAAAATAAAAATAAATTTTTTTTTTGTTGCTCTCCACCTCATTTTCATGAATGGGACTTTTCACCTCTTTTCCATGAATGGGACTTTTCACCTCTTTTCCATGAATGGGGCTTTTCACCTCATTTCTATGAATGGGGGTTTTCACCTCATTTCTATGAATGGGGATTTTCACCTCAATTCTATGAATGTGGCTTTTCACCTCAATTCTATGAATGGGGCTTTTCACCTCAATTCTATGAATGGGGCTTTTCACCTCATCTCTATGAATGGGGCTTTTCACCTCATCTCTATGAATGGGGCTTTTTACCTATTTCTATGAATGGGGCTTTTTAGCTCATTTCTATGATTGGGGATTTTTACCTCATTTCTATGAATGGGGCTTTTTACCTCATTTCTATGATTGGGGATTTTTACCTCATTTCTATGAATGAGGCTTTTTACTTCATTTCTATGAATGGGGCTTTTTACCTCATTTCTATGAATGGGGCTTTTTACCTCATTTCTATGAATGGGGCTTTTTACCTCATTTCTTATAAATGGCTTTTCACCCCATTTTTTATGAATGGTTTTTCACCTCATTTGTATGAATGGCTTTTCACTTCATTTTTATGAATGGCTTTTTATGTCATTTTGTATAAACGGGGCTTTTCCCTGTCTATACCATGGTTACCTAAAGCATCCCCCAAAAATCTAAACAGAATTTTGGAGAAACCACAACACTCCGGAAAACACTAAACACCACAAAAGAAGGGGGGAGGGGTTACCTCTGTTCCATCTGTTCCATCTCTTTCTTACCATGAAACTTGTTAGAGAAAACAATAAAACCAACCGCAAAACTTGCCAGCCCTCTTATCTATTTTATACCCTAGTCCAAACACACATCCCCATTGGGTATGTTACTCTGCTCATGCCAAAACACTGCCCTGCCTATGTACACGTGCATTACCTGTACATGTACACATTATGTACCGCATATCTTGGATTAGCAGCAGTATCGCCTAACAGGAGTCAGTTCCAGACATAGGAATTCACAAGATAAGATTCACAGTTAGAAGTTCTTGACATCGGGCTTAAATTGAACTACTTCGTCCACACTGACGTACCTAAATTATTTAGGCAAATGCTTATCACCGGTAACCTTTGTCTAGCATTTTGCATCTTGACATGCGCATCTACTGCATAATATCAACTAAGATTTTGTATTTATTTATTTATTTATTTTCCCAACAGTTTAACTGCAGCAAATTTGTTCGGCTTAAACCGACTCATTCCAAACATGCCTTAGTTGATAAAAGTATTATGCAGTAATATAATCCTTTAGGGTCAACAAAACATTATTTCCGATTTTGGAAACAAACATACCATGGTGGCAACTTTCGTTAAGGTAAACTCACGCAACAGTTTGTGCACTAAGGATTAGCAAGGTTTAACAGCCAGAAAATATTCAATCGAAATAACTCTTTGTTTAGGATATGACTAGTCTTCCTGAAGACCTTATTTTAGCCAAAACATTTGTATGCGGGGCCTGTGTTTGTTTCCTCCCACCATTTCACTACTATTTCCCATATCATATAGGTACAGCACGTCTACTCCAGCAAAAGATCAAAAACCCCTTCCGATTTTGACGCTCAGTGTCCATTGCTGTAATGCTTGCCGTTTATTAGACAGCAACAATTGTCCACTTTCAGTAATACTCTTCCAAGGAATTGACCACAATGTCATATAAATCGCCAGACTCCGAAATTTGTTGTCTGATATGCACATACAATTTGTAATTAGAAAATTGTTCCCAGATACTAGGTTGCAGTCCATTCACAGACATCACTTTCACATATTTCGTTGTGAGCCAAGCGTTACATTTATCATTATCACTTTAAGGGCATTTACCAACTATTTACCAGACACCATTTTCTGGGTAATATTTGCCAACATCGGGGCGCCCAACCCCGCCGAGAGACCACACTTGAGTCTGACCCTTATCTTCTGTTCATTGTTACACTCTGCCAAGACTATGGTCATCTAGAGCAACACAAGTGCAACCACAACTGAAAATTAATATATTCTCCTTAGACCTATACAGTTGCCTTTTACTGTACATGTTCCCATCGTACATGCCTACTGTACTTTCCACCAACACCGTTTGGGAACTTCCTCTCACCAAGATATACTACCTTTGTGTCTAATCCTTGATTAATATCTATATCTTGGCTAAACTTACTCTATATTGTTTAACATCAACGCATGAGGAGGCATGGTTGTTCCCGGTCCACAAGTGCGAATTTTCTCCAATCTCGCTTGGAATACATTGAGCCACATGCTTCAAAAGAGTGAATATAATTCAACGGATGGAATGTGCTATTGCAAGGCAGCGCAAATGCGGCCTCTGTCTTCAGTTAAAATATTGAACTTTGATTGCAACCGATAGCCAAACGCATTAATTCACCATTTCCGAGTCTATTTCTTTGGTGAATTTTTGCTATCATGAACGGAATGTTAAAGTAAATATGCACGTATACTTCACCACCCTCTCATTCCTGTTTGCAGGTTAACACGATACAACTTGCCCCGTAAGGAACAACGCGTGGTTCTAAACCCATCTCATGCCCTGTGGCTTTGCCGTGGGGCTTCGCCGCCTTGTACATACACACTCCCATAACAATCAAGGTCTGATCGCCTGGGCTGTGCCAAACATAAACCAATTTCAGGGACTAACTATAAATACCCTTTCTAGGGGCCTATTATCACTCCTAAACCTTGGAGACCCAGGGCAAAGCTTTACCCCTCTATCGCTCCAAGGACCTCCTCCATTGTGTTAGTGCCTCTGGTAATGAAGATTCTGCTTCACCAGACCCCTGCCATACCAGTCATCACATGTCCTGTACATATGGGATTAAATCAAGAGAAACGTGAAATACATAAACGGTGCTGTGTCTGTTAAATCACAGAGGGATAAATCCATCGTTCTAACCTTGTCCATTCTACCTCTTGCTACCAGCATACACATATTCATGGTGAACTGCCTTTACAGTCACCAGTGATAATATTTTAAATTCAGAAAAGGTCTGACATATGTCCTTATATAGGACTACAAAGTTTTCCTCTTAAAAAACCAACCCCTCACCTGGTAGTCACTTGGCTACCTACGGACTCATTCGCCGCATCTGATATGAAACATCCGCTAATGCCCATGAAGTTCCACTAACATAATTGCATAAGCTGGCGCTACGGTGGCCTAAGCTTGAAAATGTTCTATATGCCTTTTCACAGCTATTCTCCGCAAATCTGCCCAAAGGTTTGCCAAATTCATTATTTCGATCAACCTATTGGGGATCAAGCTTCCTTTTATGCACAATTGTCACGAAGATATGAACGTGAATCATATTTTGTAAAGAACAAATCAATAACTGTGAAACAAAGGAGAACAACCATTTAATCATATACCCATAACCAGGAAAGGTTTACTAAACCTGCTGGGTTTAACTGCCGTAGGCCTTACTTCCTCAAATCTCAGAATTGTCAGGAACGCCGAACATACGTAATAGCCGTACTATACTGTGCCAAAGCTACCACTAAAATACTCACGGCGACGCTAAGGATTACAAATAAAATGTACATGTACATGTACATGCTTTGCATTTTGAAAGCCACCTTACGTCTTCTTCATTTTAGACACCCTTGCATTACTCATAGATTTGGTATACTCTGATAACCGGACCGGCATTCTTTACTAAAGAGTACTACTATAAGAACCATGATAAAACCCGGTCCGACATAGGCCTACTTATAAATAACCAAATTCCCATATCCACATACCTTTGGACAATACCCACACCTTCGTGAAAATTCCGCAGGAATGCGAGGCCATCTTCTTCTCGCAGTGTCGTGTCGTGCATGCTTGAGCGCGTGCTATTATCCAAAGCACAATATAGCTTTGTGCAATAGCGTTGTACAATAGCTTTGTACAATACAAAGACTGCGTACGCCTACCTAATGTACCACGCCCGTCGCGCTGACCCTGTCAGCCTCAACGTACGTATATACATTGAGGAATTCCTACATGGTATATGTGAAAACACACAAATGGTATTCAAAAGAACGAATTTTAAACAAGAACTTGCCCAAATTCTTATTATGACCTTCCGCAGCCGAATAACCATAATCAAATTTCACATTGACAAAATGACATGGCTGCTCCATAAAATTGTACCTCCTTACCAGTGTCATGTTCGACCACCGGCAAAAATTTAGATATCTCTTACCTTGTTTCCTAAAACGAACACCAAACCAGGCTCTACCTCCATCGGAATCGCAAACCTGCACAATTCCCCACCATTAGGATCGAAGTCCTCCCTTTAGGCACCCGTTATGGCCAGCCGACCTAGTAATTGGCTGGTCAACGGGCCGGGTATACATCAGCGGAGGCTACATGTACGTCTTGCTCATATTGATCAAATTCACAAAGTGAATGTGGATCTTCCGACCGCTACGTCGCAGCGATGCAAATAGTACCATTATGCATGAGTCAAACGCCGTAACCACTGGACCTTGGCCATGGTATTTTACAACCTAAAGTTTGTTCGTCTGATTCGATAAAAATTGAAACTGGAACAGACAAACATTTTGTCTATTTAAAAAAAATAGAAACACAAACAATAGTCATCGTTAAGGTTGACCATCAAGGAAGGAACATGGAGCTATAAAAATTGTCAGATTAACTTGGCTCCGGCTGAAAATTACACATGCACCCGTGGAAGCGGCTACGACTACTTCACACAGACCTGTACTTTATTTTCAGCCGCAGCCAAGTGATTCAGACGAAGGACAGTATGCCAAAACAAGCCTTACAGCAGCCGAGCAGCTGTTTTACTTCCCCCGCCAATTGCAGGTAAGGAGGGTGACGTCATCCAAGACGATGCCCGCCCTTAAGGGCTCAGTGAAGTTGAAAGTTGTGCTGGTGTTGTCTTCGTCTAGTGTGTAGCTGACTTCTGAGGAGGAGGAGGGGGAGGAGGAGGAGGAAAAGCTGCTCCTTTCACCGTATTCGTCGTAATCGTAGTCGGCTGATGTCAACTTCCCCTTGCGATACCTGTTGAAATTGAGGACAAACGAGGATATTTGGAAGATATGAAAGAGAGACCAATTGAGAGTAGTAAAGCTATAGCACTATACAGTATGTAAACAATGTTTGACCCTAACGATTTCTGAAATAACTACAAATCATGAGGTCAATTTTGAAATGTGTTGAGTGTGCAGATACTCCCTACTCTGGCATAATACGAGTTTCCATAAATTTTTGTCACGCATTACTACACACTGGTCAATTGATTACAACAACGTTTTTGGACACTATGACCACGTTCATTGTCTTGATAAATTCAGTGCTGTGTTATGTATGCTGTGTAAAATCCTGGATGTTGGGAAAAAAGACTGAAATGGTTTGGGATTGGAATCATTTACCCTTGAGCATTAAACTGATGTCTTGCCATGATGCCTAATACTATAATAGCTAGGCAAATTAGACCGAGAGCTAGGATTAGGTTGGGTTTAATTAACAATAATTTGAACACAAAAAGTCGGATAGTGCCAATCGACTGTCCGTCGGGGCGTAAATCTGCAATGAGAAATCTTAAGTAATATGTCAAGTTCAACCAAGGTAATTTTTTTTAGTTTAATTAACATGTCGCGCACAAGTGCCTTTTTTATTAAACTGTTAAAATTGACCCCTAGATAACAAAAATACTACTTATATAAATAAAAAAATGTCGAATAAAGTTGCTTAAGATTGATACTAATTAGTAAGTAATTAGCACTTATAATTAACATTTCGAGCAGAAGTATAATTTATGTGGCAAATAACTCCTATAACTGTATTTGTAACTTAAGAATTAAAAAGGTTGGATAAAGTATACCGGTTGAAATTGCAGACTGTGACGGCGGGGAAGTCGAGATCGCCCACGTACTCCACAGAGATAGCCGTGTTGGCCTTGTACATGAAGAAGCGCTGGAGATGGTCCGTAATCTGGTCAATGCAGACTCCCAGAAACACCAGCATGATGAGTAGCCAGGCCAGACGGAAGACGGTACGGGTGTTGTAGGCCACGCGGCCGATGCCGTCTAGGGTGGTGGTGGAGATAAACTCGTCCTCGAGACTGGTCTCTGAAGCCGGTGAGGCTTTCAGTGTAAGGGGCTGTGCCTGGCATCAAAATGGGGTGACGATGTTATTTGGCCAGCGGCATAACTACTAACTCGGTTTGATTTTGTAGAGGGAATCTGGGGGTGCAAATACCTTCGACGAGGGAGAAGGGGGAAGGGGAGGGGTGGAGAGGTCCCCCAGTAGCCACTGTTTTGTTTACTAATCAATTTAAAAGGAAAAGTATTTGTATAGCCTGATTTGTATTTTGTACTTTTTCGACAAGTCTGATAAAACAATTAGGCCTACACGGTTACAAAATGCTATAATTTTTAGTACAGCACAATGTCCAGGGGAATGATCCAACGGCCCGTCCCGAATCTTCGCCAGAAAGTCGTGGAGAATACCGCCACCCGACCCCCGGGTTAACGACCGTGTTCCCCGAAGCTGGTGTTGTTTTCCGTATAATAGTTCGACAAGCTTTTATGACTGCTTATGACTGCCGTTTGACGTGTCGGCTGGTCGACAAGCCGTGGTCCACAATCAGGAAACAGCCGACTCATACGTGTTATCGATATAAGACGAGTTGCCATCGATCCATTCTTAATAGAGAAAACACAAACTATATATGTCACAAATAAACCACGCCATTTAATTTGTTAGAGGCGGGGAAAATCTGGAGACGAAAATACAGCAAAATAGTGTTCATTAATCCCTTGGCTTTTGCTAATTTGTGGATGACGACAACTTTCGCATGTAGCCATCAAAGACGAACGGGATCAGCCAATTTTGTTTTCCTTGTAACATTAATTTCTACCCCCAAAACTCTTTGCAAATGAATGAATGAAATGAATCAATAACCTTCAAATAAATTAATTGTGATGTACTACTGGTAGGTACTATTTTCATCGCCACAATAGACCAGTGCTCAAGATTCTACATTGTCTTAGGTATGGGGTAAGAGATTTTTCTCTCCGAGCTAAAAAGTCGTAAGAACCCTTTGTACCAACGTAACCACGCAATTCTCCCCGGGGTGTTCACGATTTTGCTAAAAAACCGCCACGCTGCCGTAGAAAGAACATCAGTGGACGTCCGTACGTGGACGTCCGTGAAAAACTTTGTTGGTGTGAGGTGGCCTTTGACATAGTCTTCAGACGGGACTACAACAGCAGTACAACGGCAGTACTCCGGTATGGCCTTTACAATATTAATTATGTTAATGTTAATATAGGTAGAGCACCGGTAGCGGCCCGTTATGAATCGGCGGCTCCCCGGTGGCCTCAAAATGTACGGTACTGGTACCAATGTAATACCGTACTACAGAATACTACCGAAGTAGTACCGATGCGCAACGGTATCACTCCGCTATAATTCCGGTCAATCGGTATAACATCGGCGGCGCTTCGGTAACACTAAGGTGACATCAAAGTGGTATTCGGTAGCACATCGGCTCTCATATCGGTAGGACAACGGAAGAACAACGGTATCACAACGGAAACACTGGTACTACTTCGGTATTGCTACGGCCATTTTTGATTTTTCAAGTGCTTTCTTGCCAGAGCTCCGCCGATTTTCCCGCCGTTGTTAATTTTGTGCTCCGGTTTGATCCCGGCGATGTACATCGGTATAGTGTGTGACAGGCCCTTAAACAAGGCCGATGTAGGCCCATGAACCCCGATGCGTTGGCCATCAAACTTCTATTATGAAAATATAGTTATATATGAAAATAAAACTACATTTTCTAAATGTGTGTGGCTACCTGCGCGGTCGGAGTGGTCGATGAACTAGGATAGCTAGGGTCTGGTTGATCGTCCGCCGCCACCGCTAAGATCCCTCCATTCGATTGGGGTGGTTCGACGTCACCAGGAGCGGACTTTACTCTCTTGGTCTTGGAAACTGCTGCCTGAAGAGGCCCAGCATCCACCCGATCGAGCATCCTCTCGATATTGCGCTTCTGACCACCGTTTGGGGCGAGCGCCAATACGTGATCTTTCCATCTATAGACTCATAATTATCTTTCAACTGACTCTGGTCGTCCCACCCATCCTCTACTAAACGCTCAAAACATGTGGCAGAAATCCTAAATTTGATGCAGAGGCCTCGAAAGATCTTTGTGCATGCCTCCCCAGCTGCCCCATACGCCTCCTCGCTTTCCGATAAAGTGGAAAATCAGAACTGGCTAATTAAAAACTCGATGATGCCATCACAGTGCAAAATTCCCATCTAAATAGCTATATAGCCTTCTGTCTTCACTCCACTATTATTCCTTGTGTTATATTTTGCTGTATGTTATTGTTTGGGTTATATCATTGTTACCATTTTGGATGCGCTTTGAAATTGTTATTGTCCAGGTATAGTTGGTCGAGGAAGTGAGTAATAGGCCAACCACAAGTATTGTAGGGGCTGCTTAAGGGCCAAAATTACATTACCAACTTTAGACTACACGTTACAAAAACCGATCGCAAAATTCCGCAGAATTTGTCTGAGAGTGTTCCGGGACATGCCCCGTGGCGTGAATGCACAACAAATGTTGCAAAAGAGCCGCACAAACGGCCTGCCCAACCGCGTAACGGGTAGTGCGCTATACTTCTCAACAAATTTCGCGGACTTTACAAAGGTCACGAAGGGCTATAGCGCGTTTGGACGTGATTTGGGGTGAGCAGAGGCGGTCTAAAAGACTGAATCCGTGGGCCGCACTCCCACGCAGACTGGCATAAAGAACTTTAAAAGCCACCATTGTTTTAATGATAGAAAATAATGAAGGATTATTGCGCTTGACTGACGTATACGCGATGAATGCACACCGGTTCGTGTACGATCCCTGGTTTTCCAGAGGAATCTACCTCTCGCTCGGCGGTCCTTGCTTTATTCAAATGCTTTATTAAAATATATTAAACCTTTCCAAAGTCTTATAAAGCCTTTAATAACAAACATTAAAAAGACAATATCATGCGCCAAATATTAGGCGGGCTTATCTCTATAACATCGTGTGCCTCACTCATCATGGACGACCGTCAGCGGAAGATCTCTGTTTCAAATTATTGGTGCCTGCCCGGTGCGTGCCTCACAGCCATTTAAATCACGTCACGTCACCTGCGTCAGGTGACGCCTGTAATAAACATTTACCATACATGTGTTGATTTAGAAATCCACAAACCTTGGGTCATTGAGATCTCCCGGCCAAAATCTCAATTTTTATTTTTGCCGCAAAGTGTCTCATTTACTCGTGCTTGGTCACATATTGTTTACACTCTTTTACTTTATGCTGTATGGGAAACTTTTCTGATTTGAATTGGGATTCCGACTTTTCTCCAAAAAAAATGCAGACGATGTTCTCTTCCTGTACAAAGAAAGGAAACCCTGAAGTGAACCACCTCCAGCCAGTACATCAGCAGAGAAACTAAAAGTCGACGGAGACAGAGTTTACTTATGTAAAGCCACAGAGACAGACTCGAATGGCAAGGCTCTCCGCGGCAATAAGAGCTGGCGTAAGAACAAGACCCTATAGACGATGTGCCCTCTGACTTCACGTGTTTACATCTGTATTGAATGTGCCCGACAGTATGCGCACACATCGTGTTTTACATACAATCTGCTTAAAAAGTGACGTCGCAGGTCAGATCACCTTTGATTTATGTGACTTCTGATGTAATATCTTAACCAAATTTATGTAAAACATGATGCGTGCGTATACTGCCGGGCACATTTGAATACAGATGTAAACAGAGGGCACAACGTCTATTTAGGCTCCTTAAAGGGTTTTAGAAATGTGGTTTTTATTAGTTTAAATGAAAGATTATAACTAATTGAGTGATTTTCAGTTTATAAAAGTTTATTTTTTTGGTAATTAATATGATAAAAATAATAATAAAGTGCTTTGGGGGACCGGCCCCGCCCCTGGAATGGTAGCTTATTAACATGTAAAATTTGCATAAATGTGACGTATGTTTGGGAAGACTTCGATGTCGCGACCAGCGTGCCCATGCATGCATGCATGCATCATGTGCCATGCGTATCTATGCAAAATCATTCAGTCGATGGTCGACTCAAGTTATTGTCAAAGAAATTGTCAAGTGGAATATCTTCTTCAGATGTAGGACCTGATGATACTGCGTATATTTCGTCCGATTCTGTGGAATATGCGCTCCCCGGCCCCGAACTGTCGTCTTCACTTGCCATGTCTGAACAAAATCTGCTGCGTGCATACCACTGACCTCTACACCTGGACGGACCATTGTCCACATTCTGCTGTGCTAACGCTTGAAGTCGGCGCGAACTGGAAGTGCAACATGGCGGACCAAAAACGTCACTTCTGTGAGCCAATGAAATGTCCAGGTGTAGAGGTCAGTGGATTTACTCTATACCAGGGGGGGGGGGGGGGGGGCCTTCGAGGCTGTGATTGCGAAACGCTGTGGTACCGTCCATTCTCAAAATAGGGGGGAACAATTTTCTCACGCGAAAAATAAAGAGTTTTTGGCATCCAATATCTTAACATCTTGTCTTTTGTAGTTGTAAAAGGTTGTTATTTACCTTAATTTTTATCATCCAATGACAAAAATTGTATTGAAAATGAAAAAGCAGTCGAAAAAATTAAGCGTTGACGTACCGTTGATGCGCGTGGAGATTGTGCACAAATACTCAAACGACGTTAACAAATACCTCCCCTAAAAAGGGCAATAATAATCGATAAATTGTGAAAACTCGTGGTTCGAACCCACTCATTTTTTTCCATGGATACGTTAAAAAAGGATGTAGCAGTGATATACTGAATTTTTTTTAAAATCTGCCTGTGAACCCCTTGCGTTTTATCGTGTTGTTTTCGAACGAAAATGGCAGAAAATGACATCTCCCCAAAAAAATTCCGTGTAGATCGTGCCTGTGTACCTGGCTTTGCGGACGTTGTATGAATCACTTAATTCGGGGAGCGCTAGCGCGCGATGCACAGAGGAAATCTGTACGTGTTTCAATGGTGCGCTTCGAGGTAGCGATCTATACGTATATTACTGTGTGGCTCATGAACGTGGAAGAATGAATGAGATACATTTCAACGTTGGTGGCGCACTTTGTTGGGCCCCCCCTTCGCCCCCCCCCCCCCCCTCCCCTGCTCTATTACATTTTTTTATTTATAAACATTACGTCATACGTACCGTACCCACTGAACCTTACACCTGGACATTTCATTGGCTCACAAAGCGATGTCGTGTGTCCGCCATGTTGCACTTCCAGTTCGCGCCGACTTCAAGTGTGAAACAATGATGATCTGTCCATGTGTAGAGGTCAGTGCTGCGTACCCGCGTGCATGGCATCTCTTTTTGGGGGTTGCCGAATGTTCGTCACGAACAGCGCCACCATTTGTCAGTTTTTGAACATGTTAAGGAGGGGGCCAATTACATTTACGGTGATTAACCCCAATTATTGTCATTTTATACCATTTTATCACCCCTGGTCTTGTTACTTACACACCAAGGCACATTAAAAATTATTATACAGCAATTCTTCTCGAAAGGTCTGCGTAGAACCTTTAATGTGCAGGACTTCAGACATCATAGGTTGCTGCATTCAACCCTGGAGTCGACGAACCAAGATCCCGCTTAATTGATATTAAGGAGTCAACAAGATAAATCAGTTGAGAGTGAAATAAATGAAAATATAACTAAATGAAATAAATGGACTGAAGTATTATTTAACATGGGAGTGAAGTATAATTTTGACCCAAAGGTTGTGTACACTTATAATGTATTTCTAGTTTTCACGTAATAAATGTGTAAATATATCACACGCGTTAGGTAAAACTGTCGCGTTAACTGTCAATACCTAATAAATGTGTAAAATGTAATTATCTAATTACCAGGTAACATTTTACACAACTGTCAAGAAATCTTTTACCAAGCAAGTGTTATGCATTTGTTTTACATAATTGCAAGCGAGTTCGTGTAGTACAACCATGAGGCTATAAAAAGGAAGGAGTTCAAACGGCCCGCACAAATTCCCAAGACAATTATCCGCCAACAATAGTGAAGCATATAGCTATTGTCTGGCCCACCGCAACCCTATACAATTCCCCCTGCTGCGCAAACAGATTTACGACCGAGATAAGCCTCGTTGAGTCTGTACGCGGACTTCCACGCCGCTCGTTCCTGCATAAAACCCGATTGCAGTTACTCTTATTAAAGTAGTGAACGCTGAAACAATCTAATTATCACATGCGCAGTAGCTTCGCGTGTGTGTTTTTTATGCGCCATTTTTATTTTTGCATTCTGTACAAAAAACGGATTTTGTCAGACTTTTCCGTTTCACAATTGGACCATCCGTTGCCAAATTACGATCAAATCATCCGGAGAAAACTGGGGATTTATTTTATTAATATTAAAAAATGAGAAAACCTCCTAAAGATTAATTTTTAAAGGGTGTTGTGGATGATTTTCTCTGTCCGTTCGTGCATGGGGCTATAGTGTACGATGGTATACGTAATTGTTACGTTGCAAAAAACATCGTTCATTTTCGTTTAAATCGCTAAATCCGACTCGGTGTAGTACTCTTACTTTACGTACGCCGCTCGCTTGTTGCCAACAATGCGCATGTGCAGATCAGCTCTACACATTTCGCTTTCTTTGTGGTCCCAATGCCGTGCACGTTAACAAGTGTTTGATTTCCGGATAGTTATACCTCCTTCCTTTTTATAGCTCCATTGTACAACATGGTATTTGTTTTACATAACCTGTGTAATTATTTTCTAGAGTGTACAGTTATTCGCAAACACACTATGCATGCATTTCATCTATTATTCCATCCATTGAGTAATCCTGAATCTCCACAGCAGTGGCACACACATTAATTAAGCTTCAATTCATCACTCCTCTGACAAGATAATGCTCACAGTGATGATGAAGTATCATGGTAAATGCATCAAGCAAAAAGCTATAAGCGAATAAATGAGCGGAAAAGCGAAAGTACAAAACCAAAATGGCACGTCTTACACAGCAAAATCAAAGTGACTTTTATGGCGGCCGATCGTATGATTGGCATTATTATATTTTCAGTCTCAAGCTACAATATAATTATGATTTCTTCTAATACGTGCAGCTCTCTTCAAACAAGGTGTCTACTCTACTGCTATTTGCTTAATAAAAACAGTCCTCGCTGTGTCCTTACATAAACAGCTAGATTTTATACAGAAAACCACCTTGTGTTATATAAGTATACATCCAATTCCAGATAATACCTCACCCACATTCCAAGTGTAGGCCTACTTTATAATTTACTGCCGGAATTAATTATTTGGCCGCTAAAATGTGAAGACTTGTGTTACTGGCTGTCTGAATCCGTAATAAATTGCCAGGCAGGGAAAAACGTAGAATATATTCAATGCCAAGGATAAATTCATTATTACAGCCCATGAAAATAGTTTCATGATACGTGCGAACAATAAAGGGAATTTCATGAGTAAAACGACCCTGAGTGCTATACTGGAAGCCGTGATGTTTATGATGAGTACAGAAATGTTGAGATCATTATAGCCTCATGGTACATTCGAGCGCTATTTGGGATTATAAACTATACAAAGCCAATCAAATACATGAGTACAGTATCATCTTATACTAGCCTTATCTGACTTATACTAGGGAAACTTTCGAGCGCTAAAGTGTATATTGGAATATCACAATAAACCACAGAATTGATTAAATCTGCGAGTACCGCAAACAAAGCCTCATGACACAGGCTAGCGCTATATTGTGAACAAAAGCTAACAATTGCTAGAATCTATTTATGAATACATGTACACCAACATAATCTCCTGACACATGCGAGTGTTATATTGGGAACCAACTCAATATATGGTAGAGATATTGGTGCTAGGATAAAATTCGCCGATATAAAAATTGAGATGTTGACTCTGGAATCGGCTGTGACAGAGTGGCTTTAAATTCCAACCCGCCAAAAGCCCAGCTCCCCCACGCGGAACCCACGATTCGAAATGTGCATACTGCTGACCTTTTACCTTTTGCATAATGATCCCTTATATAGCGATAGCGAGACATTAACTAAAAATATACTTTTCTACAGCCGGCTCAGACAAAAGTTTGTTGACCTTGCACTCAGTGCTCAATTAGATGTGGGTGTGAATGTCAAAGAAATGCCATGAGAGGGTATGCAGCTGGCTTCGCGTAGGGAGGCCACATGAGCTTTCGCTGTGTATCAAATCTGTTACCGTGTAAAGGTAAAAGGAATTATACTCGGACTCAAATAAACCACAAAGGAGACAAGTTATTGAGTGATGCCACAGCCTCGTAAATGGCAGTATGCTTTATTTCGTATACCAGTGAAAGGGCATACCGGTAGCAAAAAAAAAAATTGGGCAACACCAGGCCCGACCGGTCAAGGGAAACACCAAGCCCCTGGGCAACACCAGGCCCGCCAATATAGCTAGGGCGTACCATTATATAGGAGACAGTTTTCGCGGCACACAAAATAAAATATAAATTTTACTAAAATACTAAAAAGCTCACTCTCAAAGTCTCTAACAAAACCACTCAAAAAAAAAGTGAAATGGAGTTTTTCAGATCAAAAACTACCCCATAAAGAGTGTAAACCTTATTTTACCCCTACTGAGCAGCATTTCGATTTTGCCGCTCTTCATTCGGCTTTGGGCGAACGGAATCTGGCTTTGATCAGGCGTTACTTTAGTTTATGATTTAATTATGACGAAATAATTGCTTCGTTTGCTTGTAATCAAAATATCAACAATGCGTTAACCTAAACCGTAAATTGCGAGATCTTGGTCTATATATCTATATATCTGTGTGATATATCGCTTCACACAGACTTACATGATGCTGCATGTTAAAGGGCTACAGGGCAACTTTGTGGTTACCGATCATGGATGCACCTGAGACGCCTGCTTTGGTAATTCGAAGGACAGTGTGCAGACTCGGAGGAAGTCAAGCAAAAAAAGAGGCGGCGGCTTGACGTATCGGGAATCTCTATAGTCTCAATGAGTACAGACGAATGACGGGAAAACAAACCTTCTTCTTCTTTGCTTGTTTAGTATAGGACACTACAAGAGTCGGAGGGCCTTAAGTAAATACCGCGGGATGCTTTAGATTCTAACGTTGTTCTTGCCGAGGACGGTAACAACGCGGACTTTAAATGGTTTCTTGTTGCAGCAAATTAAGCCGGTTAATTTTCAGTCTATCTATCATGAGATAGAGCAACTGTTGCGGACAAAAAATATAACCATTGAAAGTTTGTTGACTTGAACATTTGTTCACTACCTGAAAGTTTGCTCACTCTAAACTTGTAACTTGTGTGCACCAATATAGTGAACGAACGTCTAGTTTTGTGTTAAAGTTTACAATTTGTTCCGGTGATTGGTGAATTGTGCATAATAGTACACTTGATTATATTTTAGGCAAATTGTTTTGTTGTCATAGCGCTCACGAATTTCTCGAGGCTAGATTTTCCTGACCGAATTTAACATCGGTAGATAGAAGCCACTCTGTGGTTGCATGGAGTTGCCTCTTTGGCAATGGCATTTGGTTGCCCTGTATTGGTGGGCCTGGTGTTGTCCAGAGACTTGGTGTTTCCCTTGACCGGTCGGGCCTGGTGTTGTCCATTATAATGGCCGGGCCTGGTGTTGCCCGAGTGCCTGGGTGGCCCAATTTTGAATTGTTTATGTTGAATTGTTTTTGTTTTCTGCTATCAGTATGCCCTTTCACTGGCAGTGGTATCCGGAATAAAGCATACTGCCATTTACGAGGCTGTGGATTACTCAATAACTTGTCGCCCTTGTGGTTTATTTGAGTCTGAGTATAATAGTACGGCCACGTACATGAACCACATAACGATCGAAGATCGATATTGTGTTTTCCTTTATTCCTATGTTATACCCAAACCCCATTGCTTAGCGCTTCCCCCGTCGATCGAGGACCGAATTTTGCCATTCATACCGCCGACCGAGGTTTTTTTGTTCTCTTTGTTCTCTTTTGTGTCTCGCATCTCGGTCGTTATGTGGTACCAAAGCACCCACACAAACACAATTAAGCACACGTACATAGCGCCCTCTCGCGGTGGTGGGTTAAAGAAGGGCTTACCCAAAGATCAAGACTTGACGAATAAAAGGGTACGGGTCACGAAGGGACCTTTTCAGGTACTGAGTAGTCTGGTTCCAAGACCTTCGTGTTGTTTATTCCGCGATCACTGACACAAACCACCGATGTTATAGAGGGCGCTATCTCAAGACGAACCGCTATCACCCGCGAACGACTCACACAAAGGTATTGGATGAGTTGGCTCATTAGGGGCGCGGTCAGACTATTGTTACGCAAAACATGGTATTGTCTGGAATTAAATATATGCTTATCACTTGGTGGTTTTCTGTATTAACTCTAGCTGTTTACGTAAGGACACACCGAGTACTGCTTTTATTAACCAAGTAGCATCCTTTTTTAAAGTATCCATTGAAAATAATTAGTGGGTTCGAAGCACGATTTTTCACAATTTATCGATTATTATTGCCCTTTTTAGGGGAGGTATTTGTTAACGTCGTTTGAGTATTTGTGTACAATCTCCACGTGCACCAACGGTACGTCAACGTTTAATTTTTTCGACTGCTTTTTTCATTTTCAATACAATTTTTGTCATTGGATGATAAGGATGGTAAATAAAAACGTTTTACAACTACAAAAGACAAGATTTTAAGATTGGATGCCAAAAACTCTTTATTTTTCGCGTAAGAAAATTGTTCCCCCCTATTTTGAGAATGGACGGTACCACAGCGTTTCGCAATCACAGCCTCGAAGGGCCCCCTCCGCCCCCACCCCCCCTGCCAAGTAGCAGCAGAGAAGGCACCTTGTTTGTAGAGAGCTCAGTGCACGTATAAGAAGAAATTATATATTGTCGCTTGAGACAAGAAATAAAATAATTCCAATACGATCGGCCGCCATAAAAGTCTGCGTGATTTCGCTGTGTAATTAAGACGTGCCATTTTTTTTTTGTACTTGATAATGATAATTCATCATCACTGTGAGCATTTATCTTGTCAGAGGAGTGATACATTGAAACTTGATTAATGTGTGTGCCACTGCTGAGGAGATTCAGGATTACTCAATGAATGGAATAATTGATGAAAGGCATGCATTTGATCTGTTTGCGGTTAACTGTGTAAGCGTCAATATTCCACCAGTCAGCTTCTGACTAATCGATCAGATCTACCGGCTGGGTTGCGTGGAATAGCTTGTGTGTTTACAATGTATACATTAAAGTAAGGTAGCACTTTTAATGACTATAACCAGAGTAAAAGTGTGCATAAGCTTTCGTAGCTACAGCTACTTCATCAGATGCAATGAAAAGGGGCATCACCATATAGCATTATAGAGAACGCTATCGTGTCAAAGGTTATAAAACAATAGCCCGATATTTGCCCACTTTGAATTTAGGCCGCAGGATGGTCTCACAAATTTGTTGATTCTGCGACCCCCCCCCCCCCCCTCAATTAAGAAGCTATTACATTTTTGGCTTAAAATTCGTTCAAATTCCGTCTTTCATCACCCTAAAACTCGCCAAGCCTAAAACATTCGCATTATCAAGTAATAGTATATTTAAGTTGGAAAAATACTCAATAAATAAAGCCATGATTTTCCCGAACCGTGTAAAGATAAATCGATGACTTTTACTGCTAACCAATCACAACGAGTTTCTCATACAACATTGACCAATGTCATCACGGCTCGTTTCAGCGGAGTCGGTGCGATCACGTTGTGCAAGATGGCGTCTTCTTTGGACGCGAATTTTGCTGAAGATGAACGCGAAGAAAGTCCTCTGTATTGCTGTATTCACACAACTTATGCCAAATCTAAAGTAATACAATTCAGCGTGAAGAGCTAGGCTAAATTCAGAGAGTGTTATACGCGGTGGCAAAGCTTTAAATTGCACCGAACTCAGTGCCACTACGTTGTCGTTCATTGATCATGATGCATGTAGACCACGCACGAGGGTTTTCGGCATCGGCAAGCCGGGTACGGGTAAGCATATAGAGGCCAAGCCGTGCCTCTTGGAAGTGAAGACGCCAGCCACCGGCCATTGCTCTTTCAAGTGCTTTCCAGGACCGTGGGCGTACCCAAAGAAGGTAAGATTTTGTCTATCGTGGCTAGGACAGCTATGGAGGAATGGGACAACATGACAAATATTCGGTGAATGTTATGTTACAGGCCTTATAATATGGGTTACCCATGCCCATCATATATAGCTAGCTATATGCGACCGTGTAAAATAGCATTTGACATCTGCTTAATGTGATTTGTATGTAAATATAAATAGATTTAAATACAAATATAGGACTGAATGAATTCTGTGTTAAAGGTAGGATACACCATTTGCAGATATCGAAAATATTTACTACTGAATTATTAGATTTACTAAATAATGATACTAGGCATCCAGCAAAATGATTGCGCTATAAATATCCCATAATTGTTCAAACAAATTGCATTTTATTACCAAAAATTCAATATAGTCGTCGGGTGATCGCGAAAAAAACAACTGCCCCCCATTTTTGTTACCAATTTCTGATAATTCAAAAAATTGCCAATGATGTATCCTAACTTTAATTTAACTGATGATTCATAAACAAAATTGGGGGGAAATATTAAAATAGTATAAAATAATAGAAAAACATGCATACTACTTTGTAGTTAAAGGCTAAACAAATGTATTCTTAACCACTTTCAGTAGAGGTTTTAGATGAAGTACATGTAAGTGGTTTTTTTTGTGGGAGTGGATAAATGGATAACAAGTTAAAATTAGAGCTTGTTGTAGTTTATTTATGTAATATGTTGTTATTTTTCAGCTGCTGAAGAAGAAAACTGCAAAAAAAAAAGATGGGGAGCCTTTGTTCAAGCTGGTCTGCGTCAGTGTGACCACTCATTATTTTCATTTCTTTCAAGATCAGCATCCACAATCTTTCAAGATCTTTCAAGCCTATGTAAATCAGTACACAACCTATAAAGCTGTACAGTAAACTGGCGCCATTTTATGCACGGACTTGTACATGTTGTACGGTAAAGCTGATAAGTTGGGTACTATAGCCTAGCGATATGCACATGGATAGAAACAAGACGCTAGATATACATGCAGTGCTAGCCTATAAGCTTATCCACATTGTACACCAAAGACGGGGCGCCTTGCGGCGCTTTACGATCTTTGGTGTACACGGGTAAGGGGTCAGACCGTAAAATATGGAGCCCCATCGCTAAATTAAAAATACATTTAAAATAAAAATCGCACAACCGTAACAAAAGTCAAATTTATTGGAAATGCTCAAAAATTCTGCATGAAATTAAATATTTTGGCACTTTTGGGAAATCTTTCAAGATTTGTGGCTTTTTCAGATCTTTTTTTCAAGTTTTCAAGGTGGGTCTCAATCTTTCATGATCTTGAAAGATCTTTCAAGCAGTGGCAACACTGGTCTGCGTTCCTTAACTTTTGGTGACCAACAGGTGCAACCTCTTCCAGGCAGAAAACATGTCATGCCTGTTCAGTGTATCATTTGTAAAGATATACTATTAATAAAGAAAAACGCACGCACAAGCGTAAGGTGCAACGGCTAGTTAATTGCTTAAAGCAGCAAATATTAGGCATGATGAGCTACTGTTACTTGATATTCAGGATAGGGATCTAGTAGCAATAGAGGTAAAATACCAACGTACATGTTACCAAAGTATACCAAATAGCCAGAGAGTACAAGTCAATAGAAATGCTGACACTGTCATTTCAGGAATGGAGAAGCTCATCCAAGGAAAATGTGGTTTAATTTACCTGCCTTATCTTATTCCATAGCATGTTTTATGGGAGTATGTAAATTAAAAAACTTGAGAAGATTTACATAAGTAAAATGGCACTAATTTTCAGTGTCGTAAAAGTGAAAGTCTTGCCCTCAAAAATAATTACTTATCGGGACACGTAATTTTGTATTTATTTTATTAATCACTCCTTCAATTTCACCTCGGGTTAAGATAATCTTTTGGTTTTTACAGGTATATAAATGCAGTTATAATTTTGTTTACTGAAGCATCATAACAAAATAACAAAATGAATTTCAGATGTTGAAACAAAGCACTTGCTCACATTGATGGAAGCTGATGTGCTGGTTTACATTTACCTGTAACTCATTTAAAGATGGACTACAACGAAAACTCACACATTAAATTTATTATCGGACCTTGTTTATGTTGTGTTCAGATAACACTTTATTGTTACGGTCATGTTTTTCTCTAAATAATTTCAGTGTTGCAATTTGACCGAAAAAATTAGACCTCGATTCTTCGATTTTGAAATTTCCCGCCCTGTACTGGTTCCCGGCAAAGATCCACTGAAAACCACAATGAAATCCACGATATAGTACCAGCGGACTTGTAAACTAGCGAAAAGTGATGACGTACTACCCATGAGCAACCGAGAGTAAACAAAAGACGCCATGTTATTCCGTGTGTACCAAAATATAGCCTAGCTTGTCCGCTGTTATTCCGCATTGCATTGTACGGTAAAAATGCACGCACACGATCGACCCGAGTAAATCGTCATGGGTAGTACGTCACACACAAAGTATGAATTATTCATGAGTTAAGGGCTTTTGCTGAAACTGAGTTTTTCCAGGGTCGTAGAACGCCGATCAATTTTTTTTTTTGGCATGAAGGAACAAGTTTTATTGAATACTAATTATATATTAGTAATCATTATACATTTCTCGAACAAAAACAGCAACACAGCCTTTATCATTATTCCGTTGTAGTCCATCTTTAAGCATAATTATTACACTGTACATCTACACAAATCTTGAAATTACAATTGAATTATATTTACTGCACAGATATAACTTACAAAACAATAATCAATATTGCTGTATCTTTCAGGATAACAATTGGTTGAAGATTGTCAATCACATGGCGTTTAAAAGTATACCATTCTAAAAAGGTTTTTGATGGAGTTCTGATATTGTGAAAAAATAGCAAAAATAATGATACAATATTTGTATTTTATCAAAACAAGTGTCTCGTTTATTTTATTGTGAGAATTTGCAATAATGTATAATAAATATTTGTCATTGTTCTTATAACTGTTTTTTTGTTTTTCTCTTCTGTTCTTGTGGTTTTTTTTGGTTTAATTTTTTTTGGGGGGGAGTCCCAAAATCAAAAAGAAACACAGGCAAGATACAAACATTCGGTTGATAAAATGAAAAGAAACTATGAAAACAAAAACTGAGCTGTTGATAACATGAAGAAAAAAAAACTATAACAATTTTGGTTTAGGAATATTTCTTTAAATAAAGAATATACAGGAAATCGGGAAGACAAAAACAGAGCAGTCATTTCTGTCCAGACGAGCTCAAATCGCCCCCTGCCATTTGTTTGTGTACATTTCAATTCCTCATAGGTTTTGTACACACCTCTCCCAAAGTGACCAACAGAGGGCGCTAATTTTAAGCTTGATATTTTAATTGGTTAAGCCTAATTAATGTGCAATGTTTTTCTCTGGCGAACTTGATATTCTAATTCAATAGGATCATATTTTTATTTCTGGAAAATATCAGGTAGCTTCTAGAGGGGGGTCACAATTCTTAAAATCTGAATGCCTATTTCATGTTCATGCCATGGTCTAATTTTGCGCTTGTCATATTCCTTCCTCCATGGTCATACAAATTGTATGTGCAAGCACTTTCAGATGCCGTCAATTTTAGGAGACGGGAAACATTGGTTTATGTTCACACACAAATGTCTTCCGTTGATGACGAGACCAAAATATAAATGTAAACGTGCCGATATCCCTTAACCATCTTCCTAATCTGGACAATTAGAAGTCTTGAACCACTTATTTGCTTTTAATCAATGTCATTTATCTGTTGTTCGGGACAACTGGAGGTTATTCATGTCATTCGGAAACGGACAGCAAACTAGTCTTGATCCAAGACCAAGCTAGCCGTTCATTTTGTTCCGCGGCGCGCCGTCCGTATCCAGGCTTTTTGAGGGCACCCTTGATTATCGCCAAACTCGTTCCCCTAGCTTGGGAATGAATCTGGCGATAATTAAGGGCGCCCTCGATAAGCCCGGGTATACACGGACGCGCGCCGCGGAACAAATGAACGGCTTGGTCTTGGATCAAGACTAACAACAAACATGCACCCCACTGATCTGTTGATACTCCAAGGATTCTACACAGGCCCTATGCCCATAAAAGGAACCTGCTTCGTGACACAATATTAAATAGAACCAATACAGGAATACACTGTACATTATGACCGACATCACTGAACAAACAAAGCTTACTTATAAACTGTACAAAATGATGATCCTTGAGATTCATAGGCGAGGGCGTGCAAAGCCTTGGCACCCAGTCTCATGGGAACAACAAAGATACCATCTTAGCATTGCTTTGTGTGTAGTGTTTGATCAATCGTGCAGCTAGGTAACCATCTCTTTTATTAACACTGCCCAACAGAGACAGCCCAACACGCACAGTGAAAGTTTCCGTCTCATGAATATATATCGCGGTCACCATACCATGTATAGGGAATAATCCATAAGCCTTATCGCAAAAACCGCTTGTATGAATACGCACAATAGATACAAAGCACTCGCTCAAGCAGCTACAGTAGGCCTATTTGCGATAATGCTTGCCATAACCAAACTATTTTGTAGAGGATTTTACACGTCTGCTCTGATCTTTCAGTTCTAAGTTTGTTAAAATGTATCGAAGTTTACTCAGTGATTGGGATTAAGGACTGTATACACTGGATTGTGTTTTTGAAACGTGTTTTATAGATCGTGTTTTTGGAACGTGTTTTCTGCCTGAAAGACTGAAGAAACAAGGTGACAAAAGGTGAGTGGCATAACGATGCGTATAGTATATCCACCATGACCCAATATAATACCTACCAGTACAGTAGTACACCACCATTGATTCGTTTAAAGGTTGAGTTTTTGAGGGTAGAAATATAACATTGCAGGGAAAACAACATTAACCCGTTTGTCTTTGATGGCTATACACGCAATGTTGTCTCCAGTTTTTTCCTGTCTGAACGAAAGTGACTTTCGTGACATAGCTATAGTTTGTGTTTTCTCTACTATTAGAATGGATCGATGGTAACTCGTCTTATATCGATAACTGGTATATTAGCCATATTAGCCATATATTGAGCCAATCTTTTATTTAAGAAAAAAATTAAGCTTCTGCTTTTGGAAAAATATTGTTCATAACCTTGATTATTAGCTGTGATACATGTAGAGTCATTGTACGAACCCCTGTGTAGTAGGTTCTGTTCCTTGCTCTATGGTTATATTGTACAATTGTATTTGTTATGTCCTGTTTGTGTTGGTCCTTGTCATTTTATGTGCAACATAAGTTTACTTCTGTGTAGTTAAAATGAAACCCGTATAATATCTATTTATCATGATATAATTATTTTCTTTCTACACATTAAGGGCCTTTCCACTTGGCAAGCTTGCTTGATTAAGTGGAAATAAATATGATGATATGATGATGAATCTGTGAATTTTTTTAAAAGAAGCTAATTTCAACTGATTTTGGTTGGTATGGGTATGGACAACTACCAAAAAAAGGGAAGAAAGGATGGGGGTTGCGGAATTTTGTTTATTAGAGGTCAAAGGTCATTGACTCCTGCCTAAATCACTAAAAATTATATTTCAGCAACATTTATTGACCCTTGGGACCAAATTCTGACCTCCGAAAATGAGGTCAAAGGTCAACAAACTATTTGATAACTAAAATTTCATATTTATAACAGGAAAATTACCATTAAATAAAAACGAGCACAAACAAATCGAAGAGGCTAATTTCAGCTTACGTGGCGGGTATGGGAGTTATTATTTATTCCAAGAGCAGAGGTCAAAGGCCATTGACCCTGGACTAAAACACTACAAATTGTATCTCGGCAACAACATATGGTACATGTATAATCTTGGTGTCAAAATGCTCATAATTACACTGGAAGTAGAACAAATGTAAATTCTTGTGATATAGGATAACAAATTGACCGCCACATATGACATCAAAGGTCAAAGGTCATTATTCGAAGCCCCATATTGAATCCACAAACAACCACCCCAGAGATATACATATAACATAAAACAACATGAATGAGGTCTTTGTTTAAAGAGTAATTACTCAGTTAGCCTACATGTACCTTGACTAGTTACCAGTCTTGTACACAGCAGAGAGATTCAGCACACCCTAAGTCGGTATTTGGCGGCTTAATCAAGGGCGAAGTGACTAGATACAAACGTATATGTACCCATTTAAAAGACTTTGAGGAGAGGGTTGAATTCTTCAAAGACAAACTTAAAAAGCGCGAATACACAAACGAAAACCTGGCCCTCCTTTCTCAAAGGGGAGAGACTCCCGCGGACTCTAAGCGTGAAAAAAAAAACCACTAGTGTTGGTCCTATACTACCCGCGAGTCGCGCACCCAGCCCCTAAACGAGCCCTTCTCAAACACTGGCACTGGATTAGTGAAAACGAATACCTAAATAGGCTATTTGATACCCAACCCACTTGGCATACAAACGGCACAAAACATAAAAGATGAACTTGTTCGATCTAGAACTAAAGCATCTCCACAATCCAACTAAGAGAAAAACAATGTGGATGAGGAGAATGTGCAAATCCCATTTGAACTATTGGAAGAACAAAACAATGATCAAAAAATGGATCTCAAGTTTAAAACAAAATAAATAAGATAAATAAGTCAGGATACCCTCCTTTCGATCAATACCCCCCAAAAGCCGGTATTTGTCCTAGCCATCTGTCATATAAACCGACACACAAATAAAAACAAGGAAAAAGAAAAGTAAACTGAAAGAATGGTGACGGATAAAGTGCATGAAATAGCACAGAAAATATTCCCTGCTCCCCTTCCAAAAAGGAGAAAAAAGTGGACGGCATATTATCACCGGTAATAATCAATCACTGAGTGAAATAAAAACAAAGGACCACTGTTTCAATACACAAACCAGTCATCGCGTCGCAAAAACTAGAGACAGGGTTTGAAACTCCCGCTTTTAGGGAATGTCTAACCCAATTGGCCTGCAGGCGTTTGATGTATTTGCCCGTCCACGAACTCCAACCACTGACTGTCATCTAGCAGAGATAATGTGGCTAGAAATAACCCCCAGATGCGTGTCATACAAAAAAAAAAAAAATTAAGAATTACGCTCTGGAGAGGCCAGTCAAACAACCACTCTCTGGCATACCCAATAGACAACGTACAATTACAGATTTATCTCTGCAGACTAGTCACAAATACAATCCATATGATACTTGTCAGCAGAACCTTTTTCGCGTCTCAAAAAAAATAACGAAAAACACGGAGGAGTTCTCTTAAAACTTCCCATAGTAGAATGAGTTCTGATTCAATGCAGCTAACTCTGTGATTGATCAAACAAACAACAACAAATAAAATGATCATTCCTTGAAGTATGCCTGCATAAACCGGTTTCTCTTTGCTCTTTTCTTGCAAAAGCACTTCATCTTTAAAAAAATACCTAATAGTCTCACAGAAAAAGAAAACAAATCCACATAACCCAGCATTAGGCGTCCTTCAATTTAATGTCCTTCCCATGTGACCGAGAATCGTTTTATTAATTAAAAGAAAACGTAGGCCGCATGTATGATTACGCTCCTTCCCAATAAACACAAAACATGATTATATTATATTATAAATGCACATATACTTTACATACACAAACTATTTGACACTAATGAACTTTAACCCCTTTTCTCATTTTGACCTTTAACCTCGTATTTGGGTGGTGAAGAATCCATTTCATATTTTGTTTGTCTCCTAGTATAATTCTGTGCATTTTGACACCAATATCATCTAGGCCTATGTAAAACATGCTGCTGCTGAGATACAATTCATAGTGTTTTAGTGCAGGGTCAAAGACTTTTGACCCTCAGAAAACAATTTTACACTCCTCTCTGCTTTTGGAATAAATAATAACCTCCATACCCGCCACAATAAGTTGAAATTAGCCTCTTTGATTTGTTTGTGCTCATTTTTATATAATAAATTATGGTAATTTTCCTGTTACTAATATGCCATTTTAGTGATAAAACGTCTATTGTTGACCGCTGACCTCTTTTTCGGACGTTAGGATTTTATTCTAAGGGTCAGTAGTTATTCTATGTCATCTTAATTCTTTCCTAATCCTGTGCATTTTGACACCAAGATCATCTATATACCATATTTTGTTGCTGAAATATTTGTTTTAGTGATTTAGGCAGAGGTCAACGACCTTTGACCTCTAATTAAAAAAATTCCCCAACCTCTATCCCTCCTTCCTTTTTTTGGTAGATGTCCATACCCATACCTATCCAAATCAGTTGAAATTAGCTTCTTTCCAAAATAATTCACAGATGAACCTTAAGTTAAGGATACTAACACAAAATATACCAGTTGCCATTCAGTTCCCCCTTGAGAAAAAAATCAAACCTATAGTTAGTAGTTATGCCGTTGACCAAATAAAATCGTCACCCTTTTTTATGCCAGCTAGAACAGCCCCTTATAATGACAGCTTCACCGGCCCAAAAGACCAGTCTCGAGGAGGAGTTTATCTCCTCCACCACCCTACACGGCATCGGCCGCGTGGCCTACAACACCCGTACTGTCTTCCGTCTGGCCTGGCTGTTCATCATGCTGGTGTTCCTGGGAGTCTGCATTGCCCAGATTACGGACCGTCTCCAGCGCTTCTTCATGTACAAGGCCAACACGGCTATCTCCGTGGAGTACGTGGGTGATCTCGACTTCCCCGCCGTCACAGTCTGCAATTTCAACAGGTATACTTTATCAAGCCTTTTTTTTATTCTTAAGTTACAAATACAGTTAAAGGAGTTATTTGTCACATAAATCATGCTTGTGCACGAAATGTTAATTATAAGTGCTAATTACTTACTAATTAGTGTCAATCTTAAGCAACTTTATTCGCCTTTTTTTATTTTTTTAGTAGTTTTTTTATGATCAAGGAGTCAATTTTAACACTTTAATAAAAAAATGCACTTGTGCGCGACATGTTAATTAAACCCAAACAATTGACATTTGACCTTGGTTTGACTTTTGAAATTTGACTTAATATTTTCCACTTTTTTTACATACTGTATAGTGTTATAGCTTTATTATTCTCAATTGGTCTCTCCTTCCTATCTTCCAAATATCCTTGTTTGTCCTCAATTTAAACAGGTATCGCCAGAGTGAGTTGACAGCAGCCGACCTGAAGGCGCTGACTTACATCTTGGAGGCCACTGATTACGATTACGACGAGTACGGTGAAAGGAGCAGCTTTTCCTCCTCCTCCTCCTCCTCCTCCTCCTCAGAAGTCAGCTACACACTAGACGAAGACAACACCAGCACGCCTTTCAACTACACTGAGTTCACCTTAAGGGCGGGCTTCGTCTTGGATGACGTCACCCTCCTTACCTGCAATTGGCGGGGGAAGAACAACAGCTGCTCGGCTGCTGTAAGGCTTGTTTTGGCAAACTGTCCTAGTGTCCTTTTGCTTGGCAACGGCTTCGTCTGAATCACTTAGCTGCGGCTGGTATTTTGTATTTGCCATTAAAACAAAGATAGGAGTCGGGGCCTAAACAGCCTAAACAGCCTGGGCATTTCTTGAAATAAATCTATACATTTTCTCTTTAAACAAACAAATAACAATCAATTAATAACGAAGAAAGTTTCCTCCACAAACACATCATAGTGATCCACTTTTCGCCCCTTTCAGAATTTCTCGCATATCTTTACTTCCTTCGGCAACTGTTGGACATTCAACTCTGGATCCAACGGCGACCCGATTCTAAAGGAGATCCAACCGGGAGCTGGTAACGGACTTAGGATGCTTATTGACATACAACAGGTATAGTCTGGCCTACGAGGTTTTTATATGTCCTTCCTCGATGACTTAAAGATGACTATTGTTTGTATTTCTAGTTTTATGTCGAACCTCCCAAAAGAAAAAAAATGTTTGTCGGTTCCAGTTTCAGTTTGTATCTCATCAGACGAACAAACTTTAGGTTGTAGAATGCCATGGTCCAGTGATTATGGTGTTCGACTCATGCATAATGGTACTAATCCTGTCAGGAACATATTGTGTTTGTGCCCTTTGGCCAGACACCTAACTACAATTTCCCTCTCCAGTATAAATGGCTATACCTAAGATGGTCGAAGCCGATTGAGCGCCAATATCGACAGCGCGCCGGCGCGTTTTCAAGGGCTAGTCTTGTTCCCCGACCTGACAATTGTTTTATACATAGACGTCTAAACTGTAGGTCAGGCTGCCGCCGGCGACAAAAATAAATAATGACGCAATACATGCATTGTGTAGCTATTTTTAGACCACGCAACAATTCAAATTATAACAGCTCTTACAAACAAACTCAATGTTTATTTTTGACAATGTGAATTTTATTTTATGCAAACCAGAAATAAGGATGGACATTATTTTGTTAACGTTGTTTACCTTACAACAACCGCGTTACTCCCGGGAACACTTGAACGTCGCGCGCGAACGTTAACAATAATACCCCACCGTCAATACAACGTGTTCGAAAAACTTTGGACATTTTCGGAAACTTGAGGAATGTTTCAAGTTTTGGTCACGTTACATAGGCGGCTAAATGACCTATTAATTTATTAGAAATAGTCAAAATTGTTTGGTTTGGGAACCAGACTAGATCCAATGCCTGATGAACAGGATAATAATTGCAAATCTCTTTGAGATCATTGATGATACGATTGATGCGATGAAAAGCAATTTTATAAGCATGACAATTATTATTATTATTATTTCCACGTTAATTACTATTCATGTACATGTAGCACGAGTACTCGGAGGATCTTTCGGGGAACATACAAGCCGGGCTGAAAGTTCTGGTTCACGACCAGGGAACACCTCCCATGATCGACTCGCAGGGCTTCGCCGTACAACCAGGCGTACATGCCTTCGTAGCCACTCGAAAACAACAGGTTGGCCCATCGTCTTAAAATGTAGCTCAGTTTTCGTTCACTTTATCTATGGCTCAGCACATCAAAATCAGGAATAAGTGGGAATTGACTTGTTGAGATATATACATAGTAAGATTTTGCCTTGTGCAATACCCTCGTCGTTATCCGTCTGAAATCCACGCCCGCGCTGTAGTTAGCAGTGCAAATAATACAGCGCGAACAGCGACGAACGCCTCGCATATGGCTAAATAAGATGGGAAATTCCATAAGTTTTCTATTGATACCCATCACACGCCTGTAGCTCAGGATTTATTGCCGATTGTGATGTTCAGGCTTGTTATGGATATCATTACATTAGAAAGCTTATATAATTTCCAATCTTACTATGTACATATCTCAACAAGTCATTCATGATGTGCTGGGTCGCATCGCATTTATTAATTTATCATTCACCTTGTTGCGGTAACATTTAACGTTATAGTAACCGCAACCTAATAACTGCATTTCATATATCTTTAGTTGCATTCACTTCATTTTTGTCCTAATGGAAGTCGTGACTAAAAGCATAAATCTACACGATTTGATCGTGATGCCTAATAGACCCGAGACCAAAATGACGTCATGGCTTATTATGCGCTTTCCTATTGCAGCGAAGTCTGGCGCTCATAGGAAAGCGCACATGTAAATAAATCGTGACGTCATTAGGTTTTGGGCCTATTACTGTTCAATGTTTCAGTTTCTCAACCTCGAGCCCCCGTATGGCAAGTGCGACCCTCTTAGAAAGCTGACCAGATTCCCAAAGTACACCCTGGAAGGATGTAACATCGAGTGCCGGGCTCAAAATATCTTAGAGATGTGTGACTGCATTCTTGTAAGGTAGATACATAGCTAGAAGTTAGAATTCCACACGGACTAATTTATTTAGTTAATTTAGTAAGGCACTAGGCGAAGCGCTTACGGGAAAAAAGGTGGCGGTTTGAGAGTGTGTTACCATGATAATAATAATTTGGGGGAATAGTAATCCGTACTCGTTCATCAGGCCGTGGACCACGCGGATAATCGCTCAATCGGCCTCGATCCTCTCAGGTACCCATTAGGCCATTGTTTAGGTATGGCTGACACATAGGAGGGCGCTTTTTGATTTGGGTAAAGACATTTATATTTAGCCAAACCTAGTCGCGTCCTCCTATTGTGTCAGCCATACCTCAAAAAGACCAATTTATACTTCTTGGTGTAGAGAGGCAATTGTAGTTAACTATCTTGCCCGAGGGCACAACTCACCGCTTTTCGAACCCACGCACCATCATACATAAGTCAAACACCGTAACCTCCGTTATTTAGTTGCAATAAACCGCTAATTCTTTTTGGCCGCATGCGCCCAACAGTATCGGCGTCAATGGCGGCTGCCAAGGATAGATATGTCTGCTGCCACCAATCGTATATGTACAGGGCCCAATTTCATAGCTGCTAAGCACAACAATTTGCCTAGCACAACAAAAGTCTGGCTCGGTATGGAGGTTACCAGCCAAAACTTCATGAGCTTTTCAAGCTAAGCAGAACCCAGATAAATATCAGTCACAAACAATATACTTCACCTATAAATGGGTACGTAACCCTTGTTTGGACAACTTAGAACTCTTATGCTAAGCAAATTATTATGCTTAGCAGATATGAAATTGGCCGCCCGTAAGTTCAATAAGGTTTGCAAGACCACCGACTTCACATTTTTGTTAATATCTGGGTATAATTATGAAGTTAATGTTCCGGCCAAAAACTGACTAAGGCCGTGTCCGAAACGGGTGTCTAGAGCTACGGCTATAGGTTTATTGTCTACGGCGGCCATTTTGTAGCGCTGTCCAAAATGCCGTCTAGAGCTACAGCTACGGCTACAACGTCACAAAAATCTATCCGTAAAAGAAGTTTTCTTGCTCATGCAAAACAAAATGGCGGCAGCACTAACGTTAATTTTGGAGCAAATTTTCTTTTATTTTTCAATGATAATGCATTGAATTAAAACTAACAGATCGACAAATACGTCAATATCATCAGGTATTCCGACCGGCTGTAAACAAACATTGCGTAACATTTAGCAGACGATAATTGTTGTAAATTCTTACATCGTAATTTTGCAAAGACTAATTCAAGCATCGCTTGGGGGCGCAATAACTAGCCGTAGGCTCTACCGTAGCCGCGTCCGAATTCCATTTGCCTTAGCGCCTACGTAGACGTAGCTGTAGCTGTAGACGTAGACCGTAGCTCTAGACACCCGTTTCGGACACGGCCTTACATATGTTTATGATCTATTCCTGAGCAGACATCCGGGAACCGAAGTCGAGTGTACACCCAGACAGACAAATGGATGCGCAAGAAACGTGTTAAGTAAGTTATTCTGACGTTTTCATTTCCACCTTGGCATATCTGTCTTTGAGAGATTCGGGTTTAGAAAATGGCACATTCCTCGCCATCATCTTTTTTAAATCTATATAACCCGGCGTGTGGATTGGATTTCCCGGTCTATGTCACTCGATCCGACTACCAATAACCGTCGTTAATAAGCGAGGCCTTTACGTCCTAATATACGTCACAAGCGTGCTAGTAATATATGACAAATCTTGCAGGTTATTGAAAAGAAGTATATGGCCGGATTAGAAGCACGTATTTTCTGAATGAACGCCATTGCTTCTCTCTGTATTTTCGAAACAAATACAGGATATATAAGGCAATCCTTTTGCTAGATGCCTACAATCATTATTTACTTTTAAATAAGTAAGATATTTCCTAATAATTCGGTAACGAGAAATTCATTGTCTGTCGTGCTCAATGCGTATGTGCCACCATCATTACCAGCACCCTTGTAACATGGCATTTTGACGTAAAAGCCTAGCTTAACCACGGTGGGTAGTTGGATCGGGTGCCAATGCCGGAATTCATGCGTTTATACAAACCCTAAAAAGCGAGAAATATTGGCATTGTCTTCTTTCTAGTTTGTAGCTAAGTCGGGTAGCTCAATCTACATTGTCTGATGAGGAACCTTTGGTTTGAGTGCCAGAAGAAAAAGCTCAGTTTAATCAAACAAGGTACACAACTCAAGCATTCCTTATATTATTGATGACCTGTTTTACCATTTGTATGGATGACCTTTATTCAGGCGATCTAAAGAGCGGAGAGCTGCCTGGATGCGATTGTCCGGTACCTTGCAACTACACCACATTCAGTAACACCTTGTCCACAGCATCTATACCCAGCCAGCGAACAGCTCAATTGCTAGTCGACCAGTTCAATGACCGCTTGAAGTACACTAATTCGAGTGGCGCTGGCAACGGGGGAGAAATTCCAGGATTACTGAATATTAGTTACATTGAGTAAGACCCATTAGCTACGTTTCTTTCCGACCACAAATCATTCCTAATTGTTGCACAACTTGCTCTTCCTGTGCCTTTCAACATATTTCTTTTTTTGTATACTAACAATAATTGTGTTCAGTTTGTTTGTTTTGTATTTAAAATTTAGGCTTTTGGGCGCTAACACAAAAAAAGAGATCTGATTTGTTTCTTGTCGGGCAGCAAATACATCGATATTGTATATTTTCCACGAACGTTAATTTCTAATGAAAATGTTGATGCTCGTGCAAATGTGGATTACTTTTGTATTGTTGAAAATGGCAACTTTAAAAAATATTTAAAAAATTGGGAAAATAGTGAGGTTATGGTTGTAAAAATAATAATAAAAGTTTGGCCAATAGTCACCCAATAAAATCATTCTGCCCAATATTAAACCAAGCAGTTTTAATCACTTCAGCTGGTCGCATTGTGTGTCATTTCTTTCCATTACGGGGAGTCGGGTTGGTGTAGCTGTTCTTTCCTCGCCTTCCACGACTATGACCCGGGTTCGAATCCGGCCTGGGCCAATATGTGGATTGGGTTTTCAGTCCCTGCCTGACTCCGTGGGTTTTTCCCCAGGATATTCTTCTGGGGTTTTCCTCCCACCTCTAAAACGGTAACTTCTTCACATTAATTGTTGAATGAAATAAAAAATTGTTAAAAACTCACTCACTCACTCTTTCCATTACAGGAACAATTGGATTGTGCTGGATGTGTTCTACGAGGACATCAACTTTCAGCTTTACGAGCAGTCAGAGGCAATCTCGCCGTCGGCGTTGATCAGTAAGTAGTAGTATGTGTAAGGCCTTGTGTGCCAAACGATCGTCAGTTAAAACCCTCGTCATCTTCCTGCCTTTAATTTAGACCAGCGCCAAGCATAGAGCTACTCAGATATTAGAACAATAAAGGCCTATATATACCGACATGTGCTAGGCGATACGTTAGTCACAGTTTAACAAGACACTGATGTTTAAGTGAGCAGTTGGCTTCTTTTGTGCAATGCGTAATTTGTATTAACGGCAAAAGGACAGCATAAATAGACTGTCAACTTGAAAAATGTGACCTGCTCATTTTATTTTTTTGAGATATTAGTATTTCCAGATTCCGGCACGAACGGGGTAAACAAAGCATGTGAGTAACGTTCGTCAGGGGTTTCCCATCAGCTGGACCCCAAAAACGATTCCCTACTGTCAAATCGGCTTTTTTCAATCATAACTTAATATAGCATAGCGCGACTTCACGCCGTTTTTCATGGGAGCAGGTCACAAATAATACCAATTATTATTATTATAATTTATATTGTAACTTAGAATTGAGGCGATATTTTATGCCAACGAAGTGAAATGCCAGTTTCTTTTACAGTGTATTTTAACTACACACCACACCTTAAAAATGTAAAGCTTAAAAACAAACAAAAACAATCAACAAACTGCACATTAGGAAAATACGGTGTTTGAGCATTAGATAGCAGCCAATTGTTACAAGTTTTTAATTAATACACACATAAACCACAAAGGAAACTAACTACGTAATTTTGAATACATTTCAAAGTGAACAAAGAAACTGGCAGGAAAATTTTAAAATATTTAAATTCATCTAAATTAGTTTTACAGAAAGTAATAATATAATGTGCTCAGAAGAAAGTTTAGTGCGATGTACGTGTATATATCCCGTTTCAGGTGACATCGGCGGTCAACTAGGGTTGTTTCTCGGCGCCAGTTTTATCACCTTGACAGAGATCCTATCCTACTTAGGCCGGAAACTGGGCCGAATCCTAGCCCTGAAAGATCCGAGAAAGGCTTCCACAAGCCCCGAGGTCGTCATGCCTTCAGTGCGAGAGACGGATATGTCCCTAACTGCTTAGAATCAGGCACCTGTTTTTCCTTTACTCAACAAAAACATACATATGAAGCACGATATGTGGCAGAGAAAACCCCCCTCTTTTGTGTTGACCATTGTGTTCCCGGAATCTCAGGAATTCCTTTTAGGTTTCAAGAGGGGATGGGTTAGGTTACAATAGTGTTAAGTGCGTATAAGGTATAGGGATAAGAGGGGGGTACCCCTCTGCCACATATCGTGCTGGGTATAAAAACATTAGCAAGGTGTTATGAAGATTAAAGGTAGGATACACCATTTGAAGATATCGAAAATTTTACTACCGAATTATTAAGAAATATCTTACTTATATTTGTAGGCATCCAGCAAAATGATTGCGCTAGATATTCTATAATTTTTGCGAAAAATAAAATTGTATTTAAAAAAAAAAAAACGATCGCTGGACCACTGCCCGACGCAGGTTGAAAACGAACGCCGTTTTTCTTGCTTCCTGGCATCCATGATTGTAAAACTTTGGACAGTGCCGTTAAACGGGATTTACACCACCACCCTCCAAATCCACCATTCATGATAATTCAAGCAATTACCAATAGTGTATCCTACCTTTAAGCTAAACCTGAACTCTTCTGACGGGTACCCGCCAATTGAAATGAGCAGCTAAAGTTTATGTTTGCCTGCGTGTTTCGTTCCCATGGGGCGTATTCGAAAACCCGTTCTCTTGTAATAAATAGACACGCCACGAACACGGTTCCTAATGACGAGAACCAACACGCGAACATGACTTTTACTTCCCGCTCAGTGGGGAGTGGATGAAGAACGTCAATAACAAAGATGGCAGACTTAGACCCCTCGGAAACACTGACCTCTACACCTGGGCCCAATTTCATAGCGCTGCTTATCAGTTAGCGGAAAAGTTGTGCTAACTTTAGCAGAAAAATTTGCTAACCTTAAGCGCTATTTCACGGCGTTTTTGTGCTAACGTTTGCGCGCGCATGGAGATTCTACTGTTACGTCACTGATTTAAGCAAATTTTCCCGCTAGGTTAAGCGTGCCTTTTGCTGCGCTTACTGCTTACGGTCCCCATGAAATAGACGGAGGCTCGGTTAGCAGAAAATCGTGTGCTTAGCAGCGCTATGAAATTGGGCCCAGGACGGACCATTGTCCATACTCTGCTGTGCTAACACTTGAAGTCGGCGCGAACTGGAAGTGCAACATGGCGGACCCGAGACGTCACTGCTGTGAGCCAATGAAATGTCCAGGTGTGGAGGTCAGTGGATTTATTCTGTACATTTTGTATTTTTAAACATTACGTAATACGTATCGTACCAACACCTGGACATTTCATTGGCTCACAGAGTCACGTCGAGGGTCCGCCATGTTGCACTTCTCCGCATGCCGACTTCAAAATGAAACAATGATGATCTGTCCATGTATAGAGGTCAGTGCTCGGAAACTTGTGTTAATTATGTGCATAAAATTGAAAGCAGTCATTCAGTGCAGGAGCAGTATATAAGTGATACGAAATAAAATTGAACGTAATCAATATTGTTAGTGTTCTTCCGCGACCACGTAAATTATTTTAGTAAAACCATACATTTTCTTTTCTTTCATTAGTATGAATTCAGGGCCGCCATCTTGAATTTTTGCCTACAAGAACGCCACACGCACTTGGGAGTTCGTAATCGGCAACCCCAAAAACATTGTTTTCGGGTGCTCGAGAACGGGGTTTCAAATACACCGATGATGTCGGGCAGTACGCTCCCACAACTACCAGTTCTACCACCCTGGTATTACAAAATTCATTGATCTTGCACATCTATGTTAATTATAAATACAATGTAGTCTGCATGTCTCACTGTATTTCAAGTTTATGTGGTTTTTTTTGTATACAGTGTCTGGGGTAATAACAGACTCAATTCGTCGCGGCTTAAGATTTGAAAACCGCAAACATTTTTTTTGCAAGCTGTTGGTGAACTGGTGAACACTGTTCTTCAAATCTATTCCACAGCAAGTATAAACTCTCCCAAAAGGGTTTTTACACACCATTTCCTAAACAATAGTGCAAAGTAATGCATAACTGAGTGAATGCAATTAAGGTATTCCTGGAAAGCATTTTGCTCCTACTTTATAGTAAAACATGATTAATAGCCATAAAATGCATATTTTTGTCAAACCATCTTATTCCTTCTTGGTGGTCAAACTAACCCTTATTGTCAGAATTGTCTGTTTTTTAGGGACACCCTGTACTATACAGGCATGCATGGTATTATGTATTTTGGAATAGCTTTATAATGTGAACTTTTGAGTAAAATATCAATATTTACAACACACCACTTAAAACAATGTTTAGAACATTACGAAAAATAGGTATAAATGAAACCTATATCAACATCCTTGAAGATAATTATATACACAGATGCTACTGCTAAAATCCACCTAGATAACGAAATATTAACTGAGATCAAGATATCCAGAGGTGTTCCACAGAGTTACCCATTGTCCCCCAAACTCTTCAATGCAACGCCTGAAGAAGTCTTCAAGAATGCAGAGATGAAAGAAGGAGGAATAAATATAGATGGAGAGTCACTGTCGAACCTCAGATTCGATGACGAAGTAGCCATATTCACAAACTCCACTGAAATTCTGGAAAGACAACTGAACAAGCTCCACCATGAATGAAAACGATTCGGTCTTAAAATACACAAAGGAAAGAAAAGAAAGAAAAACGATGTCAAAATTGAAAATGAAACCATAGAAAAAGTAAGTGAATACAGATATCTCGGTGAAACATTAAAATTGCAAGACACAACTAGAGAAGAAGTCTTGACAAGAATAAAGACAGGATGGGGACTGGTACAAAGAAATCTTCTGCGACAAAAAACTACCAACAACACTGAAGAAAAAAGTGATTGACCAATGTATACCCCCAACGATAACATATGGATGCCAAACCTGGTCAATCACCAAGGAAATATATAATAAACTGTCGACCACACCGCATGCAATGGAAAGAAAGATGCCAGGGATAACATTAAGGGATCGATACCCAACCAAAAAAATCAGAGAAAAAACAAAAGTAAAAGACATTGCCCAGTATGTCAACAAAATTCAATGGAAATGGGCGGGACACGTGGCAAGAATGACCGACAACAGATGGACCATAAGAACCACGGAATGGCAACCCAGAAAAGGAAAACGATCAAGGGGGCAGACCCCAAAAGAGATGAAGGGATGACATAACCAAATTAGTTGGGGGGACTTGGACAAGAACAGCAAAACAGAGAACAGCTTGGAAAAATCTGACAGAGGGCTACATCCTGCAGTGGATGGACGATGCCTAGATAGATATATAGATAGATACCACACCTCTTGCTTGTTCTTTATCCTCTTTGGCTGAAACGCGGTCACGTGACGTTCACTAATACTAGGCTAGTACATGCAATTTGAGTATAGTGCCCGATCGGGCACTATATACTCAACATTTTGACTAGTTAAAACGCCCTCTGCTGGCTGAAAAGGCTCATCGTCATGAAACGAAAAATGGCGGCTTCTGGCACGGACCACGGATCACGGACAAAGTTAGGCCGTGTCTGTAACGAGTGTCTAGAGCTACGGTCTACGTCTACAGCTACAGCTACAGCTACGTCTACGTAGGCGCTAAGGTAAATGGAATTCGGACGCGGCTATGGTAGAGCCTACGGCTAGTTATATGCGCCCCTAAGCGATTCTTGAATTAGTGTTTTAAAGAATTTACAACAATTATCGTATGCTAGATGTTACGCAATTTTTGTTTACAGCCGGTCGAAATACCTGATGATATTGACGTATTTGTCGGTCTGTTGGTTTCAATTCAATGCACTATTATTGAAAAATAAACGAAAATTTGCTCCAAAATTAACGTTAGTGCTGCCGCCATTTTGTTTTGCCTGAGCTAGACAACTTCTTTTATGGCTAGATTCTTGTGACGTTGTAGCCGTAGCTGTAGCTCTAAACGACATTTCGGTGACAGCGCTACAAAATAGCCGCCGTAGACAATAGACCTAGCCGTAGCTCTAGACACCCGTTTCGGACACGGTCTGACTCATACAATCATAGGTGTGTTTAAAAAACATTATGGGTTAATTCGGTTACTAGTACACGTCTGTGCGACCTTCGGGTCTGTAAGTGACCAGAAGAGGTCCTATTTCCCTCTTCTGGCCACTCACAGTTCCTCGGGGCTCATTAGACGTGCACTGATGACCTCGTTGCTAGCTCTATACTATTGATAACTCGAAGGCAGGTCCTGAACGCCCTTAGCCTCTTCCTTTGGTCGCGTCTTAGTAGGCTCGACCGCCTGTCGTCGCGAGCAGCTCATAATAAAGCGGAATGATTTACGGCCGAGGTAGTCCAATATCTCGGCCATTGTTATGAAGCTGGCCCCGATGAAAAGGCCCAACTGGCCACCAATATCACCTGTGTGAAACAAAAAGAGAAATCGTACGTCGTCCAGGTTCCAGACTGTACACGTTTGTAGTGTTTGCAGTAATACTCGGAATCGAATGCAGCAGCTACCCATTTTTTTTTATTTACACCATTGATTTTATGTTTATTGTGTTATTTTGGTAATATTTTGTGGTTGCTTTTCTGTGGGAAATGCATTTGTTTTCCCAAGGGTATAATTACTAGGTTCATCCAACTTACTGATTAAAGCGGATGGGCTGATTGCCTCGGATTGCACGTATTTCTCAAAGTTTAGAGACTCGTAGTAGACGTCCAGCAAGATCCAGTTTTCCCTGCAAATTATTTTAGCAGAAACAAAATTACGATATTAATGTTTGGCAGCTCTCGATTTCTGTTGCTTGATATAAACTTGGAGAAACTGCCCAGCATTTTATTTATTTCATGTGATCATAAATACACATTGTACATACATAAATACGCCGGTATCCGCCGTAAAAGTCCAGGACTACTGAATATTCGAAACTGAAATCGAAAGCGCCGTAAAGTGGCGCCTCTGCGGCGCACTGTGCAGCCAGTGCCAGGAACACCGGGGCAAACCCCTCCTCTTAGCGATAAGTGTTACTGGGTTCGTTTACGTGCAGTACACAACATACGAGACATGCAGCTTTACGTCCCATTCGAAGGACAAAGCCACAGTGGTTAAGTGCCTTGCTTAGGGACACACGTGTCAAGACCAGAATTCGTGCATGGAAACAGTACAATACGCGCCTAGATATAAGGAGCTGTGCAAACGGTCCACCCACAACCCACCCTTTCGGCTTTGCTACGAATGCCCGAGCGAATGAGCTTGACTAATTGTGTCGTTAGCGGGCGCACTGCGTAAACAGAATACGCGACATACAAGTTGAAAATATTAACCAGTTCGCGCCGGATGACGTATATAAACTCAAAACGGATGACGCATAAACACGCCAAGTTCAATTTCGGAAATGTCTGTCAGCAGCGAGCAAAGCCGGAAGTGCGTGTGTGTGCTTCCAGGCACTATCGACCTGAACCCGCTTTGGATTGCGTTTTGTTAAAAATAATCCCGCCCCTCGGCTCGGTGATGTAAAAATAATCCCGGCGCGAACTGGTTTTAAACGCATTGGCAAAGACTAAGTGAGCTCAGGCCACGAAGCGTCTTCACGCAAGCCGCGCCGTGGGAAAAATCATTGCTCTTTAAGTTTAAAGGCCCTATACATTTTTTAAATCTCGAAATCTGGATTAACCTGATGTATTTTTCATACTGGTCATCTGTGTAAATAATGTCATCTCGTCCGTAGGCAAACCACAGATCCGACCTCACATTGTGGTTGGGCAGAGCCGCCGTAGACAGGCGGGTTCGGAACTCGCTGTAGTTGCAGGGTAGAGGACAGGGGCATCCCTTTATCTCGCCCGTTTTCAACTGAGCTACACGAGGGAACAAAACACCAATCTCCATATAAATTAGATAAGCATTTGAATGTTAGAAGTGAAGTAATCGTCCGCCATATAACCACTCCAAGAACGATAGATTTGTGAAGAAATATATCTGAATATGTACACTTTTTCCTACAACAAAATATATATTTATATTTTTCATTTTCTTTTAATAGCAATGAAATATATTTTTATATAAAACTTGTGTTTAGAAGAAAAACAACACCACATTATGTTTACTTTCAAATTACTCTATTTTGTAATAATTTTGTAAAATGGGAGTGGTTGGCCGGATCGGAATCGGTGAGTAGCTTCACTATTTTGTAAAGCTGGAAATTATTGATCTTCTTATAGACTTCGGGACCTACATGGAGATCAATAGAACAGACTCAGTAAAATGTAATTAAACTAATTAGATATAACTGCCAAGTGGTCGTTTCGTGCGTAGCTAACATGGTCCGAATTTTAGCAACCCATGCATTGAACGGTTAACCTATATATATACATCTCTGATGGGGAAGGGGGGGGGGGGGGTGTACCAATATTCGTTGAACGACCAGAATATAAATGTATGAGAAAACACTTGCCGCTTTGCATTTTAAGTTCCTTAATGAGTATAGTTTATGCAAAGAAACGAGGCCGTATTGAAGTCATACTTAAAACTGGTGTGGCGCAATCCTTGACTTGTTGAGGGGAACACTCTTTATCGTCGCCAGGATGTCTGTAATGTCAACAATATAAGTTTAATGAACAACCAACAAATATGTGACCCAGCACGAGTAAATGAGACACTTTGAGGCAAATATGAAAATTGAGATTTTGATTTCATCATTTAAAGCTAAACAAGCTTTAAATGATGAAATCAAAATCTCAATTTTTATTTTTGCCTCAAAGTGTCTCATTTACTCGTGCTGGGTCACATATGGTGAAGATCTATACTCCTTGAAAAGCAATTTTTTTAAGCAAATTTTAGAGAGTCTGCGTTTGGTCGCACATGCCTTTTTTGTATTTACTCCATGATACTGCCGACGCTTAGACCCACTAACTAGGGCCCTAGAATTTTTGATTTAACTTGTCATACTAGGGCCCCACCGAGAATAAAATACAGGATGCTAAATTTCTTAGTACATGCAGCTCGAAAAAGTCGCCTAAACGACGACAATACTTAACAAAATTCCACAAAATCACTTAAATCGCCTTCCATAAGAAGTGTCCAAGATCAACTTCCGGGGCTTCAGTGGTACTCACGATAAATTATCTTGACCTGCAAATCAAGAAAATTCGACACTTTTGCTTGCCATCTTAAAAATGAAACGAAATTCTGATGCATAATAATATGGTGGCCCTGAAAGATAATAATCGATGGTGAATATTCGTGCGATGTCGTGAATATTTACGAGTTACGACTGCTCGTAAAAAAAATTGTGTCGTCGGGATTTGTTCACGACTATTAAATATTTCTATTAAAAAATTTATGACAAAATATTCAGGACCGATTTTGTCCCTTCAGGGCCATCGTATGCGTCAGACTTTGGTTTCATTTTAAAGATGAAGAGCAACAGTGCACACTACTTTGAATACCGTTTTAGAATTTCCTTGATTTGCAGGTCAAAAATTGGTCGTGAGTACCACCTAAGCCCCGGAAGCTGATCTTCGACTCTTATGGAAGGCGATTTAGACGATTTTGAGGTATTTCGTTATTAAGCATTGTCGTGGTGCTGGCGACGTTTTTTGAGCTGCATGTAAGATTTAGCATCCTGTGTTTTATTCACGGTGGGGCCCTATGACGACAAGCTAAATCCAAAATTCGAAAAAAAGGAGTTCTAGGACCCAGTTAGTGGGTCTAGCCGACGCTGTCATTTTATTTGACGCCGTTTTTAATACATTATTAGTACTCATCGATACCGAAAATATTGTTTCCCCATAAAAAATCAATGACATTACTAGAATTTTAAATCATAAAAATCGGACTAATCAAACTGAAAAAATAAACTCCATTGTATTAGAGATGTTGTTCGCCTGTTATTCAAATATGTTTCCTTTTTTCTCTTTTTAAATTTTCTATCAAAATGGTTTTATTTTACTCGAATTTCAAGTTTGTTTGACATTTCTGTATTGCGACAAAGCAGTAGTCTGATGAACATTAAAGGATTAGAACTGTGACTGTGGCTCCAAGATATTGGTTTTTCTCTTGCTTCTTTCTATAATACTTAGCATAAACATTTTTCCACCAAGTATGAAATCCTCACCTCTAATCAATTTGATTAGTCCGATTTCCATCAAATAAAACTCTTTTGAAAGATTACAGTATGCCAAAGTTGCTTATTGAAACGACGAACCTCATGTCAGTGATTTTAATGGTGACACCATTAACAGAGTTTTGGGCATCGATGGGTACTAATCATTGTAGGACGGCCTGTACCAATCCTTTGCCGCCGCTGCTAGGATTGTGATTACCTGACGAGTCTGCACTTGCATTCCTCAACGATCTTCTTGGCACGACACTCGATAGCACAGCCGGGGCGCGTGTAGTTGTCATAATATGTCAGAGCCATCTGCTTGTCGCAATTTCCCCACGGCTCTTCGAGGTTATTATACTACACACACAAAAATTCGACAAGTCGACAAACGACAATTGCCACAAAACGGCCAGTACTCTAAGGTGCATCACGCTGCCCTCAGATATTTTTTAAAGCAGTGAAGTGAAGCAGAATTAAACTTTCGGAACACGTTTCAGTTAAAACCCATTCTTCATGCACGTTCGTTTTTAACGAAAGTTGGGGCATAAACATGGAAAAATGGATCTAGAACTTAGGATTATCACTCGAAACGTCCGCGGAATAGACCGTGTTTGTCTGGCGCGCAAAGGTCACAATTGAACATCCGGGACAAATCATCGAGACATTGGCTATAGAACTTTAACGTGTGGTCGATTTTGTTTTCTATATATGAACCATGAAACCGCGGATGAGAAATTTGAACTTGATTTGGCAATATAAAAAAACATGCACGACTGTCTAAATTATTAAAGAAAAGCAGAAAAAACTTTTGACCTGAGCGTTGTAAGTTGTAACGTGATTGGCTTATTGCAGGAGCGGTTCTATGCTTTTTAGAAAAAAACTGGCACGTAAACGAGAACAATGGAATGGCGTACGTGTGACGTAACTATAATTGTTCTCTCTCCCTTTTACTTATTTAATATAGGGCCTATAGTTCACATATTGTAAAATAAGTAACAAGAACAGCGTCAAAACAAAGTATTTCAAGAAAATCACTCGCTTTACACGTTGAAGTTCCTATTCGATGTGCCCAGAAATTCGGTTTCTCGTAAAGTCTCGTACGTTCTCGAGGTCAACTTTAAGCTCTATTGACAATAGTATTGTTGAAAAGACCAACCTGTACTGCGCGTACACCAACAAACGCATGCACACCAGGAGCTATCGCAAGCCCTTCCTCGTCGACAGAGGGCGGCGTTTCTTGGTCATGTACCAAAATCTTCAGTCCCGCTTCTACATTGCCCCCGTCAGCTATTTCAGTGTATTCACTCTGAAAATGGATCAGGAAACGAGAAAATAAAAGATAAATAAATGCATTGCCATCATAGTTGGGCAAATGTTTGCGTGGACTGTTTGCAGGGTTGTATTCGAGTCTCTGAAAGTCTTTTGTCTCTAAAAGTCTTTTCACAAGTTCAGTCACGAGTCCAGTCACAAGTCCAGTCACAAGTCCAGTCACAAGTCCAGTCACAAGTCAAGTCACAAGTCCAGTCACAAGTCCAATCACAAGTCCAGTCACAAGTCCTTTCTTAACGTCAGTTGCAAGTAACTGGTTGAAAAATCTCAAAGAAATACTTTTGTTAAAAGTTCAATTGGAATAGCTAGTGACTTAACTTGTGACTGAATGACTTGCATTATAGATAATTGTTTTCCTAATAGGACCCACCTGTTGAATGTCAATGATCATTTTCAGGCCGTTGCCGCTACCGGGTTGAATCTGGTTTAAGATGTCGACTCTATTTCCGTCCTTATCTTTGCCAGAATTGAAGGTCCAGCAATTCCCGAATGACGTAAACTCGTGGGTGAAATTCTTTGAAGGGAAAGAAATAAAATAAAGGTAATATTGGTTTTACAAACCTCGAGGGGTTTGTGCCCCCCATGCATCACAGCCGGAATAGCATTTTAAATAGTGTAATTGCAAGGCAATGCAGTTAGCTCTTTTGGCTTATAGGCACGGGGAATCTTCATATTAAAACAAAAGCGAGGCTACACGTACACAGTAAACGAATGATCTTTGCCCTGGTCAATGAAAAACCTATCCCATTGCCTGAAGCTTGTCTTTTTTCAGCAACAATGCGAGTCTTTTGCCGAAATAAAACGTCACAGAAAGCTTCAATCAGGGGAACAAAGACAACAAACGACGCGAAAATGTCATTAACTTTAATATATGTAGTTTGGTTCCCTGACATGACAATTCCCCGGCGACCTGACGTCTATAACGTTTAGGCCACGTAGCCGCCGCCGATAAAAACAAATCATGACGCACTGCAGGCAGCACGTAGACGATTTTCCCTCTGTTATTCAAATGTGTCTGGCGGTATTCACACGAATCGTGTTTTGCATAACATTTTGGTTGAGGAGTGACGTCGCAGGTCATATCCCCTTTGAATGTAACCTTTGGTGTCACTAAAACATGGTGCGTGTGCATTACGCCGGGCACACAAAAAACATATATAATCAGAGGGCACATTGTCTATTTTCTTAGACGCAGAACCATGTGAGTTTAAATAGTGATATTGGGAATTTCGGCTGAATGTTGAATTTTCCAGGACGAGGCAAGATTAAACGCAAAAACAAAAAGTTTTCTGGATCTACGGGTATTTACCTAACCATACTCGCGGACACATTCAACCATTGCGAACGAAACCGATAATATCTGATTGTTAATAGAACCGTGTTCAGAAAAATTCGGATGTTTTTGAAACGGAAGAAATTGCTCCCGTGTTGGTCACGTGACATTGCTGGCTTCCTGGCACAAAGCCGTATCCGCAATGAGCTTACAGCTACGACTTCGGCTACGGATACGGCTATTGTCCCTGCATAAATAGTTGTAGGCCTAAGGACGAACACTATTATACACACAAAGAGTTTCGGCCTAGGTTTCATCAGAAAAGATCAGAATGTTTTGGTCTGGGACCAGACTAACTTACCTGCTCATCGCAACCGTTTTTCTTGCCACGCCATTCGCAGTTCACCAGCGTGTACTCGTCCAGTTGAAAGCCCGTACGCAGGGTGACCTCTGTATAGCTGAAGTTGTCGGGTAAGGGCGCCTCAGTGGGTTCCTCCTCGTCATCGTAAGAGTCGTAGTCGTAGTCGCTATATTCCAGGAGTACTTTCAGATTGGCCCTGTCTGCTTTAGTCATTGCCGAAGAACGGTATCTGAGATTGTGGGTGATAGATTTTTGCACTAAAGTTCGTAAGAAAACTGTCAAATTCGTTTTAGATTGTACGAATTTCAGCAATTTTGATCATGGGGCCAATTCTTTGATTCTTATTCATTTTCAGGGCGTTTCAGATTTATTTGCAAACTCAGCCAATCTTCATTCAATTCGCCACACCTTTATATAATGAGGTTTGTGGCTTCGGTTTACTTTCCTTTCCGTTATGTGCAATCAATCTAGCACTTTGCACATTAAAAATATTGTAATTACATACACAACAGCAAAATAATTACATGCTCTTGTGAATTATAATCCTGTTCGAGTGAATTGTTAAATTTAATGGATGACGCAAAAGTATACATGTACTTTAGAATATATATTGGCTACTTATAAAACAAATATATAAGAGAATGACGCAGCATATATATATTAAGCAGCATTCAAATTCCAAACGGAAACCGAATATGACGCCGCTATCAAATGCGCATCGCTTATTTACCGGAATTGAACGGGAATACATTTTACTCGGCACCTGACGTGATGACCTAAAAGTCATATATCTGCATTGAAGTGTTTGCAATGAAGAAGACCCTTGCCATCTTCACTGCCATCTTTTTCTCTAACTTTTGCCTTAAAGTTAATCATCCGTCCATCGTTATACACGACTGTACCGCACACCCATACCAACGATTGGTGTGGGTTTTTTTTATAAAATAATCTTAATACCAACTATGCTTTTGTCGGTTCGTCAGCCCACAATTGTCATTTGCAGAGTCAGTGATTGGCGCTAGTTGGGTGGTCAGCATTTTGTCGGATGTTCGAAATCTGTTTTTATTAATAACACGAGCAATATTTTGTTCATGTAAATGAAATGAAACTTGTTCAGTATAAAAAGCAGAGATTAGTGCCCCAGCCACACACATTATGCAATCATCAATCCTCGTAACGGGAGATTGCTTGCAGTATACTGATCCAGATCCAGATCGCAATGAATCCTGATTATTGAAAAATTGTGAAATATGACCCGTCAAGTTGTGTAGGTTTGAACAACGGAAATAGAAACGCAGCCAATACTAATAACTGTCGACCCGAACTTTTCCATATCGTTTAGATCACACAAGGAGCCGTTGAAGCTGGTGCAGATATGGGAACGCGTAATTGCTTCGGTTTTCTTGTGGTTGGGTGCACCTGTGGTGTTTTAAGCACCAACAAATTAATGTGCCATTGGGCTCCCAGCAGAGATGATACATTTGGATTAAGGAAGTTCCTATTAAAACAAAATGTCCAGAGCTCGGTGTCTACGACTGACTTATCTTGGGAGTGTGGCATATGGCCATGTTCACACAGCGTTTTAGCTAAAACGGTTTTAGCTAAAACGATAGATCACCACGGGTTGTCGGTCGTAAAACTAAAACACCGAGCGTTCAGTCACCGTTTTAAGTATAGCGAGTTTTAACTTCATAGCGTTTAACTCTGTCTGGGGTCACGTAGAACTTTCGCTCATTTACATATTTCGCGCGCTACATAATTCGTGTGCCCGAATTATTGTAAAAGCATGAAACATGCCGCGGTAGAACATTTTGCAGAAACACGCTACGCTGTATCGCTCAAGGACGAGCGTTACTACCTCGAAATAAAAACATTAAAACACAAAACACAAACACAGAAAAGGGTGACCATGATCTGAGAATTAAACTGCAGGAAATGACTTTCTTCATCGATGTTTGTTTGCCAGGCATTTTTACGTCTTACGATGTCCAATTCGACCAGTTCGTGTAACGATAAAATGCATGCGTGTCGGCCATGGACTGGTTCCGGTCCTTAACTTTGTCTAGTGGAGCGTGCGTCGGGAACCATTCCAAAAATGCTGCATGTATTCGTGCTTGCATGGGGCGAGCACGTGGCTTCTGGCACCCGTACCCATATCACCGTACCGCACCGTATAGACCATGGGACGAGTGCGATTATTGTGTTCGTTCGTGATCCCCATTTTGGTACAAAATGAAAACGTCAAAGTTTATTCAAGTTGTTGTTGCTAAATACAAAAATGTCTGTTCAGTTTTGCAAAAGTGGCACTTTTGGTGTATTTTTTGCAAAAATATGGACCGATTTTTATTTTTTTTACAAAACTTGCCGTTACTTGAACCTAGGCTTTGGCCCGTGTTTGGCTCCAGCGTTATTACCAAACTGCATAATTGAAGCCAAAACTGAAACACAGTTTCATTTAAAAAAAATGGCACTCACGTGACTAAACCTAAATTGTGACTAATCGGAAATACTGTGTTATGAGTCTCTGTCGGCATCCAATCAGCGCTCTCGTTACGCACAGTTTCTGACCCGGTGTACCAACATGGCGGCTTCTAAAGACGACGCCGAGTCTTTATTTACGTGCATTTTGCACTGTGATTCTGAAGCCAAAGGCAGGGTTTTACCTTTTTCTATTCAAAGCTGGTCTCGCCCTTCTCGAGTTTGCTGACAAATGGAAGAGTTTGAAGGGAAAACAGTCAGATATAGCGACTGAGATAATTTCTGGTTAAACATGACTTCGCGTTGCATAGTCAGAGAGCGGATGTGTTACTAGCAATATCATCGGAAGTCACTATAAACTAACCAGTGTAGCGGTTCTTGTTGTATTTTTCAAGAAACTTATGTATCCTAACCCGGTTTTCCCTTCAGCCTTGTTCAATGATTAAAATAACCCATAAGAACATTGTTGAAGAAAAAACAAACGTTAATGAGTCGGATTCGAACCGCAGACCTTTCGATCTATAGTTCTTCTCTTTACCAACTATGCTATTGGCGAGTTGGTTGAGGAAGCCGTTCTTTATAATTCTTTATAGTTCTTTAACGTATATGAGTTGTCATTGCTCTTTCTCATGAATATACATTCACGCACCACCCAGCTCCTGAAAAGAAATAACGCGAACCGCTACACCGGTTAGTATTAAGTGTCTTCCAATAGCATCGGCAGGCAGACCACCGAAACATGTTGGATTTCATCGATCTTGCTACGCCCGGTTTACGGACATCAATAAGATAGAGCAAATTAAGTCACAGCTGTCGAAGAGAAACGACAAAGGGAAATCTGTTAAACCGGTAGGTGTTGTAGTAACGTTCAGGCCTAGCCCATATTCGTTGTCTGTTGTCTTCATGTTGTCGAATGAATGCGCATGATCCTGCCTCCACTTTAGCACTTTAGACTTCGTTCAGGCTAGGGCGAAGTTTATAACACCTCAGTGTTTGTTTGTGGTTCCGAAAAGGATTCTGATGCTCTTAAATGACATTTACGACAACAGGCCATATTCTCTTAACTATGATATTGGCCTTATATACGGGGCCACACATTCGAACACGCTTTATGTTATTATAGTTTTGTACCTCTTTCTTTTGTCATTGTACGTTATGGGATGGATGTGTTGTCGGTGCTGTGCAAGTTGTTGGGGGTCATACTAATAACCGACAACACGCACAGCACCGACAACACTTCAAAAACATATTTGATATTGACAAAAGAACTGTAATAATACAATACAATACAAAGTCAAAAGATTGTCATTCAACTCGAGGTTGCAATTCATTTTTTTAAATGGATATCTTTTTTCACGCGAATGTTTTTCTATATCCAGCATGAACGTTGGCAGCTATTTTCCTTCTGTCTGCCATTTGACATTATGCATGAGTCGATAAGATGTGGTTGTAGCTGCTACCATAGACTCGTGCATAATTTAAAGCCGCAGCCAAGTAAATCGGACACAGCCTACAGCAACTCCGCGTGCTAATTTAATAAATGAAATTGTTGGATTCACGACAACTTAGCTACACATACACGTAGCTCGTCAAATCTTGTTTATGTCAAATTACGTGTACTTACATTTAGCCAGCTCTGGCTAAGTACATGTATACACCTATTTGTATACCCTTTTTATCAAGGGGGGGTGGGTGTGTTTGAGAAAACAGGTGTGAGCAATTTTTTGTTTGTACAAGGTTATAAATAAGACCATACCGGTATCTCAGGAAAATGCATTGTACGGCAAGTTTGCATTTCAAATCGTATTCAAATTTTATTTCAATAATTTTTTTTGTGGGGGGGGGGGGGGGGGGGGGGGTGGGAAGCGTGTGCATTTTTGGCTCCATATTTTTGTGTAGAACATTTTAAAAAAATTAAAAATAGCGACAAGTGACAAACTAAATTTCTTTTCTTGTAACAAGTCATTTCAAAATTCCATCATTGATTGTATTTTTGCCTTCTTTTTTCTCTCTAGATTTAACCTTATATGCAGTTGCTAATCAGGAGTCGAGCAGTGAAAATGACAGACCTCAAAAGAAGACTTGTGGTTACTCAGATCCAGTGCCAGCCTACTATCTAAGCCCCAACGTTAGAAGCATATCGTACCGGCTATGTGCATTATCTGCCCAAAATCGCATGGGTTGTGAATATTGTAACATTAACGTGCTCACTTCAGTGATTTTGTGATTGTTATAATTCCTAATTTTAGAGGGAAAAGCTGAGATAATTATTCTCAAACTGGTTTTTGTGTACTAAATGACTAAATATTTAAGACAAGTCAGGAGCATATTTCTGACACTTTTCACTCAGTTAACTTCCAATATCCCTGTTCCAATGAGGGCAACTATTTTCAAGGCTCTTTCTAATTGAAAAGTGTAACCTAGTTGAAACTTATTAGAGCTACATACTGAAATATCCATGATGGAGTATGAATATCCCTCTTACTGAGAAAAGATGGTACTCAAATCGGCATTTACACAAATTTAAATGTAATTATTATTTGCAAATGGTGCATACAATTCACCTTTTCTGTAATTTTAAATGTTATTACAACCATGACTTTAATCACAAACAATTCAGCTTCCCAGTAATGTTACAGGTCCAGTGTAAAATAAAACTGTAGGGTTGGGGCGGGCACTGTCATTCGTGGACCACAGCAATCAAAACGTGGGTACAGGGCCACAAATTGTGAACATTTTTTTGTTAATTCTCAATATTCATGTGATTCTATTTATTTTAATGTCACTTTGCAAGTTTGTTCCATAAAAAAAAATATGAGTGAGTACTGAAGTTTATGTACTAGTGATGACAAGAATAAAATGACAAACAATAAATATTGTGTGGATCTTATCTTTTGATGTATTTCATTATTATGTATTTCATTACAAGCTCGCCTTGCATGAAACTTATTAAAATTCCCCTTCAAACAAAACACTGAGCTGACTGACCCCCCCTCCCCCCCAAAAATGGATAAAAAATATTGCAGATTGAAATTGAATATAAGCCATTTTATTTATCAATCAATTATCTAATAACACACTTGGGATCCATCTGGGCACCCATCAAGAGTGATTTACATTTAATATATTTCTGTGACGTCATACTATTGTTGAAACTAGATTATTTTTAAGAATGTACACTTTACTGTAGATCAAGTTACGAATCTACTCGTGGCTGTAGATTCTCAGTATAGTTTTTTTTTATACAAAACAATCGCTTACAACAAACGTTTAAAAGGTATAGAGTATATACTTTTTGCGACTATCTAAAAAATCATAAACCAACAAAATTATTGTTCCAAAGATTATTTGAAGTAAATATGTTAATGCCTCTAAACTCCCTGTGGAATTATTAATTCTGGCATGCTGTCATATTAAAGGAAATAATAACAGAAGTCCAAAAGTGTGTGTGTCAGAGACGCATTTATTGCCATTAAGTATTGGTTGAAAATCAAAATCTTGGAATATTATTTCTTCAGAAAATGCAGCATTCACAGAGCCAAAACTTTGTCGTGATAGTTGTCAAGTGTCTTTCTTTAGTTTGTGAGAACTTTGCTGCTTTAAATGATAAAAATACACAACTGACAAATAGTATATTATAGCTTCAACATACATTTTTCACTTTTTTGTAAACGTAACTTTCCTACAGAGAGAAATTAGAAAATATTCACAAAACTAATGCTACAGGAAAACCTCGCAATATAAAGTTTAGTTAGTAAATGGTCATTTTATACATCAACAAAATAAACCACTCAATTTCCTGTACATTTCCTGAATATTTTCTGAACTATAAAATAAAAATTTAAAAAATGGAAATGGATTTTATTTGGGCACATTTACATTTACCGTTATATGTATTCCACTGCCGTCTGCACGAGTGGTTACAGGTCTCTCAAAGCTGGTGCTTCCTGATGCACCAAGGGCAACATCGGTGTCTTTGGAGCTCTCTGTCTGACGCTTCGTGGAGGCAAGAGCATGGCTGATGGCTTGTCGTTGGTCATCCGTCGTCCGTTTGTAATAGCGGACAGCAGAAGAGCGATGACCAGTGGTCTCACAGATTAGCTGCTCGTCGAAGTTCTGCTGATACAAACGGGATGCAGCCGTAGCACGAAGGGAGTGATTAGTGTAGTAACCATGCAATCCTGCTTGATCACATAGGCGTCGAACAGTTTGGGAAAGCTGGTGAATTCCTTGTGGCCGACAGGTGTACCATACATCACCATGGGGCTTTGCAAGAGGACGAAGATAGAAAGCTGGACTACATTTCGCTGATGTCGGCCTATGGCGTATATACTCCTCGTAGAGACGTACTACGCATCTGTCTGGATTCGAGGTGTTTTCGTATGCATCCACTTTCTTAGGCATGATCTTCCGATGTAGCAATTCACCTTGAAGGCTCTTAGACACATCTTCCGTGTATCTGAGAAACCGCTTGCCATCGGTGGTTGTCTGAAGGTGCATCTGCGAGTTTGTGTAACGCAGGTTTCGATGTTCTTCCCCAGCCCTCAGAGCAAAATGATTTCCAAATAGGTACAAAATAGTATCCACTAACTGCTGTGCTGTATTGGTCCCAAGAATCTTCTTGTCCCACATGACATTCTCATCTTCCACACTGATTACTTCTGCCTTGCGGTGTTTCACTCTGTGTCCTGCAGCAGAAAGTTCTTTCATCTGGTTGTCAAGTGTATTTCTCAAAGAAGAAAATGCTTCGTCGTAAAGAAACCGATATTCCTTGCCTGCATCGCCATATACAGCTGAATACATATCACCATCTCATAGAGAGTTTCACTGGAATACTCCTCTCCGTTGACCTTACGCACCTCCAAGGTGAAACGGGTGAGACAGTAACACAGTTCATCGGTTGTCATTTCAAGGAGCTCACTCCGTATAGCGCTCAAGTTCAAGTCAGGATTCAGTATTGCTCGTTCATTCCTCTGAATTTTCCACTCGTTAAATGCGCGAACTGCCCAGGCACATTTCTTTTCCGTTGAATCCGAATATCTTAAAATGGAAAGGAAAAAAAACGGTAGAAAATGTTATAACGTAAAACATCAGAAAGGGCGATTTGTTTGTTTCTTTATATACCTAGCACGATATACGGCAGAGGGGTGCCCCTCGTCTCACTCTACTTTATACATACTCTACATTGATGTTACCTAACACCCCCCCCCCCCATTAAAGCCTAAAAAGAATTAATGAGATTCAGGGAACACAATGACAACACAAAGGAGGGGGCTGGGGGTTCCCTCTGCCACATATCATGATTCACGTTTCTTGACATTGACACTAGTCACTAGTCCTCATATTTTTAGGTGATTTGGCATGGCTATAAAACCATTTTTCTTATTTGCTAGTTTAGATATTAAACAAGAGTTATAAAGCCACTAAGATAAAAGAATTACAACCTACCTTTTTGTAGATTTGCGGACAACCTCAATATCACCCATGGGAGGTTTGATTGGTTGCATTCGTTTGCAGTTGTTTTAATATATCCCAGATTTTTACTTGCTGGTGCTGGTACATCTTCGTCAGATATCTCCGAGAAATAAATCGATTTATTATAGCCACACGTTTTTTTTCCCACCACTTGGTTGTCATTTTGTAGTGTCGACAGGAATTTAGCTGTAGCAGTACTGTCGGAATCACTGGATGAGCTAGGTCTAAAACTACTCTGAGTAAGAGGTATACTGTTCGAGCTGTCGCTGTCAGACATTGTGAAACCTCTGACTCCCATGCACTACGTACGTACTCCAAGTCAAATATGGCAGCGCGAAAGCCTTTTACCTTGGTTTTTATACCCGCGTTCATGTAGTAACAAAGCCCTGAATTGGTGATTATATAATGCTTGTTGCTTAAGGTTCATTCACAAACGCACTGTAAGCTTGACAACAATAAGATCTACACCCATATGCAGGGCGCATTTGAATAAACCTTTGTTCTTTTCAAAAATTAGGTTTTAGGAATGTACAGTCAGAGTCTTTGTCAACTTAATGTACAGCCAAGAGTAGATTAAGTTACGAATCGACTCTTGGTTGTACATTAAGTTGACAAAGACTGTAGATTAAGTTAACAAAGACTCTGACTATACGTACTTTAATTCACAAAGCACTAAGTTTGATAACAATAAGATCTACACTTATTTAAAAACGTGGCGATCGGGTGACGCCAGGGGTGATTTGAATAAACCTTTGTTGTAAACAAAAATAGATTAAGTCAGAGAATAGACTCGGAACTGTAGATTCGTGCAAACAATGTACTCGGCTTCGCCTCGTACATTCTTTGCACGAATCTACAGTCCTCGTACATTCTCCTTGACTTAAACGGTGGTAATAGTTCATGTTTGTCACTGGCAACTTGTTCCTGTCATGTACGTGTACATGCTCTATGAGGCGAGTTGGCTTGAGTCAAGTATGGGGCGAACTGGCTTTGGGGCGAATTTGTTATGAAAACAAGGCGAGAAAAACCAACTCGCCCCGTGTTATTTTCGCCCCATCAAATTTGTAACGTGAAATAACTCTCCAACGTGCCACTTTTGCAAAAATGAACACCCCAAATGTTGTTAGGTATGCCCTAAAGATCAATTTATGAAAGTGTTATCATGTACCAAGTTGGGGATCACGAAAATGTCTTTCTGAAAAGATTTTGTGACTTCGTCCCATGGTCTAGTACCAGCACGCAAAGCCTTGTTGATTTATTGGGGCAAAAACAGCGGAGTTAAAGTTTTGCTTCCGAAAATAGAAATTGTAAGTAATTAAACGAAATACACAGACAGCAGAAATATAACAAGCGTTTTAACATTACAAAAAGTGCACGGCTGACGTATTGAAGCTTGGGCCGTTGTAATTAAAAATCGGCCGCATTATTTCAAACACGGCCTACACGGCTGGCTGGCCCGCGTGGGTATGCGGCGTGTGGCTACACATAACATGCTAGCTGCCGGAGCATGTAAACAACCGTGCTTGTTTACACCAAAAGCGCGCCAAAAAAAGAGCTTACGCAACACCAGGTCAACTGCGGCGGCTAAAACAGGAAGTGTTTTAGCTAAATCCGTTCACACACCGTACTAAAAAGATAAAACGGTCAGAGTTTTAGCTAGACCCTCCCTCCGAGGTGTTTTAAATCACCGTATTAGCGGCGAGATAAAACCGATTCTGTTGAAACTAAAACCGTTCACACATCGTTTTAGCTAAAACTTTTAACCAAATCGAGTTCAACTAGTGTTTTAAGCGAATTTAAAACGGTGTGTGAACGCACCCTTACGGTTTGTGACAAGTGATCAGAGCGTCAAGGGGTTCAAACTCTGCCATCGGTACAAATTAAGGTAGGCCTATATATTTTCGTTGGGCAAGACACTTTAACCTATACTTGCCTCTCGCGGCCTCAGGGTAGACAGAAAAGTAGACCATCTAGAACGAGGTGCGTATAAGCCCTTACTTGCAAAAATGTCCATTGGCTTTGTATGTGTATCAATACAAAGCCAATGCAATTCGTACATGGGCTGGCTTTACGTCCTTTCCGTCTACCCTGCTTCATCACTCTCTCCACCCAAGAGTATAGGTATTATACCGGCAGCCCGCGGACATTTGGTTAGATGAACTAGGTACCAATATCTGACTATGGGAGTGTGTAGGGGGTCACCTGAAATGAATGGAAATGAGAGTCTGCCGGGTACCACCAGCTGCATGCACCCCTGGGGGACCCCCAAAGTGGTCAAAAACTGGGTACTAAATAGTTGAGCGAGGTACCACTAAAAAATGATGCCAAATGAACAAGTTGAGTTCGTAGAGTACAAATTGGGTTACGACAAACGAAAAGACCGCTGCACTACGCGTACCAGACACCCCAAACCTGGACCCTCTACGTCATTTTCTGTGGCTATTTTTAGAAAAAAAGGGGGCAAAAAGTGAAAACCGCTATATATTCACGCAAAAATTAACACCAGTTACTGTTTTCTAGTCCCTAACGGTGAGTTGAATCTGAGAAAATATCCACAATGTTTTCAAATAATAATTAATTATGTTTTATGTGTATAATATCACTTTAAAATTAACAAGCCACGCCCCTTTTAGGGGTTTTCCTGATTCTAAGTAGTACGCATTTTCCAGCGACTATCAGTGCATGTGTTTGGGTGCAAACCGTTTGAACTTGTAGACCAATGCCTTGCAAACATTTGACATCATTTTAACGAAAAATTAGTTGTGGGCGTGATTTTTAAATTAACAAACCACGCCTTTTTAGGGGTTTCCCTGATTCTAAACAATACGCATTTTTCACTGCGATAATTGTTTCATGTGTTTTGGGTGCAAACCAATATACCAATGCGGCTTGCAAACCATTTTCGGAAACATTGGATATCCTTTTTCTTAGAAATTAATTGTGGGCGTGGCTTTTAAATTAGCAAACTGCGCCTATTTAGGTACATTAGGTACATGATTCTAAGCAGTATGCGCCTTTTCAGCGATTATTGTTGTATGTGTTGTGGGTGCAAACCAGTTTAAAAAATTTAATTAATTTAAAAAACCACGCCCACAACTAATTTATCGTTAAAATGATGTAAAATTTTTGCAAGGCATTGGTCTACAAGTTCAAACTGGTTTGCACCCAAACACATGCACTGATAGTCGCTGGAAAATGCGTACTACTTAGAATCAGGAAAACCCATAAAAGGGGCGTGGCTTGTTAATTTTAAAGTGATATTATACACATAAAACATAATTAATTATCATTTGAAAACATTGTGGATATTTTCTCAGATTCAACTCACCGTTAGGGACTTAAAAAATGTAACTGGTGTTAATATTTGCGTGAATATATAGCGGTTTTCACTTTTTGCCCCTCTTTTTTTCTAAAAATAGCCACAGAAATGACGTAGAGGGTCCAGGTTTGGGGTGTCTGGTACGCGTACTGCAGCGGTCTTTTCGTCTGTCGTAACCCATTTTTTACTCTATGAACTCAACTTGTTCATTTGGCATCATTTTTTAGTGGTACCTCGCTCAACTATTTAGTACCCAGTTTTTGACCACTTTGGGGTCCCCCAGGGCTGCATGCAGCTGGTGGTACCCGGCAGACTCTCATTTCCATTCATTTCAGGTGACCCCCTACACACTCCCATAGTCAGATATTGGTACCTAGTTCATCTAACCAAATGTCCGTAGGCTGCCGGTCTATCGACATTAGACGAGGAGTATTAAACAAATATCCCACGATAGTCTGGCATCCCATCCAGTTGGTAATAGAAAGATTCTCAGGCATTTCATGAAAACAGCGATAAACGCCGAGCTGGTTAGCCGTTTACTGGTTTGACTGACTTACCGTAATCATCACGACCGACTTACCTGTTGAAGTTGCAGATAGTCACCGCGGGAAAGTTCAGGTCTCCCTGGTACTCCACCGACACCGCCGTCGTGGCCTCGTACTTGAAGTACCGCTGAAACCGATCCGTGATCTGCCAGGCGCAAACCCCGAGGCAGACCAGCAGGATGGTGAGCCAGAAGAGCTTGACCAGAGTCCGGGAGCTGTCGATGACCCGACTGATGCCGTGCAGGGTGGTGGTGGATATAAACTCCCGGTCCAGATCCGTCTGCTCCCCGCTTGCACCGTCTTTCATGATTACCTCCTTTCCGTTTACGTACGTTAAGTGCTCCAATCCCTCCCTGGGATAAGGCATAAGTGAACGTATTCTTAATGATCTTAATGATCACCAGCCAAACGCGCAGTCGATCATTTATTCACTCTAACTTTTCAATTTGAACAAGCTGATATGCACTAAAAAATATTGTAACGGGAACGCTTTGTAACACCCGCGAAGTCGACCTGCGGTTTAGTTTTACCAATACGTGACCGTCACTACCCAACGTGGTTACCCAGTACCACTGCACACCAATGCATGCGCACTAAAAATTGTACTACGGTCGCACGGGTGATAGACTAATGAACATTCCTCGATCGTGGGCTGTGGTGTCAGTGATGTTCCCCGATGGATACGGTGGTTTGAATCTCGCATCACTCCTTTCCAGCGACCGTAAACCCTGCAAGGCCCTGCGTGCTTTAAATTAACCAACCAATTTGACCGTTAGTAATCGATACTCAAGGTTCCGTATACCGAGACTTGCCGTGAATGCGACTCCCCAAAACGTCAGTTATGCCTACACCAAGGAGCTGCTCAACACACAAATGTGCTTAGCATGGACATTCTTCCCCAAGTTGCTAAAAACAGGAGTACATACCAAATGTTCAGCTATACAGCTCTGGTCTTTGCTTTGCATGTAAAGCACATAGAGTTTTAGCAGGTAACCTGATTTTAACGAGTAAGACTTTTTTGTGCTGAGCAAAATATTGTGCTTTGCATATTCTTGACTTAGCATGCAGCTCCCTGAAATTGGCCCCATGTATAATAGTCTCTAAATAAGGGGGCATAGTAATCTGAATTCAAGGTTTATTCGTGTATTGTGTATAGCATAGAGCTCATGCTTCACGCGAAACCAATACAAATACATTTTTTTCGACGTGAATTTAATTAACAAATACATTGTTGCGCTGTTACCAATAGTTACCAAAACAAACATGGAGGTAGACAACCCGTTGGCATTATTTGCTAACGTTTTCTGTTCGCAGTGTGTACCTGAAAAAGTACTTTGTGTTAAAGGGAAAATATATCATTTGCCTCTGTTGTAATTTATATAAACTAATGGATTTTGTTTAAAATTATTATTATTATTATTTATTTTTTATTTTTTATTTATTTTTCATTGGGGGGGGGGGGGGGGGGGGGGGGGGGGGGGGGGGGGGGGCCGGGGGGGGGGGGGGGGGTTCAGTCGAAATTATAGTACATTACAAGAAGTGTGTTTATATGTGTTCATCAACTTGTTTGGTGTAAAAGGCCGAAAGAAATTCATAGTAAGGAATACTAATAAGCCAAACCAAAGTGAATTGAAATAAATAGCACCTGTGCAACCCATTGCTGTTGCAATGTCTTAGGGGCATAGTAATCTGTTTCAATTTTTTTTATAAATGTTGTATAGCAATCGATATATATATATCGTTCATGCTTCACACGAATTCCATATAAATACATTTTCACGACGTAAACTATACAATGTTGTGTTGTTACCAATAGTTACCAAAACTTGTACTAGACAACCTGCTGTGGGTATTATTTGCAAACGTTTTCTGTTCGCATTGTGTCCCTGAAAATGTGCTCTGCTCAAAAGGGAATATACATCTTTTGCCTTGGTTGTAATTTATTTAAATGGATGGATTTTTATTAATTTAAAAATAAAACACGCTCAACAAATAGGTCTTCAGGGCAAATTTAAATTCAGAAAGCGCTGAGAATTTGCAAATACGGGTAGTTTATGTGAGGGACAACCAGCAAAGAAGCATCAGAAGATCTTAAGCCTGGATGGATTATATGGAGTTAAAAGGTATATGTTGTATTCAGGAGCTGAATCATGAAGGCAGTCTTTGTAGGCAAGCAAGTTGTTTACAGGGTAGCTGATACAACAGGGAATTACAAAATTTCAACCGAGATGAAATGAGGGCGTGAACAAGTTTCTCTGTTGCTAAGCGGGTTAGATACTTCCGAATTGAACCCAAGTTACGAAGTTGAAATCTGACAGATTTAGGCCTATATGTGTTAGAAACATTTTGAGACATTGACATAAGTGAGTCAAAGGTGACTCCCAGATTTCGACAGGTCACCGACAACTTAACAGGTGAATTTTGGATGTTGATAGTTACTATAGACCGTTCAAGGCCGGTTCATACTTTACGCGAATGTCATTGTGAAGCGAATTCGTTAAGGCAACGGGGAACGTCACAATGAAACTTCAATTGTTTTACGTCATGAAGTTCGCTTCGCATTCGCTTTCGCGTGAAGTACGAACTGGCCTTTAAGTATCGCCAGTTCACGTTCATGTTTTCAGCTGGTGTCTTGGATCTGCGTGATCGTTGAACGGAAGTTGAGGTCAATCAATTATTTAACTTAATGAAAACTAGCGCGCTTCCGCTTCCCCGGGTTTACTACACGGAGCTTAAACACGGTCAAACCTCTCAAAATTGAGGCACTTTTGTTCTAACATTGCTGTATCTTTTGAACGGAGCATCGTATTAACTTGGGGTGAACGGAATATGAAAGAATACGTTTCAGGCTTTTTCATCATGTATGTTTCGTAAACCTTTTCGAAAAAACCAGGGATCATTTTGTCTTCAAATGTTTGCACTCCGATGCAGTTGTCTATGGAGAAGCATTGAAAACTGGCCAAACGGCCCGTGTTTACACTGACCCGTCGTCTTTGACTTGACGCAGCAAGATAACCAAAGGTCATCGAACTTTGGGGTGAACGGTTTTGGAAAGAGAGAGAACCCCTCTTTCATTCATGTAAACTTCATTTTGATTGGCTCACAATCCACAGATCATTTTTCTTCTCAATTTTTCTTCCAATAAGCACCCTTAATTCTTACAAAAAAAAGGCTGTTGTAAGCGTACGTGCCCCAGTGTAGTATGCGGTATGCTAATTGCAAGGTCAATCCTGTGGAGTTGAGTGCATGAATGAGGGCTCTCTCACACACAGCTTTTGCGCGTTTGGGGCCGAAAGTTTTCATTATTATAATAGTCATAATTTCGCAGTATTTTCAATAAGTTGGACATTGGAATGCTTAATTCTTGTTCACAGTGCCCATTTATTGTCGTTGATCGGATGGGCCCAGTCATGATGCGAAATTTAATGGGACAAAAAATAGAATTTGTTTGACACGTAGAGATCGTCGTTGAGCCCGGATGTGGTGTATTCTCGCGAGATCTCGCTGGATTTTGAGGTCAGCTTGTACGGTCTATTGCCCTCCAAAACCGTAGAATTATATAAATATGGTCTCATTTCAAGCCAGGTTCTGTTGAAAATTTGTGGCCCTAATGTAAACTGTTTCGCTGAATGAAGCTTGGCGACGTCAAGTAACATAGGTAAGCCATTGTGTTCCTAATTGTGTTTCGCTATCTGGTTGTTATTTTGTGACCAGCTATGTGTTTACTTTATTTCCCAAATGGGTACTTGTCATAGTAATTAGAGCATCAGTCCTTTATGATTTGAGATCAAGGCATATGGCAGACTCAATGCGAGGGCGCTGTTTGATTTGGGATAAACTATTTTGAATCCAAACCAAACAGAGTCCTTCATCTCTCAAATAAACTAATGGTCTAACCATGGCAACGAGGAGCGGGAATAGGCTATTTCGGATGTTTTCTTTTGTGCACATAATAGGCAAATGCATTATGTTTCCAACAGACTTGTGCACAACAATCTTTTCTGAACCCTAACCCGAATTACCTTATTTAACCCCAATGCAGTTTGGTATGTTATGTTTTGGACCATGATCAATCAATCTAGCCCATTATGCGACATTACAATTCTGCCTCTAAAGAGGAGGCATTGAAATGTCTCTCTAATTCCACTTGTCTCCATAAGGGCACATACCAGGCCTATCAAAGAACGCAGTTGCTATTGTTACGGCAGTTGGCAAACTGATTCATCGACATGCCTAGCCAGGACGTTGACATGCGGACTCTGGACCTTTCACTCTTGGAACCTGACTATTAACCAAATAGTCTGGTTCCAAGGGTGATATCCACAATGCCAGGTCATGCAGGCACTGCTCGTGTAACCAGATCGCTGACTTAACTTCCTTCATTCCGAGACAACAAACCATGCGGAATTTTTGCTTTATTACCAAAGAAAAAAAAAAATATCAAACATATTTTTTGACACCAGCTGCTATCAAGTTCACTGCAAGTGAGTAACATTTCAAAACACAATTTGCTATCAGTTTGTAGGACGGATAGTGTAAAGCCATTGAACCTTAATGTTTAGGAATCAGACACGTGCATTGAGCTTCTAAATATGTTTCTAAAAGTGTTTACTAGCTAAACACAGTTTTAGAGTGTTTTTAAATTCGGTACCCTGTGGAGACCTGAACACAATTCGGACAATGGGACTCAAAAGGTCTCCACAGGGTAATTTATATAGATGAATAGGTCTCCACAAAAAAATTCACGAAATATATTTTTGGATTGTACTAAATTACTACAAAACTAGGGTTAGGATGTGGGTTAGGGTATAATATAGGGGATATTGGCTCGAACTTTCAATCCAGGAAATTAATTGTGGTTGAAATAGGAGCATTTTGAAAAACGTGCTCGACTTTCTAACCATTTTGTACACGAGAACAAATAGATGTCTTCACAAGGATACACATTTGAGGTTGTATGTTTTGCGTCTGTGTTTTGTGTTTTGTGTTTTGTGTCCTATCACAGCTAATCAAATCACGGAGGGGATGCTAGGGCGGACGTGGGGCTTGGGCGTTTTCGAACAGCCGCTGACAATAATGCCGGGAAGCTGTGTAAAGGCAGGTTTTCAAGGACGATTGCGACCGCAGGTAATAAGTTATATGGCGTTTGAACGTTGTGCCATGCCATCGTCACCATTAAGCTTGGCTTTGTCCACATAACTGCATAGTTTCCCATAGTCCATCGCTCATAATAGATACTAGGCTGGTCGTTCATCAGTCCACACTAATTGCATACACGTAGATTGCAGTATATTGATTACTGTATTGCCGCATAGGTGGAGATACAGGGAAAAGGCATCATGAGCCACGCAGCGCTTTTACGCGCTTTCTCCCTATAGCGCTCAAACCCATATAGGCCTATATATTATACAGAATATATTATACAGAATATGAAACATAAAAGACTGAAAAGCTACGTAAACGCCACTAAAATTAAGAATAAAGGTAGAAATTGTCTTTTTAGCAGGGGTGGTCGTTCATATCATGTATTGGCCAACTTGTTTAATTATTGCTGCGACGATTCAAGAGCCCGTTAAACGCTGTGTGGCTCAGGATGGTATCCAATGTCCAAGCGAATGGACCCATAGAAATGCGCGTTGGTTCGCATGCCTTTGGCTGTTTTTCGAACCCACCCCAGCTTTGTCTTCGTCTTTGGCTTTATTTATACAGTTTAGCAATAGACTGTAGCCGGAGACGGATCCAAAGCCAGGGTTTGGGAAATGGCCTTGGTCTGTTTGTAACGGAGGCTCTGATCATGGGCACATGATTTGTTGCGCTAATAATCTTCCAATTAAACGAGAGAAACGAAGTTTGATTATGATTCTATACCGATCCATTACCGTAATGAGGAGTCACGTGAGAATGTATTGTTCAGTAGCTAGCGGTATGCCACAATTGAAAGAAAAGAATGCAACCCTGCCTGTGTGCCCCTATAAAGGCCCACCCACAGGCACGCTCACCAGTGTATTTAAAGTATTAAATATAAACACATTACACTGGTCCCCCACACCAGGGTGGGTAATATAGCGACGCAAGTCGTAAGTTGTGCTCAGGCACATTGGGTGGGAGTCACGTGACTCCTCATTACGGTAATGGATCGGTAGAATCATAATCAAACTTCGTTTCTCTCGTTTAATTGGGAGATTCTACCTCACCATTACCTCCATTCAGACTCACGTGAGACTTTAAAGCGGGACAGTGTAATGTCAACAAAGTCCCATGAAAACAACCCACACATAAAGTCGTCGGGTGCCCGGCAGAAGGGCACGTGAGCGTTCTGACGCGAAAATCACTTCCATACAAATTGCGTTAAAAGGCTCAAATTTTTCCACACACATGTACTATGAATCCAATGTTCTCTCGCACGCGTCATAAACCGTACACATTTTATATTTGTCACACATCTGAATCACAATTTTTTGAGGGGAATTTGTGTTAAGTTCAAAAGGAAATGTTTAAATTTCCTTAAATTATAGGCCGTTGTTTTGCATATGCCCTTTTGCTGGGGACGTTTTGGTGATTACGCGTTCGCGCATAAGGGCATACGCGCATATGCCCTTCTGCCAGGCACACAACGAAGTGCAAATTTAGGTATGATATTTATTTTTGCATTCTTCTTTTAAAACTTTTTTTCCAACTCAAAATTATTTTGTCTTTGACAACAGTATACAGTATAAATCTCATTAAGACGTTTGTCTACGACAAAGTAACAGTACGATTCGTATAAAGAAAGCCAAGACTATTGTCATTTGACAAAAAAATGACACTGTGTGGTTCATATAACAAAAGTTGTAAAGCATGGCAAAGTATACAATACGAATATCATAAGCAAAGTCAGATTATTCTGTCCTTTGACAAAAATGTACATAATCTTGCATGATTCTGATTATAAACAGAGCAAGGATATTTCGCCTTTGACAAAAAAGAATACAGTTGGAAACGATAGCCGAATTGGCACTAGTTTCATACGAGTTGAATCAGTACTAAATAAAACAGTGGTTTGTCCTATAATAATTTCAAAAGGCATGCTAAGCTGATTAATGGTTATTATTTAAGACAGCTTGGGAGAACTGATCTTGTGCCCCCGGGCTTAAAATGCTGTCACTTCTGTTATAAAACTTGGCGAAAGTTGTCGAGTTTGTCCAACCCGCCGTCTGCAAAATTAAGTTAATCGGTACACCTTTTTTAGCTGCTGCCGAAGTTGAGGCAGCTCTGAAGCTATGTGCTTTGAACTCTGACACGTCTACATCCGCTTCAGTCAAGGAATGTTTTAACCAACGGGAAACTGTGGCAGTGCCTATCTCTTTATGCGGCACTGTATGGCTTAAAAATAATTTCGACTTAGAACCTCTAAAACTTTTTGTTCTTTTGAAATATTCTAAAAGGGGTCGCATAACACATACACTTTTATCATGTGGGTTTGCCGACAGTACAACCTGTGGTTGAGGTTTGCCCGGTTTAGATGTTTTAACCAATTCAGTTATTTTAATGAAAACCCGTTTGTTTCTAACCTTCATGTTAGATATGTCAAATAGGCTTAATGTCTGAGCCCGCTGTCCAGTGGTAAGTGCACACAAGCAAACCAGTTTGTAAGTCAACTGTTTTAACGTAATAGACTGTAATGGCTCCATCTTGCTAACATAACGAAGTAAAATACCAACGTCCCATGTATGGGAATATCGAGGATATTGAGGTCTTAAATTATATACTCCTCGCATAAAACGAATGACCAAAGGATAACTACCAAACTTGGTTTCAATTTCGGCCGTTGACCAAAGCAGTTATGACAACGCACATCGTGCTGTGTTTACAGTGCATGCTGTATCCTGCCCCAGATTGAAATAAATTGGTAAGAAATGCCAGTGCCGAGTTTACAGACGCCTGAACTGGATCGACAGCCCGTTCAGTGCAGAAACGTACCCATTTCTCGATTGATGATGCGTATTGCTTCTTGGTGCTCGGTCTCCATGACTGGAGGATAATGTCAACAGCTTTGTTCGAAAGGCCTCTTGAGCTGAGCGATCGCTGGATAAGAGTGAAGCACACATTGTCATTCGGTCCTCTAGTGGATGGTGATATTGGGGGGCGTGTGGTAGACTCAACAGCCCGGATATCTTTGGAAGTGTTACCGGGGTAGCTACCAACAGACGCAGCATTCTGGGGAACCAGTGTTGCGGTTTGCCATAATGGCAATATAATTATACCCATGGCTCCGTCTCTCTCGATTTTCTGCAATACCCTGTCAATTACAGCAAAAGGGGGAAATGCATAAAAAACTTCATTTGTCCAAGACATTGTAAAAGCATCACATGCAACTGCGTCTGGGTCAGGTAGCCATGACACAAAAGGCTTAAATTGATAATTTGTTCTAGACGCAAATAAATCAATACTCGGTTCGACACCCAACTTTAATGTAATTTCCTTAAAAATATTGGCATCTAGTTTCCATTCAAGATGGTCCTTAAATGATCGTGACAAAACGTCGGCACAAGTATTTTGTACACCTGGTACATGGTGTGCAATCAACCAAATGTCATTTTGGATGCACCAAAACCAAATTTGTCTGGCTAAATCATTCAGTTCAGCGGAATGACAGCCTCCCATGTGATTTATGTACGAGACTCCTGTGGTATTGTTCATTGCGATTGACACAGTTCTGTTTTGAATGTCAGTTTTAAATGACCTTAGAGCATAAAATACCGCAAAGAGTTCTAAAAAGTTAATATGAAACTTTGCTTCATGCCAATTCCAACGGCCATTAGTTTGAATATTAGACTTCGGACAAGAGGCTTCCCAACCCCTAAGGGAAGCATCAGTAAATACTTCAATGTCATACACGGGGTTGTATGGGTCGAAAAGTGCATGGTAAATTCTGTATCCACCATTGCAAATCAGACTTGGCGTCCAGAGAGAGAGGCATTTTGGCCTGGTAATTTCCATGCTACTTTTTCAAAGCAACGTCTTTGTTCATTTCTAAACTTCGGTAATGTAAAGATCCGAGTGGAACTGCAAGAAAACACGATACAAGTTTCCCTATAACATGTGACACCCGATGAATTAGCGGGTTTGATTGTTTTACGAGATCAAGGCATGCCTCAACCGTGGCTGATACTTTGAGGGGCGGTAAACGTACCGTCATTTGTATTGAATTAATGGTGAATCCCAAAAAGTCAAATTTTTGGACTGGGGTAAAGTGCGATTTAGATTTATTAATAACAAACCCCAAATTTGTTGTCAGTGCACAACGAGCTGCAATATTTCTGCTGCATTCTTCTAATGTGTCACTAATAAGTAATGAGTCATCCATGTAATTTGCTGAAATATGGCCAGCATTACGTAGAGTTGACACGAGTGGTTTACCTTTGTAAAGATACGAGGTGCACTAGCAAGGCCAAAACATAAACACGTAAATTGGAACAGTTTATTTCGCCACTGAAACCGTAAAAACTTCTGATGTTCTTGGGCAATGGGTATCGTGAAATATGCGTCCTTCAAATCTATAGATGCAAAATAGCAATTTGGCCGAATTATTGTCACTGCAAATTCAAAAGTCTCCATTTTAAAATGGTGGTAAGTGACGAATTTGTTCAAAGCTTTTAGATTAATAATTGGTCTCATTTGACCGAAGAAAGACATTGGACAAAAATTGTCCCTGACAAGGGGCGACCCCGATAATTTGCCCTTTTTCTTGTAATTTTTTTAATTTCTACATCAATAAGTTGTGCCTCTGCGACAGAGTATTGAATAGGCTTAAGATTAATTGCCTGAACTGGAGCGAAATCAAATTCGATATGGCAATGTGCCACTGTGTCTAATACCCATTTATCAGAGGTTATGTTTTCTCACGCAGGGATAAACTGTTGCAATCTTCCAGCAATGGGTGATGTGCACTCACTTTCCAACTCTAATGGTACCACTAGTTTACTGGCTTCCTGGCTGTCGAGGCCCCAGTGCTGGTGGATTGGGTTGGGGTTTGGTGGTAATTGCCACTGCCACGACTGCTGCTGGCACGGTAGTACCCGTGACTCAGTGGTCGGTGGTAGTAGCCTCGACCTCTCGGGTAATATGTCTGGTGGCCGCCGAAATGCTGCTTTGAGAAACCCCGTGAGCGAAAGCCCCCAGATCGACTAGACGATCCACGGCCTGAGAACTGTCCATTATTACGACGTTTTGAATCATAATCAAAGATCTGCGAGCTCATTTTGTTTGTATCAACTATGTTCTTGCATGACTGAGCCAAGTCATCTCCAAAAAGGAGACTAGTACACGGGACTTGTGATGAGCACAAAGCCGCATAATTTTGGTTTAGGTCCGGTCGGATCCCGTCTCTTCTACACAAGTTTAGTTGGGCGTTACCAGGGCCAAGTATGGCAATTGCATCGATCAGCATTCTAATAAGCTGAGCTGTGTCAGTTGTCGCATTGTTATTTTTGGCCTTTAGCAATTGATCAGTGACCATTGCGATGGCTATTGATGCCCGCACATAGGAGCTTTGTACCTTTTGGAATTTGACATCCCTTGCACGCGTTGTGGGTTTTAAGATTGACCATATCTAAGGGTTCACTCTAGGCAAAGATTACCGCAGTTGTTCGGTTTAATATATTTGCCATTTTTTTCTTACAGTTTTTCTGGTTTGATTTTGCCTTGAGCAAGCGCATTGACTGTTTTAGCCAATTGGTCATTTAGTGCCGAACTTTCTTTTTCGTCACTCTCTATTAATGCTGCCATTTCGGTCAGCAAATCATCCTGGCTGCTGGTATCACGCAACAAATTATCTATATCACCTTCAGTGAAATAGTCAAAGCCCCTTTCAGGTGCAACTGCGTTGTCCCTGCCCGTCTCCGGTGCAAGGTTTAATGCAACCAAATTATCATCGGGAATTTCACCCTCACTCAAAATGTCCTCAGTTTGAAATCGGTTGGCCTGAAAATTGCTAGAACTGGATTTGCTGCGCTGCAAGAAAGCGCTTGTCAAAGTATAGCAACTGTTTGCTGCAAGCTGTGAACTGCTTTGTGCAGGTCCGACGCGTCCCCACTAGTTTGTATTAGCTTAGTATCGCAGGCCGGCTCTTTCAACGCATTTGTTTGGTCTATATTTTTGCGCTTAGCAGTCCGCTTCTTTGGTTTAGCTGCTGGCAGCGTTGCTTGTTTGCTTGTCATTGGTACCTGGGTGAGAAAAGACATTTCTTCATCCAGTTGACCCATGAGTCCTACGTCTTCTGAAGGACTAATGTTCAAAATAGCCGATTCATTTGCCATAATAATGTTTAACTGGCCACGCTCGTGGTCCAACTTTCAACGTGGCTGGCTAGAGCGCTGCGAGAAAACGCACGACGTACACGCGATAGCCACTAAAAATACACTGGTGAGCGTGCCTGTGGGTGGGCCTTTTATAGGGGCACACAGGCAGGGTTGCATTCTTTTCTTTCAATTGTGGCATACCGCTAGCTACTGAACAATACATTCTCACGTGACTCCTCATTAAGGTAATGGTGAGGTAGAACCACGGATCTGGCCGAATTTCCGCAGGGGTTTGAGCGCTATTAATAGAAAGCGCGTAAAAGCGCTGCGTGGCTCAGAATTGGAAAAGGGTAAATGATGTTAATCAATTGCCCAAAAGTGGAAGCAGTTATACGTTTACCGATCTTTCTGCAAATATTAACTTATTTGCAATTTCTTGTACTGTAATTTTTTTTAAATAATAACCATGATAAACACACAACGTACTGTACGGATTTTATTTCATCAATAGTTTAAAAAAATTCTTGCACTTGAGCAGAAAACCTTGTGAAACGTCGAGTGTTTTTATTAATAACCTTAAACATAGATGGATGGTAATTGCATCCAAACAAATTGAAGGTTACAGTTTACTCTGTAGGGAATAGCAATTAATTCCCATTAGCGGGGACGCTACTTGATAAAATAATATTGATTGACTTCTGAAACAATAGCATTTAAGGGTAATGAGATTGCGTTTCTAGAGATCATTGTATGTACTAGATTGAAAATGTGCATGATAATGTTAAAAATTATATTTTGGCGCACACATACTCACATTTGAGACATGGCTTTGTTCTCGTTGTACAATATTGTCGGATCGTCAAGGGCTATTTTCAAACTAGAATAATAATAATAATGTGCGGAGCTTATATAACGCTTTAACACCAAATCTCAGCTCCATGGGGAGTATACAGCTCGATGCTGCCATTCCGGCGCAAAGCAGCAAATCAGCCACAATAACCATTATCTGCCCTCACAGGTACGCATTTAATCCTGGGTGGAGAAAAGAAAGTGCTTTGCCCAAGGGTACACGCACCATAGTCCCAGGCAGAACTCGAACCCACAACCTGTAGCTTTACCTACAGATTACAAATTCAATGCTCTAGACCACGAGGCCATGGCACTCCTAAACTCTATAGGGTTAATTTCCTGGGCTGTAATTCTAACCCAATATCCCTTAGACCTCATACTTAAAAAGATAAACAAACGAATAAACATACGAATGAACATACGGATTAACACACATGTAGTTTTTTAGTAAACCTCCAAGAATCTATTTTGTGAAATCTTGTGGAGTAACCTGTGGAACCCTTTTCACTCCCTTTGTCTCCGTTGTGTTAGGGTCTCCATTGTATAGCGTTTTTAAAATCAGGGAATTTTATATTCATGTGTGTTTTAACAAAATACACTTTATAAACTCGTACATCTTAATTCACCTTTACCAATTAGAAAAACAGCTGAAATACTTTCGATTTTTTGTAATCATGCGATGGGCTTTTTTTGAAGAACCAAATTATATTGCTTGACAAAATATTGCGGTAAGCCGAAATCTAAGTATGTATAGGCGTACAGAATTTAGATTACAATTTCCGTGGTAAGGTCATGTCAGTATAGCTGCAGAATTTCTTCCAAAAACTTCGGCACCAAATGTGTACTTCAGCTGTAATTGACTACATCAAATTCATTTGATTTTCTATCAATTACCACTGGATGCGTATAAGAACCACTGATCAACTCCTAGAGTAAAAGAGTGTAAATTTACTCTCCAAATTTACTTTAAAAACAAATGAAAACCGCTCCAAACGAGTGAAATTGACACTCTCTTGTTGAGCCATTTTGAAGGACAACTCCTTCAAAGAACGCTGTCCTTTATTATGACTCCTTTAAAGAGTTATACCGTGGGCCAGAAATTATAGCGTTCAACTTTCATTCGTGATTTTTAGTGGCAATTTGGTTTCTCTCTTTCTGAGCAACACTTTATGCGCCGCCGATTAATATTGCCTTTGTTGCCAGAAAAAAACTTTGCACCTGAATGTTGAAAACGAAGTCAACAATTTTGAAACTCTCGTCACATTAGCGAAGTTTCGTGGAACCGCCGATAGAGGGCAGTAGTTGCAACCTCTGCCTCAAATGCCTCAAACCAGGCTTTGCACGGTAATTGGTTTAGGGAATAATGTGGATTTACCTATGGGGCAAGGATGAAACATGGCGGCGCCCAAACGGAGCGTGCGTTCCCCACGTTTGCGACGAAAAGGGTGAATTTTTACTGTTTACAGAGAGCAGCTGGAATATGGCTGTTGACTGTTTGATAGCAACGGGAAAGATTGGATGGAAAAGGAGAGAGAGATCTCAAGGTGGGGAGAACGGCACTTTGCATTTTGTATTTATTTCACAGACAAGTTTGGCATAAATTGGAAAGCCATTATAAGTGTAACCTGAGGATTACAACAGTTCAAAATGAGGTACCTTTGAGTATTAGGCCTTCTAACAGTATTCCCCTCAATAGAATCAATCAAAATGGTTTTTCCTAAACAACATCTGTCATGTCTGTATGTTTAGATGTCAATCTGCATGATATACCAAAAATTAAGAGCAAATGATGTGTTTTCTATATGCAGCATATAAAACTGGTCCCAAAGATTTATTTCGAGGCATTCGGTCAGTTTGACCCATTTCCTAAAAGTAACTGGCAGCCTGGCAACAGACAGATTCGAATTCTATACCCAGCGCGATATGAGACCGGTGGACTCCCCCTTACCCCATACATATACACACTCTAAACTATTGTTACCTAACGCACCCCCGTGGCATCTTGCTTCATATTCAGCACCCTCGAATTGACAAAGTATAAAACTTCCAAGTTGCCACAAAACATCACAAACAGACTTCATTTTCCAGGCGAGATAGGATTTCTGACACACAGTCTAAGTGACAATTTACTCTTTTGGAGTGGTTTACACTCTTTTTTAAAATACATGTAGTAGTCACTCTGAAAAAAAGACAAAAAACATTCCACTTCAACCTCAAGAGACTCAGTCTTTTTGAGAGTGAGTTTTTCACTAGTTTACATTAAAAAAGAATGCCGTCGTACGACGATGCTGACTTTGATTATAGGTAACTCCAATACCGACTCGGGTAGACTGGCGCCCCCATGGAAAACCGTATTATATTGACACAGTTTGCAGAATATTTACTCTACTAGACTTGTGAAATCAAGGTCATTTGGTTGCCGTTGTCAACCCGAACACTTTTCAGTGTCACTTCGCTCCTATTCCGATCTCGCTGCCGCTCCAGCAAACACCGGTGCTTGTTGAGTCCGCGCTTAATACAAAAGTCGATCTTTTTACCTAAATAAGACAAAATCTCTGCCAAAGTGATAAAACTCGCTCCCAGGAACAGACCGAGTTGGCCGCCTATGTCACCTGAAGAAAGAAAAAAACAGAAGCTATCAAAAAGTTGTTCTTGGCTTATCGTCGTAATTGTATAAGTCACCAAAAAACAAAATCTTAATAAGTTTGAAGGGGGCGCTGTGGCACTTTCACAACATGTGAAAAAACACATTCGAAACCCATCGTGAAAGAGCCAATTTTATACAGCTGCATGCATGGTTAAAGTATCAAAAATGCTTCAGCTAAAAAAAATCGCTTAGTAAAACCAGCTTACCAGCTACATCTTCATATGTGGTGTATTGTTTGTGATTGTACTTAGCTGTTGTTAGCTTAGCATAACAAACACGTACATATTTGGCTCCTAATCTGATTTACAAAGCAAGGGTTATTGTGTTTCAGCACATGTTAGAGTATAACGAGTCACTGATCTTTGTGACTCGAGTCAAGTTGAGTCATTTTAAAGAGTCATTAGGTCAAAAAGGCCGAGTCAAGTCGAGTTCAGTCACTGCGTAGTCGAGTCGAGTCATGTCATGTATTTAGCTCGAGTCAATTCGAGTCACAAATATTTGAATACTACACAATAAATAAACTCGTTACAAAAACACAAGGTGGAAGTCCACGACACGGTGCATGTTTGTTATATCACAGCTGAAGAAAAACATATGGTCTCTGTATATGTATACCATGTATGCACTTAATGTACATAATTAACGTACATAAACGTCACTCAAAAGTCGAGTCGCGTCGCAAATGTTTGTGCTTAAGCAGCTCTATATGAAATTGGCCCCAGCCATTTGTTCACATACAACTGTGTGCACGAGCCAAATTAATCTATAAAACTTTGTTTTCTGATAATTGTTCGCCCTCGACGGCGATGGTTTTCTTATAGGATCCATAAGGTAATTTGTTGTTTTTATCCGTACTCGTTCATCAGGCCGTGGACCACGCGGATAAGCGCTCAATCGGCCTTGATCCTCTCAGGTACCCATTAGGCCATTGTTTAGGTATGGCTGACACATAGGAGGGCGCTTTTTGATTTGGGTAAAGACATTTATATTTACCTAAACCTAACAGCGCCCTTATATTGTGTCAGCCATACCTCAAAAAGGCGAATTTATATTCCTTGGTGTAGAGAGGCAATTGTAGTTAAGTATCTTGCCCGAGGACACAACTCACCGCTTTCGAACCCACGCACCATAATACATAAGTCAAACACCGTAACCTCCGTTATTTAGTTGCAATAAACCGCTAATTCTTTTCGGCCGCATGCGCCCAACAGTATACATACACATGTTAATAATCGGCGTCAATGGCGGCTGCCAAGGATAGATATGTCTGCTGCCACCAATCGTAGATGTACAGGGCCCAATTTCATAGCTGCTAAGCACAACAATTTGCCTAGCACAACAAAAGTCTTGCTCGGTATGGAGGTTACCAGCCAAAACTTCATGAGCTTTTCAAGCTAAGCAGAACCCAGATAAATATCAGTCACAAACAATATACTTCACCTAAAAATGGGTACGTAACCCTTGTTTGGACAACTTAGAACTGTTATGCTAAGCAAATTATTATGCTTAGCAGATATGAAATTGGCCGCCCGTAAGACCACCGACTTCACATTTTTGTTGATATCTGGGTATAATTATGAAGTTAATGTTTAGGCCTAAAACTGACTAACAGATGTTTGATGATATTGTAGCGAACACCTAGAATTCTCCCGCCGGAGCCCCTTATTGACTGTGAGCTCATGAACTCTTTACATGACAGTAGCTCCGGAAATTGCCTGTCTATTTTTAGTAAGCGTAGACAATAGGCTAGTGCAGGCGCGCCCGCGGAAATTGGCAGTTAGCCAAGTGTTGTATACAAAAATGTAACAAAGAAAACGAGTATGTATAGAACGGTGTAACAAATGAGTTGTGTGTTAAAGTTGGGCTTGAGAAGTGCCAGAAAAGACCGAGCTGTAGGTAAAACCAGTTGTGGAAGTCGGAATAAAGTTGTGCAAAGCAGAGATTTGTATGCATCCTGTTTGTTCACGCGTTTTGCGGCAAGTAGGAAAAGAACCCTGAAAGACCACGCTACAAATGGTGGCAGCCGCTGGGATTTTGATTTGCACAACGGACAGCGACAAAAATGGCTAGCTACAGTTCGTTTGCAGACATACAAACGACCCTCGACGAGATCGGAAGATCGTTGTTGGAAATGGAAAGGGAAGCAAGTACCCTACTAGAGCACAGTACACCATGGAAAGGTGGTCAGAGACAAGTGGTCAGAGAGTTCGGAGAATCTTCGGGTACCACGAAGACAGCAGGTAAGTCCCACGAAACTCTGTGCCTTGATGATCCCGTAGCGGCTTCGGGTGGCGGACCAAGTTCGACGGGGGCCGCGGCCGCGGGGAACGGGGGGACCGCTGAGAGCGGTACTCCTGTTGCCGGCGCGGACCGGCGCACCGCGAGTGGGACTGCCACCGCAGCTGCGTCGAGGATGAAGGCCCGCGAGTTCGATGGCTTGACTTGCCTTAAAGAATATTTAGTGCACTTTGAGCGGGTAGCAAAAATCAACAACTGGGAAATGCCAAGCATGGCCGATTACCTGCTCGTGGCCCTGAAAGGACCGGCGTTGGAAGTAGCCTGCTCTCTCAGTAAGGAGTCACAGTCAAACTACCTTGAACTGGTAAAGGCGCTGGACCACCGCTTTGGGTCGAAACGACAGCGGATACGACACCGAGCCGAACTGTCAACTAGACAGAGGCGAACTGGCGAGACCGTTGCAGAGCTTGGACAGGCAATTAGAAAGCTTGTCAGGCGAGCATACCCAGACAGCGGACCGGTGTTCCAAGAAGAATTTGCCATTGAACAATTCAAGAATTCTGGATTATACGTGAGAGGGAGACTAGAGGATGTGAATACCAGTTTCTTACGGGACACCAGGGCAACGGAGAGCTTCATTTCCTCTCGTCTTTATGAAAGAATAAAACTGCCACTGAAGCCTCCCCTCATCCCCCCCGACCGCACTTTTCGCCAAGCTGATGGAAGTGAACTACATGTGGTGGGGAGAGCCAAGATGAAAGTTGTGCTTGGAGAATGCAAGGTAGACCACATGATGTGGGTCGCTGACGTCAGTGATCAAGCAATCCTCGGACTTGACTTTCTGCGGGAGCACAAATGCACATTGCTCTGGGAAGACGAGTGCCTACAAATAGGCAAGTACCGGATGCCAATGCAAGCCTTCGCAGGGGAACCAATAACATGTCGTGTTCGGATGACAGAGACTGTAGTGGTACCACCTTTAACTGAAGTCATTATAGAATGCCAGGTGGTACAGAACGGTCCCGGAGTAATGCCCACCTGGGGAGTGTTGCAGAACAGGAACAAGGTAGTGGAAGACCACAGTTTGCTGGTAGCCAGTGCTCTGGTTGGAGTACGAGACTCAGTGATCCCTGTGAGGTTCTTGAATCCATCATCAGAGCCCAGGATGTTGCGAGAAGGCACCGACGCTGCTATACTTGATCCCGTGGACAGTGTGAAGACCGGGGTAAATAAACGCCAAGCTGAGTTCACGGAGCCCCAGACCGCGAAAGGCAGCGACGTTACCCAAGCCGCTTTGGAGGTTCCAGATCACATGGAAAGCATGTTTGAACTGAGCTGCAGGAATCTGAACGTGGAAGAACGGGAAGAACTGGCATCATTATTGCGAGAATATGGCGATGCATTTTCCACAGGGGAGGGATACATCGGCAGGACCAGCCTTGTCAAGCACCGCATTGTGACAGAGAATGCCCAGCCAATTAGACAGAGGCCTAGACGAGTTCCCATTAGCAAACGAGAAGTAGCAGACCGGGAGGTAGCAAAGATGCTTGCTCAGGGTGTAATTGAGCAGTCTGATAGCCCATGGTGCTCACCGATCGTGTTGGTCAAGAAAAAGGACGGTTCGGTCAGAGTCTGCATTGACTACAGGAAATTGAATGACGTGACTAAAACAGACGCTCACCCACTGCCGCGTATAGAAGACAATTTGGATTCACTCGCAGGGTCCCAACTTTTCACGACGCTGGACCTTGCCTCTGGGTATTGGCAAGTGGAGGTAGCAGAGGAAGACAGGCCAAAGACCGCTTTCAGCACGGGGCGTGGGGGACTATACCAATTTGTGACAATGCTTTTCGGACTTTGTAATGTCCCTTCCACATTTGAGCGCCTGATGGAGCGAGTGTTGGAGGGGCTGCAATGGCAGGTGGCAGTTTTTTACCTGGACGACGTGATAGTCTTTGGCAGATCCTTCCAGCAACATATGCAGAGACTGTGTCTGGTCCTCGAGAGGCTTCGTAGAGCAAACTTGAAACTGAAGCCCAAGAAATGTAGGCTGTTCCAGGAGGAGGTAGTGTTTCTTGGCCATGTTGTCTCCCCCGAAGGAGTTTCCACGGATCCGGAGAAGGTCAGAGCCGTCCAAGACTGGCCACAACCAATGACAACCACCGTATTACAGACGGTTCATTAATTAGAGGATTTGCTGGAATCGCTCGCCCACTTCATCGGTTGACTGAGAAGGGAAAAGGGTTCAAGTGGACCAGTGAATGCCAGGAAGCATTCAAGACACTCAAACTATGCTTGACATCTGCTCCGATATTGGCTTACCCTAGCGCGGACGCCGAATTTATCCTGGACACAGACGCAAGCGGATTCGCCATCGGGGCCGTGCTGTCCCAAGTACAGGACGGCAACGAGCGCGTACTGGCATATGGGAACAGATCACTCACCAAAAGTGAGCGGAACTACTGCGTAACCCGTCGGGAATTTCTGGCAGTAACCTTCTTTGTGCAAAAATACAACCACTATCTGTATGGAAACCGTTTTCGTGTCAGGACAGACCACCGCCCCCTAAAATGGCTACACGGAGTCAAAGAGCCACAGGGACAATTGGCTAGATGGCTTCAGAAGCTGAGCATTTACGACTTTGTCATCGAACATCGCCCGGGTAGCCATGCAGCACAGTAATGCCGACGCTCTATCTAGGAAGTGTTTTCCCCAATGTGTCCATGAGGTGGAGCCAGAACAGATTGCTGCGGGCAAGGAACTTCACATAGGGAGCTTTATACGGCGTGGGGGACATAAAGTAAGGATGGTCACAGAGGTTCAGCACAGCACATATAGCATGTCAACCCCGCCGGTGCAGGCAGCCCCACCATGTGCAGGCCGCCCCGCCGGTGCAGGCAGCCCCGCCAGTGCAGGCCGCCCCGCCGGTGCAGGCGGCTCCTCCGGTGCAGGCAGCCCCGGTACAGGCAGCCCCGCCGGTTACAGCTCCGATTGTCCAGTCAGAACGCTTATCGCTATCACGCCCCATATCCACCTCTGCTGGAGAATCTAGCACTTCAGAACGGGCAGAGGACGTCTTCCCGGAGAATGTGGCCCTCTCGCAGAGCAAAGATGAAGACTTGAAAGAGATTCTAACATGGTTGGAGGTACAAGGAAAACGACCTTCTTGGGACGAGATTTCATCCAGGAGTAAGGAGCTGAAGTTCTGGTGGGCCCGTTATGAACAGTTGGTAGTGAGGCATGGAACATTGTACATCTGCTGGGAGGCCGTCAGACCAACTGAGCGTGCTCGGCTTAGACTAGTGGTCCCACCGGACCTGAGGTCATCAGTCATGGGGCACTTCCATGACCAGAAGACGGCTGGTCACCTCGGAATCGCAAAAACCTTCTCCAGGCTGTGCCGAAGTGATTTGTATTGGCCGTCAATGCGACAATCTTCACGCCGCTGGGTCCAAAACTGCCAAAAATGTCAGAAGCGTAAACAACCATCCCAGGCAAAGCGAGCAGGAATGGTGCACTATCAAGTAGGAGCACCCCTTGAGAGAGTGGCTGTGGATATTATGGGACCCCTACCTATTACCGACCGCGGAAACAGATGCATCATGGTGGTGGGGGATTACTTCACCAAATGGACAGAGTGCTACCCCATCCCAGACCAAAAGGCCAAAACGGTGGCGACGACGATCGTAGAGGAATTCGTAGCAAGGTTCGGCGTCCCACTCGAGCTGCACTCAGACCAGGGTAAAGATTTCGAATCTGCCGTCTTCAGAGAGATGTGCGTCCTCTTAGGGCTAAAGAAAACGCGGACCACACCATATCATCCGCGTTCAGACGGTATGATCGAACGATTTAATCGAACAATCGAAAATATGCTCAGTCCGTGGGTTAATAAGTCCCAGACTGACTGGGATCAGCATCTGGCCTTGTTGACCATGGCCTACAGGTCTTCCGAGCATGAATCTACAAAGGAGACACCCAACGCAATGATGCTGGGTCGAGAGGTGGCGATGCCAGTAGACCTTCTTGTCGGCTCAAGCCCCCATGGCGAACCGGTAATGACCACCGACTATGCGCAGAAGCTACAAGACAGATTGCATCTTGCCCATGAGGTGACCAGGGAGACCCTCGGTAAAACCATGCGTTTACAGAAAAGACACTACGACCGCAATGTAAAGAGAGTGCTATACAGTGAAGGAACAGTAGTGTGGCTGCACCAGAAACGCCGAGTGAAAGGACGGTCCCCGAAGCTGGAACTGAACTCGACTGGACCGTTTGTGATTGTCGACAGACTATCGGATGTTGTCTACCGGCCAGAAAAACCCTCGGGCTAAACCAGTCGGGGTGCACGCGGACAGACTTAAACTGTGCCATGGGGTGAGCAAAGAGGATTGTGGGTTCAAACGTCAAACCCCGGCCGGGCGGCACACATACCCGTCGGTTCCTGCTACCCCGCCAGGGCCAGCCACCCCGCCAGCACACACTGCCCCGCCGCAGCCAGCCACCTCGCCAGCACACACTGCCTTGCCGGAGTCAGCCACCCCGCCAGCACACACTGCCCCGCCGGAGCCAGCCAGCCCGCCAGCACACACGGCTCCGCCGGAGCCAGTTACCCCGCCAGTGCCCACTACCCGGGCCGGAGCTGGTCCCCGCCACACCGCTGGTGGCCCCGCGTGTGCAGAAGCGGGGGGAACTATTGACAGTCAACAACGCACACGGCGCAGGCGAGTAGTACGCAAGCCCGCGAGATTATTGACACACATCCAAAGTGACTCATCAGGCAAAGTTGGTACCGACGTCAACATGGCAGACAGACCCTGCAGTTCCTCGGGGTACACCTGTAAGACTTGCGGGAAAACCTACGCAAGTGTCTACGGTCGACGCCGGCACCAGAATGCAGCGCATAAGGGCAAGCAGTACGAATGTCGGGTTTGCAGCAAGTTGTATCGCCGCCCTGAGTATGTGGCTCGACACATGAAGAGCCACGCGGCCTGTGTTTGCCTCCGGTTCCGGTGCCAGCGGTCAAGCCGAGCCTCCCGCTTCCGCGCCAAGTATGCCGGCCAGCCCCAGCCCGACCACCTCTGGCGATGTCCGCCGGATAACTAGTGAAAGCGGGGATGGAACATTGCTGTTCATCGGCGGCCAATGGTTTACCGCACGGTCCGTATACACACGGTGGTGCTGACCAGGTGTGATTTCCCCAGGAAGGCCGCGCCACACACGAAAACCAGCGAGGGCTGCGAGGCGGCCTCGCAGACGGAAACCGTGCTCATGCGGGAGGAGTTCTCCACGAATACGGCCGAGTCCGTAGAAGACCCGTACACCGGTGTCCGCACTGTGCGGCGGACGGAGTCCCGTGGAGTCCGCGAGCCGGCTGACGTGTGGTGGCGAACATGGAATCGCGACTCAGCGATCCCGGACAGTGACCAGGAGTGACCGGAATCGGCAGTTTCATAATTTTCCTAGTTTTCGTTTTCTGTTTGTGTTGGGTAGTCACCATAAGTTGGTTGGTTAACGCTTGATCTGGATAACCAATTTGGGGACCAGTATCAACGTTGCTCAACATCTTTTGAGGACACCCCCCTAGTAATGATAAATCGTGTTGTACATTGCTGTAAAGAAAGTGATTTTGCAAATTTGTTTTTAAATAAAAGTGTTTCTAAAGTGTTCTCTAAATGTTTTGCAAAGTTAAAGCTGTTGACAGTTAGGTAGATTTCTAATCATTTCTTTAAACAAAAAATGTTGTGTTTTGACTTCCTATTCAGGAGAATAGGACCAATCTCTGGTGGGGACAGTGTAGCGAACACCTAGAATTCTCCCGCCGGAGCCCCTTATTGACTGTGAGCTCATGAACTCTTTACAGGACAGTAGCTCCGGAAATTGCCTGTCTATTTTTAGTAAGCGTAGACAATAGGCTAGCGCAGGCGCGCCCGCGGAAATTGGCAGTTAGCCAAGTGTTGTATACAAAAATGTAACAAAGAAAACGAGTATGTATAGAACGGTGTAACAAATGAGTTGTGCGTTAAAGTTGGGCTTGAGAAGTGCCAGAAAAGACCGAGCTGTAAGTAAAACCAGTTGTGGAAGTCGGAATAAAGTTGTGCAAAGCAGAGATTTGTATGCATCCTGTTTGTTCACGCGTTTTGCGGCAAGTAGGAAAAGAACCCTGAAAGACCACGCTACAATATATTCATGAACAGACATCCAAGAATCGAAGTCGAGTGTACACCCAGACAGACAAATAGATGCGCAAGAAACGTGTTAAGTAAGATATCCTGACGTTTTCATTTCCACCTTGGCATATCTGTCTTTGAGAGATTCGGGTTTAGAAAATGGCACATTTTTCGCCATCATCTCTTTTGAATCCAACCCGACGTGTAGATTGGATTTCCCGGTCTATGTCACTCGATCCAACTACCAACCATCGTTAATAAGCGAGACCTTTACGTCATAACACTACGTCACAAGCGTGCTAGTAATATATGATGGTAACAATGTTATAATTGCCATGCTAATAAGCGAGGCCTGTAAACTTCTACCTTGTTGAAAAGATGGTCCTATTTTTCCCTTGAAATAAAACCTTGAAGTGAAAAATCTTGCAGTATATTAAAAAGAAGTATATGGCCGGATTCGAAGCATTATCTTCTGAATGAACGCCATTGCTTCTTTCTGTATTTTCGGAACAAATACAGGATATATAAGGCAATCATTTTGCTATAGATGCCTACAATCATTATTTACTTTTAAATAAGTAAGATATTTCCTAATAATTCGGTAATGAGAAATTCATTGTCTGTCGTGCTTAATGCGTATATGCCACCTTCATTACCAGCACCCTTGTAACATGGCATTTTGACGTAAAAGCCTAGCTTAACCACGGTGGGTAGTTGGATCGGGTGCCAATGCCGGATTTCATGCGTTTATACAAACCGTAAAAAGCGAGAAATATCGGCATTGTCTTCTTTCTAGTTTGTAGCTGCGCCGGGTAGCTCAACCTGCAATGTCTGATGAGGAACCTTTGGTTTGAGTGCCAGAAGAAAAAGCAAATCTCAAGCAATCCTTATTGATGACCGTTATTTAGGCGATCTAAAGAGCGGAAAGCTGCCTGGATGCGATTGTCCGGTACCTTGCAACTACACCACATTCAGTAATACCTTGTCCACAGGAGCTATACCCAGCCAGCGAACAGCTCAATTGCTGGTCGACCAGTTCAATGGGGGAGAAAGTCCAGGACTACTGAATATTAGTTACATTGAGTAAGACCCGTTAGCTACGTTTCTTTCCGACCAAAAATCATTCCTAATTGTTGCACTATTTGCTCTTCCTGTGCTTTTCAGCATATTTCGTTTTATACCAACAATAATTGTGTTCAGTTTGTGTGTGTTTTTAATTACAAATTTAGGCTTTTGGGCGCTAACACACAAATACATCAAATACATCGATATTGTATATTTTCCACGAACGTTAATTTCTAATGCTAATGTTGATGCTCGTGCAAATGTGGATTACTTTTGTATTGTTGAAAATGGCAACTTTAAAAATAGAAAAACCGGTGTTTTTTTGGGAAAATATGGTGTAAAAATATTAATAAATAAAACAAAGCGAATTTTGTAAGGGGGTCCACTGCACTTACCAAACGAGTTTGGCCAATAGTCCTCTTTAATAAAAACCCACCCGGTAACATAATTCTGCCCAATATTAAACCAAGCAGTTTTAATCACTTCAGCTGGTCGCAGTGTGTATCATTCCTCTCCCTTACATCAGGAATAATTGGATCGTGCTGGATGTGTTCTACGAGGACATCAACTTTCAGCTTTACGAGCAGTCAGAGGCAATCTCGCCTTCGGCGTTGATCAGTAAGTATTACGTGTAAGGCCTTTTGTGCCAAACGATCGTCAGTTGAAACCCTCATCATCTTCCTGCCTTTAATTCGGACCAGCGCCAAGAATAGATCTACTCTGATATTAAAACAATAAAGGCCTACCGACATGTGCCAGGCGATACGTTAGTCACAGTTTAACAAGGCAGTGATGTTCAATTGAGCAGTTGGCTTGTTTGTGCAATGCGTTTTATTTGTATTGTTAACGGCAAAAGGACAGCATAAATAGACTGTCAACTTAAAAAAAATGTGACCTGCTCATTTTGGTATTTTGAGATATTAGTATTTCCAGAATCCTTCATTTCTTAGCTCTAAAATGATATATATTTTATTGGGTAGGGTATTTATACAATATCTATTATTGAGCAAAACCAGCGGTCATTACACACATCAAATTAAGGATAGTTACTGAGAAAACATAAATTTGCAACCAAAAAGTGTCACAAACGCCGGCATGAACGAGGTAAACAAAGCATGTGAGTAATGTTCGTCACGGGTTTCCTATCAGCTGGACCCAAAAAACGATTCCCTACTGTCAAATCGGCTATTTTCAATCATAACTCAATATAGCATAGCGCGACTTCACGCCGTTTTTCGTGGGAGCAGGTCACAAATAATACCAATTATTATTATTATAATTTCTATTGTAACTTAGAATTGAGGCGATATTTTATGCCAACGAAGTGAAATGCCAGTTTCTTTTACAGTGTATTTTAACCATACACCACACCTTAAAAATGTAAAGCTTAAAAACAAACAAAAACAATCAACAAACTGCACATTAGGAAAATACGGTGTTTGAGCATAAGATAGCAGCAACTTGTTACAAGTTTTTAATTAATACACACATAAACCACAAAGGAAACTAACTACGTAATTTTGAATACAACTCAAAGTGAACAAAGAAACTGGCAGGGAAAATTCTAAAAATATTTAAATTCATCTAAATTAGTTTTACAGAAAGTAATAATATAATGTGCTCAGAAGAAAGTTTAGTGCGATGTACGTGTATATATCCCGTCTTTGCAGGCGACATCGAAGGTCAACTAGGGTTGTTTCTCGGCGCCAGTTTTATCACCTTGACAGAGATCTTATCCTACTTAGGCCGGAAACTGGGCCAAATCCTAGCCCTGAAATATCCGAGAAAGGCTTCCACAAGCCCCGAGGTCGTCATGCCTTCAGTGCGGGAGACGGATATGTCCCTAACTGCTTAGAATCAGGCACCTGTTTTTCCTTTACTCAACAAAGACATTAGCAAGGTGTTATGAAGATTAAAGGTAGGATACACCATTTGCAGATATCGAAAATTTTACTACCGAATTATTAAGAAATATCTTACTTATTTGAAAGTAAATAATATTTGTAGGCATCCAGCAAAATGATTGCGCTAGATATTCTATAATTGTTCCGAAAAATATGATTTTATTTAAAAAAAAAATTACGATCGCCGGACCACTGCCCGAAGCCGGTTGAAAACGAACGCCGTTTGAAAACGAACGCCGTTTGAAAACGAACGCCGTTTTTCTTGCTTGTCCTGGCATCCATGATTGTAAAACTTCGGACAGTGCCGTTAAACGGGATTTCACCACCACCCTCCAAATCCACCATTCATGATAATTCAAGCAATTACCAATGGTGTATCCTACCTTTAAGCTAAACCTGAACTCTTCTGACGGGTACCCGCCAATTGAAATGAGCAGCTAAAGTTTCTGTTTGCCTGTGTGTTTCGTTCCCATGGGGCGTATTCGAAAACCCGTTCTCTTGTAATAAATAGACACGCCACGAACACGGTTCCAAATGACGAGAACCAACACGCGAACATGACTTTTACTTCCCGCTCAGTGGGGAGTGGATGAAGAACGTCAAGAACAAATATGGCAGACTTAGACCCCTCGGAAACTTGTGTTAATTATGTGCATAAAATTGAAAGCAGTCATTCAGTGCAGGAGCATTATAAGTGATACGAAATAATATTGAACGTAATCAATATTTTTAGTGTTCTTCCGCGACCACGTAAATTATTTTAGTAAAACCATACATTTTCTTTCTTTCATTAGTATTAATTCAGGGCCGCCATCTTGAATTTTTGCCTACATGAACGCCACACGCACTTGGGAGTTCGTAATCGGCAACCCCAAAAACATTGTTTTCGGGTGCTCGAGAACGGGGTTTCAAATACACCCATGATGTCGGGCAGTACGCTCCCACCACTACCAGTTCTACCACCCTTGTATGAGATCATTACAAAATTCATTGATCTTGCACATCTATGTTAATTATAAATACAATGTAGTCTGCAAGTCTCACTGTGCTTCAAGTTTTTGTTTGTTTTTTTGTATGCAGTGTCTGGGGTAATAACAGACTCAATTCGTCGCGGCTTAAGATTTGAAAACCGCAAACATTTTTTTGCAAGCTGTTATGTGGTGAACTGGTGAACAATTTTCTTCAAATCTATTCCACAGCAAGTATATAAACTCTCCCCAAAGGGTTTTTACACACCATTTCCTAAACAATAGTGCAAAGTAATGCATAAATGAGTGAATGCAATTAAGGTATTCCTGGAAAGCATTTTGCTCCTACTTTATAGTAAAACATGATTAATAGCCATAAAATGCATATTTTTGTCAAACCATCTTATTCCTTTATGGTGGTCAAACTAACCCTTATTGTCAGAATTGTCTGTTTTTCTGGGACACCCTGTACTATACATGCATGCATGGCATTATGTATTTTGGAATAGCTTTATAATGTTAACTTTTAAGTAAAATATCAATATTTACACCACACCTCTTAAAACAATGTTTAGAACATTACGAAAAATAGGTATAAATGAAACCTATATCAACATCCTTATTTAATTATATACACAGATGCTACTGCTGAAATCCACCTAGATAACGAAATATCAACTGAGATCAAGATATCCAGAGGTGTTCGACAGAGTTACACATTGTCCTCCAAACTCTTCAATGCAACGCCTGAAGAAGTCTTCAAGAATGCAGAAATGAAAGAAGGAGGAATAAATATAGGTGGAGAGTCACTGTCGAACGGAACCTCAGATTCGATGACGATGTAGCCATATTCACAAACTCCACTGAAATTCTGGAAAGACAACTGAACAAGCTCCACCAAGAATGAAAACGATTCGGTCTTAAAATACACAAAGGAAAGAAAAGAAAGAAAAACGATGTCAAAATTGAAAATGAAACCATAGAAGAAGTAAGTGAATACAGATATCTCGGTGAAACATTAAAATTGCAAGACACAACTAGAGAAGAAGTCTTGACAAGAATAAAGACAGGATGGGGACTGTTCGGAAGGTACAAAGAAATCTTCTGCGACAAAAAAACTACCAACAACACTGAAGAAAAAAGTGATTGACCAATTTATACCCCCAACGATAACATATGGATGCCAAACCTGGTCAATCACCAAGGAAATATATAATAAACTGTCGACCACACAGCCAGAGATAACATTAAGGGATCGATACCCAACCAAAAAAATCAGAGAAAAAACAAAAGTAAAAGACATTGCCCAGTATGTCAACAAAATTCAATGGAAATGGGCGGGACACGTGGCAAGAATGACCGACAACGTATGGACCATAAGAACCACGGAATGGCAACCCAGAAAAGGAAAACGATCAAGAGGGCAGACCCCAAAAGAGATGAAGGGATGACATAACCAAATTAGTTGGGGGGACTTGGACAAGAACAGCAAAACAGAGAACAGCTTGGAAAAATCTGACAGAGGGCTACATCCTGCAGTGGATGGACCTGAGACTAAAATACCTAAAGAGATAGGAAGCAATGATCGACTCCCATTGTCACGCATTCGACCGTATTCTACAGAGTCTGATGCGCCTGTGCATCTTTCGACGACAGCGGCGCTATTCGCGTCTTGACATCCAACATCGCGACCATAATCGAGAAATGCTAGCTCCGAAAACATGCGATATTTCGACGCATTTTTTTACGACAAATAGTCGGCGAAGTTATAATTTTAATTGATGTAAGTTTCAATCCGATAATTCTTTACATAAATATGTGCTTTGGGTTATATTAAGTTACGTATAAAAGAGAAAATAAACCGATACCGCGACGATGTTTCGTCGTTTGTTTTTTTCGTCCATATTTTCGGCGATGTTGCCCTTAAAAATGACCCATTTGTGCTTCAATTCACGCAATACTGGTGATATATAATTTGTTTGTAGAAGCTGTTTCATAAAATTTGAACTTTGGACCGTGTCATGTACGTTTTTAAAACATTATCAGATTTTCAGGGAATCATCACAAAAAGTCCAGAAATCAGGAAAAAATACGATTCTGTTCATTTATGATCTATATTTCACATTTTAAGTAAATACTGTGACTAGTTTGCATCAATTAAAGTTGCAATAATCATTAAAATATCAAAAACTAACATGATAGATACATTTTAAATATGTTCCTGTGTGCACTTAATGCATTGAAAATATAATATTATATTCCATATTCCTATAATTTAGGTCAACAAATTGTATATTTTTGGGCAAAAATGGTTTCCAACATGTTTCCAATGTGTGATTAAAAGGGTCGTGATGTTATACAAATACCTGGTTATAATACTACATGTATTGCCTAGGTCTTATTATTACCTTATTTAAAATGGATTGAATGTATTTTATGTATATTGTTTGTTACACAATGGACATTGGTAGTGTTTGCGTGATTTTTCTTTCGGTTTTGGGTCAAGATTTTCTTTGCCGCTATTTTCTGGTTCAACTTCAAGAATCTCATCGTTTTCGCTGCTTAGCCACTCGTTTTCTGATCCGAGAATCTCCGCTTGTTCGGTGTCAGTCCAGTTGCCTTCTCTTAGAACATTATTTAAATCTATTTATGCCCAATTTACAAAGTCATTTATATCTGCTAGTGCCATGTCGCGTTTTAATACGAAGAGTTTTTTTATCACGTTGTTTGCGAATAGCTGTCAAATTTCTGAATAGTCTGGGTCAGTAATAGCATGCGCACAAACGCTCAACTCCTAATTTGGGCCGACGAAACAGAAGCGACTTGCTCGCCATCGAGTGGATCGCGTAATTAGCATAACAATACCGCATATGACGCTGTGCACTAGAGCCGTCTGAAGTGCTTGCTTCCTATCTCTTTAGGTATTTTAGTCTCAGGATGGACGATGCCTATAGATAGATAGATAGATAGATACATGTAGATAGATACCACACCTATTGCTTGTTCTTTATCCTCTTTGGCTGAAACGCGGTCACGTGACGTTCATATACTAGGCTAGTACATGCAATTTGAGTATAGTGCCCGATCGGGCACTATACTCAACATTTTTTACTAGTTAAAACGCCCTCTGCTGGCTGAAAAGGCTCATCGCCATGAAACGAAAAATGGCGGCTTCTGGCACGGACCACGGATCACGGACAAAGTTAGGCCTTGTCTGTAACGAGTGTCTAGAGCTACGATCTACGTCTACAGCTACAGCTACAGCTACGTCTACGTAGGCGCAAAGGTAAATTGAATTCGGACGCGGCTATGGTAGAGCCTACGGCTAGTTATTGCGCCCCTAAGCGATGCTTGAATTAGTGTTTTAAAGAATTTACAACAATTATCGTCTGCTAGATGTTACGCAATTTTTGTTTACAGCCAGTCGAAATACCTGATGATATTGACGTATTTGTCGGTCTGTTGGTTTCAATTCAATGCACTATTATTGAAAAATAAACGAACATTTGCTCCAAAATTAACGTTAGTGCTGCCGCCATTTTGTTTTGCCTGAGCTAGACAACTTCTTTTATGGCTAGATTCTTGTGACGTTGTAGCCGTAGCTGTAGCTCTAAACGGCATTTCGGACAGCGCTACAAAATAGCCGCCGTAGACAATAGACCTAGCCGTAGCTCTAGACACCCGTTTCGGACACGGTCTGACTCATACAATCATAGGTGTGTTTAACAAACATTATGGGTTAATTCGGTCACTATTATACGTCTATGCGACCTTCGGGTCTGTAAGTGACCAGAAGAGGTCCTATTTCCCTCTTCTAGCCACTCACAGTTCCTCGGGGCTCATTAGACGTGCACTGGTGACCTCGTTGCTAGCTCTATACTATTGATAACTCGAAGGCAGGTCCTGAACGCCCATAGCCTCTTCCTTTGGTCGCGTCTTAGTAGGCTCGACCGCCTGTCGTCGCGAGCAGCTCATGATAAAGCGGAACGATTTACGGCCGAGGTAGTCCAATATCTCAGCCATTGTTATGAAGCTGGCCCCGATGAAAAGGCCCAACTGGCCACCAATATCACCTGTGTGAAACAACAAGATAAATCGTACGTCGTCCAGGTTCCAGACTGTACACGTTTGTAGTGTTTGCAGTAACAAATAATACTCAGAATCGAATGCAGCAGCTACCAAAAAAAATAAAAAATTTACACCATTGATTTTATGTTTAGTGTGTTATTTTGGTAATAGGCCTACATGTACATTGTATTTTGTGGTTGCTCTTCAGGGAGAGAAATGCATTTGTTTGCCTAAGGGTATAATTACTAGGTCCATCCAACTTACTGATTAAAGCGGATGGGCTGATTGCCTCGGATTGCACGTATTTCTCAAAGTTTAGAGACTCGTAGTAGACGTCCAGCAAGATCCAGTTTTCCCTGCAAATTATTTTAGCAGAAACAAAATTACGATATTAATGTTTGGCAGCTCTCGATTTCTGTTGGCTTGATATAAACTTGGAGTAACTGCCCAGCATTTTATTTATTTCATGTGATCATAAATACACATTGTACATACATACATACGTTGGAGACTTATATACCGCCGGTATCCGCCATAAACGTTCAGGACTACTGGATATTTGAAACTGAAATCGAAAGCGCCGTAAAATGGCGCTTCTGCGGCGCACTGTGCAGCCACTCCCAGGAACACCGGGGTAAACCCCTCCTCTTAGCGATAAGTGTTACTGGGTTCTTTTACGTGCAGTACACAACATACGAGACATGCAGCTTTACGTCCCATTCGAAGGACAAAGCCACAGTGGTTAAGTGCCTTGCTTAGGGACACACGTGTCAAACCAGAATTCGTGCATGGAAACAGTACAATACGCGCCTGGATATAAGGAGCTGTGCAAACGGTCCACCCACAACCCACCCTTTCGTCTTTGCTACGAATGTCCGAGCGAATGAGCTTGACTAATTGTGTCGTTAGCGGGCGCAATGCGTAAACAGAATACGCGACATACAAGTTGAAAATATTAACCAGTTCGCGCCGGATGACGTATATAAACGCAAGGTTTTTCCCAAATTTAAAACGGATGACGCATAAACACGCTAAGTTCAAGTTCGGAAATGTCTGTCAGCAGCGAGCAAAGCCGGAAGTGCGTGGGTGTGCTTCAAGGCACTATCGACCTGAACCCGCTTCGGATCGAGTTTTGTTAAAAATAATCCCGCCCCTCGGCTCGGTGATGTAAAAATAATCCCTGCGCGAACTGGTTTTGAACGTATTGGCAAAGACTAAGTGAGCTCAGGCCACGGAGCGTCTTCACGCACGCCGCGCCATGGGGAAAATCTCATCCACCGCACCGTGGTGGGATATTAGCTTCATTGCTCTTTAAGTTTAAAGGCCCTATACATTTTTTAAATCTCGAAATCTGGATTAACCTGATGTATTTTCCGAACTGTTCCTCTGTGTAATTAAATTTATCTCGTCCGTAGGCCGACCACAGAGCATTCCTCACATTGTTGTTTGGTAGAGCCGCCGTAGACAGGCGGGTTCGGAACTCGCTGTAGTTGCAGGGTAGAGGACAGGGGCATCCATTTATCTCGCCCGTTTTCAACTGAGCTACACGAGGGAACAAAACACCGATCTCCATATAAATTAGATAAGCATTTGAATGTTAGAAGTGAAGTCATCGTCCGCCATATTACCACTCCAAGAACAATAGATTTGTGAAGAAATATATCTGAATATGTACACTTTTTCCTACAACAAAATATATATTTATATTTTTCATTTTCTTTTAATAGCAATGAAATATATTTTTATATAAAACTTGTGTTTAGAAGAAAAACAACACCACATTATGTTTACTTTCAAATTACTCTATTTTGTAAAGCTGGAAATTATTGATCTTCTTATAGACTTCGGGACCTACATGGAGATCAATAGAACAGACTCAGTAAAATGTAATTAAACTAATTAGATATAACTGCCAAGTGGTCGTTTCGTGCGTAGCTAACATGGTCCGAATTTTAGCAACCCATGCATTGAACGGTTAACCTATATATACATCACTGTTGGGGGGAGGGGGTGTACCAATATTCGTTGAACGACCAGAATATAAATGTATGAGAAAACACTTGCCGCTTTGCATTTTAAGTTCCTTAATGAGTATAGTTTATGCAAAGAAAAACGAGGCCGTATTGAGGTCATACTTAAAACTGGTGTGGCGCAATCCTTGACTTGTTGAGGGGAACACTCTTTATCGTCGCCAGGATGTCTGTAATGTCAACAATATAAGTTTAATGAACAACCAACAAATATGTGACCCAGCACGAGTAAATGAGACACTTTGAGGCAAATATGAAAATTGAGATTTTGATTTCATCATTTAAAGCTAAACAAGCTTTAAATGATGAAATCAAAATCTCAATTTTTATTTTTGCCTCAAAGTGTCTCATTTACTCGTGCTGGGTCACATATGGTGAAGATCTATACTCCTTGAAAAGCAATTTTTTTAAGCAAATTTTAGAGAGTCTGCGTTTGGTCGCACATGCCTTTTTTGTATTTACTCCATGATACTGCCGACGCTTAGACCCACTAACTAGGGCCCTATAATTTTTGATTTAACTTGTCATACTAGGGCCCCACCGAGAATAAAATACAGGATGCTAAATTTCTTAGTACATGCAGCTCGAAAAAGTCGCCTAAACGACGACAATACTTAACAAAATTCCACAAAATCACTTAAATCGCCTTCCATAAGAAGTGTCCAAGATCAACTTCCGGGGCTTCAGTGGTACTCACGATAAATTATCTTGACCTGCAAATCAAGAAAATTCGACACTTTTGCTTGCCATCTTAAAAATGAAACGAAATTCTGATGCATAATAATATGGTGGCCCTGAAAGATAATAATCGATGGTGAATATTCGTGCGATGTCGTGAATATTTACGAGTTACGACTGCTCGTAAAAAAAATTGTGTCGTCGGGATTTGTTCACGACTATTAAATATTTCTATTAAAAAATTTATGACAAAATATTCAGGACCGATTTTGTCCCTTCAGGGCCATCGTATGCGTCAGACTTTGGTTTCATTTTAAAGATGAAGAGCAACAGTGCACACTACTTTGAATACCGTTTTAGAATTTCCTTGATTTGCAGGTCAAAAATTGGTCGTGAGTACCACCTAAGCCCCGGAAGCTGATCTTCGACTCTTATGGAAGGCGATTTAGACGATTTTGAGGTATTTCGTTATTAAGCATTGTCGTGGTGCTGGCGACGTTTTTTGAGCTGCATGTAAGATTTAGCATCCTGTGTTTTATTCACGGTGGGGCCCTATGACGACAAGCTAAGTCCAAAATTCGAAAAAAAGGAGTTCTAGGACCCAGTTAGTGGGTCTAGCCGACGCTGTCATTTTATTTGACGCCGTTTTTAATACATTATTAGTACTCATCGATACCGAAAATATTGTTTCCCCATAAAAAATCAATGACATTACTAGAATTTTAAATCATAAAAATCGGACTAATCAAACGGAAAAAATAAACTCCATTGTATTAGAGATGTTGTTCGCCTGTTATTCAAATATGTTTCCTTTTTTCTCTTTTTAAATTTTCTATCAAAATGGTTTTATTTTACTCGAATTTCAAGTTTGTTTGACATTTCTGTATTGCGACAAAGCAGTAGTCTGATGAACATTAAAGGATTAGAACTGTGGCTGTGGCTCCAAGATATTGGTTTTTCTCTTGCTTCTTTCTATAATACTTAGCATAAACATTTTTCCACCAAGTATGAAATCCTCACCTCTAATCAATTTGATTAGTCCGATTTCCATCAAATAAAACTCTTTTGAAAGATTACAGTATGCCAAAGTTGCTTATTGAAACGACGAACCTCATGTCAGTGATTTTAATGGTGACACCATTAACAGAGTTTTGGGCATCGATGGGTACTAATCATTGTAGGACGGCCTGTACCAATCCTTTGCCGCCGCTGCTATAGATTGTGATTACCTGACGAGTCTGCACTTGCATTCCTCAACGATCTTCTTGGCACGACACTCGATAGCACAGCCGGGGCGCGTGTAGTTGTCATAATATGTCAGAGCCATCTGCTTGTCGCAATTTCCCCACGGCTCTTCGAGGTTATTATACTACACACACAAAAATTCGACAAGTCGACAAACGACAATTGCCACAAAACGGCCAGTACTCTAAGGTGCATCACGCTGCCCTCAGATATTTTTTAAAGCAGTGAAGTGAAGCAGAATTAAACTTTCGGAACACGTTTCAGTTAAAACCCATTCTTCATGCACGTTCGTTTTTAACGAAAGTTGGGGCATAAACATGGAAAAATGGATCTAGAACTTAGGATTATCACTCGAAACGTCCGCGGAATAGACCGTGTTTGTCTGGCGCGCAAAGGTCACAATTGAACATCCGGGACAAATCATGGAGACATTGGCTATAGAACTTTAACGTGTGTTCGATTTTGTTTTCTATATATGAACCATGAAACCGCGGATGAGAAATTTGAACTTGATTTGACAATATAAAAAAACATGCACGACTGTCTAAATTATTAAAGAAAAGCAGAAAAAACTTTTGACCTGAGCGTTGTAAGTTGTAACGTGATTGGCTTATTGCAGGAGCGGTTCTACGCTTTTTAGAAAAAAACTGGCACGTAAACGAGAACAATGGAATGGCGTACGTGTGACGTAACTATAATTGTTCTCTCTCCCTTTTACTTATTTAATATAGGGCCTATAGTTCACATATTGTAAAATAAGTAACAAGAACAGCGTCAAAACAAAGTATTTCAAGAAAATCACTCGCTTTACACGTTGAAGTTCCTATTCGATGTGCCCAGAAATTCGGTTTCTCGTAAAGTCTCGTACGTTCTCGAGGTCAACTTTACGCTCTATTGACAATAGTATTGTTGAAAAGACCAACCTGTACTGCGCGTACACCAACAAACGCATGGACACCAGGACCTATCGCAAGCCCTTCCTCGTCGACAGAGGGCGGCGTTTCTTGGTCATGTACCAAAATCTTCAGTCCCGCTTCTACATTGCCCCCGGCAGCTATTTCGGTGTATTCACTCTGAAAATGGATCAGAAAACGAAAAAATAAGAGGATAAATAAATGCATTGCCATCGTAGTTGGGCAAATAGTTGCGTGGACTGTTTGCAGAGTTGTATTCGAGTCTCAAAGTCTTTTGTCTCTAAAAGTATTTTCACAAGTCCAGTCACAAGTCCTTTCATAACGTCAGTCGCAAGTAACTGGTTGAAAAATCTCAAAGAAATGCTTTTGTTAAAAGTTCAATTGGAATAGCTAGTGACTTAACTTGTTACTGAAGGACTTGTATTATAGATAATTCTTTTCCTAATAGGACCCACCTGTTGAATGTCAATGATCATTTTCAGGCCGTTGCCGCTACCGGGTTGAATCTGGTTTAAGATGTCGACTCTGTTTCCGTCCTCATCTTCGCCAGAATTGAAAGTCCAGCAATTTCCGAATGACGTAAAACCGTGGGTGAAATTCTTTGAAGGGGAAGAAAAGTTAATATTGGTTTTACAAACCTCGAGGGGTTTGTGCCCCCCGTGCTTCACAGCCGGAATAGCATTTTAAAAAGTGTAATTGCAAGGCAATGCATTTAGCTATGGTGGCCCTGAAGGGACTACGCAGATCCCTTCAGGGCCACCATACCATAGTTAGCTCTATTGGCCTAAAGGCATGGGGAATCTTCATATTAAAACAAAAGCGAGGCTACAGGTACACAGTAAACGAATGATCTTTGCCCTGGTCAATGAAAAACCTATCCCATTGCCTGAAGCTTGTCTTTTTTTAGCAACAATGCGAGTCTTTTGCCGAAATAAAACGTCACAGAAAGCTTCAATCAGGGGAACAAAGACAACAAACGACGCGAAAATGTCATTAACTTTAATATAAGTAGTTTGGTTCCCTGACATGACAATTCCCCGGCGACCTGACGTCTATAACGTGTAGGCCACGTATAGCCACCGCCGATAAAAACAAATCATGACGCACTGCTGGCAGCACGTAGACGATTTTCCCTCTGTTATTCAAATGTGTCCGGCGGTATTCACACCAATCGTGTTTTGCATAACATTTTGGTTGAGGAGTGACGTCGCAGGTCATTATCCCCTTTGAATGTAACCTTTGGTGTCACTAAAACATGGTGCGTGTGCATTACGCCGGGCACAAAAAAACATATATAATCAGAGGGCACATTGTCTATTTTCTTAGACGCAGAACCACGTGAGTTTAAATAGTGATATTGGGAATTTCGGCTGAATGTTGGTTTTTGCCAATACGAGGCAAGATTAAACGCAAAAACAGAAAGTTTTTTGGATCGACGGGTATTTACCTAACCATACTCCCGGACACATTCAACCATCGCGAACGAAACCGATAATATCTGATTGTTAATAGAACCGTGTTCAGAAAAATTCGGACGTTTTTGAAACGGAAGAAATTGCTCCCGTGTTGGTCACGTGACATTGCTGGCTTCCTGGTACGAAGCCGTATCCGCAATGAGCTTACAGCTAAGACTTTGGCTACGGATACGGCTATTGTCCCTGTATAAATAGTTGTATGCCTAAGGACGAACACTATACACACAAAGAGTTTCGGCCTAGGTTTCATCAGAAAAGGTCAGAATGTTTTGGTCTGGGACCAGACTAACTTACCTGCTTACCGCAACCGTTTTTCTTGCCACGCCATTCGCAGTTCACCAGCGTGTCCTCGTCCAGTTGAAAGCCCGTACGCAGAGTGACCTCTGTATAGCTGAAGTTGTCGGGTAAGGGCGTCTCAGTGGGTACCTCCTCGTCATCGTAAGGGTCGTAGTCGTAGTCGCTATATTCCAGGAGTACTTTGAGATTGGCCCAGTCTGCTTCAGTCATTGCGGAAGAACGGTATCTGAGATTGTGGGTGATAGATTTTTGCACTAAAGTTCGTAAGAAAACTGTCAAATTTGTTTTAGATTGTACGAATTTCAGCAATTTTGATCATGGGGCCAATTCTTTGATTCTTATTCATTTTCAGGGCGTTTCAGATTTGTTTGCAAGCTCAGCCAATCTTCATTCAATTCACCACACCTTTATATAATGAGGTTTGTGGCTTTGATTCTTACTTTCCTTTCCGTTATGTGCAATCAATCTAGCACTTTGCACATTAAAAATATTGTAATTACATACACAACAGCAAAATAATTACATGCTCTTGTGAATTATAATCATGTTCGAGTGAATTGTTAAATTTAATGGATGACGCAAAAGTATACATGTACTTTATAATATATATTGGCTACTTATAAAACAAATATATAAGCGAGTTCAATGACGATTTTAAGCAGCAAATTCCAAACGGAAACCGAATATGACGCGGCGATCAAAAATGCATCGCTTTTTTTTACCGGAATTGAACGGGAATACATTTTACTCGGCACCTGACGTGATGACCTAAAAGTCATATATCTGCATTGAAGTGTTTGCAATGAAGAAGACCATAGCCATCTTCTCTGCCATCTTTTTTCAAACTTTTTCCTTAAAGTTAATCATCCGTCCATCGTTATACACGACAGTACCGCACACCCACACCAACGATTTCTTTGTTTTAAACTATGACCCGTCAAGTTGTGTAGGTATAAACAACGGAAATAGAAACGCAGCCAATACTAATAACTGTCGACCCGAACTCTTCCATATTTTTTAGATCACACAAGGAGCTGTTGAAGCTTATGCAGATATGGGAACGCGTAATTGCTTCAGTTTTATTGTGGTTGGGTGCACCTGTGGTGTTTTAAGCACCAACAATGTGCCATTGGGCTCCCAGCAGAGATGATAGATTTGAATTCAAGGAAGTTCCTATTAAAACAATTAATGTCCAGAGCTCGGTGTCTACGACTGACGTATCTTGGGAGTGTGGCATAGTGGTTAAGTTTGTGACAAGTGACAAGCCCTGCCATCGGTACAAATTAAGTTATGTGTTTTCATTGGGCATAATCTGCCTTGAAGTGTTTGCATTGAAGAAGACCCTTGCCATCTTTACTGCCATCTTTTTTTCCAAACTTTTGCCTTAAAGTTAATCACCGTCCTTCATTATACACGACCGTACCACACACCCACACCAACGATTGGTGTTTTTTTCCATAAAATAATCTTAATACCAACTATGCTTTTGCAAATTTCGATGAATATAATGTAGGCCTACTGTTTGGGAGTTTCGGTTTACGAATGTCGACTACATTTCCTTTTTTTGACAGTCGTTTGTTTTGTCGGTTCGACAGACCACAATTGTCGTTTGCAGAGTCATTGATTGGCGCTAGTTGGGTGGTCAAAATGTTGTCGGATGTTTCAAATCTGTTTTTATTAATAACACGAGCAATATTTTGTTCATGTAAATGAAATGAAACTTGTTCAGAAAAAGCAGAGATTAGTGCCCCAGCCACACACACATTATGCAACATCAATCCTCGTAACGGGAGATTGCTTGCATCCAGGTCCAGATCGCAATGAATCAAGATTGTAAACTATGACCCGTCAAGTTGTGTAGGTATGAACAACTGAAATAAAAACGCAGCCAATACCAATAACTGTCGACCCGAACTCTTCCATATCTTTTGGATCACACAAGGAGCTGTTGAAGATATGGGAACGCGTTTTGCTTTTCTTGGGGTTTGGTGCACCTGTGGCGTTTTAAGTGTGCCAATAGGCTCCCACCAGAGATTATAGAATTGGATTGAGGAAATTCCTTTAAAAAAAAATATCCAGAGCTCGGTGTCTACGACTGACTTATCTGGGGAGTGTGGCCTAGTGGTTACGGTTTGTGACAAGTGATCAGAGCGTCAGGGGGTTCAAACCCTGCCATCGGTACAAATTAAGTTATGTCTTTTCGTTAGGCAAGCCACTTTAACTACTACTTGCCTCTTGCGGCCTCAGTGTAGACAGAAAAGTTGACCATCTAGAAGGACATGCGTAAGCCATTACTTGCAAAAATTCCCATTGGCTATGTATGTGTATCAATACAAAGCCAATGCAATTCGTACATGGGCTGGCTTTACGTCTTTTCTGTCTACCCTTCTTCATCACTCGATCTCTCCACCCAAGATTATAGGTATCGACAATAGACGAGGAATTGTAAACAGTTATCCCACAATAGTCTGGCATCCCATCCAGTGGTAATAGAAAGATTCTCAGGCATTTCATGAAAACAGCGATAAACGCCGAGCTGGTTAGCCGTTTACTGGTTTGACTGACTTAACGTAATCATCACGACCGACCCACCTGTTGAAGTTGCAGATAGTCACCGCGGGAAAGTACAGGACTCCCTGGTACTCCACCGACACCGCCGTCGTGGCCTCGTACTTGAAGTACCGCTGAAACCGATCCGTGATCTGCCAGGCGCAAACCCCGAGGCAGACCAGCAGTATGGTGAGCCAGAGGAGCTTGACCAGAGTCCGGGAGCTGTCGATGATCCGACTGATGCCGTGCAGGGTGGTGGTGGAGATAAACTCCCGGTCCAGATCCGTCTGCTCCCCGCTTGCACCGTCTTTCATGATTACCTCCTTCCCGTTTACGTACGTTAGGTGATCCAACCCCTCCCTGGGATAACGCATAAGTGAACGTATTCCTAATGATCTTAATGATCACCAACCAAACGCGCAGTCGATCATTTATTAACTTTTCAATTTGAACAAGCTGATATGCACTAAAAAATATTATAACGGAAACGCAACATTAGGCCAAATAATAAAAAAAAACATGTTTAGCGTCACCGCCCGCTTCTTTTTTGGGGGCCGCCTCCTTTTTTATTTTTTTTTATTTTTGAAAAAAATGATAAATTTTACAATTTTGACCCAAAAAAAAAAAAAAAAAAAAAAAAAAAAATTAAGATCGTATTTTAGACTTGAGCATCACTGTGTACATGCTCTGGAAATATATTTTTTTCTAATAGGAAGGCTAGGGTGTGACGTGTAGTCGTGTACCGTGCAACTTTCAGCTGAGTGAAAAACGGAACCATAAAACGGTAGGCTTCACTTTTGACGCGTGAACCAGTAATCTCTAAACGTTGGCAGAGACTATTACCACATGAATTTTGATTTTTTAATCGTGGGTGAACCGTGTGTCGGGCGGCCATTTTGAAAAATCACCATGGAGCTGCTAAGCACACACATGTGCTTAGCATGGACATTCTTTCCCAAGTTGGTAAAAACAGGATTACAGACCAAATGTTCAGGTAACGTGCATTGTTTGTGACTAGCAGCTCTGGTTTTTGCTTTGCATGTAAAGCACATAGAGTTTTGGAAGGTAACCTGATTTTAACGAGTAAGACTTTTTATGTGCTGAGCAAAATATTGTGCTTTGCATATTCTTGACTTAGCATGCAGCTCCCTGAAATTGGCCCCTGGTATAATAGTCTCTGAATAAAGGGCCATAGTTATCTGAATTCAAGGTTTATTCGTGTATTGTGTATAGCATGTAGCTCATGCTTCACTCGAATCCAATACAAATACATTTTTACGACGATAATTTAATTAACAAATACATTTGTGTGCTGTTACCAATAGTTACCAATACAAACATGAAGGTACTAGACAACTCGTTGGCATTGTTTGCTCACGTTTCCGTTTCGTAATGTGTCCCTGAAAAAACACTTTAAAGGGAATATACATCATTTTCCTCTGTTGTAATTTATATAAACTAATGGATTTTGTTATTATTATTATTATTATTTATTTGTTATTTGTTATTTATTTTTCCTTGGGGGGGGGGGGGGGAGGGGGTTCGGTCGAAATTATAGTGCATTACAAGAAGTGTGTTTATATGTGTTCATCAACTTGTTTGGTGTAAAAGGCCGAAAGAAATTCATAGTAAGAAATAATAATAAGCCAAACCAAAGTGAATTGAATTAAATAGCACCTGTGCAATCCATTGCTGTTTGCAATGTCATTTTATAAAGGGGCATAGTAATCTGTTTCAATTTTCTTTATACATTTTGTATAGCAATCGATATAGCAATCGATATATCTATTATTCAAGCTTCACGCGAACTCCATATAAATACATTTTCACGACGTAAACTATACAATGTTGCGTTGTTACCAATAGTTACCAAAACGAACATGCTGGTACATTAAAACCTGCCGTGGGTATTATTTGCAAACGTTTTCTGTTCGCAGTGTGTCCCTGAAAATGTGCTCTGCTCAAAAGGGAATATACATATTTTGCCTTGGTTGTAATTTATTTGAATGGATGGATTTTTATTTATTTATTTATTTATTTACTTAGCGGACGTGTGTTCCTTCGAGCTCCGAGTAAGTTTGTATTTTTTCCTTCTTTAGACCTCTTTAGGTCCTTTTTTTTAATTTTTATATTTTTAATTATTGTATTTAGTATATGATATAGGTCTAGCTAGACCGAGCCCACTACTGTATATATTTTGTGTCGTTTTCCTGTATTTTACGTTCAATTCTTAGCCTGTACTGTTTTGTGTTTTGTACTGAGATGTCCACCATGGCCACTCAGGCAGAACCACGAAATACGACTGGCGCACCCAAACCCTTTGTTCCTGGTGACGAGCCGTTTAAAGGCCTCACCAAGAACAATGGGTGTGTTTTCAAATCCGTAGACAATGTATCCATTGAATCCTATTTAGAGAAATTCTATAAATCCATGCCTGAAAAGAACATTGTCTCGGCCAGTCGTATTTCCAACGGTCGTATTGCTGTGTACTTGAGTTCCAGGGAGGAGGTAGCCGACGCCATTGCCCGTGGGTTAACGTACAACGACTACTTCCTGGAACTTACCCCTCTAATTCAACCTACTACTCGCCTTACGCTGTCTAATGTATATCCCGAGATTCCCAATTATGTTCTTCTACACAATATTTCTAGCTTCTGTAAAGTAGTGTCCGCTGTTAAACCCATACCCCTTGGAAACAAAAAGAAACAGTTGTCCCACATAATGTCTTTCCGCCGACAGGTTCAGATCATCCTTAAGCCCAACATCACCCTCCCAGACCATATCAATTTTTCTCATTCTGGTGTGAACTATCGTGTGTTTCTGTCTATTGAGTCAGTTCGGTGCTTCAACTGTGATGAGTTTGGCCACATCAGTCGCTTCTGTAAGAAACCCCCCACCCAGGCTAATGTTAATGAACCCGTCAACCACCTCAACCCTCCTCCAGTCTTCATGCACAATAAATCAGACCCCAAGCACCCTCCAAAGAACAAACCCAACCCTCCCGTCCTTTCAGCAGAAACTAAAAGTGTCCCCCCTCCTGAAACCCAAGCCCCGAACTTCGATACGGGGAGACGCTGTAGCGGGACCATCAGTGCCCCGTGCCGATCTAGTTGGGCCAGTGGCCGGTGCAGGAAAAACCGAGCACAATCTCGGCTGCCGTTACTGCCCCTCGAGCCGAGGCTTCATCGTTGCCCACTCAGAAACCACCCGATACTCCCTACAGCGACTCCTCGATGGACACCAACAAATACATCTGGGGTACCCCACCTCCCCCTACTAGGGTTTTTTTCTGACATCGTGTCAAAGCGAAAACTATCCCCTCCAATTTCCAACGATAACAGTCCCCATCTCACTCCTTTGAAATCCCCACAACCCCTACGCAAACTTCGCAGGAAGAATGCGTCACCCAACAAACCGGACACCCCAACCCTCTCTCAGGTCCTAGATATGTCCCCCTCCATATCCACTCCTGATGATGCTACCATCACTCCAATGCCTTCCGAGTCAACAAATCTTTCTACCGACAATTCCACCCCTAGTCACCCTACGCCCACCCTCATTCCACCCACACCCATCCCGGCTCCCCCTACCCCCTTTGCTACCACCCCTTCGTCCGTTGCCACTACCTCAACCCCCATGCCCTCCCTTGTAATCCCATCTACACAATCAACTCCTAACTCCACAGTTGAAGCGACCGATACTGACTCCTCTGTATGGAAAGATTCCCAAAACCCGTCAGACGGCGAATTTTCACAGACTTTGTTCCCTTCCTGTCCTGGTCCCCTCAACCAATCCCAACTTATCAAATTTCTCTCCGCGGTCAAATCCCAAAGAAAGCCCAAGGTTATTGCCCGGAAATTCACTACCAATACAGCTGGTTTGATTCGACAACTCAAACCCCTGACAAATAGTCCCCTGATTCAGAACAATCTGCAGCACAGGATTCGCAAACTAATACAAAAACTAGACTCTTAATTTTCTCTGTTATGATGTTGAGACTATACACCCTTTCTGCCCTTTTAATGGCGCTGTCACTAATTACTCTCAACACTGGAGGCTGTTACAAAATAACCAATAATGTCGCCTTTGCTCGCTATTTTTCGAACCTTACTCAAAGGTGTGATGTTATTCTTTTACAAGAAACTTACTCTCTCAGTGAACAATGCTTGTGCTGGAAAAGTTGGTCTAATTATACTCCCCTTTGTGCTCCCAGTACTACACCTGGCTCGGGAGTTACTATCCTAATCAATAAAAACGTCGATCTGGTTGCCTCCAGTGTTGTCGCTTCTGGTCACCTCCTCTTCGCCCAAATTAAGCACCAAAACACATTGTACAATATTTATAATTTACTTGTCCCTCAAACTGACAACATTGCCGTCAAAACCCTTGAAATACTTAAAAATCACTGTGACCAGCACATTAGTGATGGCGCCATTACTATTGTTGGAGGTGACTTTAATTGTACTTGCGATCCCTTGATGGACCGCGCAGATAGGCCGACCGAACATCGTCCCCGGGTCTCAACGGCTCTTAAAAACGTTCTCACTCAGTCCAATTTGTGTGATGTCTGGCGCAGACTAAATCCGCGTGTTAAACGCTATACCTGGATGAGGAAAAACCCATTTGTTACAAACAAAATGTCCCAGGTCAGACTTGATCGATTTTACGCTCCTCCCAATTTGGTGGCAGCTATTAACTCTTGCCAAATTATCCCTTGCTCTTTGTCCGACCACTCTGCCGTTCATCTTTGCATCAAACCGCCGTCCTCTCAGCACAGAGGCAGTGCTTACTGGCATTTTAATAATTCTCTTCCTGTTGATCAAAATTATCGTGAAATTATACATCTTTTCTGGTCTAATTGGCAAACTGAAAAAATGTCTTTTTAACGACATATGCAAGTGGTGGGACCTCGGCAAGGCCCAAATTAAAACCCTTACCCAAAAATACAGTTCTGCACTCGCCAGAGAAAAACGAGCTGTTTTTCTTCGTATAAACTCCCAAATTGAGGAGCTTCAGTCTGCTCCAGACATCACACCAGAGGCCCAACAGGTTCTCAAAGAACAACGAAAGGAATTAAATGTTCTTTTAAAATATCAGGCTCAGGGCGCCCTCGTCCGATCTCGTTTTCAACATCTGAACGAAGTTGACACCAGCTCTTCCTATTTTTTTCAATCTTGAAAAGTCCCACTCTTTTTCTAAAACCCTTTGTGGTATTCGTCTTCCTGACGGCGAAATCTCTGACAACCCAGAAGAAATTAAAACTCACTGCCGTAATTTTTACGCTAATCTTTACAGTCGCGTTCCCACAGACGAGGACGCCCTAGAGCCTTTATTATCCGATTTATCTCGGCTTGATCCTCTGGACGCAGAGGATCTTGATGGTCCTCTTCGCCCGGACGAACTTGATTGTGTTGTCAATCAGCTTGGCAAAAATAAAACCCCTGGTTTTGACGGACTGACCTCAGAGTTTTTTGCATCATTTTGGTCGTTACTTAAGAGCGATCTTGTTGATGTTCTAAATTCTGCTGTTATTTCTGGTTCCCTCCCCCGTTCTTTTCTGAAAGCTGTAATCACCCTCATTCCCAAAAAAGGTGATCTTTCTGAAATTTCTAACTGGCGTCCTGTCTCCCTTCTCAATACTGATTACAAAATGTTTGCCAAGCTCCTTGCAAATAGACTGAAACAATCCATTGGTAATGTTATCCAAGAAGATCAATCTTATTGTGTGCCTGATCGCACTATTTATGATAATTTAAACTTGATTCGTGATGTTATTAATTTTTGCAATGTAAATGACTTACCTTTGGGTGTGGTGAACCTTGATCAGCGCAAAGCTTTTGACAATGTTGACCACGACTATCTTTTTAATGTTATGAGAGCCATGGGATTCGGGGACAAATTCATTTCTTATCTTTATCTCTTGTACAGCGGCGCCGAGAGTCATATTAAGGTGTGCGGTTCTTTGACCGCACCCTTCTCTTTCGAGAAAGGCATCCGACAAGGCTGTCCACTCTCGGGGCTGTTGTACACTATTGCCATCGAACCCTTTCTTAATACTCTTCGGAAAGAATTGCAAGGGCAGGGGTTTCCTTTGCCCAACACCGACAATTATTGTTCGGTTTCGGCCTATGCTGACGATATCACTGTTTTTATAATCAACAAAACTGGAACAACTGCAAAGACAAACTTGTCAAAACACTTGCCTGCTGGAAACATCTCTCCTTCACTCTGTCCCTCAAGGGGAAAATTCTAATAGCTAATCAGTTAGCCGCCACTAAAATCTTCCACTGTCTTGCCGTCCTCCCATGCCCTGATAAAAACCTACGTGAACTCCAAGGTTTGCTTGTCGATTACGTCTGGTCCAACAAACGACACCTACTAAAAAAGCGGACACTCTTTCAGAGCTGCGACAAAGGTGGGCTAGGTCTAGCTTGTCTCCAGGCACGCAGCCTCACTTTCAGATTCAAACTTCTTCGGAGGTATCTCCTTTTCAACTCTCACCCCTGTTTTACGTTAATGGACTATAATTTGTCTAAATACAAACGTCTCAATCTCGGTTACCAACTTTTTCTTTTGAATCTCGACTCTAATTTTTTTACTAGTCTTCCCCTTTTCTACAGTGAAACGCTGCGCGCCTGGATGACATTCGGAGCTCGAATGGAAACACCCACTAATTCAGTCAACCATATCCTAAATCTACCCCTCATTTATCCACCCCTTGTTAATCCCTTGCCGGGCGGTGCGGTCTTTTCTTCAAAGCTCTGGGCGGGCGGCATTCACTTCATCAAGCAGCTCCTCAACCTCAACACCGGCAAGTGGCTTCCGGCTAAAGACATCCGTCTGGTTTCCCCCTTCATCCGTCCACCTTCTGTTCGTCTTTTTCAACTGGATATCTCTCGCCTGCACCACACCATATCATCATCTTTCCCGGAACTTTTCAATATCGACGGCCTTTTTCAACACACCACACCACTCGAAGAAATACCAACTCGTCCAGCTTCTCCAGGCAGTGTCCTCATCGACAAGGACACGGACGTCTTCTCGCTTTCATCCAAATCGCTTTATCTACTCTTCAGTCAGAACATCAACGACAACTCTTCTCCTACCTTAACACCCTGGCACGACCTTGGTTATTTTCCGTCTTCTTTTCAAATCCCCTGGAGGGAAATCTACCAGCCCCCAACTTCTAAGAAAGAAGGTGACGTTCAATATAAGCTTCTTCGTAACGTCTTGCCTTCTCTCCCAGTTCTCCATCATCTCAACCCTAACATCTCTTCCGACTTTGGGTGGTGCGGGGAGAGAGGAACTATCACACATCTGTTCGTCACCTGCCCATCAATACAACCAGCTCTCAATCTTCTTCATAGCCTTATCAGTCGTCTTCTTCCGGACCTTCAGCTTAATTTTGACATTTACTGGACTCTCGTTCCGCCTGCTCGGAGTCGAAACAGAGGGACTGTCCGCCTGGCAAACTATCTGAGCGTTAGCCTTAAAAACATCATTTATTGGCTCTATCGTACCTGTAACCCCTCCGACCCGCTATTAGTTTGGCAGTACAGGTTAAAAAACAAAATTCTAGAATTGAACTATCACAAGCTACATAACTCTATCCCTATTTTTCTCGCAAACTGGTCTATAAATAACACCCTTTTTGACTACAGTAATGATCGAGTGATATGGTTGATCTGAATTGGATTTTGTTCGCTATATATATTATATTCTTTTGTCTTTCCCTTGTCCTCCCCCCCCCCCCCCCACCCCCCTAGGTTGACGGGTATGGACTGGTCTTGCCATTCCAAAGGCGAGCCACGGTGAATTTGTTTTCACCCCCAAGCCTGTCTCCTGCCCCACATGGGGGACTGGCAGTGGGCAAATGTGCTCACACCCAGACGCTAAGGAACCCATGCACCCCTCACCCCCTTCCCCCTCCGTCCCCTTCCTACAAGACAAGGGTACAGATAAATTGAATCTACTGTTTTCTGTCATTAGCTTATGTTTTTATGTTCCTTAACAATGTATTGTATTCCTTTTGTGGTTTACATTGCTAATTTTAATGTTTGTTCAGTTTGTTTTGTCCTTTACTGTCACCTTATTAGCTAGCCGTCTTGGCAGTAGTATACAGCCAAAAGGCTAGCCACTTTGGAGTTATTTAGTACCTGTTTTCACTGTTTTCATGTTTTACTACAGTTTACTTTTATATGACTTATCGTGTCATTTGAAATATCGTCTGTCAATTAATATTTTATTTTGTATATACATGTATTCATTTGATTTTTGTAGCCATTTAATGGTTCTTTGTCTGTTGTTTCATGATAGCAGAAATAAAGTACCCATTTTGAAAAGTAAAAAAAAGTATTTATTTATTTATTTATTTAGCGGACGGTGTTTCCTCGAGCTCTGAGTAAGTCCCCTAAATTATCTGTTTATAGATCTTTTTAGGTCCTTGTTTTTGTATCATTGTTTTAATTTCATAGTATAGACCTGGCTAGACCAGTTTTATGGTGTTTTATTTGCTTATTTTGCTGTATTTTAAGGTTATATTTTTTACCCTGTGTCGTTGGTTTCTGCACTGAGTTGGCCACCATGGCCACTCAAGCAGAACCACGCACTGTGGCCCATTCTAACTCTAACAATGCGAGTGCGACCAGACCCATTGTTTCTGGTGACGAGCCGTTTGGTGGAGTCACTAGGAACAATGGGCTGGCTTTCAGAGCATTAGAGAATGTCTCTATACAATCCTATCTTGAGAAATTTTACGAATCAATGCCCGACAAACATGTTGTTTCTGCTAGTCGTATTTCGAACAACCGTATTGCTTTGTACATGAGTTCCAGGGAGGAGGTAGCTGACGCCATTCCCCACGGGTTAACGTACGGCGACTCCTTCCTGGAGCTCACCCCTCTCATCCAACCAACCACCCGTCTGACTTTCTCTAACGTTTATCCTGAAATTCCCAACCGTGTCCTTCTTAGTAATATTTCTGATTTCTGTAAGGTAGTGTCTGCTATCAGACCCATACCCCTTGGTCTCAAACATAAACAACTGTCTCATGTAATGTCCTTCCGCCGGCAAGTCCAGGTTCTCGTTAAACCCAACATCACCCTTCCCGATCACATCAATTTTTCTTACTGCAGTACTAATTACAGAGTTTTTTTGTCGACCGAATCAGTAAAATGCTTTAATTGCGGCGAATTCGGTCACATCAGCCGTTACTGCAAGAAACCTCAGGTCCGCGATGGCCCCAACGAACCCTCCAACCCCCTCAACCCCCCTCCCGTCTTTGTGCACACCAAATCCGATCCCAAACACCCTCCCAAACGTGCTCCCTCTCACCCACCCAGCGCCTTGGCTGGCGGTGCCGTACCCGCCTCAGGTGCTGTGGGTGGGGTTGGTCCGTCTCGTGGCGGGTCTGATGCACCGAGGGGGAGACCTGCACCGGCGTCTGCTGGAGCGTCCTCCTCGGTCGCTAAGGGCCCGGCTGGGGTGGGCCGGCCCGTGTCCGGGACACCTGGGGCTGGGCGTGGCCCGCCTCCTGTCCGCCCGCCCCCGCCCACCCGCACGTCTAGATCTGCCTCTGCTGCTCGCGCGGCAACAACAAACGCGCCCGCGAGCGTGTCCGCCCCGACATCCTTGTCCAAAACCCCTGGCCGTGCCACTAAACCCAATCAAGGTGAAGATATGGACACATCCAAGTACATCTGGGGCACCCCACCTCTTCCAACCAGAATGTATTCCGAGGCCGTCACCAAACGTAAACTGTCCCCCTCGAAATCCCCCGATGACGGTCCCCGTTTGACCCCCCTCATCTCGTCTACCTCTCCACGAAAACTAAAGAAAAGGTCCCAACCTACTCCCCTCGTTGAACCCAGTACCCCGACACTAACCCAGGCTCTAGATTCTACGCCCAGTCAATCACTGACCCCAATGCCCTCATCCGTTCCCCTCACTCCCTCCATCGCCCCCACCCCAACCCCTACCCTCACCCCTACCCTCACCCCCACCCCTACCCTCACCCCCACCGTCAACCCTGAAACTACACCAGTTCTCACCGTTCCCGAAACACCTCGTTTCACAGCCAATTCGGTTGATCCCTCGTCCACCCCACAGCCCACTCCAACCCCCATGTCCATGTCTAGTCAACAATCCACTGATTGTGATGTGAGCGATGACTCGACCCAGTGGGAGGAAGATGAGGACTCTTACCCCACGGCTCTCCCAACATCCAATAAACCCCTCAGTCATCCGGACCTGATCAAATTTCTCTCTGCAGTCAAAAACCAAAGAAAACCTAAGGAAATCGCCCGAAAATTCACCCACAACGTGCCTGGACTTGTCAAGCAATTAAAACCTTTGCGTAACACTTCCATCCTTCATAATTCGATGCAGCAGAGGATAAAAAAACTGATCAAGAAACTCGATACTTAATTTCTTTCTTAATGCTTGTAAAAATGTGTAGGCTTTTTCTTTTTGTAATGGTACTGTCACTTGTTACATTAAACACTGGAGGCTGCGGTAACATCACTCGAAACGCCTCCCTCAAGGGCTATTTTGATTTCATCAATCCCAATAGTGACGTCATTCTTCTACAAGAAACTTATAACCTGAGAGATGACCATCCCTGCTGGAAGCAGTGGCCCAATTATATCCCCGTTTGCGCTCCTGGTAGCTCCCCTGGCTCCGGAGTCACAACTTTAATCAAAAGAAACATTGACATAGTAGCCTCCAGTGTTTTAAGTAAAAATTACATTCTCTATGTTAAAATTAAGTTGAATAATGATATTTATCACATTTACAATGTTCTTATTCCGCAGTCAAATGCGTACGCGCTTAATTTTATTACCGATATCGATAATCATTGTTTTAATTGTACTGACGGTGCCATTATCATCGGAGGTGACTTTAATTGTACCGATAATCCCACCATAGACCGCCTGAATAAGCCGGCCGAGCATCGCCCCCAGGTCGCCTTGGCCCTCAGGAATGCCGTGAATAGAAACTCTTTGTGCGACGTCTGGCGCAGACTGAATCCGCAACAAAATAAGTACACCTGGTTCAGATTTAACAAAAACAATCCTCAACGCACCTCCAAAGCTAGACTCGATCGTTTCTATGTCCCTCTTAGCCTCGTTTCGTGCATCCGTTCTTGTCAAATTCACCCCTGCTCTCTTTCTGATCACTCCGCTGTTTCCGTTTCTTTTCAGAGTCCTCCTAACTCTCATAAAGGAAGTGCGTATTGGCACTTTAATAACTCCCTTCTTGAAGACCAAAACTACCGTGAAATTCTTCACCTTTTTTGGTCCAACTGGCAACTTCAAAAACACACTTTCAGCAGTGTTTGCCCTTGGTGGGACTTGGGCAAAGCCCAAATAAAACAACTTACTCAAAAGTACTGTTCCCAAAAAGCAAAAGAAAAACGAAAAACCTTCCAAGATATAAATTCTTACATTGACGACATTCAGTCTGCGTCCGTCGTAACTCCGGGGACACAAAAAGTCTTGCAAGAGCAAAGAAACGAATTAAATGTGTTTCTTAAAAATCGAGCTCAGGGCGCCCTCGTCCGGTCTCGCTTTCAACACATTAACGAGATCGACACCAGCTCGTCTTACTTCTTCAATCTCGAGCAGTCGCATTCAAAATCCAAATCTGTCTTCTGTCTTCGCCTTCCATCGGGATCTCTTTCAGATGATCCCGACGAAATCAAAACTCACTGTCGTAACTTTTACAAAGACCTTTACAGCTCTGTGCCGACTGACGAGGGTGCCCTTGAGTACCTCTTGCAAGACTTGCCCAACCTCGATCCCGCGGACGCGGAGGACCTCGATGCTCCTCTGCGTCCCGAGGAACTCGATGCTGTCATCGAGCAGCTTAGCAAAAACAAAACGCCCGTAATCGACGGTCTCACTTCTGAATTTTTCACTTCTTTTTGGCCTCTTTTTAAAAACGATCTCTTTGAAGTTCTTCGGTTCGCCACCGACTCGGGTACTCTTCCCCACTCTTTCCACAAAGCCGTCATCACTTTAATCCCTAAAAAAGGGGATCTCACTGATTTGGCCAACTGGCGCCCCGTTTCGCTGCTAAACACCGATTACAAGATTTTTGCTAAGCTGCTTGCTAACAGATTAAAGCAGTCTATTGGGCAAGTTATTCACGAAGACCAATCTTATTGTGTCCCCGGACGCACGATTTACGATAATTTAAATCTTATCCGAGATTCTATTTATTATTGTAATTATAACGACCTTCCGCTTGCCGTGGTTAACTTAGACCAGAAAAAAGCCTTTGATAATGTTGACCACGGCTACCTTTTTAATACCATGAGGGCCATGGGATTTGGGGAAAAATTCATCTCTAATCTTAATCTCTTGTACAGCGGCGCCGAAAGCCACATAAAAATTTGCGGCTCTTTAACCGCACGTTTTGCTTTTCAAAAAGGAATTCGCCAGGGTTGCCCGCTCTCGGGGCTGCTTTACACAATAGCCATCGAGCCTTTTCTTCATACTTTACGTAATGAGTTGACTGACAATAGTCTTCTCCTCCCCGCTGCTCGGTCTCGGCTTACGCAGACGACGTCTCTGTCTTTGTCACCTCCGATGCCGGATTTGATATTATTGATAATGTGTATAATATTTACAGAACATCCTCTGCTGCTTGTCTTAATTACAAGAAGTCCAAGGGTTTGTGGGTCGGTAGCTGGACCGACAGAATCGACAAGCCCCTCAAATTTCAATGGAATAACCAGGGACTTTCTTTTCTTGGAGTTCACCTGGGAAATAACAATAATTACACTCAGCAAAATTGGAGTCAATGCAAAGACAAACTTAACAAAACTCTTGTTTCCTGGCAACGGCTTTCAAGCGCTCTATCTTTCAAAGGCAAAATCTTGGTCGCTAATCAACTCGCTGCTTCAAAACTTTTCCACTGTATAGCTGTTCTCTCTTGTCCTCCAAATGTCCTGGGTGAACTCCAGAACATGCTTGTCGATTTTGTCTGGTCCGGAAAAAAACACCTTCTTAAGAAACAGATCCTCTTTCAAAAGCCAGACGAAGGTGGTTTTGGTCTAGCCTGCCTCCAAGCACGCAGTCTCACTTTCAGATTCAACCGCATCCAACGCTATCTCCAGTTTGATTCCCATCCTTCTTTTTCGCTTATGAATCACAACCTTCGGCAGTACAAACATCTGAACTTAGACTATCAAATCTTTCTTATCGACATCGATCCCAAATTTTTCACTAGTCTCCCGGTTTTCTATAGCGAGGTTCTGCGTGCTTGGATGGCAGTTGGAGCTCGAGTAGAAACACCGCCCAATTCGATCAACCACGTCATTAATCTACCCTTGAACTATCCTCCATTTAATTGCGATATGCCGGGACACGCGGCTTTCTCTGCCCGACTCCTTGCGGGTGGGATCGGCCTCGTCAAGGACATCATTAACCCGGACACCGGCGAATGGCACAGGGCTGAGGACTTACATCTACCTCTTCCAAATCTGCGTCCTCCGTCGGCTCGCCTTCTCCACATCGAACTCTCTCGTCTGTACCACACCATCTCTTCGTCTTTTCCTGCCCTCTTCAACTCCGAAGGAATGCATCGGTCGTCACCCCTTCCCCTCGACGTCTCCGCTCGGCCCGATACACCCGGCCGAGTACTTTTGGACGTGGACACCGATGCCCTGTTAATCTCGGCTAAATCAATCTACCTAACTCTCACCGCTTACCTGAACGACCTGGAATTTTCTTCATCATCTTCTACCCACTGGCATGAAATTGGTTTCCTCCCTCCTTCTCACACCATCCAGTGGAAGTCCATTTACCAACCGCCGACTTCCAAGAAGGAGGGAGATGTCCAATTCAAACTCTTCCACAATATCCTCCCGCCGCTTACTGTCCTTCATCACCTGAATCCTGCCATATCATCTTCTTGCGGTTGGTGCAGCGAGAGAGGCACAATAGATCATCTGTTCATCCTGTGCCCTTCCATTCAGCCCGCCCTCAACCTCCTACATCGTCTCCTCTCCTCTCTTCTTCCTGACGTCAAGCTGGACTTTGACATCTACTGGGGCCTGTTTCCGCACGCTCGGGGTCGAAGCAGGGAGGCCGTGTGCCTGGCAAACTACCTCATTATTAGTCTCAAAAATGTTATTTACTGGCTCTACCGAACAACCAATTTCACCGCTCCCCTTATCATCTGGACCCACCGGCTAAAAACTAAAATCATCCTGGATTATCATTATTATAATTTTAACGACACCCTTAATAAATTTGTCGCCAAATGGTCTATTAACGATACTCTTTTTTCTCTTGAACAAACTAAACTGACGTGGTTGATCTGATCTTTTTGTTTAAATTGTCGTTTTAACCTTATCCCCCACTCCTCCTCCCCGGGTTGACGGGGTGCGGGTAGGACTCGCCGAAAGCCAGAGGCGAGCCGCGATGACACTTGTCATCACCCGCACCCATCACCCACGCCGGTATGGGCGACTGGCAGTGGGCACTCGTTGCCCACATCCTGACGCCAAGGACCCCATGCCCCTTTCCTCCCTCCCCGCATACCATGATAAGGTTAACATTATGTTATTGTTTTCTTGTAATTTCCATTATACAAATGTACTTTTTGTTGCAATGATTTGTATTATGTAACCATGTGCTGTCGCCGTGACTGGCCGGGTTGGCAGTAGTAATACAGCTAATAGGCTAGTCGCGGCGGCATTGGTACTTGTTTTCATGTCTTTATAAAGTTTACTTTCTGTGAAATATCTTCTGTCAATTAATCTTTTATTTTTGTATATACATGTTTTCATTGTATTTGTTGCCATTTAATGGCTCTTTCTCTGTTATGAACAATATCAGAAATAAAGTGCCCATTTTGAAAAGTAAAAGAAAGTATTTATTTATTTATTTATTTATTTATTTATTTATTTATTTATTTATTTATTTATTTATTTATTTATTTACTTAGCGGACGTGTGTTCCTTCGAGCTCCGAGTAAGTTTGTATTTTTTCCTTCTCTAGACCTTTTTAGGTCCTTGTTTCTTTATTATTGTATTTAGTATATGATATAGGTCTAGCTAGACCGAGCCCACTGTATATATTTTGTGTCGTTTGCCTGTATTTTACGTTCAATTTTTAGCCTGTACTGTTGTGTTTTGTACTGAGATGGCCACCATGGCCACTCAGGCAGAACCACGAAATACGACTGGCTCACCCAAACCCTTTGTTCCTGGTGACGAGCCGTTTAAAGGCCTCACCAGGAACAATGGGTGTGTTTTCAAATCCGTAGACAATGTATCCATTGAATCCTATTTAGAGAAATTCTACAAATCCATGCCTGAAAAGAACATTGTCTCGGCCAGTCGTATTTCCAACGGTCGTATTGCTGTGTACTTGAGTTCCAGGGAGGAGGTAGCCGACGCCATTGCCCGTGGGTTAACGTACAACGACTCCTTCCTGGAACTCACCCCTCTAATTCAACCTACTACTCGCCTTACGCTGTCTAATGTATATCCCGAGATTCCCAATTATGTTCTTCCACACAATATGTCTAGCTTCTGTAAAGTAGTGTCCGCTGTTAAACCCATACCCCTTGGAAACAAAAACAAACAGCTGTCCCACATAATGTCTTTCCGCCGACAGGTTCAGATCATCCTTAAGCCCAATATCACCCTCCCAGACCATATCAATTTTTCTCATTCTGGTGTGAATTATCGTGTGTTTCTGTCCATTGAGTCAGTTCGGTGCTTCAACTGTGGGGAGTTTGGCCACATCAGTCGCTTCTGTAAGAAACCCCCCACCCAGGCTAATGTTAATGAACCCGTCAACCACCTCAACCCTCCTCCAGTCTTCATGCACAACAAATCAGACCCCAAGCACCCTCCAAAGAACAAACCCAACCTTCCTGTCCTTCCAGCAGAAACTAAAGGTGTCCCCCCTCCGAAACCCAAGCCCCGAACTTCGACACGGGGAGACGCTGTAGCGGGACCATCTGTGCCCCGTGCCGATCCAGTTAGGCCAGCGGCCGGTGCAGATAAGCCGAGCACAATCTCGGCTGCCGTTACTCCCCCTCGAGCCGAGACTTCTTCGTTGCCCTCTCAGAAACCATCCGATACTCCCCACAGCGACTCCTCGATGGACACCAACAAATACATCTGGGGTACCCCACCTCCCCCTACTAGGCTTTTTTCTGACATCGTGTCAAAGCGAAAACTATCCCCTCCAATTTCCAACGATAACAGTCCCCATCTCACTCCCTTGAAATCCACACAACCCCTACGCAAACTTCGCAGGAAGAATGCGTCACCCAACAAACCGGACACCCCAACCCTCTCTCAGGTCCTAGATATGTCCCCCTCCATATCCACTCCTGATGATGCTACCATCACTCCAATGACTTCCGAGTCAACAAATCTTTCTACCGACAATTCCACCACTAGTCACCCTACGCCCACCCTCATTCCACCCACACCCATCCCGGCTCCCCCTACCCCATTTGCTACCACCCCTTCGTCCGTTGCCACTACCTCAACCCCCATGCCCTCCCTTGTAATCCCATCTACACAATCAACTCCTAACTCCACAGTTAAGCGACCGATACTGACTCCTCTGTATGGGAAGATTCCCAAAACCCGTCAGACGGCGAATTTTCACAGACTTTGTTCCCTTCCTGTCCTGGTCCCCTCAACCAATCCCAACTTATCAAATTTCTCTCCGCGGTCAAATCCCAAAGAAAGCCCAAGGTTATTGCCCGGAAATTCACTACCAGTACAGCTGGTTTGATTCGACAACTCAAACCCCTGACAAATAGTCCCCTGATTCAGAACAATCTGCAGCACAGGATTCGCAAACTAATACAAAAACTAGACTCTTAATTTTCTCTGTTATGATGTTCAGACTATACACCTTTTCTGCCCTTTTAATGGCGCTGTCACTAATTACTCTCAACACTGGAGGCTGTTACAAAATAACCAATAATGTCGCCTTTGCTCGCTATTTTTCGAACCTTACTCAAAGGTGTGATGTTATTATTTTACAAGAAACTTACTCTCTCAGTGAACAATGCTTGTGCTGTAAAAGTTGGTCTAATTATACTCCCCTTTGTGCTCCCAGTACTACACCTGGCTCGGGAGTTACTATCCTAATCAATAAAAACGTCGATCTGGTTGCCTCCAGTGTTGTCGCTTCTGGTCACCTCCTCTCCGCCCAAATTAAGCACCAAAACACATTGTACAATATTTATAATTTACTTGTCCCTCAAACTGACAACATTGCCGTCAAAACCCTTGAAATACTTAAAAATCACTGTGACCAGCACATTAGTGATGGCGCCATTACTATTGTTGGAGGTGACTTTAATTGTACTTGCGATCCCTTGATGGACCGCGCAGATAGGCCGACCGAACATCGTCCCCGGGTCTCAACGGCTCTTAAAAACTTTCTCACTCAGTCCAATTTGTGTGATGTCTGGCGCAGACTAAATCCGCGTGTTAAACGCTATACCTGGATGAGGAAAAACCCATTTGTTACAAACAAAATGTCCCAGGTCAGACTTGATCGATTTTACGCTCCTCCCAATTTGGTGGCAGCTATTCACTCTTGCCAAATTATCCCTTGCTCTTTGTCCGACCACTCTGCCGTTCATCTTTGCATCAAACCGCCGTCCTCTCAGCACAGAGGCAGTGCTTACTGGCATTTTAATAATTCTCTTCTTGTTGATCAAAATTATCGTGAAATTATACATCTTTTCTGGTCTAATTGGCAAACTGAAAAATGTCTTTTTAACGACATATGCAAGTGGTGGGACCTCGGCAAGGCCCAAATTAAAACCCTTACCCAAAAATACAGTTCTGCACTCGCCAGAGAAAAACGAGCTGTTTTTCTTCGTATAAACTCCCAAATTGAGGAGCTTCAGTCTGCTCCAGACATCACACCAGAGGCCCAACAGGTTCTCAAAGAACAACGAAAGGAATTAAATGTTCTTTTAAAATATCAGGCTCAGGGCGCCCTCGTCCGATCTCGTTTTCAACATCTGAACGAAGTTGACACCAGCTCTTCCTATTTTTTCAATCTTGAAAAATCCCACTCTTTTTCTAAAACCCTTTGTGGTATTCGTCTTCCTGACGGCGAAATCTCTGACAACCCAGAAGAAATTAAAACTCACTGCCGTAATTTTTACGCTAATCTTTACAGTCGCGTTCCCACAGACGAGGACGCCCTAGAGCCTTTATTATCCGATTTATCTCAGCTTGATCCTCTGGACGCAGAGGATCTTGATGGTCCTCTTCGCCCGGAGGAACTTGATTGTGTTGTCAATCAGCTTGGCAAAAATAAAACCCCTGGTTTTGACGGACTGACCTCAGAGTTTTTTGCATCATTTTGGTCGTTACTTAAGAGCGATCTTTTTGATGTTCTAAATTCTGCTGTTATTTCTGGTTCCCTCCCCCGTTCTTTTCTGAAAGCTGTAATCACCCTCATTCCCAAAAAAGGTGATCTTTCTGAAATTTCTAACTGGCGTCCTGTCTCCCTTCTCAATACTGATTACAAAATTTTTGCCAAGCTCCTTGCAAATAGACTGAAACAATCCATTGGTAATGTTATCCAAGAAGATCAATCTTATTGTGTGCCTGATCGCACTATTTATGATAATTTAAACTTGATTCGTGATGTTATTAATTTTTGCAATGTAAATGACTTACCTTTGGGTGTGGTGAACCTTGATCAGCGCAAAGCTTTTGACAATGTTGACCACGACTATCTTTTTAATGTTATGAGAGCCATGGGATTCGGGGACAAATTCATTTCTTATCTTCATCTCTTGTACAGCGGCGCCGAGAGTCATATTAAGGTGTGCGGTTCTTTGACCGCACCCTTCTCTTTCGAGAAAGGCATCCGACAAGGCTGTCCACTCTCGGGGCTGTTGTACACTATTGCCATCGAACCCTTTCTTAATACTCTTCGGAAAGAATTGCAAGGGCAGGGGTTTCCTTTGCCCAACACCGACAATTATTGTTCGGTTTCGGCCTATGCTGACGATATCACTGTTTTTATCACCTCTGACCTTGGGTTTAATACTATTCAAAGGGTGTATAGTCTTTTCAGCGGATCCTCTGCTGCACGGCTAAATTACGATAAATCCAAGGGGTTATGGGTCGGGTCGTGGACCGGACGAACCGACAAGCCGCTGGACTTCCAGTGGAATAATCAAGGTTTAGCTTTCCTTGGAGTTCACCTTGGGAATAACAATAACTATAATCAACAAAACTGGAACAACTGCAAAGACAAACTTGTCAAAACACTTGCCTGCTGGAAACATCTCTCCTTCACTCTGTCCCTCAAGGGGAAAATTCTAATAGCTAATCAGTTAGCCGCCACTAAAATCTTCCACTGTCTTGCCGTCCTCCCATGCCCTGATAAAAACCTACGTGAACTCCAAGGTTTGCTTGTCGATTACGTCTGGTCCAACAAACGACACCTACTAAAAAAGCGGACACTCTTTCAGAGCTGCGACAAAGGTGGGCTAGGTCTAGCTTGTCTCCAGGCACGCAGCCTCACTTTCAGATTCAAACTTCTTCGGAGGTATCTCCTTTTCAACTCTCACCCCTGTTTTACGTTAATGGACTATAATTTGTCTAAATACAAACGTCTCAATCTCGGTTACCAACTTTTTCTTTTGAATCTCGACTCTAAATTTTTTACTAGTCTTCCCCTTTTCTACAGTGAAACGCTGCGCGCCTGGATGACATTCGGAGCTCGAATGGAAACACCCACTAATTCAGTCAACCATATCCTCAATCTACCCCTCATTTATCCACCCCTTGTTAATCCCTTGCCGGGCGGTGCGGTCTTTTCTGCAAAGCTCTGGGCGGGCGGGATTCACTTCATCAAGCAGCTCCTCAACCTCAACACCGGCAAGTGGCTTCCGGCTAAAGACATCCGTCTGGTTTCCCCCTTCATCCGTCCACCTTCTGTTCGTCTTTTTCAACTGGATATCTCTCGCCTGCACCACACCATATCATCATCTTTCCCGGAACTTTTCAATATCGACGGCCTTTTTTAACACACCACACCACTCGAAGAAATACCAACTCGTCCAGCTTCTCCAGGCAGTGTCCTCATCGACAAGGACACAGACGTCTTCTCGCTTTCATCCAAATCGCTTTATCTACTCTTCAGTCAGAACATCAACGACAACTCTTCTCCTACCTTAACACCCTGGCACGACCTTGGTTATTTTCCGTCTTCTTTTCAAATCCCCTGGAGGGAAATCTACCAGCCCCCAACTTCTAAGAAAGAAGGTGACGTTCAATATAAGCTTCTTCGTAACGTCTTGCCTTCTCTCCCAGTTCTCCATCATCTCAACCCTAAAATCTCTTCCGACTGTGGGTGGTGCGGGGAGAGAGGAACTATCACACATCTGTTCGTCACCTGCCCATCAATACAACCAGCTCTCAATCTTCTTCATAGCCTTATCAGTCGTCTTCTTCCGGACCTTCAGCTTAATTTTGACATTTACTGGACTCTCGTTCCGCCTGCTCGGAGTCGAAACAGAGGGACTGTCCGCCTGGCAAACTATCTGAGCGTTAGCCTTAAAAACATCATTTATTGGCTCTATCGTACCTGTAACCCCTCCGACCCGCTATTAGTTTGGCAGTACAGGTTAAAAAACAAAATCATTCTAGAATTGAACTATCACAAGCTACATAACTCTATCCCTATTTTTCTCGCAAACTGGTCTATAAATAACACCCTTTTTGACTACAGTAATGATCGAGTGATATGGTTGATCTGAATTAAATTCTGTTCGCTATAATAATATATATTGGTTTTCATCCCCTTGTCTTTTTTCCCCTAGGTTGACGGGCTTGGACTGGTCTCGCCCCTCCAAAGGCGAGCCACGGTGATATTTTTTTTGCCCCCAAGCCTGTCACCTGCCCCGCATGGGGGGCTGGCAGTGGGTAACTTTGCCCACACCCAGACGCTTAGGAACCCATGCACCCTTCTCCTTTTTCCCCCTCCCCTTCCATTCCCCTCCCTACAAGACAAGGGTACAGATAAATTGAATTTTACTGTTTTGTTGTCTTTGGTTTATATTGATATGTTCCTTAACAATGTTTTGTATTTCCTTTGTGGTTTACAATGTTAATTGCATTGTTTGAACAATTATTTCCTAAACTGTCACCTCATTGGCTAGCCGTCGTGGCAGTAGTATACAGCCAAAAGGCTAGCCACCGTGGAGTTATTTTGTACCTGTTTTTCACTGTTTTCACGTTTTACTACAGTTTACTTTTATATGACTTATCGTGTCATTTGAAATATCATCTGTCAATTAATCTTTTATTTTGTATATACATGTATTCATTTATTTTTTGTAGCCATTTAATGGTTCTTTGTCTGTTGTTTCATGATAGCAGAAATAAAGTACCCATTTTGAAAAGTAAAAAGTATTTATTTATTTATTTATTTTTTTTTTTTTTTTTTTTTAATTTTTTTTTTTTGGGGGGGGGTTGTTGGGTCAAACGGATTTATCCGGGGTTTAGTATTTTTTTGGACGACGTTTGGCTAGCTATTTTTGGAAATTGCTAAACAATATCAGTTTTGTTAAAACAGAACAGCACACCAGGTGCCCTGATTTCACAGGATGTTCGAGACCATTCGTGACTGTCAAATGTGGTCATTCATTAAATGAAGTAGTTTTTACTTGTTTTGTTGTTGTTGTTGTGGTTTTGGGGGTGTTTTTTTTGGGTTTTTTTTGTGGGGGGTCGCAAATGTTGTATTACCTTTAATGACAAAATGTCCTTACAATGCTGTTTGTGGACGCTCGTATCTAGTGTTCACACTGAAATAAGTCTCCTTTTTTAATAAAATAAAATCTCATGAAATAAAATCTCTTTTTTTAAAGATTATTATATAAAAATAGATACAAATTTACAATTAATAAGAATAAAGAATATCTATGTTAAGAATATCTAAACAAAAAAACATGTTCAAAAAAACAAAAACAAACAACTTTTTTTTTTTTTCAAATCAATAACAAATCAATAACTCAATAACAAATCAATAACAAATCAATATTTTCATCAATTTCTAATTGGATTCCATCGGATTATGCAATGCAAACTGAAACGTTCAGTGCTTTTGATGATGAAAAGCAAAGGTTACATTACAATAGCCTATGAATGTCGAATGCGAAACATTTCGAGAATAGCCAAGTTGAACGGTGTGTTTTTAGTAACCTCCCGATCCTACCTGTAATTTGGCTTTGCAGACGCAGTTGAAGAGGCCTGTATCTTTGTCACTATCGTCAGATGTTGCTACAGAAGATTCATCATCGGACATATCTGAACCGCTATCTGCAAAAATTTCCTCCAAAATGTTGGAAGCGTTTCCGGCCATGATGGCAGCTAAGTGGCGTTGGACAAACTGCTAGTGATCGCTATAGTTCGTGAATTGCCATTACGACCGAGGATTCCCTATTGTGTTTTCCTTTATTCCTTAACTGCGGAAACCTAACCCCGTTGCTTTACGCTTATCTTGCCGATCGAGGACAAAGAAACCGTCCTTCGAGGATCGTTTGTTCCCATTGTTTTCTTTTGTTTTTCGATTCTCGATTGCAAAAGGAAACAAGCACATGCATGCACGCGCGCGTCCTTTTGAACCGTTTGAAACCATTAGCAATAATAAACCACACAGCTGCCAAAAGTGAGGGCGCTGTTGACATTTTAGTTGCAAGCAATATCGGCTTGTGCCAACAAAGAACGCTGCTCACGTAACGACTATTATAATGGGGAACATACAAGCTCTTTGGTTGCGAACGTCCATGCAAATTTGAGCCCAGGTGGCGCGCGCGGTACTGATAGGGTCGTGGCCGAGTGGTTAAGAGCGTGTGTTTTCTGTTCCACAGAGCGCGAGTTCGAATCCCGGCCGTCGACACGTGTGTCCTTAAGCAAGGCAATTAAACCACTATTGCTTCGTCCTTCGGATGGGACACACTTGTGGGTTTTGCAATAAATACATTTTACAACGCTCCAGAAAGTCATGGGTTTTAAAACCTGTTTGTGAGAAAACTTACTTCATAAACATTCTAAACAAAACACACACAAGATTTCAAAACAGGACAAGTAAGGCTTGGTTGAGCATAGTAATGGCTATGTTCTAATCATTATTTTCTTCTTGAAACGTTCTACACATACGAACTATTGTATAAACAACAACATATTAAAATTTCGAAAACGTAGACAGTTACAAAGACCTAATTCGCATATTTAATTACCGTGTTAATTAGACCACGGATAGAATTTAACCCAAACACTAAATACGCAAACACTACGCAAAATCGCGTAATTTAAGAGGTTTTCGATCATCTGAGGACTTAGGCTTTCCACATATACGAATATAAGCAAACCAAATGGTTATGAACCACAACTTGTGATTTCTGAGCAACTGTTCTGTCTCATTAAACTGTTAAATATTAAAGGAAAAAGCTGTTCACTAAATAGTTATAAATCACAACTTGTGTTTTCTCTTATATTTGAGGCTAATCTTTTTTATATTAAGACTGCTGAATGTAAACTGAAAATACTAGCAAACTAAAAACAAATGAGCCACAACTTGTAATTTGTAATCTACAGTTTATTTAGTGAGTGTAAAGTACAACGTGGAACAACTTGTCATAGTAACCAATAATGTTATCCACCTGTAGCTCGTGACATTTTAAAAACTTGATTTTTCAAAATGTTCTGGTTTCATAACATCTTAGCATGGGTATTAGTGCTAGTTTTGCAACGGGACATTGTTATATATAAGGATATATCTCTATATATGTTTATTTCACCTTTAAATATAAATATTTAGCTTGCTTAAATAAATAATAGGCATATAAATTTGATGGGGGCAAGTCCGCCCATCACCGTGGGGCGAGTCCGCCACTCTATACTGGGCGAACGTGCCCCAAGAGCTCATCTTGTGTTTTACCACATCGTATAGGACATTAACACAGTAAACCGAGTTCATAATTGCATATTTATTTTGGCAAGTCTATTATCTTCTAAATGACAACCACTATAAAACAATATTTGTTTATGTCTCGGGGTTTATACAATATTATTGATGCAAGAAATGTTAACTTACATGATACGTAAACAGTGTTTTGATCATAACTTTATAAGCCTGTTGAGCCTGCTCCTGCAGCTATTAAAGGAGTTTTATCATGTCCTGCGTAATCTAATTACATCATCAAAACTTCCTCCACGGCTGTAGTGGTGGAAAATCACGTGGTGGGTGGACTCGCCCTTAGGGCGGACTAGCCCCGCTCTCCCCTATCCTACCTTTAATCTTCATAACACCTTGCCAATGTTTTTGTTGAGTAAAAGAAAAACAGGTGCCTGATTCTAAGCAGTTGGGGACATATCCGTCTCCCGCATAGAAGGCATGGCGACCTCGGGGCTTGTGGAAGCCTTTCTCGGACCTTTTAGGGCTAAGATTCGGCCCAGTTTCCAGCCTAGGTAGGATAGGATCTCTGTCAAGGGGATAAAACTGGCGCCGAGAAACAACCCGAGTTGACCGCCGATATCACCGGCAAAGACGGGATATACAAGTACATCGCACAGCACTTTTATTTGAGCACATAATATTATTACTTTCTGTAAAACTATTTTAGATGAATATTTTTTTGTTTTAATTGTCCTGCCAATTTCTTTGTTCACTTTGAAATGTATGCAAAATTACGTAGTCAGTTTCTCTTGTGGTTTATGTGTGTATTAATTAAAAACTTGTAACAAGTTACTGCTATCTTATGCTCAAACACCGTATTTTCCTAATGTTCAGTTTGTTGATTGTTTTTGTTTGTTTTTTAAAGGTAGGATACACCATTGGTCATTGCTTGAATTTGTATTAATGGGTAGATTTGGGAGGTTGTAGTAAATATCGTTTAACTGACCTGTCCAAAGTTTTACAATCATAGATGCGGAGAAAAGCACGAAAAACAGCGTTTGTTTTCAACAGGCATTGGGCAGTTATTCTTATGTTATCTTTGTTTTTTTGCGATCGCCGTCCGGCGATCGCGATTTTTTTTTTATAAAATTATATTTTTCGGAATAATCACAGGATATCTAGCGCAATTATTTTGCTGGATGCCTAGAATCATTATCTACTTTCAAATGAGTAAGATATTTCTTAATAATTCGGTAGTAAATATTTTCGATATCTGCAAATGGTGTATACTACCTTTAAGCTTTACTTTTTTTAAGGGGTGATGTGTGGTTAAAATACACTGTAAAAGAAACTGGCATTTCACTTCGTTAGCATAAAATATCGCCTCAATTCTAAGTTAAAATATAAATTATAATAATAATTGGTATTATTTTGTGACCTGCTCCCACGAAAAACGGCATAAAGTCGCGCTATGCTATATTGAGTTATGATTGAAAATAGCCGATTTGACAGAAGGGTATCGTTTTGGGGGTCCAGCTGATGGGAAACCCCTGACGAACGTTACTCACATGCTTTGTTTACCCCGTTCGTGCCGGCGTTTGTGACACGTTTTGGTTGCAAATTTATGTTTTCTCAGTAACTATCCTTAATTTGATGTGTGTCATGACCGCTGGTTTTGCTCAATATTAGATATTGTTTAAATACCCTACCCAATAAATTATTGATCATTTTAGAGCTAAGAATTCAAGGAATCTGGAAATAGCAATATCTTAAAATATTAAAATGTAAACTTTACTCCGATTTCGTGGGAGCAGGTCACATTTGTTTTAAGTTGACAGTCTATTTATGCTGTCCTTTGGCCGTTAAGAATACAAATAAAACGCATTGCACAAACAAACCAACTGCTCACTTAAACATCACTGCCTTGTTAAACTGTGACTAACGTATCGCCTGGCACATGTCGGTAGGCCTTTATTGTTTTAATATCAGAGTAGATCTATTCTTGGCGCTGGTCCGAATTAAAGGCAGGAAGATGATGAGGGTTTCAACTGACGATCGTTTGGCACAAAAGGCCTTACACGTAATACTTACTGATCAACGCCGAAGGCGAGATTGCCTCTGACTGCTCGTAAAGCTGAATGTTGATGTTCTCGTAGAACACATCCAGCACAATCCAATTTTTCCTGTAACAGAGGAAAATGATACACATTGCAACCAGCTGAAGTGATTAAAACTGCTTGGTTTAATATTGGACAGAATTATGTTATCGGGTGGGTTTTTATTAAAGAGGACTATTGGCCGAACTCACTGGTAAGTACAGTGGAACCCCCCCCCCCCCTATACAAAATTCGACTTGTTTTATTTTCTTATTGTTTTTACAACCATAACCTCACAATTTCCCAAAAAAATCATTTATTTCTATTTTTAAAGTTGCCATTTTCAACAATACAAAAGATAGCCGTGTTCGCATTGGACTTTTTTTGGGAAGGTTTTACTGAGACGATGGTAAAATAAAAAATGGTCAAATGTTACCACTGTTCGCACTTGGACTTTCGACACGGGAAAATTTTACCGAGATCGTGGGAGAAGTAGCCAAGCTGTTATTATAATGACTCATGAGGGCGCTTTGCGTGACCTTTTTTCATTGACCCCGGTGTACCCATTCGCGATCGCGCGCGCGTTTTTTTTGTTCCGATTGCATCATTGACGCCGTAGGTACGGTATTGTCGTGCTTTCTTTCGTCGTAAGACACGTTGACGTTCTTTATTATCATTTGGAAATGATGCACTGGTAGCACCAATCAAACTTCCGACTGTATCAATAATAATATCTGCCATAATATTGACCAAAGGAACCCAAACTCTACGTAATCTTTTTGCAGAACCACGTGCGAATGTGATCACGATGCGATTTGCATGCATCAGCGTGCCCCCGCGTAAACAATGCAAAGAGCGCATGCGCGGTGTCTTGTGTAGCATGACCTCGTATGGCATGGTGGGCCGGGTGGACGTTTTCCTGGGACGCTTTTACCGAGTCGCGCTGTTCGCACTGGACTTATCGTCTAGGGAAAAGGGACCAGGGACGTTTTCCCGGGCAGCAGTTGGCCGGTAGAAGTACCCACTGGACTCGGGAGAAGTACCTGAGAGGAAAACATCCTAGGCTGTCCGCACTGGACTTAAAATGGGAAAAGGACCCATCGTCTAGGTACGTTTTATCATTTTAAGTCCAGTGCGAACATGGCTTAATACACATTTGCACGAGCATCCACATTTGCATTGAAATTAACGTTTGTGGAAAATATATAATATCGATGTAGGCCTATTTGCTGCCCGACAAGAAATTTACAAATCAGCGACCTTATTCACAAAGCATTCGCACGCTTTAAAGGGTAACTGAAATTCATAACTTTACTATGGCGAAATATACGCTTTAATAACGCTGAATACTTAACAACTGCAAAAACTTTTTAGTTGTTTAGGTTTGCTCATTAATCGTGACCCTAAAATGAAAAGCAATATGCGCCGTGCCCCGTCCACAAAAGATGACGTCACGGTAAGAATATAGCGTGGCTGTACCAGGCTAAGCCTAGCCTTGAATACAAGGCTGCACTGTATCCGCAACGTGGGATCATCGTTTGTCATAACACCAAACGTGTACACCCATAGCCCGCAATGCATTATTATACATACTCAGCTGGTTCTCTAGCTCAATCTGATGATGATGATGCAGAACGTCGACACAATATTCATCACCGAAGAACCCGACAGAACATCGAAGGAACTTTTCAATTTGGCAGATGGAAAATGAGGTGGCAGAGCCTGCATAGCGAAGGTAGGTGTTTACGGTGTCAGTATAGAAGGCCAAGTGTATGTGTTAGTTGGGTCCAAAATATAAGTTCCGTGACCATTCTCTGGCTAGGATGGTTTGACGATGGATTTGACTTCTATGGACAATTTATAAAGAAATTAGCCTCCCGGTCCCTCCCAAAAATACCGGCATTTTTCGCTAGAGGGCCAAATCCAAGATGGCCGCCGGCGCCATCTTGGAAAATTAACGTTTGAACCAGAGCACCTAGAATCATGTCTGAAAACACTTTTGGGGGTAAGTGGACCTCGAGGATTCCGATTCCGACATCGGTTGACAATATGACATCAACTTGACCTAGAAATCCAAGATGGCCGCCGGCGCCATCTTTAAACATTTACTTTTGAACCAGAGCACCTACAACCATGTCTGAAGACACTTTTTTGGGTAAGTCGACCACAAGGATTCCGATTCAGACATCGGTTTGATACTGTGAAATCATTTTGACCCAGAAATTTAAGATGGCCGCCATACGATAGAGAAAAAACGTATTTTTTGAAAGGGAACATGAATAAACACATTTTGTTTGGCTAAATCATTGCGCTGATGCAATTTGTGAAGGTCCTGGTCAGCCGGATATGATGAATAATGGTTCTAGGAGTGAGCTCCTAATGGTATGAGGGCCTTATCGGCTGGATTTGTATGTGGGTACAAACGTATTTAGCACAATGAAGGTCTGATTTATTGTAACAATGCACACTTTCTTTTCAGTTTGTGACTTCGCTGAATACACCAATCACCGTCACTACATAATCGTAGTGTTGGCACCAGATTAGTTTTTCTTTGTACAGTTTTGTATCACAAACATGATACGTCTTTCTGTTATTGTTCCACTGATGCTGCGGTTTCAGTAGCTGTGTTGTAAATTGAGAAATATCAGTTACATTCTCCCTGGTAATATTGGGTAAATGCGGTAATATCGGGTGACCTCAATTTACATGCTGATCGACCCTAAGTGGGCGTGATAAACCTTAGTGAAACAATTTTGTCACTTTTTCTACATGAACGTTATGTTTTGCGTAATAGCGATACGTTTAGGGTGTTTTCGTAGAGATAATTGTGTAATATTTATTTACTCAAAGTCCCTTAAGAAACGAATTTGCCAAAAAGCCAACACACAAATAAATTAACAAAAAAATATCGGCAAACTGTGATCACAGACGGCGGTGATATTGGGCACATATATAGCGTTTACTACACGCTAAGATTGTAGGAGTGGCAGAAGAGTAATTGATGTTTATAATATATACATTGTAGTATTGTTCCGGTAGTATCGTAATATTAGTATAAAATAATATAATTAACCAATTAACCAATATTGGGTAAATGGGATAATATCGGGTGGTAATGACGTGCAATGCCAGAAATATTGGTAACATTCTCCATTGGGTAATATTGGGTAATATTGGGTAATATTGGGTAATATCGGGTAATATCGGGTGGTAATAACAATGCAATGTCGGAAATAACGGTAACACTCTCTCTGGCGGCATCGGGCCGCATCGGGCCGCATCGGGCCGCATCGGGCCGCATCGGGCCGCAATAACAATGCAATGACAGAAATAACGGTTACATTCTCTCTGGTAATATTGGGTAAAGGGCGAAATATCGGGTGGTAATAACGATGCGATGTCGGAAATAACGGTTACATTCTCCCTGGTAATATGGGGTAATATCGGGTGGTATAATAACTAGCGTTATTACTCGTTACAACCCGGGTAAAATATCGGGTAAAATGCCCAGTGGGTAGTGCGCCCCCCTGGTAGGTGGTCGCTGTCGCCGTCGCCATGTCCGCCACACGCGACCTGATCTCCCGACGCATCTACCTGCATCAGGGCCAGCTGAAGAGAGCAAAGAAGATGAGCACGATTGGGATAATGATGAGGAGGAGGGAGATGATGATGTACAGAGGAGGGGATTCATCTGAATCTGATGTCCAGAATCTAGTGAGCCAGAATTCTCTGATTCAGACTGATCACATCTCTCAATGTCATATTGATTAACCTGTTACGATGTTGAAACAATGTGTAGCATATGAAAGAGCATAATTGGTGACTAATCCTAAATGGGTTTTAATTGCGTTGCACTGTGGTGTCGTTTGTCTTCTCTAAAAAAAATATTAAAAAAAACAATTATTTTGTATTGACATGCTTTTTGTGGTTTCATTTGATAACTACATGTATTTAAGTTACAGCTAAACAAGGAGCTTATTTTAAAGAATAAGTATAGTTCTCTTGTCATTCATTTGGCTGCAACAGATTTTATAGAGGTAGTTTGCTTTAATATTAAAGAGTAAAGCAGTACCAAAATAAACGGGTTTTTCATTAACAGTTTTTGACCGAATTTAATTATGAGTTTACCACCCCGCCCCATAATCACAAATTGCCATTAATAAACCTAGCATGTTTATTAGGCATGGACTCATAAGTAAAATAGCTATAATTGTTCCTTCCTTATGTACTGTATGAATGACAAACCCCACATCTTCATTTACCGTTTAAAAGTTAGGTTGTTCTCTATCGTATGGCGGCCATCTTAAATTTCTGGGTCAAAATGATTTCACAGCATCCTTGTGGTCGACTTACCCGAAAAGTGTCTACAGACATGGTTGTAGGTGCTCTGGTTCAAAAGTAATTTTTTCAAGATGGCGCCGGCGGTCATCTTGGATTTCTAGGTCAAGTTGATGTCATATTGTCAAACCGATGTAGGAATCGGAATCCTCGAGGTCCACTTACCCCAAAAGTGTTTTCAGACATGAATATAGGTGCTCTGGTTCAAAAGTTAATTTTCCAAGATGGCGCCGGTAGCCAAATGGTCCATAGAAGTCAAACCCATCGTCAAACCTTCCTAGCCAGAAAATGGTCACGGAACTTATGTTTTGGACCCAACTATATATGTGAACTCTGCCATCCACGAGCCATCGCATCTTTCTGGATGCAACTCTAAACTTGTGAAATGGTTCTGTCATCCAGAAAGTAGCATTGTCTCTTGACAGATTTTCAAGTACATTATAATTTACTGACAACCACCTTCTATAATGCACATTACAAAATAATGTGGTCGACGTCAGTGAAAGTATCTTAACAATAAAAAACTCATAATTATTAACTATTGCACGAAATTGTGTTTGTGATGACTGTAAATTCGTTTGGATGCCGGATTGTGTTAATCGAAGACAGTTTCCGATAGTGTAAGATGTACAACACCTCTAAACAAAATGCCTTTGAAACTGTTTGACAATAGGCCATGGTATAAACAGTCTATAGGTAAAATATGAATTGCTTCGCGTTGGCAAGAAATCAATTGATGTGGTTTTGCTTATAATTTGTTGTTCATTACACCGACCTTCCCGTAAAATGCTGTTTATCATCAGATTATGTTTTTGGTAATTTAAGTCGACTTCTTAATTTCACATGTTTTTTAACCAAAAAAGGAATAGATTCACAAAAGAAGTTCACGAAATCGTTCCTTAGTTTCAGAAAATAACCAGTTCACTGTGGAAATTCATCTTTTTTTTCGCCAAGAATTTGAAAGATAGGCCGCAATCAGCTACCAGATGTATTTTGGATTTATAACAATTCGACTATATTTCTATTTTACGCTCTTATGAATTGTTACATATTCACGCAGCCGCTTCATTCACCCGTACAGCTCGTTGAACGACACCCCCATTATTTTACCGATACCTAACGGAACCTTTCGTGAATACGGCGTAGCGCAATTCTAACGTATCCGTTAGGCCATCCGCAAAGGCTGTTACGGACCCGGTAATAGCGGATGCTTCGTGAATAAGGTCCCAGATCTCTTTTTCAATATTTGTTGGTTCCCAAAAAATATAGAGAGAAGCTTTGGTGTTCATTCAGAAGATACGTGCTTCGAATTCGGCTATAGGCCCCTATATTCTTTTTAATATCCTGCGAGATTTGTCCTTTCAAAGTTTTATTTCAAGGGGAAAAGAGGACCATTTTTGTCCTCGGTGTTGAAGTTTACAGGCCTCGCTTATTATCATGGCAATTATAACACTGTTACTATCATGCACGCTTGTGACGTAGTGTTATGACGTAAAGGCCTCGCTTATTAACAACGGTTAGTATGCAAAGGTGGAAATAAAAACGTTAACACGTTTCTTGCGCATCCATTTGTCGGTCTGGGTGTACACTTGGCTTCAGTTCGCGGATATCTACTCATGAATAGATCATAAACATCTGTGAGTCAGTTTTGGGCCGGAACATTAACTTTATAATTATACCCAGATATTAACAAAAATGGTAGTCTTGCAAACCTTATTGAACTGACGGACGGCCAATTTTATATCTGCTAAGCATAATAATTAGCTTAGCATAAAAGTTCTAAGTTGTCCAAAACAGGGTTACGTACCCATTTATAGGTGATGTATATTGTTTGTGACTGATATTTATCTGGGTTCTGCTGAGCATGAAGAGCTCATGGAGTTTTGGCTGGTAACCTCCATACCGAGCAAGACTTGTGTTGTGCAAGGTAAATTGTTGTGCATAGCAGCTATGAAATTGGGCCCTGTACATATATGATTGGTGGCAGCAGACATATCTACCCTTGACAGCCGTCATTGGCGCCGATTAATAAGTACTATAGTTCGTGAATTTCCATTACGACCGAGGATTCCCTATTGTGTTTTCCTTTATTCCTTTACTGAAACCTAACCCCATTGCTTTGCGCTTATCTTGCCGATTGAGGACAAAGAAACCGTCCTTCGAGGATCTTTTGTTCCCATTGTTTTCTTTTGTTTTTCGATCTTCGATCGTAAAAGGAAACAAGCACGTGTATACTGTTGTGCGCATGCGGCCGAAAAGAATTAGCGGTTTATTGCAACTAAATATCAGAGGTTACGGTGTTTGACTTATGTATGATAATGCGTTGGTTCAAAAGCGGTGATACTTAACTACAATTGCCTCTCTGCACCCAGGAGTATAAGGTATGGCTGACACAATAGAAGGGCGCTGTTAGGTTTGGGTAAATATAAAATAATTTACCCAAATCAAACAGCGCCCTTCTATGTGATTGAGCGCCGTGGTCTACGGCCTGATGAACGAGTAAAGGATTACTATTCCCCCAAACTATTATTATTATGGTAACAAACTCTCAAACCGCCACCTTTTCCCGTGAGCGCTTCGCCTAGTGCCTTACTAAATTAACAAAAGGAATTATTCCCTGTCAAATTCTAACTTCAAGCTGCGTGTATGTATCTACCTTAGAAGAATGCAGCCGCACACCTCTAAGATATTTAGAGCCCGGTACTCGATGTTACATCCTTCCAGGGTGTACTTTGGGAATCTGGTCAGCTTTCTAAGGGCGTCGCACTTGCCATACGGGGGCTCGAGGTTGAGAAACTGAAACATTGAACAGTTATAGGCCCAATACCTAATGACGTCACGATTTAGAAAAGCGCATAATAAGCCATGACGTCATTTGGTCTAGGTTCTAGTAGGCATCACGATCAAATCGTGTAGATTTATGCTTTGAGTCATGACTTCCATTATGAAAAAAATGAAGTGTTTGCAACTAAAGATATATGAAATGCAGTTATTAGGTTGCGGTTACTATGACGTTAAATGTTACCGCAACAAGGTAAATAGTAAATTAATAAATGCGATGCAATATCAGGAATGACTTTTTGATTATGTACATAGTGAGATTGGAAATTCCATAAGCTTTCTAATGTAATGATATCCAATACAAGCCTGAACATCACAATTGGCAATAAATCCTGAGCTACAGGCGTGTGATGGGTATTAATAGAAAACTTATAGAATTTCCCATCTTATTTAGCCATGTGCAAGGCGTTCGTCGCTGTTCGCCAACTGCAGTGCGGGCGTGGATTTCAGACGGATAACGACGAGCGTCTTGCACAAGGCAAAATCTTACTATGTATATATCTCAACAAGTTAATTTCCCATTTATTCCTGATTTTGGTGTGCTGGGTCATCAATAAAGTGAACGAAAACTGAGCTACATGCCAAGACGATGGGCGAACCTGTTGTTTCTGAGTGGCTACGAAGGCATGTACGCCTGGTTGTACGGCGAAGCCCTGCGAGTCGATCATGGGAGGTGTTCCCTGGTCGTGAACCAGAACTTTCAGCCCGGCTTGTATGTTCCCCGAAAGATCCTCCGAGTACTCGTGCTACATGTACATGAATAGTAATCAACGTGGAAATAATAACCATAATAATTGTCATGCTAATATCGCTTTTTATCCCATCAATCGTATCATCAATGATCTCAAAGAGATTTGCAATATTATCCCGTTCATCGGGCACTGGAACTAGTCTGGTTCCCAAACCAAACAATTCTGACTATTTCTAATTAATTATCAGGTCATTTAGCCGCCTATGTTACGTGACCAAAACTGGAGAAATTCCTCAAGTTTCCGAAAATGTCCAAAGTTTTTTCGAACACGTTGTATTGACGGTGGGGTATTATTGTTAGCGTTCGCGCGCGACGTTCAAGTGTTCCCGGGAGTAACGTGGTTGTTGTAAGGTAAACAACGTTAACAAAATAATGTCCATCCTTATTTCTGGTTTGCCTACAATAAAACTCACATTTTCAAAAATAGACATTGATTTTTTTTGTAAGAGCTGTTATAATTTAAATTGTTGCGTGGTCTAAAAATAACTAAAACGCTGCATGTATTGCGTCATTATCTATTTTTGTCGCCATTGGCAGCCTGACCCACATTTGAGACGATATTGGCGCTTAATCGGCCTCGACCCTCTCAGGTATACCCATTTATTCAAGGTAGAGAGGGCAATTGGAGTTAAGTGTCTTGCCAAATGGCACAAACACCATATGTTTCTGACAGGATTAGTACCATTATGCATGAGTCAAACGCCGTAACCACTGGACCATGGCCATGGTATTTTACAACCTAAAGTTTGTTCGTCTGATTCGATAAAAATTGAAACTGGAACAGACAAACATTTTGTCTATTTAAAAAAAATAGAAACACAAACAATAGTCATCGTTAAGGTTGACCATCAAGGAAGGAACATGGAGCTATAAAAATTGTCAGATTAACTTGGCTCCGGCTGAAAATTACACATGCACCCGTGGAAGCGGCTACGACTACTTCACACAGACCTGTACTTTATTTTCAGCCGCAGCCAAGTGATTCAGACGAAGGACAGTATGCCAAAACAAACCTTACAGCAGCCGAGCAGCTGTTTTACTTCCCCCGCCAATTGCAGGTAAGGAGGGTGACGTCATCCAAGACGATGCCCGCCCTTAACCAGTTCGCGCCGGGATTATTTTAACAACGCCGAGCCGACGGGCGGGATTATTTTTAACGAAACTCGATCTGAAGCGTGTTCAGGCTGATAGTGCCGGGAAGCACACCCACGCATTTCCGGCCTTGCGCGCTGCTGACATACATTTCCGAACTTGAACTTGGCGTGTTTATGCGTCATCCGTTTAGAATTTTGGGAAATGTTTGCGTTTATATACGTCATCCGGCGCGAACTGGTTAAGGGCTCAGTGAAGTTGAAAGTTGTGCTGGTGTTGTCTTCGTCTAGTGTGTAGCTGACTTCTGAGGAGGAGGAGGGGGAGGAGGAGGAGGAAAAGCTGCTCCTTTCACCGTATTCGTCGTAATCGTAGTCGGCTGATGTCAACTTCCCCTTGCGATACCTGTTGAAATTGAGGACAAACGAGGATATTTGGAAGATATGAAAGAGAGACCAATTGAGAGTAGTAAAGCTATAGCACTATACAGTATGTAAACAATGTTTGACCTTAACGATTTCTGAAATAACTACAAATCATGAGGTCAATTTTGAAATGTGTTGAGTGTGCAGATACTCCCTACTCTGGCATAATACGAGTTTCCATAAATTTTTGTCACGCATTACTACACACTGGTCAATTGATTACAACAACGTTTTTGGACACTATGACCACGTTCATTGTCTTGATAAATTCAGTGCTGTGTTATGTATGCTGTGTAAAATCCTGGATGTTGGGAAAAAAGACTGAAATGGTTTGGGATTGGAATCATTTTTACCCTTGAGCATTAAACTGATGTCTTGCCATGATGCCTAATACTATAATAGCTAGGCAAATTAGACCGAGAGCTAGGATTAGGTTGGGTTTAATTAACAATAATTTGAACACAAAAAGTCGGATAGTGCCAATCGACTGTCCGTCGGGGCGTAAATCTGCAATGAGAAATCTTAAGTAATATGTCAAGTTCAACCAAGGTAATTTTTTTTTAGTTTAATTAACATGTCGCGCACAAGTGCCTTTTTTATTAAACTGTTAAAATTGACCCCTAGATAACAAAAATACTACTTATATAAATAAAAAAATGTCGAATAAAGTTGCTTAAGATTGATACTAATTAGTAAGTAATTAGCACTTATAATTAACATTTCGAGCAGAAGTATAATTTATGTGGCAAATAACTCCTATAACTGTATTTGTAACTTAAGAATTAAAAAGGTTGGATAAAGTATACCGGTTGAAATTGCAGACTGTGACGGCGGGGAAGTCGAGATCGCCCACGTACTCCACAGAGATAGCCGTGTTGGCCTTGTACATGAAGAAGCGCTGGAGATGGTCCGTAATCTGGTCAATGCAGACTCCCAGAAACACCAGCATGATGAGTAGCCAGGCCAGACGGAAGACGGTACGGGTGTTGTAGGCCACGCGGCCGATGCCGTCTAGGGTGGTGGTGGAGATAAACTCGTCCTCGAGACTGGTCTCTGAAGCCGGTGAGGCTTTCAGTGTAAGGGGCTGTGCCTGGCATCAAAATGGGGTGACGATGTTATTTGGCCAGCGGCATAACTACTAACTCGGTTTGATTTTGTAGAGGGAATCTGGGGGTGCAAATACCTTCGACGAGGGAGAAGGGGGAAGGGGAGGGGTGGAGAGGTCCCCCAGTAGCCACTGTTTTGTTTACTAATCAATTTAAAAGGAAAAGTATTTGTATAGCCTGATTTGTATTTTGTACTTTTTCGACAAGTCTGATAAAACAATTAGGCCTACACGGTTACAAAATGCTATAATTTTTAGTACAGCACAATGTCCAGGGGAATGATCCAACGGCCCGTCCCGAATCTTCGCCAGAAAGTCGTGGAGAATACCGCCACCCGACCCCCGGGTTAACGACCGTGTTCCCCGAAGCTGGTGTTGTTTTCCGTATAATAGTTCGACAAGCTTTTATGACTGCTTATGACTGCCGTTTGACGTGTCGGCTGGTCGACAAGCCGTGGTCCACAATCAGGAAACAGCCGACTCATACGTGTTATCGATATAAGACGAGTTGCCATCGATCCATTCTTAATAGAGAAAACACAAACTATATATGTCACAAATAAACCACGCCATTTAATTTGTTAGAGGCGGGGAAAATCTGGAGACGAAAATACAGCAAAATAGTGTTCATTAATCCCTTGGCTTTTGCTAATTTGTGGATGACGACAACTTTCGCATGTAGCCATCAAAGACGAACGGGATCAGCCAATTTTTTTTTCCTTGTAACATTAATTTCTACCCCCAAAACTCTTTGCAAATGAATGAATGAAATGAATCAATAACCTTCAAATAAATTAATTGTGATGTACTACTGGTAGGTACTATTTTCATCGCCACAATAGACCAGTGCTCAAGATTCTACATTGTCTTAGGTATGGGGGTAAGAGATTTTTCTCTCCGAGCTAAAAAGTCGTAAGAACCCTTTGTATACCAACGTAACCACGCAATTCTCCCCGGGGTGTTCACGATTTTGCTAAAAAACCGCCACGCTGCCGTAGAAAGAACATCAGTGGACGTCCGTACGTGGACGTCCGTGAAAAACTTTGTTGGTGTGAGGTGGCCTTTGACATAGTCTTCAGACGGGACTACAACAGCAGTACAACGGCAGTACTCCGGTATGGCCTTTACAATATTAATTATGTTAATGTTAATATAGGTAGAGCACCGGTAGCGGCCCGTTATGAATCGGCGGCTCCCCGGTGGCCTCAAAATGTACGGTACTGGTACCAATGTAATACCGTACTACAGAATACTACCGAAGTAGTACCGATGCGCAACGGTATCACTCCGCTATAATTCCGGTCAATCGGTATAACATCGGCGGCGCTTCGGTAACACTAAGGTGACATCAAAGTGGTATTCGGTAGCACATCGGCTCTCATATCGGTAGGACAACGGAAGAACAACGGTATCACAACGGAAACACTGGTACTACTTCGGTATTGCTACGGCAATTTTTGATTTTTCAAGTGCTTTCTTGCCAGAGCTCCGCCGATTTTCCCGCCGTTGTTAATTTTGTGCTCCGGTTTGATCCCGGCGATGTACATCGGTATAGTGTGTGACAGGCCCTTAAACAAGGCCGAGGTAGGCCCATGAACCCCGATGCGTTGGCCATCAAACTTCTATTATGAAAATATAGTTATATATGAAAATAAAACTACATTTTCTAAATGTGTGTGGCTACCTGCGCGGTCGGAGTGGTCGATGAACTAGGATAGCTAGGGTCTGGTTGATCGTCCGCCGCCACCGCTAAGATCCCTCCATTCGATTGGGGTGGTTCGACGTCACCAGGAGCGGACTTTACTCTCTTGGTCTTGGAAACTGCTGCCTGAAGAGGCCCAGCATCCACCCGATCGAGCATCCTCTCGATATTGCGCTTCTGACCACCGTTTGGGGCGAGCGCCAATACGTGATCTTTCCATCTATAGACTCATAATTATCTTTCAACTGACTCTGGTCGTCCCACCCATCCTCTACTAAACGCTCAAAACATGTGGCAGAAATCCTAAATTTGATGCAGAGGCCTCGAAAGATCTTTGTGCATGCCTCCCCAGCTGCCCCATACGCCTCCTCGCTTTCCGATAAAGTGGAAAATCAGAACTGGCTAATTAAAAACTCGATGATGCCATCACAGTGCAAAATTCCCATCTAAATAGCTATATAGCCTTCTGTCTTCACTCCACTATTATTCCTTGTGTTATATTTTGCTGTATGTTATTGTTTGGGTTATATCATTGTTACCATTTTGGATGCGCTTTGAAATTGTTATTGTCCAGGTATAGTTGGTCGAGGAAGTGAGTAATAGGCCAACCACAAGTATTGTAGGGGCTGCTTAAGGGCCAAAATTACATTACCAACTTTAGACTACACGTTACAAAAACCGATCGCAAAATTCCGCAGAATTTGTCTGAGAGTGTCCCGGGACATGCCCCGTGGCGTGAATGCACAACAAATGTTGCAAAAGAGCCGCACAAACGGCCTGCCCAACCGCGTAACGGGTAGTGCGCTATACTTCTCAACAAATTTCGCGGACTTTACAAAGGTCACGAAGGGCTATAGCGCGTTTGGACGTGATTTGGGGTGAGCAGAGGCGGTCTAAAAGACTGAATCCGTGGGCCGCACTCCCACGCAGACTGGCATAAAGAACTTTAAAAGCCACCATTGTTTTAATGATAGAAAATAATGAAGGATTATTGCGCTTGACTGACGTATACGCGATGAATGCACACCGGTTCGTGTACGATCCCTGGTTTTCCAGAGGAATCTACCTCTCGCTCGGCGGACCTTGCTTTATTCAAATGCTTTATTAAAATATATTAAACCTTTCCAAAGTCTTATAAAGCCTTTAATAACAAACATTAAAAAGACAATATCATGCGCCAAATATTAGGCGGGCTTATCTCTATAACATCGTGTGCCTCACTCATCATGGACGACCGTCAGCGGAAGATCTCTGTTTCAAATTATTGGTGCCTGCCCGGTGCGTGCCTCACAGCCATTTAAATCACGTCACGTCACCTGCGTCAGGTGACGCCTGTAATAAACATTTACCATACATGTGTTGATTTAGAAATCCACAAACCTTGGGTCATTGAGATCTCCCGGCCAAAATCTCAATTTTTATTTTTGCCGCAAAGTGTCTCATTTACTCGTGCTTGGTCACATATTGTTTACACTCTTTTACTTTATGCTGTATGGGAAACTTTTCTGATTTGAATTGGGATTCCGACTTTTCTCCAAACAAAATGCAGACGATGTTCTCTTCCTGTACAAAGAAAGGAAACCCTGAAGTGAACCACCTCCAGTCAGTACATCAGCAGAGAAACTAAAAGTCGACGGAGACAGAGTTTACTTATGTAAAGCCACAGAGACAGACTCGAATGGCAAGGCTCTCCGCGGCAATAAGAGCTGGCGTAAGAACAAGACCCTATAGACGATGTGCCCTCTGACTTCACGTGTTTACATCTGTATTGAATGTGCCCGACAGTATGCGCACACATCGTGTTTTACATACAATCTGCTTAAAAAGTGACGTCGCAGGTCAGATCACCTTTGATTTATGTGACTTCTGATGTAATATCTTAACCAAATTTATGTAAAACATGATGCGTGCGTATACTGCCGGGCACATTTGAATACAGATGTAAACAGAGGGCACAACGTCTATTTAGGCTCCTTAAAGGGTTTTAGAAATGTGGTTTTTATTAGTTTAAATGAAAGATTATAACTAATTGAGTGATTTTCAGTTTATAAAAGTTTATTTTTTTGGTAATTAATATGATAAAAATAATAATAAAGTGCTTTGGGGGACCGGCCCCGCCCCTGGAATGGTAGCTTATTAACATGTAAAATTTGCATAAATGTGACGTATGTTTGGGAAGACTTCGATGTCGCGACCAGCGTGCCCATGCATGCATGCATGCATCATGTGCCACGCGTATCTATGCAAAATCATTCAGTTGATGGTCGACTCAAGTTATTGTCAAAGAAATTGTCAAGTGGAATATCTTCTTCAGATATAGGACCTGATGATACTGCGTATATTTCGTCCGATTCTGTGGAATATGCGCTCCCCGGCCCCGAACTGTCGTCTTCACTTGCCATGTCTGAACAAAATCTGCTGCGTGCATACCACTGACCTCTACACCTGGACGGACCATTGTCCACATTCTGCTGTGCTAACGCTTGAAGTCGGCGCGAACTGGAAGTGCAACATGGCGGACCAAAAACGTCACTTCTGTGAGCCAATGAAATGTCCAGGTGTAGAGGTCAGTGGATTTACTCTATACCAAGGGGGGGGGGGGGCCTTCGAGGCTGTGATTGCGAAACGCTGTGGTACCGTCCATTCTCAAAATAGGGGGGAACAATTTTCTCACGCGAAAAATAAAGAGTTTTTGGCATCCAATATCTTAACATCTTGTCTTTTGTAGTTGTAAAAGGTTGTTATTTACCTTAATTTTTATCATCCAATGACAAAAATTGTATTGAAAATGAAAAAGCAGTCGAAAAAATTAAGCGTTGACGTACCGTTGATGCGCGTGGAGATTGTGCACAAATACTCAAACGACGTTAACAAATACCTCCCCTAAAAAGGGCAATAATAATCGATAAATTGTGAAAACTCGTGGTTCGAACCCACTCATTTTTTTCCATGGATACGTTAAAAAAGGATGTAGCAGTGATATACTGAATTTTTTTTAAAATCTGCCTGTGAACCCCTTGCGTTTTATCGTGTTGTTTTCGAACGAAAATGGCAGAAAATGACATCTCCCCAAAAAAATTCCGTGTAGATCGTGCCTGTGTACCTGGCTTTGCGGACGTTGTATACAATCACTTAATTCGGGGAGCGCTAGCGCGCGATGCACAGAGGAAATCTGTACGTGTTTCAATGGTGCGCTTCGAGGTAGCGATCTATACGTATATTACTGTGTGGCTCATGAACGTGGAAGAATGAATGAGATACATTTCAACGTTGGTGGCGCACTTTGTTGGGCCCCCCCTTCGCCCCCCCCCCCCCCCCCCCCCCCCCCCCTCCCCTGCTCTATTACATTTTTTTATTTATAAACATTACGTCATACGTACCGTACCCACTGAACCTTACACCTGGACATTTCATTGGCTCACAGAGCGATGTCGTGTGTCCGCCATGTTGCACTTCCAGTTCGCGCCGACTTCAAGTGTGAAACAATGATGATCTGTCCATGTGTAGAGGTCAGTGCTGCGTACCCGCGTGCATGGCATCTCTTTTTGGGGGTTGCCGAATGTTCGTCACGAACAGCGCCACCATTTGTCAGTTTTTGAACATGTTAAGGAGGGGGCCAATTACATTTACGGTGATTAACCCCAATTATTGTCATTTTATACCATTTTATCACCCCTGGTCTTGTTACTTACACACCAAGGCACATTAAAAATTATTATACAGCAATTCTTCTCGAAAGGTCTGCGTAGAACCTTTAATGTGCAGGACTTCAGACATCATAGGTTGCTGCATTCAACCCTGGAGTCGACGAACCAAGATCCCGCTTAATTGATATTAAGGAGTCAACAAGATAAATCAGTTGAGAGTGAAATAAATGAAAATATAACTAAATGAAATAAATGGACTGAAGTATTATTTAACATGGGAGTGAAGTATAATTTTGACCCAAAGGTTGTGTACACTTATAATGTATTTCTAGTTTTCACGTAATAAATGTGTAAATATATCACACGCGTTAGGTAAAACTGTCGCGTTAACTGTCAATACCTAATAAATGTGTAAAATGTAATTATCTAAGTACCAGGTAACATTTTACACAACTGTCAAGAAATCTTTTACCAAGCAAGTGTTATGCATTTGTTTTACATAATTGCAAGCGAGTTCGTGTAGTACAACCATGAGGCTATAAAAAGGAAGGAGTTCAAACGGCCCGCACAAATTCCCAAGACAATTATCCGCCAACAATAGTGAAGCATATAGCTATTGTCTGGCCCACCGCAACCCTGTACAATTTCCCCTGCTGCGCAAACAGATTTACGACCGAGATAAGCCTCGTTGAGTCTGTACGCGGACTTCCACGCCGCTCGTTCCTGCATAAAACCCGATTGCAGTTACTCTTATTAAAGTAGTGAACGCTGAAACAATCTAATTATCACATGCGCAGTAGCTTCGCGTGTGTGTTTTTTATGCGCCATTTTTATTTTTGCATTCTGTACAAAAAACGGATTTTGTCAGACTTTTCCGTTTCACAATTGGACCATCCGTTGCCAAATTACGATCAAATCATCCGGAGAAAACTGGGGATTTATTTTATTAATATTAAAAAATGAGAAAACCTCCTAAAGATTAATTTTTAAAGGGTGTTGTGGATGATTTTCTCTGTCCGTTCGTGCATGGGGCTATAGTGTACGATGGTATACGTAATTGTTACGTTGCAAAAAACATCGTTCATTTTCGTTTAAATCGCTAAATCCGACTCGGTGTAGTACTCTTACTTTACGTACGCCGCTCGCTTGTTGCCAACAATGCGCATGTGCAGATCAGCTCTACACATTTCGCTTTCTTTGTGGTCCCAATGCCGTGCACGTTAACAAGTGTTTGATTTCCGGATAGTTATACCTCCTTCCTTTTTATAGCTCCATTGTACAACATGGTATTTGTTTTACATAACCTGTGTAATTATTTTCTAGAGTGTACAGTTATTCGCAAACACACTATGCATGCATTTCATCTATTATTCCATCCATTGAGTAATCCTGAATCTCCACAGCAGTGGCACACACATTAATTAAGCTTCAATTCATCACTCCTCTGACAAGATAATGCTCACAGTGATGATGAAGTATCATGGTAAATGCATCAAGCAAAAAGCTATAAGCGAATAAATGAGCGGAAAAGCGAAAGTACAAAACCAAAATGGCACGTCTTACACAGCAAAATCAAAGTGACTTTTATGGCGGCCGATCGTATGATTGGCATTATTATATTTTCAGTCTCAAGCTACAATATAATTATGATTTCTTCTAATACGTGCAGCTCTCTTCAAACAAGGTGTCTACTCTACTGCTATTTGCTTAATAAAAACAGTCCTCGCTGTGTCCTTACATAAACAGCTAGATTTTATACAGAAAACCACCTTGTGTTATATAAGTATACATCCAATTCCAGATAATACCTCACCCACATTCCAAGTGTAGGCCTACTTTATAATTTACTGCCGGAATTAATTATTTGGCCGCTAAAATGTGAAGACTTGTGTTACTGGCTGTCTGAATCCGTAATAAATTGCCAGGCAGGGAAAAACGTAGAATATATTCAATGCCAAGGATAAATTCATTATTACAGCCCATGAAAATAGTTTCATGATACGTGCGAACAATAAAGGGAATTTCATGAGTAAAACGACCCTGAGTGCTATACTGGAAGCCGTGATGTTTATGATGAGTACAGAAATGTTGAGATCATTATAGCCTCATGGTACATTCGAGCGCTATTTGGGATTATAAACTATACAAAGCCAATCAAATACATGAGTACAGTATCATCTTATACTAGCCTTATCTGACTTATACTAGGGAAACTTTCGAGCGCTAAAGTGTATATTGGAATATCACAATAAACCACAGAATTGATTAAATCTGCGAGTACCGCAAACAAAGCCTCATGACACAGGCTAGCGCTATATTGTGAACAAAAGCTAACAATTGCTAGAATCTATTTATGAATACATGTACACCAACATAATCTCCTGACACATGCGAGTGTTATATTGGGAACCAACTCAATATATGGTGGAGATATTGGTGCTAGGATAAAATTCGCCGATAAAAAAATTGAGATGTTGACTCTGGAATCGGCTGTGACAGAGTGGCTTTAAATTCCAACCCGCCAAAAGCCCAGCTCCCCCACGCGGAACCCACGATTCGAAATGTGCATACTGCTGACCTTTTACCTTTTGCATAATGATCCCTTATATAGCGATAGCGTGACATTAACTAAAAATATACTTTTCTACAGCCGGCTCAGACAAAAGTTTGTTGACCTTGCACTCAGTGCTCAATTAGATGTGGGTGTGAATGTCAAAGAAATGCCATGAGAGGGTATGCAGCTGGCTTCGCGTAGGGAGGCCACATGAGCTTTCGCTGTGTATCAAATCTGTTACCGTGTAAAGGTAAAAGGAATTATACTCGGACTCAAATAAACCACAAAGGAGACAAGTTATTGAGTGATTCCACAGCCTCGTAAATGGCAGTATGCTTTATTTCGTATACCAGTGAAAGGGCATACCGGTAGCAAAAAAAAAATTGGGCAACACCAGACCCGACCGGTCAAGGGAAACACCAAGCCCCTGGGCAACACCAGGCCCGCCAATATAGCTAGGGCGTACCATTATATAGGAGACAGTTTTCGCGGCACACAAAATAAAATATAAATTTTACTAAAATACTAAAAAGCTCACTCTCAAAGTCTCTAACAAAACCACTCAAAAAAAAAGTGAAATGGAGTTTTTCAGATCAAAAACTACCCCATAAAGAGTGTAAACCTTATTTTACCCCTACTGAGCAGCATTTCGATTTTGCCGCTCTTCATTCGGCTTTGGGCGAACGGAATCTGCCTTTGATCAGGCGTTACTTTAGTTTATGATTTAATTATGACGAAATAATTGCTTCGTTTGCTTGTAATCAAAATATCAACAATGCGTTAACCTAAACCGTAAATTGCGAGATCTTGGTCTATATATCTATATATCTGTGTGATATATCGCTTCACACAGACTTACATGATGCTGCATGTTAAAGGGCTACAGGGCAACTTTGTGGTTACCGATCATGGATGCACCTGAGACGCCTGCTTTGGTAATTCGAAGGACAGTGTGCAGACTCGGAGGAAGTCAAGCAAAAAAAGAGGCGGCGGCTTGACGTATCGGGAATCTCTATAGTCTCAATGAGTACAGACGAATGACGGGAAAACAAACCTTCTTCTTCTTTGCTTGTTTAGTATAGGACACTACAAGAGTCGGAGGGCCTTAAGTAAATACCGCGGGATGCTTTAGATTCTAACGTTGTTCTTGCCGAGGACGGTAACAACGCGGACTTTAAATGGTTTCTTGTTGCAGCAAATTAAGCCGGTTAATTTTCAGTCTATCTATCATGAGATAGAGCAACTGTTGCGGACAAAAAATATAACCATTGAAAGTTTGTTGACTTGAACATTTGTTCACTACCTGAAAGTTTGCTCACTCTAAACTTGTAACTTGTGTGCACCAATATAGTGAACGAACGTCTAGTTTTGTGTTAAAGTTTACAATTTGTTCCGGTGATTGGTGAATTGTGCATAATAGTACACTTGATTATATTTTAGGCAAATTGTTTTGTTGTCATAGCGCTCACGAATTTCTCGAGGCTAGATTTTCCTGACCGAATTTAACATCGGTAGATAGAAGCCACTCTGTGGTTGCATGGAGTTGCCTCTTTGGCAATGGCATTTGGTTGCCCTGTATTGGTGGGCCTGGTGTTGTCCAGGGGCTTGGTGTTTCCCTTGACCGGTCGGGCCTGGTGTTGTCCATTATAATGGCCGGGCCTGGTGTTGCCCGAGTGCCTGGGTGGCCCAATTTTGAATTGTTTATGTTGAATTGTTTTTGTTTTCTGCTATCAGTATGCCCTTTCACTGGCAGTGGTATCCGGAATAAAGCATACTGCCATTTACGAGGCTGTGGATTACTCAATAACTTGTCGCCTTTGTGGTTTATTTGAGTCTGAGTATAATAGTACGGCCACGTACATGAACCACATAACGATCGAGGATCGATATTGTGTTTTCCTTTATTCCTATGTTATACCCAAACCCCATTGCTTAGCGCTTCCCCCGTCGATCGAGGACCGAATTTTGCCATTCATACCGCCGACCGAGGTTTTTTTGTTCTCTTTGTTCTCTTTTGTGTCTCGCATCTCGGTCGTTATGTGGTACCAGAGCACCCAATGAAACACAATTAAGCACACGTACATAGCGCCCTCTCGCGGTGGTGGGTTAAAGAAGGGCTTACCCAAAGATCAAGACTAGACGAATAGAAGGGTACGGGTCACGGAGGGACCTTTTCAGGTACTGAGTAGTCTGGTTCCAAGACCTTCGTGTTGTTTATTCCGCGATCACTGACACAAACCACCGATGTTATAGAGGGCGCTATCTCAAGACGAACCGCTATCACCCGCGAACGACTCACACAAAGGTATTGGATGAGTTGGCTCATTAGGGGCGCGGTCAGACTATTGTTACGCAAAACATGGTATTGTCTGGAATTAAATATATGCTATCACTTGGTGGTTTTCTGTATTAACTCTAGCTGTTTACGTAAGGACACAACGAGTACTGCTTTTATTAACCAAGTAGCATCCTTTTTTAACGTATTGTAACGTAGATTTCTCTGGGGTCGACTACACACACAAGAAAGACTCTTGACACAAGTGTTCCTTTATTTCCGGTGATTCTCAGCCGTTTATTGTGGACTCTCGCCTACCAAAACTGGACAACAGGCTCACACAATCACGCGGTCTCTAGAACTGGCTAGAACCAGTTCGGCGCTTGCGCAATCCAAAGGCGGGTTTCCGGGGCGATCCCACCACCGTGGAATCGCTCCAGCGCCCTCTACCGCCCAACCGGCACGGGCGTTACACAGCCCCCCACGAAGACCTTGTTTGCCCCCAAACAAGACCATGGGCGCTGCTGCCGCACCCCGGCCAACCGCCCTCGGAAAACGCATAACGCCAACATTACACAATTTTTTACATTCCAACAATTTACATTACAACAATTTTCATTATAACAATTTTCATTACAACAATTTTCATTACAACAATTTGGGGTAAGCCCCTGGCCCCAGGACACACCCCTGGCCCACCACGACTACGCACGGTGGCACACCACGGCTACGCACGGTGGCACACCACGGCTACGCACGGTGGCACACCACGGCTACGCACGGTGGCACCACGGCTACGCACGGTGGCAAACCACGGCTACGCACGGCGGCAAACCACGGCTACGCACGGCGGCAAACCACGGCTACGCACGGCGGCAAACCACGGCTACGCACGGTGGCACCACGGCTACGCACGGTGGCAAACCACGGCTACGCACGGCGGCAAACCACGGCTACGCACGGCGGCACACCACGGCTACGCACGGTGGCACACCACGGCTACGCACGGTGGCACCCGAACTAATGTTAAGACTTGACTGCAAATGTAACTGCGACTGGCTCCTTTGACTGCGACTGGTGCCTTCGACTGCGGCTGGCTCTTGCGACTGCGACTGTGGTTCCTGCGACTGCGACTGCGGCTGGCTCCTGTATCTGGTGCCTGCGACTGCGACTGGCTCTTGCGACTGCGACTGCGACTGCGCTTGGCTCCTGCGACTGCGACTGGCTCCTCCGACTGCGACTGGCTCCTGTGGCCGCGACTGTGACTGCCTCTTGCGACTGCGACTAAAAACTGTGACTGCGACTGGCTGCTCTGACTGCGACTGGTGCCTTCGACTGCGGCTGGCTCTTGCGACTGCGACTGTGGTTCCTGCGACTGCGACTGCGGCTGGCTCCCGCGACAGCGACTGGCTCCTGCGACTGCGACTGGCTCCTGTATCTGGTGCCTGCGACTGCGACTGGCTCTTGCGACTGCGACTGCGACTGCGCCTGGCTCCTGCGACTGCGACTGGCTCCTCCGACTGCGACTGGCTCCTGTGGCCGCGACTGTGACTGCCTTTTGCGACTGCGACTGATTCTTGCGACTGCGACTGATTCTTGCGACTGGCTTAGAGAGCGTGGGCGTCCCGGCGAGGCCCCGCCCCCGCTGCGCCGACGGGCACGGCTCGGGCTCGCTCCGAGTGTTGCGAGCCGTCTGCCGCGCCGCGGTCTACAGCATGGGCCGGGCCCCTCCGACTCCTCTTGCGACTGTCCCTTGTGACTGTCCCTGCGGCTCCGACTGGCTTAGAGAGCGTGGGCAACGTTGACGGATCCGCTCCATTGCACTGTGTGCGAAGCAGTTCTGCCCCCGTTGCGTCGACGAACACAACCCGCGGACGCTCCGAGTGAAACGACCCGAGTGAAACGACCCGCCGGCTGCGCCGTCGTCCACGGCCCTGGGCGGCCCTCCCGCCGTGGGGCGAGTTGGCTGCCGTGCTATCGTGTTTTTCTCAAAACATGAACACTTCACCTGGTCTTCTTAGTCCTCCTGCATGCCGACCGCTGCCACCAATGTAACGTAGATTTCTCTGGGGTCGACTACACACACAAGAAAGACTCTTGACACAAGTGTTCCTTTATTTCCGGTGATTCTCAGCCGTTTATTGTGGACTCTCGCCTACCAAAACTGGACAACAGGCTCACACAATCACGCGGTCTCTAGAACTGGCTAGAACCAGTTCGGCGCTTGCGCAATCCAAAGGCGGGTTTCCGGGGCGATCCCACCACCGTGGAATCGCTCCAGCGCCCTCTACCGCCCAACCGGCACGGGCGTTACAGTATCCATTGAAAATAATTAGTGGGTTCGAAGCACGATTTTTCACAATTTATCGATTATTATTGCCCTTTTTAGGGGAGGTATTTGTTAACGTCGTTTGAGTATTTGTGTACAATCTCCACGTGCACCAACGGTACGTCAACGTTAAATTTTTTCGACTGCTTTTTTCATTTTCAATACAATTTTTGTCATTGGATGATAAGGATGGTAAATAAAAACGTTTTACAACTACAAAAGACAAGATTTTAAGATTGGATGCCAAAAACTCTTTATTTTTCGCGTAAGAAAATTGTTCCCCCCTATTTTGAGAATGGACGGTACCACAGCGTTTCGCAATCACAGCCTCGAAGGGCCCCCTCCGCCCCCCCCCCCCCCCCTGCCAAGTAGCAGCAGAGAAGGCACCTTGTTTGTAGAGAGCTCAGTGCACGTATAAGAAGAAATTATATATTGTCGCTTGAGACAAGAAATAAATTAATTCCAATACGATCGGCCGCCATAAAAGTCTGCGTGATTTCGCTGTGTAATTAAGACGTGCCATTTTGTTTTTGTACTTGATAATGATAATTCATTATCACTGTGAGCATTTATCTTGTCAGAGGAGTGATACATTGAAACTTTATTAATGTGTGTGCCACTGCTGAGGAGATTCAGGATTACTCAATGAATGGAATAATTGATGAAAGGCATGCATTTTATCTGTTTGCGGTTAACTGTATAAGCGTCAATATTTCACCAGTCAGCTTCTGACTAATCGATCAGGGGCCGGTTGCACCAAACATGTCCTACATGCTTGTCGTAAGATAAGAAATTTAGGACCACCCTAAGACATGTCGTAACTGCGGTTGCACCGAAAAGCTTATAGGCTTGTCCTAAAATGCATATCTTACGACACGTCGTAGGACATGTACTAGTGTATAATTATAACTGTATTGAGACAGACGCAGGTTACAATCCCGAAATTAGATAGAAACTGTACACAGCATGTTTTCAATCACTTATGTTTTATTCAGATAATTAGTGATTGTTTACAAATGCATATATGTCACCAATTCATTTCATCATAATCAAAATGGTTGTATTCCCAGGGTCCTTTGCTATGGTTACCGTCATTCTTCAATTTATTGATCTTTAAATTCATATAACGAAGCTTTGCATCTTGGACTTTTTTTTATGAAGAGTGAGTAATTCCATATAGTTGCCTCGTGTTCCTTCCTGAACATTTCCAATTGCGAAGGAAATTGCAAGAACCAGTGTCGAAAGATGCATTGGAGTATGAAAACGTAGGTGGGCATGTCTTCGACATCTAAGACTGCAGCCTATTGAAAAGGTATGCCAGGTAATAGTTGTAATGGCTATGCTTCACAACTTCGCCAGACATTTGCCTCTTGAAGACGAAGATGGGCAGATGTATGCAGAGCTAATGGATGAGCATCCCGACGACAACGAGTGGCCTGACATTGATGATGATCCAAATCATGAAGGGATTGCCCAAAGAAACCAAATTGTAGACTTATTGAGGGCTGAACGATTTCCCTATTTCAACCATGAACATAAATAACAGTTAACGAAATCGACCCAGATACATTTTTCCTAAAAAAGTAATTAATTTTGATACACCAATCAAGCATGTCAATAAAGAGCATGTTCTCTCTCACTCATTTAAAAAAAAAAAAAATTACTTTCTTTTTGACTCGCCAATTTGTAGATTTAATAATTTCACTTTGTTGGACCCTGTTTTTGTTTTGTTGTTCAGTTTGTACTCATTGCTATAATTGTTGTTTTTTAGTAGAAACAATTAAAGCATTTGAACGAAATCTAAACAGTTAATCCCATGTGCAGTCTCGGAAAACGTCTTTTAAAATTTCTGTCTGGTTCTTCTTTTCCCTCAGCTACTGATTTTATGAAGGATTTCTTGATAACTTATTGCTTAGCCGTTTTTTACACGAAATTCGTGTTATCTAATTACAAAAACTCTTCTAATGTGAAGCTAAATATTTTTTTATAATTATTTCTTTCACAACCAATTGGTGATAAAACATGCAGAAGTATTGTTTTCAATCTTTTCCTTAACATAATCCTAAACGACATTGTACTTTAACCTAAACATATTGCCGCGTGTGGCTACCCTAACTATTTAAGTCACCTCCCCACTAGACGTAATTTTATGTCGTAAATCCATGTCCTACTAATGCGTAAGTTGTGATGGTGCAACAGTTGTGTCGTAATGTCTTTCGGTTGCACGAAAGTTGTCTTACACCACACGTAAGTCAGAATGCGTACGGCAAAGAAGTTAGTACATGTCGTAAGACATCGATGGTGCAACCCATTTTCGTTCGTAACTTTAGTACAGCACTTAAGACCGTTGGTGCAACCGGCCCCAGATCTACCGGCTGGGTTGCGTGGAATAGCTTGTGTGTTTACAATGTTTACATTAAAGTAAGGTAGCACTTTTAATGACTATAACCAGAGTAAAAGTGTGCATAAGCTTTCGTAGCTACAGCTACTTCATCAGATGCAATGAAAAGGGGCATCACCATACAGCATTATAGAGAACGCTATCGTGTCAAAGGATATAAAACAATAGCCCGATATTTGCCCACTTTGAATTTTGCGCTTGTCATATTCCTTCCTCCATGGTCATACAAATTGTATGTGCAAGTACTTTCGGATGCCGTCAATTTGAGGAGACGGGAAACATTGGTTTATGTTCACACACAAATGTCTTCTGTTGATGACGAGACCAAGTAAACGTGCCGATATCCCTGAACCATCTTCCTAATCTGGACAATTAGAAGTCTTGAACCACTTATTTGCTTTTAATCAATATCATGTATCTGTTGTTCGGGACAACTGGAGGGAAACGGACGTACAGCAAACATGCACCCCTGATCTGTTGATACTCCAAGGATTCTACACCGGCCCTATATGCCCACAGAAGGAACCTGCTTCGTGACACAATATTAAATATAACCAATAAAGGAATACATTATGGTCAACATCACTGAACAAACAAAGCTTACTAAACTTTACAAAATGATGATCCTTGGGATGAGCTTTCATAGACAAGGGCGTGCACAGCCCTGGCACCCAGTCTCATGGGAACAACAAAGATACCATCTAGCATTGCTTTGTGTGTAGTGTTTGATCAATCGTGCAGCTAGGTAACCATTTCTTTTATTAACACTGCACAACAGAGACAGCCCAACACGCACAGTGAAAGTTCCCGTCTCATGAATATATATTGCGGTCACCATACCATGTAGGGAATAATCCATAAGCCTTATCGCAAAAACCGCTTGTATGAATACGCACAATAGATACAAAGCACTCACTCAAGCAGCTGCGATGATGCTTATGCCATAACCAAACTACTTTGTAGAGGATTTCAGTTCTAAGTTTGTTAAAATGTATCGAAGTTTACTCACTGATTGGGATTAAGGACTGTATACACTGGATTGTGTTTTTGAAACGTGTTTTATAGATCGTGTTTTTGGAACGTGTTTTATGGATCGTGTTTTCTGGCTGCAAGACTGAAGAAACAAGGTGACAAAAGGTGAGTGGCATAACGATGCGTATAGTATACCCACCATGACCCAATATAATACCTACCAGTACAGTACACCACCATTGATTCGTTTAAAGGTTGAGTTTTTGAGGGTAGAAATATAACGTTGCAGGGAAAACAACATTAATTACCCGTTTGTCTTTGATGGCTATACACGCAATGTTGTCTCCATTTTTTTCATGTCTGAACGAAAGTGACTTTCGTGACATAGCTATAGTTTGTGTTTTCTCTACTATTAGAATGGATCGATGGTAACTCGTCTTATATCGATAACTGGTATATTAGCCATATTAGCCATATATTGAGCCAATCTTTTATTTAAGAAAAAACTTAAGCTTCTGCTTTTGGAAAAATATTGTTCATAACCTTGATTATTAGCTGTGATACATGTAGAGTCATTGTACGAACCCCTGTGTAGGTTCTGTTCCTTGCTCTATGGTTATATTGTACAATTGTATTTGTTATGTCCTGTTTGTGTTGGTCCTTGTCATTTTATGTGCAACATACGTTTACTTCTGTGTAGTTAAAATGAAACCCGTATAATATCTATTTATCATGATATAATTACTTTTTTTCTACACATTAAGGGCCTTTCCACTTGACAAGCTTGCTTGATTACATGTGTAGGTGGAAATAAATATGATGATATGATGATGAATCTGTGAATTTTTTTAAAAGAAGCTAATTTCAACTGATTTTGGTTAATATGGGTATGGACAACTACCCAAAAAAGGGAAGAAAGGATGGGGGTTGTGGAATTTTGTCAAAGGTCATTGACTCCTGCCTAAATCACTAAAAATTATATTTCAGCAACAATTATTGACCCTTGGGACCAAATTCTGACCTCCGAAAATGAGGTCAAAGGTCAACAAACTATTTGATTACTAAAATTTCATATTTATAACAGGAAAATTACCATTAAATAAAAACGAGCACAAACAAATCGAAGAGGCTAATTTCAGCTTACGTGGCGGGTATGGGAGTTATTATTTATTCCAAGAGCAGAGGTCAAAGGCCATTGACCCTGGACTAAAACACAATAAATTGTATCTCGGCAACAACATATGGTACATGTATAATCTTGGTGTCAAAATACTCATAATTACACTGGAAGTAGAAAAAATGTAAATTCTTGTGATATAGGATAACAAATTGACCGCCACATATGACATCAAAGGTCAAAGGTCATTATTCGAAGCCCCATATTGAATCCACAAACAACCACCCCAGAGATATACATATAACATAAAACAACATGAATGAGGTCTTTGTGTAAAGAGTAATTACTCATTAAGTCTAGTTAGCCTACATGTACCTTGACTAGTTACCAGTCTTGTACACAGCAGAGAGATTCAGCACACCCTAAGTCGGTATTTGGCGGCTTAATCAAGGGCGAAGTGACTAGATACAAACGTATATGTACCCATTTAAAAGACTTTGAGGAGAGGGTTGAATTCTTCAAAGACAAACTTAAAAAGCGCGAATACACAAACGAAGACCTGGCCCTCCTTCCTCAGGGGGGCAAGACTCCCGCGGACTCTAAGCGTGAACAAAAAAACCACTGGTGTTGGTCCTACCATACAACCCGCGAGTCGCGCACCCAGCCCCTAAACGAGCCCTTTTCAAACACTGGCACTGGATTAGTGAAAACGAATACCTACCGTAATTTCCTGCGGTAAAGACGCGGCTTATCTGACTTTCTAGACCACAAAAACATCGCCGCGCCTTATCTTTCGGTGCGCCGTATATGATGTCGCTTGAGTTCAAAGTGACGTCTTTGTGTGAAGAATTCTTTGAACGCCGCATTCTTACTCAATAATGCGGTCAACCAATTAGCTCAACTCTCCGGACATTGTGACCGTGTTTCCATTCTAACAATGCCGCGATGTGTTGATCCCTATACGACCATGCTTCCCTTCCAACAATGCCGCAATGCATTGACCCCCTTTTTCTTTGTGGCCGTTTTTTCATTCCGAAAATGCTGCAACAGAATTACTTAAACTAAACGTTTGGAAATCGCATTCACCCAACCTCTATTGTGTGAACGTTGAGGGTGTTGGTCTTGGATCAAGTGAGAAGTGATGTATTAAACAAATATCTTATGAACGTGATTAACAAATTATAGGTTTGAAATAAAGGAAAATAACTTTATTTAAAAAAATCCCCCGTAAAAATCCCTTCCATATATTAAGTCAACTCTATGTTGTCTGATTACGTTGTCTGGAAAGAAACTATATCACTAGCCGACTGACTGAACTTACTTCTGAATTAATTTACAATCCCACGGACCAAAACATTAAACGTGGTTTTGAAACCCGATATCTGCGGGAGAGGCACCATGTATAGGCTTCCATTGTATAAACTCTGCGGTCAGGAACATCTGGGGTTTGCGATTGTTGATACATTTCGTGTCGGCTCACTCAAAGGGTTAGTTCATTGAACCTTATTTCTTTTGGAAAAAGACGCACCATTGTAGGGTCAGAAACCGCAATCATGCACAGCGATGGATCATGGGTTGGTATCAATTTACTTTGTTTTTTTCTTCATGGCGATGTACATGTACCTACACCGGGTGGCGCCTGGTGTTCTTTTAGGTGCGTTCAAGCATACGCCTTATTCAGCGGTGCGCTTTATCTGTTGACGTTTGATTTTTTTTGGGTGATTTTAGGAACCTGCGTCTTAACCGCCGAGCGCCTTGTCCGCTGGTAATTACGGGTAAATAGGCTATTTGATACCCAACCCACTTGGCATACAAACGGCACAAAACATAAAAGATGAACTTGTTCGATCTAGGACTAAAGCATCTCCACAATCCAACTAAGAGGAAAACAATCTGGATGAGGAGAATGTGCAAATCCCATTGGAACTATTGGAAGAACAAAACAATGATCAAAAAATGGATCTCAAGTTTAAAACAAAATAAATAAGATAAATAAGTCAGGATACCCTCCTTTCGATCAATACCCCAAAAGCCGGTATTTGTCCTAGCCACCTGTCATATAAACTGACACACAAATAAAAACAAAGAAAAAGAAAAGTAAACTGAAAGAATGGTGACGGATAAAGTGCATGAAATAGCACAGAAAATATTCCCTGCTCCCCTTCCAAAAAGGAGAAAAAAGGGGAAGGCATATTATCACCGGTAATAATCAATCACTGAGTGAAATAAAAACAAAGGACCACTGTTGCAATACACAAACCGGTCATTGCGTCGCAAAAACTAGAAACAGGGTTTGAAACTCCCGCTTTTAGGGAATGTCTAACCCAATTGGCCTGCAGGCGTTTGATGTATTTGCCCGTCCACGAACTCCAACCACTGACTGTCATCTAGCAGAGATAATGTGGCTAGAACTGACCCCCCAGATGCGTGTCTTACACACAAAAAAAGGGTTAAGAATTACGCTCTGGAGAGGTCAGTCAAACAACCACTCTCTGGCATACCCAATAGACAACGTACAATTACAGATTTATCTCTGCAGACTAGTCACAAATACAATCCATATGATACTTGTCAACGAAAAACACGGAGGTGTTCTCTTAAAACTTATAGACCTGACCCCCTCCCCCCCCCCCCCTCTGGCCCATTCTTACCGACTGCAATCTCGCAGAAAAAAAATGTGGTCAGAACTGACCCCCCAGAAGCGTATATCACTATTGCTCTGGGCAATATAGTTACGCAACCACACTGCTGGCATACCAGCAAATCATAAATATACAGATTTATCTCTGCAGACCAGCAACAAACATAAAATCCTATGATACTTCACGCAGCAGAACTGTTTCAGCATCTCCAAAAAAATTACGAAAACGATGGGAAATAGTTATGACTTGTGACAACTCCCATAGACACCCTCCCCTTCCCATAGTAGAATGAGTTCTGATTCAATGCAGCTAACTCTGTGATTGATCAAACAAACAACAACAAATAAAATGATCATTCCTTGAAGTATGCCTGCATAAACCGGTTTCTCTTTGCTCTTTTCTTGCAAAAGCACTTCATCTTTAAAAAAAATACCTAATAGTCTCACAGAAAAAGAAAACAAATCCACATAACCCAGCATTAGGCGTACGTCCTTCGATTTAATGTCCTTCCCATGTTACCGAGAATCGTTTTATTAATTAAAAGAAAACGTAGGCCGCATGTATGATTACGCTCCTTCCCAATAAACACAAAACATGATTATAAATGCACATATACTTTACATACACAAACTATTTGACACTAATGAACTTTAACCCCTTTTCTTATTTTGACCTTTAACCTCGTATTTTGGTGGTGAAGAATCCATTTCATATTTTGTTTGTCTCCTAGTATAATTCTGTGCATTTTGACACCAATATCATCTAGGCCTATGTAAAACATGCTTCTGCTGAGATAAAATTCATAGTGTTTTAGTGCAGGGTCAAGGACTTTTGACCCTCAGAAAACAATTCACACTCCTCTCTGCTTTTGGAATGAATAATAACCTCCATACCCGCCACAATAAGTTGAAATTAGCCTCTTTGATTTGTTTGTGCTCATTTTTATATAATAAATTATGGTAATTTTCCTGTTACTAATATGCCATTTTAGTGATAAAACGTCTATTGTTGACCGCTGACCTCTTTTTCGGAGGTCAGGGTTTTATTCTAAGGGTCAGTAGTTATTCTATGTCATCTTAATTCTTTCATAATTCTGTGCATTTTGACACCAAGATCATCTATATACCATATTTTGTAGCTGAAATATTTGTTTTAGTGATTTAGGCAAAGGTCAACGACCTTTGACCTCTAATTAAAAAAATTCCCCAACCTCTATCCCTCCTTTTTTTTTGGGTAGATGTCCATACCCATACCTATCCAAATCAGTTGAAATAAGCTTCTTTTAATTGTTTTCACAGATGAACCTTAAGTTAGGGATACTAACACAAAATATACCAGTTGCCATTCAGTTTTTCCTTGAGAAAAAAATTGCACCCCCAGATTCTCTCTACAAAATCAAACCTATAGTTAGTAGTTATGCCGTTGACCAAATAAAATCGTTACCCTTTTTGATGCCAGCTAGAACAGCCCCTTATAATGACAGCCTCACCGGCCCAAAAGACCAGTCTCGAGGAGGAGTTTATCTCCACCACCAGTCTACACGGCATCGGCCGCGTAGCCTACAACACCCGTACTGTCTTCCGTCTGGCCTGGCTGCTCATCATGCTGGTGTTCCTGGGAGTCTGCATTGCCCAGATTACGGACCGTCTCCAGCGCTTCTTCATGTACAAGGCCAACACGGCTATCTCCGTGGAGTACGTGGGTGATCTCGACTTCCCCGCCGTCACAGTCTGCAATTTCAACCGGTATACTTTATCAAACCTTTTTTTATTCTTAAGTTACAAATACAGTTAAAGGAGTTATTTGTCACATAAATCATGCTTGTGCACGAAATGTTAATTATAAGTGCTAATTACTTACTAATTAGTGTCAATCGTAAGCAACTTTATTCGCCTTTTTTCATTTTTTTTGTAGTTTTTTGATGATCAAGGAGTCAATTTTAACACTTTAATAAAAAATGCACTTGTGCGCGACATGTTAATTAAACCAAAACAATTGACATTTGACCTTGGTTTGACGTTTGAAATTTGACTTAAGATTTTCCACTTTTTTTTAACATACTGTATAGTGTTATAGCTTTATTATTCTCAATTGGTCTCTCCTTCCTATCTTCCAAATATCCTTGTTTGTCCTCAATTTAAACAGGTATCGCCAGAGTGAGTTGACATCAGCCGACCAGAAGGCGCTGACTTACATCTTGGAGGCCACTGATTACGATTACGACGAGTACGGTGAAAGGAGCAGCTTTTCCTCCTCCTCCTCCTCCTCCTCCTCAGAAGTCAGCTACACACTAGACGAAGACAACACCAGCACGCCTTTCAACTACACCGAGTTCACCTTAAGGGCGGGCTTCGTCTTGGATGACGTCACCCTCCTTACCTGCAATTGGCGGGGGAAGAACAACAGCTGCTCGGCTGCTGTAAGGCTTGTTTTGGCAAACTGTCCTAGTGTCCTTTTGCTTGGCAACGGCTTCGTCTGAATCACTTAGCTGCGGCTGGTATTTTGTATTTGCCATTAAAACAAATATAGGAGTCGGGGCCTAAACAGCCTAAACAGCCTGGGCATCTCTTGAAATAAATCTATGCATTTTCTCTTTAAACAAACAAATAACAATCAATTAATAACGAAGAAAGTTTCCTCCACAAACACATCATAGTGATCCACTTTTCGCCCCTTTCAGAATTTCTCGCATATCTTTACTTCCTTCGGCAACTGTTGGACATTCAACTCTGGATCCAACGGCGACCCGATTCTAAAGGAGATCCAACCGGGAGCTGGTAACGGACTTAGGATGCTTATTGACATACAACAGGTATAGTCTGGCCTACGAGGTTTTTATATGTCCTTCCTCGATGGTCAACCTTAAAGATGACTATTGTTTGTGTTTCTAGTTTTATGTCGAACCTCCCAAAAGAAAAAAATGTTTGTCTGTTCCAGTTTCAGTTTGTATCTCATCATACGAACAAACTTTAGGTTGTAGAATGCCATGGTCAAGTGGTTACGGTGTTCGACTCGAGCATAATGGTACTAATCCTGTCAGGAACATACTGTATGGTGTTTGTGCCCTTTGGCAAGACACCTAACTACAATTTTCCTCTCCAGTATAAATGGCTATACCTAAGAGGGTCGAGGCCGATTGAGCGCCAATATCGGCAGCGCGCCGGCGCGTTTTCAAGGGCTAGTCTTGTTCCCCGACCTGACAATTGTTTTATACATAGACGTCTAAACTGTAGGTCAGGCTGCCGCCGGCGACAAAAATAGATAATGACGCAATACATGCATCGTGTAGCAATGTTTAGACCACGCAACAATTCAAATTATAACAGCTCTTACAAAAAAACTAAATGTTTATTTTTGACAATGTGAATTTTATTTTATGCAAACCAGAAATAAGGATTGACATTATTTTGTTAACGTTATTTACCTTACAGCAACCGCGTTACTTCTGGGAACACTTGAACATCGCGCACGAACGTTAACAATAATACCCCACCGTCAATGCAACGTGATCAAAAAACTTTGGACATTTTCGGAAACTTAAGGAATTTCTCAAGTTTTGGTCACGTGACATAGACGGCTAAATGACCTAATAATTCATTAGAAATAGTCAAAATTGTTTGGTCTGAGAACCAGACTAGGTCCAGTGCCTAATGAACGGGATAATAATTACAAATCTCTTTGAGATCATTAATGATACGATTGATGCGATGAAAAGCGATTTTATAATCATGACAATTATTATTATTTCCACGTTAATTACTATTCATGTACATGTAGCACGAGTACTCGGAGGATCTTTCGGGGAACATACAAGCCGGGCTGAAAGTTCTGGTTCACGACCAGGGAACACCTCCCATGATCGACTCGCAGGGCTTCGCCGTACAACCAGGCGTACATGCCTTCGTAGCCACTCGGAAACAACAGGTTGGCCCATCGTCTCAAAATGTAGCTCAGTTTTTGTTCACTTTATTTATGACCAAGCACATCAGGAATAAGTGGGAATTGACTTGTTGAGATGTATACATAGTAAGATTTTGCCTTGTGCAAGACGCTCGTCGTTATCCGTCTGAAATCCACGCCCGCGCTGCAGTTAGCAGTGCAAATAATACAGCGCGAACAGCGACGAACGCCTCGCATATGGCTAAATATGATGGGAAATTCCATAAGTTTTCTATTGATACCCATCACACGCCTGTAGCTCAGGATTTATTGCCGATTGTGATGTTCAGGCTTGTTATGGATATCATTACATTAGAAAGCTTATATAATTTTCAATCTTACTATGTACATATCTCAACAAGTCATTCCTGATGTGCTGGGTCGCATCGCATTTATTAATTTACCATTCACCTTGTTGCGGTAACATTTAACGTTATAGTAACCGCAACCTAATAACTGCATTTCATATATCTTTAGTTGCATTCACTTCATTTTTGTCCTAATGGAAGTCGTGACTAAAAGCATAAATCTACACGATTTGATCGTGATGCCTAATAGACCCGAGACCAAAATGACGTCATGGCTTATTATGCGCTTTCCTATTGCAGCGAAGTCTGGCGCTCATAGGAAAGCGCACATGTAAATAAATCGTGACGTCATTAGGTTTTGGGCCTATTACTGTTCAATGTTTCAGTTTCTCAACCTCGAGCCCCCGTATGGCAAGTGCGACCCTCTTAGAAAGCTGACCAGATTCCCAAAGTACACCCTGGAAGGATGTAACATCGAGTGCCGGGCTCAAAATATCTTAGAGATGTGTGACTGCATTCTTGTAAGGTAGATACATAGCTAGAAGTTAGAATTCCACACAGACTAATTTATTTAGTTAATTTAGTAAGGCACTAGGCGAAGCGCTTACGGAAAAAAGGTGGCGGTTTGAGAGTGTACGTGTTACTATGATAATAATAATTTGGGGGAATAGTAATCCGTACTCGTTCATCAGGCCGTGGACCACGCGGATAAGCGCTCAATCGGCCTCGATCCTCTCAGGTACCCATTAGGCCATTGTTTAGGTATGGCTGACACATAGGAGGGCGCTTTTTGATTTGGGTAAAGACATTTACCTAAACCTAAAAGCGCCCTTCTATTGTGCCAGCCATACCTCAAAAAGGCTAATTTATACTCCTTGGTGTAGAGAGGCAATTTTAGTTAAGTATCTTGCCCGAGGGCACAACTCACCGCTTTCGAACCCACACACCATCATACATAAGTCAAACACCGTAACCTCCGTTATTTAGTTGCAATAAACCGCTAATTCTTTTCGGCCGCATGCGCCCAACAGTATACATACACATGTACTTAATAATCGGCGTCAATGGCGGCTGCCAAGGATATAGATATGTCTGCTGCCACCAATCGTATATGTACAGGGCCCAATTTCATAGCTGCTAAGCACAACAATTTGCCTAGCACAACAAAAGTCTTGCTCGGTATGGAGGTTACCAGCCAAAACTTCATGAGCTTTTCAAGCTAAGCAGAACCCAGATAAATATCAGTCACAAACAATATACTTCACCTAAAAATGGGTACGTAACCCTTGTTTGGACAACTTAAAACTGTTATGGTAAGCAAATTATTATGCTTAGCAGATATGAAATTGGCCGCCCGTAAGTTCAATAAGGTTGGCAAGACCACCGACTTCACATTTTTGTTAATATCTGGGTATTATTATTAGTTAATGTTCCGGCTAAAAACTGACTAACGGATGTTTATGATATATTACTGAGCAGACATCCGGGAACCGAAGTCGAGTGTACACCCAGACAGACAAATGGATGCGCAAGAAACGTGTTAAGTAAGTTATCCTGACGTTTTCATTTCCACCTTGGCATATCTGTCTTTGAGAGATTCGGGTTTAGAAAATGGCACATTCCTCGCCATAATCTTTATAACCCGGCGTGTGGATTGGATTTCCCGGTCTATGTCACTCGATCCGACTACCAATAACCGTCGTTAATAAGCGAGGCCTTTACGTCCTATAATATACGTCACAAGCGTGCTAGTAATATATGAAAAATCTTGCAGGTTATTAAAAAGAAGTATATGGCCGGATTCGAAGCACGTATTTTCTGAATGAACGCCATTGCTTCTCTCTGTATTTTCGAAACAAATTTGCTAGATGCCTACAATCATTATTTACTTTTAAATAAGTAAGATATTTCCTAATAATTCGGTAGTGAAAAATTTCATTATCTGTCGTGCTTAATAATGCGTATGTGCCACCATCATTACCAGCACCCTTGTAACATGGCATTTTGACGTAAAAGCCTCGCTTAACCACGGTGGGTAGTTAGATCGGGTGCCAATGCCGGAATTCATGCGTTTATACAAACCCTAAAAAGCGAGAAATATTGGCATTGTCTTCTTTCTAGTTTGTAGCTACGCCGGGTAGCTCAATCTACATTGTCTGATGAGGAACCTTTGGTTTGAGTGCCAGAAGAGAAAGCTCAGTTTAATCAAACAACGTACACAGCTCAAGCATTCCTTATATTATTGATGACCTGTTTTACCATTTGTATGGATGACCTTTATTCAGGCGATCTAAAGAGCGGAGAGCTGCCTGGATGCGATTGTCCAGTACCTTGCAACTACACCACATTCAGTAACACCTTGTCCACAGCATCTATACCCAGCCAGCGAACAGCTCAATTGCTAGTCGACCAGTTCAATGACCGCTTGAAGTACACTAATTCGAGTGGCGCTGGCAACGGGGGAGAAAGTCCAGGATTACTGAATATTAGTTACATTGAGTAAGACCCATTAGCTACGTTTCTTTCCGACCACAAATCATTCCTAATTGTTGCACAACTTGCTCTTCCTGTGCCTTTCAACATATTTCTTTTTTTGTATACTAACAATAATTGTGTTCAGTTTGTGTGTTTTGTATTTAAAATTTAGGCTTTTGGGCGCTAACACAAAAAAAAGAGATCTGATTTGTTTCTTGTCGGGCAGCAAATACATCGATATTGTATATTTTCCACGAACGTTAATTTCTAATGAAAATGTTGATGCTCGTGCAAATGTGGATTACTTTTGTATTGTTGAAAATGGCAACTTTAAAAATTATTTAAAAAATTGGGAAAATAGTGAGGTTATGGTTGTAAAAATAATAATAAAATAAAACAAAGCGAATTTTGTATGGGGGTCTACTGTACTTACCAAATGAGTTTGGCCAATAGTCACCAATAAAATCATTCTGCCCAATATTAAACCAAGCAGTTTTAATCACTTCAGTTGGTCGCATTGTGTGTCATTTCTTTCCATTACAGGAACAATTGGATTGTGCTGGATGTGTTCTACGAGGACATCAACTTTCAGCTTTACGAGCAGTCAGAGGCAATCTCGCCGTCGGCGTTGATCAGTAAGTAGTAGTATGTGTAAGGCCTTGTGTGCCAAACGATCGTCAGTTAAAACCCTCATCATCTTCCTGCCTTTAATTTAGACCAGCGCCAACCATAGAGCTACTCATATATTAGAACAATAAATGCCTACCGACATGTGCTAGGCGATACGTTAGTCACAGTTTAACAAGACACTGATGTTTAAGTGAGCAGTTGGCTTATTTTGTGCAATGCGTAATTTGTATTAACGGCAAAAGGACAGCATAAATAGACTGTCAACTTGAAAAATGTGACCTGCTCATTCTATTTTTTTGAGATATTAGTATTTCCAGATTCCGGCACGAACGGGGTAAACAAAGCATGTGAGTAACGTTCATCAGGGGTTTCCCATCAGCTGGACCCCAAAAACGATTCCCTACTGTCAAATCGGCTTTTTTCAATCATAACTTAATATAGCATAGCGCGACTTCACGCCGTTTTTCATGGGAGCAGGTCACAAATAATACCAATTATTATTATTATAATTTATATTGTAACTTAGAATTGAGGCGATATTTTATGCCAACGAAGTGAAATGCCAGTTTCTTTTACAGTGTATTTTAACTACACACCACACCTTAAAAATGTAAAGCTTAAAAACAAACAAAAACAATCAACAAACTGCACATTAGGAAAATACGGTGTTTGAGCATTAGATAGCAGCCAATTGTTACAAGTTTTTAATTAATACACACATAAACCACAAAGGAAACTAACTACGTAATTTTGAATACATTTCAAAGTGAACAAAGAAACTGGCAGGAAAATTTTAAAATATTTAAATTCATCTAAATTAGTTTTACAGAAAGTAATAATATAATGTGCTCAGAAGAAAGTTTAGTGCGATGTACGTGTATATCCCGTCTTTGCACAGGTGACATCGGCGGTCAACTAGGGTTGTTTCTCGGCGCCAGTTTTATCACCTTGACAGAGATCCTATCCTACTTAGGCCGGAAACTGGGCCGAATCCTAGCCCTGAAAGATCCGAGAAAGACTTCCACAAGCCCCGAGGTCGTCATGCCTTCAGTGCGGGAGACGGATATGTCCCTAACTGCTTAGAATCAGGCACCTGTTTTTCCTTTACTCAACAAAAACATTAGCAAGACGTTATGAAGATTAAAGGTAGGATACACCAATTAAAGATATTACTACCGCATTATTAAGAAATATCTTACTTATTTGAAAGTAAATAATATTTGTAGGCATCCAGCAAAATGATTGCGCTAGATATTCTATAATTGTTCCGAAAAATAAATTTTATTTAAAAAAAATCACGATCGCCACCACCCTCCAAATCCACCATTCATGATAATTCAAGCAATTACCAATGGTGTATCTTACCTTTAAGCTAAACCTGAACTCTTCTGACGGGTACCCGCCAATTGAAATGAGCAGCTAAAGTTTCTGTTTGCCTGTGTGTTTCGTTCCCATGGGGCGTATTTGAAAACCCGTTCTCTTGTAATAAAAAGACACGCCACGAACACGGTTCCTAATGACGAGAACCAACACGCGAACATGACTTTTACTTCCCGCTCAGTGGGGAGTGGATGAAGAACGTCAAGAACAAAGATGGCACTGGCAGACTTCGACCTCTCGGAAACTTGCGTTAATTGTGTGCATAAAATTGGAAGCAGTCATTCAACAAAAAAATGGGTTTATCGTTCTATATTTTTAGTGTTCTTACGCGATCATGTAAATTATTTTGGTAAAACCATAAATTATATTTTCTTTCATTAGTTTTAAATTGAATTTTCGCCCACATGAACACCACACGCACTTGGGAGTTCGTAATCGGCAACCCCCCAAAACATTGGTCTCATTAAAGACTGTGTGTTCTTGCCCCGTTTTTACCCCGTTCTTCCCGATCGGTCCGTCGTTGTCAAGGAGAACAGGAATCCGCGAACTGGACGGGGTGTGCGCTAAAGCGCGGCGAAGTTTAATGAGCGAGGCTATTGTCACCGCTTCAATGGTGAAATGAATAAACATGATCCCACTACTGACCTCATGTATACGAACGGGATACACGCGGACTGCACGCCCGGTTTAGAACGTGCCTTTAATAAATAAATGCGGGTACTTTTTGCAACTGGGATCTGGTACATAGTTTCGAGCTGACCTACACCGAGAGACCAGTAATTCCCACTATTCTACAGAAATAAACCATGTTGTAGGCCCATTTGTTTTACTACACCTCATAAAAATGATAACTGCCGTGTCTATAACGGTCTTCGTTGATTTTGCATCTTAATTCAGCACAAAACATTCAAATTCTTCGTTAGTCAATGACGAAAATCTAGTAACGTTTACCGAGACTTGTTTTGGAAAGATTACAGGGGAAATTGTTGGTGCTACCGCACGCGTGCATGGCCGGCTGCGAGCTCAATACTCACCGGGATCCACGCACGCAATCCACGCCTGTCATGCATTGCACAACTCGGGACTAAAAACACACGGGTCGTTTTCCAATCCCCAGCCTAGGCCCAGTACGGGCTCCATCACTATTGGCATGAACAAAGCCCCATTAGAGACGAAGTTGGGGTTTGAAAAACGGCCTCGGGAAATCCCCGCTGGCACGCAATATTTCAAGCGGTAATATTGCTACATGTACATGTATGTAGCTCGGGGATCGGGAACACGACGACAGTTTATGTATGCACTCTAAAAATGAAGATAGGGGAAGCGCACAACTAATTTTAACAGACAATTTTTGTGTGGCACAGCTTCCAGAACAGAAGTTTCCGCCCCAAGTTGCTAAATAAAAGCAAATTAATTCTCTCCGATGTTGATGGTAGGGTGCAGATCGTATGTGTTTTTCGACACTGTAGCAGGCCTCTGGACGGATAATCAACGGTTGCTTTATTCTTACCCCACATTTGCACAATCCGAAAGTATACCCTGTTAGGCCTTATCTAATATATATTAATTGTGAACATCCGTTGTTTATTAATGTTTACAGGAATTTTAGAAATAAATATTGGTTTTATAATTGTTATTTTTAGGATGATTAGAAAAAACAACATGGCGACAATGCTGTAACATGTAGGAAAGCTATCTCTCAATTATATAATTATGTTACTAGGTCTACTACTTGCACAGCAAACAGCCGTCCACAACTCCAACTGATGCTTTGCGCGGGAAACTTCTTGGCCCATCGCCAAGTAAATGACCGTGGGAATTAAGTGCAAGACAGCAAATTGTCATGGAGACGGAATTATAGCACCAATGAGATTATCGGCCTGAAGATGCTAATAAAGGCCTAAATATTAGGGCCGCCCAAAACAATGATGGTTGCATAGCAACATTGTTGTCAAGGAAACCACTGTTAAATTGCTTTTTTTCTTGATAAATTTGTTTTATTCCCTGACGCGACTAAAGGGGGGGGGGGTGGTACTTTCGATATATTTATTTCTCGGATGAAGTGCATTTGCAAATAGAAGAAATCCGCTGTGGACGGTGAATGAACTTTTTGAAAAAATGAAAATTTCTCCAACCGATTTCAGGGGTAAATAATAATACGATTTATTCTTGGTTTTCTGATATCTAATAAAATCGACATACACCCGACCATTAAATTACGAAGCTAGCAAAATAAATTCCAAGTTTATAAACATTTATTTCTGGTTTCATTGTTTTTAAAAAGGAAGAGAAAAAGAATAACCTTAACACCTAATATTTTGAACTCCTAAACATTTTTCTAACAGTTTTAAGGGGGAAATTTAATACGATTTATTTTCCGTTTTTTTTTTATTTAACAAAACGATCTATTTCGTGAAAATTGAGAGAGCTTGTTACATGTTTTAATTTATAATGGTTCCGTGGTATAATTTTACATAATAAACGCTTTATAGTGCAAGAGGAATATAGTAAAATGACGGGAGACTTATTCGGGAGTATTTTTCGAATATATTCCAATAGGGGCAAGAAATTCAGACAATGATTGACAGCTGACCTACAAAATGTACTCATTGTAGTAAGCGGGCCAACATGTGGCGGACCATTACTTTGGAATTTTAATAGGCTGGGAAATGTCACTTTGTGGCATACAATTACACCCAATGAAAAGAAGAGATTGTTAGAAGGAAGAACAAGATTGGACGTTTCTTTTTTTATGGGATGGTTTATTTTTGATGTGGGTAGATACAGGGGGATGGAGAAAACACAGTTAATAACGAAGCCACGCTATATATTTAACACTATTGTATTACATTGCCTTTGAGTGCAGTTCAGGGCCGCGGCTAGTCTTGGTTCCAAGACCTTCGTGTTGTTTATTCCGCGATCACTGACACAAACCACCGATGTTATAGAGGGCGCTATCTACAGACGAATCGCACCCGCGAACTCAGTGGACTCACTCGAAGGTCTTGGACAAGTTGGCACACAGGGGGCGTGGTCAGACTATTGTAATATATGCATTATTCATATCACGTGATAATGATGGACGGTTATAGGCAAATTCGTGCGATGGTTACGCAAAACGTTACACGCCGCGATTGACCCGGCCGTGATGTGCATGTACTATACTGTACATGTATTCGCATTTTTGTATCACTGTGGACGGAGACATGGCTTCCCTTACCGAACATGACATGTTCTCGTGTACAAAATGGTTAGAAAGTCGAGCACTTTTTTCAAAATGCTCCCATTTTAACCACAATTATTTTCCTGGGTTGAAATTTCCAACCAATATACCCTATATTATACCCTAACCCAAACACTAACCCTAACCCACATCCTAACCCTAGTTTTTGAGTAATTTAAGTACAATCCAAAAATCTAATTCGTGAAATTCCTAATGGAGACCTAAATATAAATCACCCTTTGGAGACCTTTTTACTCCCATTGTCCCCATTGTGTTCACGTCTCCAGAGGTACCGTATTTCGCACCATACAGTACATGTACATATGTACATGTACATCCCAGTCAACATTCCCTAGTGGGCCCCACATGGGGCCCAAATGGGCTCCCTCATGGGTCCCATGTGGGCTGCCCAGTTGGGGCCCACAGAGATTTGTCCGCCGGCGCCACTTGGGCCCCAAATGGGCAAGCCCACATAAATTTATGTGGGCCCCATGTGGGTCCTGTGTGGGTCCCTTCTGAGCTTTAACCGGGGTATAAGTGGGCCCCACATGGGGCCCAAGTGGGCTCCAAATGGGCTCCCTCATGGGTCCCATGTGGGCTGCCCAGTTGGGGCCCACAGAGATTTGTCCGCCGGCGCCAGTTGGGCCCCAAATGGGCAAGCCCACATACATTCATGTGGGCCCCGTGTGGGTCCCATGTGGGTCCTGTGTGGGTCCCTTCTGAGCTTTAACCGGGGTATAAGTGGGCTCCAAATGGTCTCCCTCATGGGTCCCATGTGGGCTGCCCAGTTGGGGCCCACAGAGATTTGTCCGCAGGCGCCAGTTGGGCCCCAAATGGGCAAGCCCACATACATTCATGTGGGCCCCGTGTGGGTCCCATGTGGGTCCTGTGTGGGTCCCTTCTGAGCTTTAACCGGGGTATAAGTGGGCTCCAAATGGTCTCCCTCATGGGTCCCATGTGGGCTGCCCAGTTGGGGCCCACAGAGATTTGTCCGCCGGCGCCAGTTGGGCCCCAAATGGGCAAGCCCACATAAATTCATGCGGGTCCTATGTGGGTCCTGTGTGGGCTTATTCTGTGCTTTAACCGGGTTATAAGTTGGCAAAATGTACGTATAAGGTGGGTCACATTAATGGGCAGCCCAGCAGTCGTATAGTTCCATCTGGGCCTTGTACACAAGTTAGGGCTCGATCATTATTCAATTTAATTCGATTCATTTCAATTAAATTAAATTAGGAGCACCCACACTATGAAATCGGTTTATTGTGGGATATTACGGACCGGATATACTATAGCAAATTCAGGTCGTGGGAATAGAAAAAAGCATGCAAAACCAGTGACAAACAGTTGTACGTGTGTCTTGTCAAAACGTACTTTAATAACCAGAATTCGCAATGGTAATAATTATTTGGAACTTATTAATAATTTAGATTATTTTAAAACATGATTTGTGAGTCAAATGCACGGCCAACTCGATGCCATAAGAGAACTGGGTTTACTAACAATATGTCTCTTTTACAAAAGACGGTTTAGTTAATCCAAGCTATGCAGATTAAGATCATAGAATGGTTTCTTTGATGGATATTTCTAGGATATACTGTTTCCCCAAACACCTAATAAACACCTTTTTTATTTCTCTGAAAACAATATCTAAACTATAGATGAGTCCGACTAAACATTATGTCCATGTGTACAGAGCTTTATATTATAGTGTAGCACAATTAGCTGTGGGAATCTTTGTGATGGGTAAATTGGTAAAAATACTAAATATACTACATCTGGATTTAAGTCTATTGCATCACGGCCAAGCCACTCGTCTTTGAAATAACTCGGATGAAATAATCGTTAAGTACCTGGGAAATATAATTTGACAGGCAGGTTAAAACGCCATGAAATGTGGTTTGCCAAAATTTACAAATGCACGATGAATGAAATAGTCCTTATTTTACCACTGTAGATATTAACCTGATTAAAACTATCAACAAGTATACTTCCTAAACATGTAACCAAAACAGTTTAACAATTATTTCCTTATTTGTTTTGCTCAGTGACTAACTTAATTGCGGCAGCTTGTTTCTTGATTACTTCGTCTTCAAGTGTGCTCGCTGATCCGCTGTCTCATATCTCTGTCACGTCCATAGTCCAACCTTGTCGCTAGCCAGCCTGTGCGCTTCGATTCCTCAGTATCGGTTTGACTGTTCTTCTTGGTGGCTCCTAAAACATAAAAGAAATAAACAAATAAACAAAACCAAGAAAAAGAAAATACGGTCTGAAAGACGTATGCATTTTGAAGACTCATCCAGCATTTTAGCTAATTTCAATGTTTTCAGTCACGAAATGTCCCAAATGTAGGCCAACAAGAACTTTAAAATAAAAACAGTCAGCATGATTAAGTCCAAAATTGCTGACCGGAGTTGCAATCCACAAAGATGGTTGTCTCTTCTTTATTCCCATTTACAATTATTTTTTACGCCCGAGCGAATTTGAAATTGGCCAAATGATGCCAAAATATAGCCGTTTGTTGCATGGAAATAGAATTAATGAATAGGTTGACTCACAGATCAACACTCACAAAAAGCCATACAGCAGTGTAAAATTTGAAGTAATCTAAACCGTGTCGTAAAACGTTGGAAAAGTGAAAAATTGGGCATAAGATTTGAATAACAATGAACTTACCAGTTAAACATAATGTTTCTCTGCACGTAACTTAAAATTCCTTTCAAAGAAAGCTAGTCATTCGAGCAAAGGCTTGCGTTACAGGAATAAACTTTAGTTGTATGTTGACAGGCAAACTGCATTTATATCCACGAATAACCAGTTGTTTTCATGTAAAACGATGTGCGATGTACCTGCTCGATCCGTCTCCAAAATTCAAATGTGGCTCACAGTCGAGTCACACAGCAGTAACGGTTTTTCTGTGGTATGCGAGGTCACTGCCACAAAAGTGGTACCTTATTATTAAGGGTTAAATCAGAGGGCAAGAATGTGACCTTTAGGCAAACCGCCATCGGCCATAACAGTGTTGTACAGCCCACCTCGCCCACCTATATACCACACATAGCCCACTTGTTGGCCAGCCCTCTTGAAACCTATTTACAATACAGCCCACCGGGCCCACCTATATCCCACAAAAGGTCCCACTTGGGCCAGCCCTCCCCAAGCCCACTTACAACAGCCCACCGGGCCCAACTATATCCCACACAGGGCCCACTTGGGCCAGCCCTCCCAAAGCCCATGTACAATACAGCCCACCGGGCCCACCTATATCCCATACAGGACCCACTTAGGCCAGCCCTCCCAAAGCCCACTTACAATACAGCCCACCAGGCCCACCTATATCCCATACAGGGCCCACTTGGGCCAGCCCTTCCAAAGCCCACGTACAATACAGCCCATCGGGCCCACCTATATCCCACCCAGAGCCCATTTGGGACAGCCCTCCCAAAGCCCATGTACAATACAGCCCACCGGGCCCACCTATATCCCATACAGGACCAACTTGGGCCAGCCCTCCAAAGCCCACATACAATACAGCCCACCGGGCCCACCTATACCCCCCACAGGGCCCACATGGGACAGCCCTCTCAAAACCCACTAACAATACAGCCCACCGGGCCCACCTATATCCCACAGAGGTCCCACTTGGGCCAGCCCTCCCCAAGCCCACTTACAACAGCCCACCGGGCCCAACTATATCCCACACAGGGCCCACTTGGGCCAGCCCTCCCAAAGCCCATGTACAATACAGCCCACCGGGCCCACCTATATCCCATACAGGACCCACTTAGGCCAGCCCTCCCAAAGCCCACTTACAATACAGCCCACCAGGCCCACCTATATCCCACACAGGGCCCACTTGGGCCAGCCCTTCCAAAGCCCACGTACAATACAGCCCATCGGGCCCACCTATATCCCACCCAGAGCCCATTTGGGACAGCCCTCCCAAAGCCCATGTACAATACAGCCCACCGGGCCCACCTATATCCCATACAGGACCCACTTGGGCCAGCCCTTCAAAGCCCACATACAATACAGCCCATTGGGCCCACCTATACCCCCCACAGGGCCCACATGGGACAGCCCTCTCAAAACCCACTAACAATACAGCCCGCCGGGCCCACCTATATCCCACACAGGGCCCACTTGGGCCAGCCCTATCAAAACCCAGTTTATAAACGGCCCACTTAGCCTACCAAATCCCCACACTGGACCCATACATCGTGCCCATTTGATGCCCACGCCCACTGAAAACCCACCGTCGCCCCACACAGGACCCATGTGGGCAGCCCATTTCAAGCCCAAGCCCACCTAAGCCCATCAAACCCAACCACAACCCACATGGGGCCCACTTGGGCTTGCTGGCTGGGACTTTACATGTACATTGACACAGCAAATCATAGCTGCCCCGGCGTTTATTTGTGACTGCGGGTGAATTTGTTGATTGAAACAACTTTGCTCTATGGTAAAAACCTCCAAAGCCCCAGTCCCACCGAAAGCCGGATACGCTACGGATCAACCCGGATGCACTACGGTTCATATCCGGGGTCATCCGGAGTGGAACCTTAGTCAAACCGTGATAATGATCCGGGACTATCCGGGACTATCCGGGGCCATGCATCCGGGACCATCCGGGGACATCCGTAGTGAGTCCGGGAAGTCGAGCGTCACCCTGGATCAGCATCTAGCATCCGGAGTGATCCGGGGCCATCCGGGAAGGGAGAGGGGGGCGGCGAAGAACCGTAGTGAAACCGTAGTGCGATCGTGATGATCCCTAGTGTATCCGGGATAAACCGTAGCGTAACCGTAGTGTAACCGTGTTTATCCGGGATGAAACGGGAGTTGGTTCCACTACGGTTCCACTACGGATCACCACGGATCACTACGGTGTCACCACGGTATTTCCCGGATGAACCGGGATGAACCGTAGTGTATCCGGGGTCATCCGGGGTGAACCGTGGCACATCCGGGATGAACCGTGGCGGAACCGTAGTGAATCCGTGACCATCCGGGGTCATGGGGGAAAAACAGGCTTGAACCGGGGTGATCCGGGCCCATTCGTGGCAGAACCGTAATCAAACCGTAGTAGAACCGTAGTAGGATCGGGGAACATGTCACTTTGTTTTTGATTGCCTTCCCGGACCACCCCGGATCAAACGTAGTTTCATCCGGGGTCATCCGGGGCGATCCGGGGCGATCCGTAGCATATCCGGCTTCAGTGGGACTGGGGCTACTAATTTATATGGTGGCCCTGAGGGATATCAAAAGTCGTGAACATTTTCGCGACAAATTTGCGACTTGTCGTTAATTTATTTGCGACTGGTCGTAAATATTTTTGGCAACTACATGTAGTCGCAAATAATTTCACAACTAGTCGTGACAAAATTTGCGACTAGTCGCGAATTTTGTCACGACTAGTTGTGAAATTATTTGCGACTAGTTGCAAAAATATTTACGACCAGTCGCAAATAAATTAACGACAAGTCGCAAATTTGAGTTCTGAATTTTTTACGACTTGTTTTTTGCGACTAGTCGTAAATATTTTTTCGCGAATAGTCGTCAATATTTTCAATAGTCGCGAAAAAAATTCGCGACTAGTAGCGAAAATATTCACTAATAATCACGAATTATACGACTAGTCGCAAAAATATTAACAACCAGTCGCGAATAAATTCACGACAAGTCGCGAATAGTTTCACAACTACTCGCAAACAAATTCACGACTTTTATGTCCCTCCATGCAGAGCCACCATAAATTTCCCCTTTTATTTCAGGGAAAGGTAGTTTTTGCAGGTAATTAACTGTTTGCCAAAATGAAGCACGACCTCACTAGATTTGAGGCTAATACTGACGTACTGTACGTTCGATACACTGGAATACAAAAAAACGCACCGCGCTGAAGCACCATAACATAGCGATGCTGCAGCGGGCAGACCCGCGGTACGGTACCGGTGGCTGTAGCTAGCTTGCACTGCCATGCCCCGGAAGATCGGACACACGTACATGTACAATGTACAATGATATTAAAAGTCTGCACATTTCGCGCAATGCACGTGCATACAGTCACCATCAAATACATGTACATTGTACATGTACAATGTTGTACATGTACACTGTCTTGTGTACACACACACAGTATCTTATATTTGTGTATAATGAATAATTCATGATGAGGCTCAAACTCGGTCGCTGATTGGATCCCTCGGAAAAGCGAGGGAGATTCGTCGAAAACTAAGGTTAAAGTTAACAATTGATTGCCAACTAGTGCTTAGCCTTGGTCAAGGCGTTCATCGTTACCCGTCCGTACGTACAGCGCAGCGGTAATCAGAGCTCAAACAACGACCTCACGCGGCCACTATTATATGCAAACTAACCGAGGAGACTCGAACGCCTTGGATCATTAGGTTTTGGGGGCGGTGCTCATTATGCTAATAGATTAAGTTGACCCTTATAGTCGTTTTCTTATTGGTCGATCGTTGCGTAGAAACTGCATAATTTGAGCTAGCGGTGAAAGGTCACAGCTAGCTCGCAAGTGTTTACGAACACCGCCACCGTTGACATATTTTATCGGAGAATGTTGAGTGATTTTTACGAAGGCTTGTAGGAATTACACATGAAGATTTGAACTGTCTTGCTTGATTGGTGAGGGTCGCAGTTATTTTCGCTCGTTTTGCTGGGTATTTTCTTGAATGTTGACAATGTTATGGTCAAAACTAGTTGTATTTAGCTGCTTAGTTTTGAGTTTTTAACCGCGGTGACTGGAGAAGGCCGCGACTCTATTGAAACGTGTCGAACTCGGCCCTACATTATGTCGCACACATCTAATCCAGCTGATCTGAAAACCGTGGCTCGGTAAAACGCGGAACTCTGATAATTAAATGCCTTGCCGGCTGAATTGACAAGAAAATAATCTGAGGAGTTATTGGGGATATAAGACACTTGTCCCTGTTTAAATTACGATATTGCGATCACTTTGAAGGTTGGTTCTGCAGCCGTAAATAGCCCCCTCCCTACAGCGTTGGACCATGCTTGGACCACAATGTGACGATACCGCACAGATGTACCAGCATGCCTGGGTTAATGCCGATTATGCGGCGATAAGAAACTGACCGAACACGCTGAAAACTGACGCTGAGTACCTGGCCGTAGTACGTGCGAGCTCCGAGCAAAATGGGGCTCAGGCTGCCTGAAAAATGACGGATTTCCCATAACCTGTCGGCAAATTCACAAAGACCACGAAGAAAGGATTCTAATGGCCTTTCGCTGCTCGGGTCTAAAATCTTCGAGGGATAATATTTTCGCTGCAAAATTCAAACAACACGACGGATCTTCGGACGAAAGACGACGCTGAATATCTGCCATTTTGTCTTAAATGTCATGCTGCATCAAATTTGATGACGTCGGGTTTCAACCGCGTTGTGATTGGACACTTCACATCTTAGCCCCGCCTATACTTATCTGTATTCGCATACGAGGTCATGCGCCACAAATGTGGCGCAAAATATAGGAAAAACATAAGATTTCAAAAACCCAATGATCCAAGGCGAAAAAGTAGCCTCAGTAGATTTGCATAAATAGTGGCCGTATGAGGTCGCTGTTCGCGCTGTATCTTTGCATGGGGCGCGGCGCAAGCTAGCAGCATATATATGCGGGGCGCGCGCACAGTGTATTTCTGGACGGATAACGACGGACGGATAACGACGGACGGATAACGACGAACTCGCCTTGACCAAGGCTAACTAGTGCTAGACCCATTGGGGAATCCAAAATCATGTACGTTTGTCAAACGTCGGCTCCAGTGCGAGTATGGATCCAGCTGCATTATGTAAACTACGCATGCGTGAGACACCAACGCACACGAAGTCGGGATTTGAAAAAGAGACAGCGTTAACGAATCTGCGCGCGTGGGCGCCGAAATAACACAAGGGTCTAGGACTAGACTAGGCCGCGGCCAGCCGGCCGCGGTAGCTTAAAAGGTGAAAAAAAACCAGGCGGACCAATGAAAATGCTGGCGGGCTAGTAACGAGTCAACACAGCTGGCCCGGCCGGCTAGTGAAAACAAAAGTTAAGGGGAAACCCTGTCTAGGTATTGTTGTCCCCTGATTGTTCCACACATAAAGTGGTTATGTTCATGTTATTTTAATGAATTAAGCCCAACGGGGTATTTATTATTTGGACTTCCCTTCCCTTCATCGAGTTTTTGCGCTGTGAATTCGCAAAAGTAGAACACATTTCTCAAGCAAAATGTCGTCTCATGAAGTATGTATGTATGTATGAATCCGCCTTTAAATCATCAGCGAATTTGAACGAATTACTTGTAAAGGTACGTACGTGCACAATTTATTTGGTGGTGCATTCATTATGTTCACGTAAATTCACTGAGAAGTTGTTTTTATTCAACTCTACGTACGTTGATTGTCTCGGCATTTCTAGTATTATAGACCCAAATGGCGCGAAATACTTGTGGTTTGGCAGGCCGGTATTTCGCGGACTGTCGGCCCCGTGATGAACCATTCATATTTAAATTAGCCTTCTGGGCGCTGAGAATAGCCCGGCGCCTCCGCGGAAAGACGGGAAAATTCATGTTCTTTGATATGTAAATGACCGTTCCAGACGGGGTTATACCGGGTTGTCAAGGGGTCTTTTGTTAACTTTGGTCCTGGGTATCCCCCAGACTTCCCGGGGCGCCGCACAGTCGGTCTTTAATGAGACCGCGCCTTAGACCCCTCCAAACCTTGCGTTAATTATGTGCATAAAATTGAAATGAGTCATTCAGTGCAGGAGCAGTATATAAGTGATACGAAATAAAATTGAACGTAATCAATATTGTTAGTGTTCTTCCGCGACCACGTACATTATTTTAGTAAAACCATACATTTTCTTTTCTTTCATTAGTATTAATTCAGGGCCGCCATCTTGAATTTTTGCCTACAAGAACGCCACACGCACTTGGGAGTTCGTAGTAATCGGTAACCCCAAAAACATTGTTTTCGGGTGCTCGAGAACGGGGTTTCAAATACACCAATGATGTCGGGCAGTACGCTCCCACAACTACCAGTTCTACCACCCTGGTATTAGATCATTACAAAATTCATTGATCTTGCACATCTATGTTAATTATAAATACAGTGTAGTCTGCATGTCTCACTGTGTCTCACTGTTTGTTTTTTTGTATACAGTGTCTGGGGTAATAACAGACTCAATTCGTCGCGGCTTAAGATTTGAAAACCGCAAACATTTTTTTGCAAGCTGTTATGTGGTGAACTGGTGAACTCTGTTCTTTAAATCTATTCCACAGCAAGTATAAACTCTCCCAAAAGGGTTTTTACACACTATTTCCTAAACAATAGTGCAAAGTAATGCATAACTGAGTGAATGCAATTAAGGTATTCCTGGAAAGCATTTTGCTTTTACTTTATAGTAAAACATGATTAATAGCCATAAAATGCATATTTTTGTCAAACCATCTTATTCCTTCTTGGTGGTCAAACTAACCCTTATTGTCAGAATTGTCTGTTTTTTAGGGACACCCTGTACTATACAGGCATGCATGGCATTATGTATTTTGGAATAGCTTTATAATGTTAACTTTTGAGTAAAATATCAATATTTACACCACACCTCTTAAAACAATGTTTAGAACATTACGAAAAATAGGTATAAATGAAACCTATATCAACATCCTTGAAGATAATATATACACAGATGCTACACTGAAAACAAAATCTAGTCAATTTGAGTGAAAAATTAGTCAAGTAGGTAATACAAATTAGTCTTTCAATGTCTGACTAATTGTTCAATCTAAAATACTAATGGGAATACTGTTGACTAATTAAACAAACGGAAGTACTAATTTAAAATGTTCAAAGACTAACACGAATTTTATTAATACCAATTTTGCTGTGTGACTAATTGATCCATCACTGATTTACTAATGCGGTTAGTCTCCTCAATCGGACATGACGAACTAATTTTCATATTACTAATCGATTGACTAATTTATTGCCCAAATACTAATGATATATTTTTGTTCACTCAGCCCGCCCGAAGAAAACTTGCCAAAGTATATAAGTCGGTCAGTGTATTATTGACCCCCCCTCCCTCTGACTAAAAGACTATTACATTTTGTTGTTTGACTAATTAATTTTCTTGCATTACTAATTAAATTTCAAGGATGACTAATCTCAAGAACAATTAGTAAAACTAAACCATTTTGAAAGACTAATTATTATTAGTCAATTAAGAAGTGAGTTTACTAATCTTTCGATCTGGTGACTAATTAAAGATTGGTAAAACTAAACATAAAAATGACTAATTTTCTTTAGTCAACTGACTAAGTGAGGTTTTCAGTGTACTGCTAAAATCCACCTAGATAACGAAATATTAACTGAGATCAAGATATCCAGAGGTGTTCGACAGAGCTACCCATTGTCCCCCAAACTCTTCAATGCAACGCCTGAAGAAGTCTTCAAGAATGCAGAGATGAAAGAAGGAGGAATAAATATAGATGGAGAGTCACTGTCGAACGGAACCTCAGATTCGATGACGATGTAGCCATATTCACAAACTCCACTGAAATTCTGGAAAGACAACTGAACAAGCTCCACCATGAATGAAAACGATTCGGTCTTAAAATACACAAAGGAAAGAAAAGAAAGAAAAACGATGTCAAAATTGGAAATGAAACCATAGAAAAAGTAAGTGAATACAGATATCTCGGTGAAACATTAAAATTGCAAGACACAACTAGAGAAGAAGTCTTGACAAGAATAAAGACAGGATGGGGACTGTTCGGAAGGTACAAAGAAATCTTCTGCGACAAAAAACTACCAACAACACTGAAGAAAAATGTGATTGACCAATGTATACCCCCAACGATAACATATGGATGCCAAACCTGGTCAATCACCAAGGAAATATATAATAAACTGTCGGCCACACCGCATGCAATGGAAAGAAAAATGCCAGGGATAACATTAAGGGATCGATACCCAACCAAAAAAATCAGAGACAAAACAAAAGTAAAAGACATTGCCCAGTATGTCAACAGATGGACCATAAGAACCACGGAATGGCAACCCAGAAAAAGAAAACGATCAAGGGGGCAGACCCCAAAAGAGATGAAGGGATGACATAACCAAATTAGTTGGGGGGACTTGGACAAGAACAGCAAAACAGAGAACAGCTTGGAAAAATCTGACAGAGGGCTACATCCTGCAGTGGATAGACGATGCCTATATAGATATATAGATAGCATGCGCGGATCCAGGGGGGGGGGGGGCGCACCCGGCGCGCGCCCCCCCCTAAAAAAAAGAGAAGATTGAGAAGATCTCGGCGTTGGGACTTCGCGCCTCCTGCGCCCCCATATCTTCTCCCAATATATTATGTTGACAATTTTTGGCGCCCCCTCTAACAGAAATTCCTGGATCCGCCCCTGGATAGATACCACACCTCTTGCTTGTTCTTTATCCTCTTTGGCGGAAACGCGGTCACGTGACGTTCACTAATACTAGACTAGTACATGTAATTTGAGTATAGTGCCCGATCGGGCACTATATACTCAACATTTTTGACTAGTTAAAACGCCCTCTGCTGGCTGAAAAGGCTCATCGTCATGAAACGAAAAATGGCGGCTTCTGGCACGGACCACGGACCACGGATCACGGACAAAGTTAGGCCGTGTCTGTAACGAGTGTCTAGAGCTACGGCTACGTCTACGTAGGCGCTAAGGTAAATGGAATTCGGACGCGGCTATGGTAGAGCCTACGGCTAGTTATTTCGCCTCTAAGCGATTCTTGAATTAGTGTTTTAAATAATTTACAACAATTATCGTATGCTAGATGTTACGCAATTTTTGTTTACAGCCGGTCGAAATACCTGATGATATTGACGTATTTGTCGGTCTGTTGGTTTCAATTTAATGCACTATTATTGAAAAATAATCGAAAATTTCCTCCAAAATTAACGTTAGTGCTGCCGCCATTTTATTTTGCCTGAGCTAGACAACTTCTTTTATGGCTAGATTTTTGTGACGTTGTAGCCGTAGCTGTAGCTCTAAACGACATTTCGGACAGCGCTACAAAATAGCCGCCGTAGACAATAGACCTAGCCGTAGCTCTAGACACCCGTTTCGGACACGGTCTGACTCATACAATCATAGGTGTGTTTAAAAACATTATGGGTTAATTCGGTTACTAGTACACGTCTGTGCGACCTTCGGGTCTGTAAGTGACCAGAAGAGGTCCTATTTCCCTCTTCTGGCCACTCACAGTTCCTCGGGTCTCATTAGACGTGCACTGATGACCTCGTTGCTAGCTCTATACTATTGATAACTCGAAGGCAGGTCCTGAACGCCCATAGCCTCTTCCTTTGGTCGCGTCTTAGTAGGCTCGACCACCTGTCGTTGAGAGCAGCTCATGATAAAGCGGAACGATTTACGGCCGAGGTAGTCCAATATCTCAGCCATTGTTATGAAGCTGGCCCCGATGAAAAGGCCTAACTGGCCACCAATATCACCTGTGTGAAACAAAAAAATAAATCGTACGTCGTCCAGGTTCCAGACCGTACATGTTTGTAGTGTTTGCAATTATAGTAACAAATTATACTCAGAATTAAATGCAGCAGCTACCAAAAACATGTACACTATTGATGTTATGTTAACATAACATCAATAGTGTAAATATTGTATGTTTATTGTGTGATTTTGGTAATACATGTACATTGTATTTTGTGTTTGCTCTTCTGTGAGAAATGCATTTGTTTGCCCAATGGTATAATTACTAGGTCCATTCAACTCACTTATTAAAGCGGATGGACTGATTGCCTCGGATTGCACGTATTTCTCAAAGTTTAGAGACTCGTAGTAGACGTCCAGCAAGATCCAGTTTTCCCTGCACATTATTTTAGCAGAAACAAAATTACGAAAATCAAATGTTTGGCAGCTCTCAATTTCTGTTGCTTGATATAAACTTGGAGTAACTGCCCAGCATTTCATTTATTTCATGTGATCATAAATAAATACATACATACATACATACATTGGAGACTTATATACCGCCGGTATCCGCTCATGGCGCTTCTGCGGCGCACTGTGCAGCCAATGCCAGGAACACCGCGACCGGGGCAAACCCCTTCTCCTAGCGATAAGTGTCACTGGGTTCTTTTACGTGCATTACACAACACACGGGACCTGAAGCTTTACGTCCCATTCGAAGGACGAAGCAATAGTAGTTAAGTGCCTTGCTTAAGGACCGGAATTAAACACGTGTCAAGACCGGAATTCGTGCATGGAAACAGTACAATACGCGCCTGGATATAAGGAGCTGTGTAAACGGTCCACCCACAACCCACCAATTCGTCTTTGCTACGAATGCCCGAGCGAGTGAGCTTAACTAAATGTGTCGTTAGCGGGCGCACTGCGTAAACAGAATACGCGACATACAAGTTGAACATATTAACCAGTTCGCGCCGGATGACGTATATAAACGCAAAGTTTTTCTCAAATTTAAAACGGATGACGCATAAACACGCCAAGTTCAAGTTCGGAAATGTTTGTCAGCAGCAAGCAAAGCAGGAAGTGCGTGGGTGTGCTTCCAGGCACTATCGACCTGAACCCGCTTCGGATCGAGTTTTGTTAAAAATAATCCCGCCCCTCGGCTCGGTGATGTAAAAATAATCCCGGCGCGAACTGGTTTTAAACGCATTGGCAAAGACTAAGTGAGCTCAGGCCACGGAGCGTCTTCACGCACGCCGCGCCGTAGGGAAAATCTCATCCACCGCACCGTGGTGGGATATGAGCTTCATTGCTCTTTAAGTTTAAAGGCCCTATACATTTTTTTAAATCTCGAAATCTGGATTAACCTGATGTATTTTCCGAACTGTTCCTCTGTGTAATTAAATTTATCTCGTCCGTAGGCCGACCACAGAGCATTCCTCACATTGTTGTTTGGTAGAGCCGCCGTAGACAGGCGGGTTCGGAACTCGCTGTAGTTGCAGGGCAGAGGACAGGGGCATCCCTTTATCTCGCCCGTTTTCAACTGAGCTACACGAGGGAACAAAACACCGATCTCCATATAAATTAGATAAGCATTTGAATGTTAGAAGTGAAGTCATCGTCCGCCATATTACCACTCCAAGAACAATAGATTTGTGAAGAAATATATCTGAATATGTACACTTTTTCCTACAACAAAATATATATTTATATTTTTCATTTTCTTTTAATAGCAATGAAATATATTTTTATATAAAACTTGTGTTTAGAAGAAAAACAACACCACATTATGTTTACTTTCAAATTACTCTATTTTGTAATAATTTTGTAAAATGGGAGTGGTTGGCCGGATCGGAATCGGTGAGTAGCTTCACTATTTTGTAAAGCTGGAAATTATTGATCTTCTTATAGACTTCGGGACCTACATGGAGATCAATAGAACAGACTCAGTAAAATGTAATTAAACTAATTAGATATAACTGCCAAGTGGTCGTTTCGTACGTAGCTAACATGGTCCGAATTTTAGCAACCCATGCATTGAACGGTTAACCTATATATACATCACTGTTGGGGGGAGGGGGTGTACCAATATTCGTTGAACGACCAGAATATAAATGTATGAGAAAACACTTGCCGCTTTGCATTTTAAGTTCCTTAATGAGTATAGTTTATGCAAAGAAACGAGGCCGTATTGAAGTCATACTTAAAACTGGTGTGGCGCAATCCTTGACTTGTTGAGGGGAACACTCTTTATCGTCGCCAGGATGTCTGTAATGTCAACAATATAAGTTTAATGAACAACCAACAAATATGTGACCCAGCACGAGTAAATGAGACACTTTGAGGCAAATATGAAAATTGAGATTTTGATTTCATCATTTAAAGCTAAACAAGCTTTAAATGATGAAATCAAAATCTCAATTTTTATTTTTGCCTCAAAGTGTCTCATTTACTCGTGCTGGGTCACATATGGTGAAGATCTATACTCCTTGAAAAGCAATTTTTTTAAGCAAATTTTAGAGAGTCTGCGTTTGGTCGCACATGCCTTTTTTGTATTTACTCCATGATACTGCCGACGCTTAGACCCACTAACTAGGGCCCTATAATTTTTGATTTAACTTGTCATACTAGGGCCCCACCGAGAATAAAATACAGGATGCTAAATTTCTTAGTACATGCAGCTCGAAAAAGTCGCCTAAACGACGACAATACTTAACAAAATTCCACAAAATCACTTAAATCGCCTTCCATAAGAAGTGTCCAAGATCAACTTCCGGGGCTTCAGTGGTACTCACGATAAATTATCTTGACCTGCAAATCAAGAAAATTCGACACTTTTGCTTGCCATCTTAAAAATGAAACGAAATTCTGATGCATAATAATATGGTGGCCCTGAAAGATAATAATCGATGGTGAATATTCGTGCGATGTCGTGAATATTTACGAGTTACGACTGCTCGTAAAAAAAATTGTGTCGTCGGGATTTGTTCACGACTATTAAATATTTCTATTAAAAAATTTATGACAAAATATTCAGGACCGATTTTGTCCCTTCAGGGCCATCGTATGCGTCAGACTTTGGTTTCATTTTAAAGATGAAGAGCAACAGTGCACACTACTTTGAATACCGTTTTAGAATTTCCTTGATTTGCAGGTCAAAAATTGGTCGTGAGTACCACCTAAACCCGGAAGCTGATCTTCGACTCTTATGGAAGGCGATTTAGACGATTTTGAGGTATTTCGTTATTAAGCATTGTCGTGGTGCTGGCGACGTTTTTTGAGCTGCATGTAAGATTTAGCATCCTGTGTTTTATTCACGGTGGGGCCCTATGACGACAAGCTAAATCCAAAATTCGAAAAAAAGGAGTTCTAGGACCCAGTTAGTGGGTCTAGCCGACGCTGTCATTTTATTTGACGCCGTTTTTAATACATTATTAGTACTCATCGATACCGAAAATATTGTTTCCCCATAAAAAATCAATGACATTACTAGAATTTTAAATCATAAAAATCGGACTAATCAAACTGAAAAAATAAACTCCATTGTATTAGAGATGTTGTTCGCCTGTTATTCAAATATGTTTCCTTTTTTCTCTTTTTAAATTTTCTATCAAAATGGTTTTATTTTACTCGAATTTCAAGTTTGTTTGACATTTCTGTATTGCGACAAAGCAGTAGTCTGATGAACATTAAAGGATTAGAACTGTGACTGTGGCTCCAAGATATTGGTTTTTCTCTTGCTTCTTTCTATAATACTTAGCATAAACATTTTTCCACCAAGTATGAAATCCTCACCTCTAATCAATTTGATTAGTCCGATTTCCATCAAATAAAACTCTTTTGAAAGATTACAGTATGCCAAAGTTGCTTATTGAAACGACGAACCTCATGTCAGTGATTTTAATGGTGACACCATTAACAGAGTTTTGGGCATCGATGGGTACTAATCATTGTAGGACGGCCTGTACCAATCCTTTTGCCGCCGCTGCTAGGATTGTGATTACCTGACGAGTCTGCACTTGCATTCCTCAACGATCTTCTTGGCACGACACTCGATAGCACAGCCGGGGAGCGTGTAGTTGTCATAATATGTCAGAGCCATCTGCTTGTCGCAATTTCCCCACGGCTCTTCGAGGTTATTATACTACACAAAAACAAAATCGACAAGTCGACAAACGACAATTGCCACAAAACGGCCAGTACTCTAAAGTGCATCACGCTGCCCTCAGATATTTTTTAAAGCAGTGAAGTGAAGCAGAATTAAACTTTCGGAACACGTTTCAGTTAAAACCCATTCTTCATGCACGTTCGTTTTTAACGAAAGTTGGGGCATAAACATGGAAAAATGGATCTAGAACTTAGGATTATCACTCGAAACGTCCGCGGAATAGACCGTGTTTGTCTGGCGCGCAAAGGTCACAATTGAACATCCGGGACAAATCATCGAGACATTGGCTATAGAACTTTAACGTGTGGTCGATTTTGTTTTCTATATATATGAACCATGAAACCGCGGATGAGAAATTTGAACTTGATTTGACAATATAAAAAAACATGCACGACTGTCTAAATTATTAAAGAAAAGCAGAAAAAACTTTTGACCTGAGCGTTGTAAGTTGTAACGTGATTGGCTTATTGCAGGAGCGGTTCTACGCTTTTTAGAAAAAAACTGGCACGTAAACGAGAACAATGGAATGGCGTACGTGTGACGTAACTATAATTATTCTCTCTCCCTTTTACTTATTTAATATAGGGCCTATAGTTCACATATTGTAAAACAAGTAACAAGAACAGCGTCAAAACAAAGTATTTCAAAAAAATCACTCGCTTTACACGTTGAAGTTCCTATTCGATGTGCCCAGAAATTCGGTTTCTCGTAAAGTCTCGTACGTTCTCGAGGTCAACTTTACGCTCTATTGACAATAGTATTGTTGAAAAGACCAACCTGTACTGCGCGTACACCAACAAACGCATGCACACCAGGAGCTATCGCAAGCCCTTCCTCGTCGACAGAGGGCGGCGTTTCTTGGTCATGTACCAAAATCTTCAGTCCCGCTTCTACATTGCCCCCGTCAGCTATTTCGGTGTATTCACTCTGAAAATGGATCAGGAAACGAAAAAATAAGAGGATAAATAAATGCATTGCCATCGTAGTTGGGCAAATAGTTGCGTGGACTGTTTGCAGAGTTGTATTCGAGTCTCAAAGTCTTTTGTCTCTAAAAGTCTTTTCACAAGTCCAGTCACAAGTCCTTTCATAACGTCAGTCGCAAGTAACTGGTTGAAAAATCTCAAAGAAATGCTTTTGTTAAAAGTTCAATTGGAATAGCTAGTGACTTAACTTGTTACTGAAGGACTTGTATTATAGATAATTCTTTTCCTAATAGGACCCACCTGTTGAATGTCAATGATCATTTTCAGGCCGTTGCCGCTACCGGGTTGAATCTGGTTTAAGATGTCGACTCTGTTTCCGTCCTCATCTTCGCCAGAATTGAAAGTCCAGCAATTTCCGAATGACGTAAAACCGTGGGTGAAATTCTTTGAAGGGGAAGAAAAGTTAATATTGGTTTTACAAACCTCGAGGGGTTTGTGCCCCCCGTGCTTCACAGCCGGAAAAGCATTTTAAAAAGTGTAATTGCAAGGCAATGCATTTAGCTATGGTGGCCCTGAAGGGACTACGCAGATCCCTTCAGGGCCACCATACCATAGTTAGCTCTATTGGCCTAAAGGCATGGGGAAATCTTCATATTAAAACAAAAGCGAGGCTACAGGTACACAGTAAACGAATGATCTTTGCCCTGGTCAATGAAAAACCTATCCCATTGCCTGAAGCTTGTCTTTTTTTAGCAACAATGTGAGTTTGTTGCCGAAATAAAACGTCACAGAAAGCTTCAATCAGGGGAACAAAGACAACAAACGACGCGAAAATGTCATTAACTTTAATATATGTAGTTTGGTTCCCTGACATGACAATTCCCCGGCGACCTGACGTCTATAACGTGTAGGCCACGTAGCCGCCGCCGATAAAAACAAATCATGACGCACTGCTGGCAGCACGTAGACGATTTTCCCTCTGTTATTCAAATGTGTCCGGCGGTATTCACACCAATCGTGTTTTGCATAACATTTTGGTTGAGGAGTGACGTCGCAGGTCATATCCCCTTTGAATGTAACCTTTGGTGTCACTAAAACATGGTGCGTGTGCATTACGCCGGGCACAAAAAAAAAATATATAATCAGAGGGCACATTGTCTATTTTCTTAGACGCAGAACCACGTGAGTTTAAATAGTGATATTGGGAATTTCGGCTGAATGTTGGTTTTTGCCAATACGAGGCAAGATTAAACGCAAAAACAGAAAGTTTTCTGGATCGACGGGTATTTACCTAACCATACTCCCGGACACATTCAACCATCGCGAACGAAACCTTAATATCTGATTGTTAATAGAACCGTGTTCAGAAAAATTCGGACGTTTTTGAAACGGAAGAAATTGCTCCCGTGTTGGTCACGTGACATTGCTGGCTTCCTGGTACGAAGCCGTATCCGCAATGAGCTTACAGCTAAGACTTTGGCTACGGATACGGCTATTGTCCCTGTATAAATAGTTGTATGCCTAAGGACGAACACTATTATACACACAAAGAGTTTCGGCCTAGGTTTCATCAAAAAAGGTCAGAATGTTTTGGTCTGGGACCAGACTAACTTACCTGCTTACCGCAACCGTTTTTCTTGCCACGCCATTCGCAGTTCACCAGCGTGTCCTCGTCCAGTTGAAAGCCCGTACGCAGAGTGACCTCTGTATAGCTGAAGTTGTCGGGTAAGGGCGTCTCAGTGGGTACCTCCTCGTCATCGTAAGGGTCGTAGTCGTAGTCGCTATATTCCAGGAGTACTTTGAGATTGGCCCAGTCTGCTTCAGTCATTGCGGAAGAACGGTATCTGAGATTGGGGGTGATAGACTTTTGCACTCAAGTTCGTAAGAAAACTGTCAAATTTGTTTTAGATTGTACGAATTTCAGCAACTTTGTTCATGGGGCCAATTCTTTGATTCTTATTAATTTTTAGGGCGTTTCAGATTTGTTTGCAAGCTCAGCCAATCTTCATTTAATTCGACACACCTTTATATAATGAGGTTTGTGGCTTCGATTCTTCCTTTCCTTTCCGTTATGTGCAATCAATCTAGCACTTTGCACATTCAAAATATTGTAATTACATGCGCAACAGTAAAATAATTATATGCCTCAAAATAATTACATGCTCTAGTGAATTATAATTCTGTTCGAGTGAATTATATAGTCATATATCTGCTTCGAATTGTTTGCATTGAAGAGGACCCTTGCTATCTTCACTGCCATTTTTTTCAATCTTAATTATCCGTCCATCGTTATACACGACCGTACCGCACACCCACACCAACGATTGGTTTGTTTTTTTCATAAAATAATCTTAATACCAACTATGCTTTTGCAAATTTCGATGAATACTGTTTGGGAGTTTCGGTTTACGAATGTCGACTACAATTCCTTTTGTTGACAGTCGTTTGTTTTGTCGGTTCGACAGACCACAATTGTCGTTTGCAGAGTCAGTGATTGGCGCTAGTGGGGTGGTCAAAATGTTGTCGGTTGTTCTAAATCTGTTTTTATTAATAACACGAGCAATGTTTTGTTCATGTAAATGAAATGAAAATTGTTCAGTATAAAAAGCAGAGATTAGTGCCCCAGCCACACACACATTATGCAATCATCAATCCTCGTAACGGGAGATTGCTTGCAGTATACTGATCCAGGTCCAGATCGCAATGAATCAAGATTGTAAACTATGACCGGTCAAGTTGTGTAGGTATGAACAACTGAAATAAAAACGCAGCCAATACTAATAACTGTCGACCCGAACTCTTCCATATCTTTTGGATCACACAAGGAGCTGTTGAAGCTTATGTAGATATGGGAACGCGTTTTGCTTTTCTTGGGGTTTGGTGCACCTGTGGTGTTTTAAGTGTGCCAATAGGCTCCCACCAGAGATTATAGATTTGGATTGAGGAAATTCCTTTAAAAAATAATATCCAGAGCTCGGTGTCTACGACTGACTTATCTGGGGAGTGTGGCCTAGTGGTTACGGTAATAGACGAGGAGTTGTAAACAGTTATCCCACAATAGTCTGGCATCCCATCCAGTGGTAATAGAAAGATTCTCAGGCATTTCATGAAAACAGCGATAAACGCCGAGCTGGTTAGCCGTTTACTGGTTTGACTGACTTACCGTAATCATCACGACCGACCTACCTGTTGAAGTTGCAGATAGTCACAGCGGGAAAGTACAGGTCTCCCTGGTACTCCACCGACACCGCCGTCGTGGCCTCGTACTTGAAGTACCGCTGAAACCGATCCGTGATCTGCCAGGCACAAACCCCGAGGCAGACCAGCAGGATGGTGAGCCAGAGGAGCTTGACCAGAGTCCGGGAGCTGTCGATGATCCGACTGATGCCGTGCAGGGTGGTAGTGGAGATAAACTCTCGGTCCAGATCCGTCTGCTCCCCGCTTGCACCGTCTTTCATGATTACCTCCTTCCCGTTTACGTACGTTAAGTGATCCAATCCCTCCCTGGGATAATGCATAAGTGAACGTTTTCTTAATGATCTTAATGATCACCAGCCAAACGCGCAGTCGATCATTTATTAACTTTTCAATTTGAACAAGCTGATATTCATTAACAAATATTATAACGGAAACGCAGCATTATAGCTTTGTAACACCCTCGAAGTCGACCTGCCGTTTAGTTTTACCAATACGTGACCGTCACTACCCAACGTGTTTACCCAGTACCACTGCACACCCATGCGCACTCAAAATTGTACTACGGTCGCACGGGTGATAGACTAATTAACAATCCTCGATCATGGGCTGTGGTGTCAGTGATGTTCCCCGATGGATATTGTGGCGGAACGCGACGTCGGCGGGGAGGCCTTCCGGGACAGATCTTATTGATCCCAGGACCCCAACCAACGCCTATTATCCCACAAAACTATTTATAACCTTACGAGGGGATGAGCGGCTATCCAGACGCAAGGGGGACAATTACGAACGGCGGCTTTAGCCTAGGGGCAGTTCGTTTGGTGGAAATATACCACCGTTCTGTGATTGAGAGGGTAACTTGAATGTAATATAATCAGAGCACTAATTAATTGGTCCTAATAGTCCTCACACACTGCAAATAAACCTCGGTGACAACAGATTTCAAGGACGAGTATGATTGGTCTTATTCTTCTTCGATCACAGCCTTAATTATATTATAAGCAATCAATATATTTATACAATGATAATCCTCGCTTGTTACAACAAGGGGTCAACTGCACCTCTTATAATAAACTTAGCTAGAAGTAGTCCTCACTGTGGTCAACTGCACCACTATAAATAACTTGGCTCCAAATAGTCCTCACTGTGGTCAACTGCACCACTATAAATAACTTGGCTCCAAATAGTCCTCACTGTGGTCAACTGCACCACTATAAATATAATAACTAATAACAATATAAATCCTCACAGGTCTTTACTAGCAAATAAAGTAACACTTAAGGGGGGGGGGGGGTACTTGCAATAACCCTCACACAGAATAAATGAGCTCCACAATAACCAAAATTAATCCTCACTGCACAGAACGATCAGAATAACCCTCGTTGGACTTAGAAACAATAGACCAGGTAAACGTCTCTGGGGACAGCTAGCTTAATGACCAGGGATGCACTCAACCGATGCTACGCCGCCTGGCATAGAACACGGCATGCAGACCCTTCAATCACCCTCAGCTCTGCTAAATCCCAATCAACAGGTTACCCTAGCCCTGTCCCTTCAAGTCCCAGTGTTATCTGACTATCGGAACAGCTATTCAATCCACGAGGGTACCGCGCTACTATTCCAGCAACAGTTACCCTCACACAACAACATGGACCGGTAATTATGCACAGACCAGGGTGCGAATACCCTCACAAGAACTAAGCGCTACGACGGTAAGCCTCACAGAGCTAGCTACTCGACAACCACCGGATCGCCACTCAGCCGTCACCGCCACTACAGCGTTGAACCGACGACAGGCAATCACCACCCACAACAAGTAAATCTAGCTCTTGAACCAGGCTTCACTACCCTCGCACACACTAGTTCCCGCAATAAATGCAATAACAATACACGGTAAAGTATACAATTACACTTACCGAAGCTAACGTTGAAACCCTGTTTCGTGTCGTGAGGAATGGAATCGTGCAAGTAACAGACATAGGTCATGTAGCATAGCCACCATTTGCAAGAACTGCCCAAAGCTTCGACGAAGCCCCGGACTAGAACCATACGCGCTGCTGATTGGTCGCGGCACACCACTGGATGGTCACCGACATACGCGGTGTGAACCACTGATTGGCCCCCACACTCAATGCATTAAAGTACATGAATTAGACAAGTTTTAGTCTGACCCTGTTTCGTCACAATATGGTGGTTTGAATCTCGCATCACGCCTTTCCAGCGACCGTATACCCTGCAAGGGCCTGCGTGCTTTAAATCAGAGTTAATGAACCAGGTTGACCGTCGGTAATCGATACCCAAGGTTCCGTAGATCGAGACGTCAGTGATGCCTACATCATGGAGCTGCTAAGCACACAAATGTGCTTAGCATGGACATTTTTTCCCAAGTTGGTAAAAACAGGATTACAGACCAAATGTTCAGGTAATTGTTTGTGACTAGCAGCTCTGGTTTTTGCTTTGCATGTAAAGCACATAGAGTTTTGGCAGGTAACCTGCTTTTAACGAGTAAGACTTTTTTGTGCTGAGCAAAATATTGTGCTTTGCATATTCTTGACTTAGCATGTAGCTCCATGAAATTGGCCCCTGGTATAATAGTCTCTGAATAAGGGGCATAGTAATCTGAATTCAAGGTTTATTCGTGTATTGTGTATAGCATAGAGCTCATGCTACGCGCGAATCCAATACAAATACATTTTTACGACGTGAATTTAATTAACAAATACACTAGTGTGCTGTTACCAATAGTTACCAAAACAAACATGCAGGTACTATACAACCCGTTGGCATTGTTTGCTAACGTTTCCTGTTCGCAGTGTGTCCCTGAAAAGTACTTTGTGTTAATGGAATGTACATCATTTGCCTTTGTTGTAATTATTAAACTAATGGATTTGTTTTTTAATTATTTTTGTTTTTTTATTTGTTTCGGGGGGGGGGGCGGTTCAGTCGACATTATAGTGCATTACAAGTAGTGTGTTTGTATGTGTTCTTTAACTTGTTTGAACAAAATTCATAGTAAGAAATAATAATAAGCCAAACTAAAGTGAATTGAATTAAATACATTGTAGCACCTGTGAACCCCATTGCTATTGCAACGTCATTTTATACCAAGATATCAAAGCAAGTCAATATTAACATTTATGCACATTTCCTTGTTAATGTTAAAGCAGGAAAATTCAACCGTTTAGAGTATTGTTTTATATTTTATTCTCTATTTTAGAACCTCGTATTTAAACATAATCTTGCTACTTTTCCGTTCACCCGGCGCCACATCGGACTGGTATCCTTTGGGGATATGCCGTCAACGCGTCGTCAACACGTTGGGTATAATAAAAAACAGAATTCATAATGAACCCAGAGAAGCCATCGAAATCATCAAGTACAACACGATTTCACAAAACATCTTGTTTCTACATGAGCGACATCTGGCGCCCCATAATAATAATAATAATAATAATAACGGAAATGTATACCGCGCCATTATCCGCCACAAATGACGCTCATGGCGCAAACAAAATTATATCAAATCAAAAGTAACAAAACAATTTAATTTAACTAAACAAGAATATTCTGAGTGGTCTGAAACAAATAGGTCTTCAGGGCAACATTAAATTCAGAAAGCGATGAGAAATTGCAAATACCGAGGGGTAGTTTGTTCCAAAGATGAGGACCTGCGTAAGAAAATGATCGATCACCCCAGGATTTGTGAGTGTGAGGGACAACCAGCAAAAAAGCATCAGAAGATCTCAATCGCCTGGATGGATTATATGGAGTTAATATGTCTATATTGTATTCAGGAGCTGAATCATGAAGGCAATGAAAAGCAAGCAGTAACAGTTTGTACTTAGTCCGGTCAGCAACAGGGAGCCAATGCAGAGACTGTAAAATCGGGGTGATATAGGTTCTAGAGGGTGTCGGAGTCACAATTCGAGCAGCAGAATTTTGGAGTCTTTGTAGGCGAGCAAGTTGTTTACGGGGTAGCTAAATACAACAGGGAATTACAAAAATCCAACCGAGATGAAATCACATCTAATCAACGGACTCACCAAAGACTGATCAACAACAAAAATGAGAAAATTCAGTCTATAAATTTAACTTTGAAACCTTCTAAGTGTAGTTCCATCTCTGTTAGCCGGAACCGAAACAAAAGGAGTGATTTATAATATTTTGGAAACCCCTCTCCCTACTTTCAACAATAAGCCAGATAAATTTCTTGGATCATATCTTACCTACCAGGGTAAGACTCGAGAGACGTATCAGATAATCTCTGACGAAATAAATGTCATGTTAGGGAACGTCGAAAGTTAGGACGAATTGCGTGTCTAGACAAAATACGGTTGCCCTCCTTAAGATATGTGTTGTCTGTTCATAGTCTTACAGATACACAACTCCATGAGCTAGACTCATTGCAGTCCATTATGAAGATTCTGGGTCTTGTTGATGGTGACTAAGCTAGCCTGAAAATACTGTTACACATGTCGTGAGACAGGGCTGTGTCCTGGCACCTACTCTGTTCATCCTCTTCTTGACTGCTGCACTGGAAGTTGAAAACCGCAGTATCATAAGGCGTCTACTTAACAACCCGAACAAATGGCAAGCTTTTCAACCCACGACGTCTAAAAGCCAAGACAAAGGTCCACCAGTGGTGTCCACGTAATCTGCTCTATGCCGACGATACCAGCCTTGTCTCACAGTCTGTGCATGATCTGGAGAAGGTTCTCGACAAGTTTGCTGCAACATCTGCTCCTTTCGGACTGACTATCAACATCAGAAAAACTGAGGTACTCTACCAGCAAGCATCTACTCTGCTACTCTAACTGTATACAGATACACCCCAAGGCGTAAAGCATAATTATGGTCATAAAGTTAACAGTTTGCTCATTGTTGCTTTGTTTGTGGGTTACCTTTTGGGAGAAAACATACTCGAACAAACACAACAAGCCTTAGAGAGAACATGGTGGACACGTCAAGGAACTTCAGAAAGAAAAAAGGAATCACCTTTTTAGGTATATCCTTGCTTTTGCTACATACTACCATAGGTCTGTGTAGTTACTATAGACCGTTCAAGGCCGGTTCATACTTTACGCGAATGTCATTGCGAAGCGAATTCGTTAAGGCAACGGAGAACGTCACAATGAAACTTCAATTGTTTTACGTCATGAAATTCGCTTCGCATTCGCTTTTGCGTGAAGTACGAACTGGCCTTAAGTATCGCCAGTTCAAGTTCATGTTTTCGGCTGGTGTTTCGGATCTGCGTGATCGTTGAACGGAAGTTGAGGTCAATCAATTTAATGTTATAATAGTCATAATTTCGCAGTATTTTCAATTAGTTGGACATTGGAATGCTTAATTCTTTTTTACGATGCCCATTTATTGTCGTTGATCGGATGGGCCCAGTCATGATGCAAAATTTAATGGGACAACAAATAAAATTGTTTTGACACGTAGAGATCGTCGTTGAGCCCGGATGTGGTGTATTCTCGTGAGATCTCGCTGGATTTTGAGGTCAGCTTGTACGGTCTATTGCCCTCCAAAACCTTAGAATTATATAATTATGGTTTCATTTCCAGCCAGGTTAAATGTGTGGCCCTAAATTTGGATTGTACTCAAATTACTAAAAAACTAGGGTGGATGTGGGTTAGGGTTAGTGTTTGGGTTAGGGTATAATATAGGGGATATTGGCTCGAACTTTCAATCCAGAAAATTAATTGTGGTTGAAATAGGAGCATTTTGAAAAACGTGCTCGACTTTCTAACCATTTTGTACACGAGAACAAAGAGATGTATTCACAAGGATACACATTTGAGGTTGTGTTTTGTGTTGTGTGTCCTATCACAGCTAATCAAATCATGGAGGGGATGCTAGGGCGGACGTGGGGCTTGGGCGTTTTCGAACAGCCGCTGACAATAAGGCCGGGAAGCTGTGTAAAGGCAGGTTTTCAAGGACGATTTCGACCGCAGGTAATTAGTTATAGGGCGTTTGAATGTTGTGCCATGCCATCGTCACCATTAAGCTTGGCTTTGTCCACATAACATGCATAGTTAATAATAGGCCATCGCTCATAATAGATACAAGGCTGGTCGTTCATCAGTCCACACTATAATTGCAGTATATTGATTACTGCATTACCGCATAGGTGGAGATACACGGAAAAGGCATCCTGAGCCACGCAGCGCTTTTACGCGCTTTCTCCCAATAGCGCTCAAACCCCTGCGGACATTCGGCCAGATCCGTGGTAATTAGCGCAAACAATCATGCGCCCAATCAGAGCCTCCGTTACAAACAGACCAAGACCATTTCCCAAACCCCATGCTTTGGATCCGTCTCCGGCTACAATCTATTGCTAAACTGTACGAATGAAGCCTAAGACAAAGACAAAGCTGGGGTTCGAAAAACAGCCAAAGGCATGCGAACCAACGCGCATTTCTATTGGTCCATTCGCTTGGACATCTGAGGTGTTCTCACAAAATTTTCATCCTCCCACGTAAATTGTTTAATTAATCGGAAAAATTGTAAAAATGTACGTACATAACGTGAAATAAAGCTTTGCTATTATATATTATACAGAATATGAAACATAAAAGACTGAAAAGCTACGTAAACGCCAATAAAATTAAGAATAAAGGTAGAAATTGTCTTTTTAGCAGGGGTGGTTGTTCATATCATGTAGGCCTATTGGCCAACTTGTTTAATGATTGCTGCGACGATTCAAGAGCCAGTTAAACGCTGCGTGGCTCCACGTGGCTCAGGGTGGTATCCAATGTCCAAGCGAATGGACCAATAGAAATGCGCGTTGGTTCGCATGCCTTTGGCTGTTTTTCGAACCCCAGCTTTGTCTTCGTCTAGGGCTTTATTCGTACAGTTTAGCAATAGACTGTAGCCAGAACGGATCCAAAGCCAGGGTTTGGGAAATGGCCTTGGTCTGTTTGTAACGGAGGCTCTGATCATGGGCGCATGATTTGTTGCGCTAATAACCACGGATCTGGGGTTTGAGCGCTATTAATAGAAAGCGCGTAAAAGCGCTGCGTGGCTCAGGATGGGAAAAGGGTAAATTAGGTTAATCATTTGCCCAAAAGTGGAAGCAGTTTAGCGACGTTTAGCGATCTTTCTGCAAATATTAACTTATTTGCAATTTCTTGTACTGTAATGAAAAAATTATCCAAAATGTAATTTTGTTGTTAAATAATAACCATGATAAACACACAACGCACTGTACGGATTTTATTTCATCAATAGTTTAAACAAATATCTTGCACTTGAGCAGAAAACCTTGTGAAACGTCGAGTGTTCTTATTAATAACCTTAAAGTAACATAGATAGATGGTAATTGCATCCAAACAAATTGAAGGTTACAGTTTACTCTGTAGGGAATAGCAATTAATTCCCATTAGCGGGAACGCTACTTGATAAAATAATATTGATTGACTTCTGAAGCACTCACATTTAAGGGTAATGAGATTGCGTTTCTAGAGATCATTGTATGTACTAGATTGAAAATGTGCATGATAATGTTAAAAAAATTATTTTGGCGCACACATACTCACATTTGAGACATGGCTTTGTTCTCGTTGTACAATATTGTGGGATCGTCAAGGGCTATTTTCAAACTAGAATAATAATAATAATGTGCGGAGCTTATATAACGCTTTAACACCAAAGTCTCAAAGCGCTCAACATTATATTACTTAATGGGCACTTTGGGAGACAAATTAGTGATAGTTTTGATTCACTTGGGAGACAGTGGCACTTAGGGAGACATTTCAGTGTCTCCCTAAGTGTCTAGCTACCCCACAAAACGATATTTGGGAGTTATTTTGGCTCGGAGAAGACAGATTTGGGTCTAAATAGCATAAATATGTAATTTCGTGGCAAAAGCTCCAGGTAAAAACGGGTTAGGGTACAATAAAGATTGTGCACGTCTCTATGGGGTTGTCTCCCAAAGTACCCATTTGGGGGTTTTATTATTACCCCGGTCATTAGGCCCATGAAACATTCCAAATACCATCTCAGCTCCATGGGGAGTATATAGCTCGATGCTGCCATTCCGGCGCAAAGCAGCTAAATCAGCCACAATAACCATTATCTGCCCTCACAGGTACGCATTTAATCCTGGGTGGAGAAAAGAAAGTGCTTTGCCCAAGGGTACACGCACCATAGTCCCAGGCAGAACTCGAACCCACAACCTGTAGCTTTACCTACAGATTACAAATTCAATGCTCTAGAACACGAGGCCATGGCACTCCTAAACTCTATAGGGTTAATTTCCTGGGCTGTAATTCTAACCCAATATCCCTTAGACCTCATACTTAAAAAGATAAACAAACGAATAAACATACGAATGAACATACGGATAAACATACCTGTAGTTTTTTAGTAAACCTCCAAGAATCTATTTTGTGAAATCTTGTGGAGTAACCTGTGGAACCCTTTTTACTACCTTTGTCTCCGTTGTGTTAGGGTCTCCATTGTATAGCGTTTTTTAAATCAGGGAATTTTATATTCATGTGTGTTTTAAAAAAATACACTTTATAAACTCGTACATCTTAATTCACCTTTACCCATTAGAAAAACAGCTGAAATACTTTCGATTTTTTGTAATCATGCGATGGGCTTTTTTTTAAGAAAAAAAAATATATTGCTTGACAAAATATTGCGGTAAGCCGAAATCTAAGTACATGTATAGGCGTACAGAATTTAGATTACAATTTCCGTGGTGAGGTCATGTCAGTATAGCTGCAGAATTTCTTCCAAAAACTTCGGCACCAAATGTGTACTTCAGCTGTAATTGACTACATCAAATTCATTTGATTTTCTATCAACTACCACTGGATGCATATAAGAACCACCGATCAACTCCCTAGAGTAAAAGAGTGTAAATTTACTCTCCAAATTTACTTTAAAAAACATGAAAACCGCTCCAAACGAGTGAAATTGACACTCTCTTGTTGAGCCATTTTGAAGGACAACTCCTTCAAAGAACTCTGTCCTTTATTATGACTCCTCTAAAGAGTTATACCGTGGGCCAGAAATCATAGCGTTCAACTTTCATTCGTGATTTTTAGTGGCAATTTGGTTTCTCTCTTTCTGAGCAACACTTTATGCGCCGCCGATTAATATTGCCTTTGTTGCCAGAAAAAAACTTTGCACCTGAATGTTGAAAACGAAGTCAACAATTTTGAAACTCTCGTCACATTAGCGAGGTTTCGTGGAACCGCCGATAGAGGGCAGTAGTTGCAACCTCTGCCTCAAATGCCTCAAACCAGGCTTCGCACGGTAAGCGGTTTAGGAAATAATGTGGATTTACCTATGGGGCAAGGATGAAACATGGCGGCGCCCATGAACGGAGCGTGCGTTCCCCACGTTTGCGAAAAGGGTGAATTTTTACCGTTTACAGAGAGCAGCTGGAATATGGCTGTTGACTGTTTGATAGCAACGGGAAAGATTGGATGGAAAAGGAGAGAGAGATCTCAAGGTGGGGAGAACGGCACTTTTTTGCATTTTGTATTTATTTCACAGACAAGTTTGGCATAAATTGGAAAGCCATTATAAGTGTAACCTGAGGATTACAACAGTTCAAAATGAGGTACCTTTGAGTATTAGGCCTTCTAACAGTATTCCCCTCAATAGAATCAATCAAAATGGTTTTTCCTAAACAACATCTGTCATGTCTGTATGTTTAGATGTCAATCTGCATGATATACCAAAAATTCAGAGCAAATGATGTGTTTTCTAGTATGCAGCATATAAAACTGGTCCCAAAGTAGATTTATTTCGAGGCATTCGGTCAGTTTGACCCATTTCCTAAAAGTAACTGGCAGCCTGGCAACAGACAGATTCGAATTCTATACCCAGCGCGATATGAGACCGGCGGACTCCCCCTTACCCCATACATATACACACTCTAAACTATTGTTACCTAACGCACCCCCCCCCCCTTTTCTAAATTTGTAAAAATAATTCCTGAGTAACGACAACATTTTGCATGCGCAATGACCCGCACAAAGGATGGGGGGTGGGGGGGGGGGGGTGGTCCTTCGTCTTATATATTGCTGTATGTGTATTCATGTGTGGCATCTTGCTTCATATTCAGCACCCTCGAATTGACAAAGTACAAAACTTCCAAGTTGCCACAAAACATCACAAACAGACTTCATTTTCCAGGCGAGATAGGATTTCTGACACACAGTCTAAGTAACAATTTACTCTTTTGGAGTGGTTTACACTCTTTTTTAAAATAGTAGTCACTCTGAAAAAAAGACAAAAAACATTCCACTTCAACCCATTGGAGTGTTTTTTAATAAGAGACTCAGTCTTTTTGAGAGTGAGTTTTTCACTAGTTTACATTAAAAGAGAATGCCATCGTACGACGATGCTGACTTTGATGCTGACGTCATTATAGGTAACTCCAATACCGACTCGGGTAGACTGGCGCCCCCATGGAAAACCGTATTATATTGACACAGTTTGCAGAATATTTACTCTACTAGACTTGTGAAATTAAGGTCATTTGGTTGCCGTTGTCAACCCGAACACTTTTCAGTGTCACTTCGCTCCTATTCCGATCTCGCTGCCGCTCCAGCAAACACCGGTGCTTGTTGAGTCCGCGCTTAATACAAAAGTCGATCTTTTTACCTAAATAAGACAAAATCTCTGCCAAAGTGATGAAACTCGCTCCCAGGAACAGACCGAGTTGGCCGCCTATGTCACCTGAAGAAAGAAAAAAACAGAAGCTATTAAATAGCTTTTCTTGGCTTATCGTAGTTTTTTATAAGTCGAAAAAATAAGGGGCACTGTGGCACTTTTACAACATGTGGAAAAAAACATTCGAAAATCATCGTGAAGGGCCAATTTCATACAGCTGCATGCATGGTAAGTACCAACAATGATTCAGCAACAGAACACCTTGCTTAGTAAAACCAGCTTACCAGCTACAGCTTCATGTGATGTATTGTTTGTGATTGGTATAGCTGTTGTTAGCTCGTCGAGTCGTTGTTAGCTTGTCGAGACACGATGTATTTTTGTTATATCACAGCTGAAGGAAAACGGTGGTTTTTGTATATTTATACCATGTATGTACTTAATGTACTTAATTAACGTACATAAACGTCACTCAAAAGGGACTCAAGTCGAGTCGCGTCGCAAATGTTTGTGCTTATGCAGCTATATATGAAATTGGCCCCAGCCATTTGTCTACGTACAACTGGGTGCACGAGCCAAATTAATCTATAAAACTCTGTTCTCTGATAATTGTTCGCCCTCGACGGCGATGGTTTTCTTATTGGATCCATAATGTAATTTGTTGTTTCTATTCAATCCGGATAAGCTCGGGTTTCGAAAGCAAACGAGCCATTTCACTCACTGATCAAAGCCGATGCGGTGATCGCCTCAGATTGCTCATATCTTTCGTAGTTGATGTCTTCATAGAACACATCCAACAATATGCCGTTTTTCCTAAAAAACAAACACAGAAAGTTATTTTAAAAATGATGAACTTAAAGGAATAAAATGTCAATGTGTCCACTTGGTGTTACTTTTGAACTTCGTGTAATATATGTTAATCAATGCGCGTGGGTTTCTAATGGTTTTCTAAGTTGTGATGAAAATCTCTCGTTTGGTTTTACAACTCCTCTTGCGTCTGTATATTATTGTCTCGCCGAACGAAGTTCGGGAAGAGACTATGCAATGACTATTTCTGTACGTATTATGTATTATGTAGTATGTAGTATGTGGTATGTAGTCCGTAGTCTGTATTATGTGAGTTGGTCTTTTATTTAGACTGAGGAGTTGGGACAATTGGGAATTAGTGATAACAATGACCCCGAGGACCTGAGCCGAGTCCTCGGATCGGGAGTATACTAGCTAGATCAAGCTGTGTATGTGTATGTATGTGTCATTTTGGTAAATGTTTCAAAAAATTGGTGTTACATGCAAGGTTAAAGCCCAATTCCAGTCAAACTTGGGTCATGGATGCAATAGTGTAACCTTCATATCGCGGTTGTGTTAAAGGTCAATTACTGAGGCTAAAGGTCATTTGAAGTTAAGTTGTAACATAGGCGTTGGCATGGTAGAACTTGTCTGATTTAAAAACCTGAAGTCCAATTTCAATTCAAACTTGGGTAATGAATGCATTCTTGTAATCTTGATGTGATGGTTTAGTACTGAGGTCAAATGTGATTTGAGGTCAAGTTCTAAAAAGGGCTTGAATTATAAAATGTGTCTTATTTAAAAACTTGAAGTCAAATTGCAACCAAACTGGGGCCATGCATTATGTAACCCTATTATGTGGTGGTCGTGTCAAAGTCAAGTACTGAGGTCAAAGGTCGGTACTGAGGTCAAAGGTAATTTCAGTTTCAGTTGTAAAAAAGGCTGGAATTGAGAAATTGTTATTTGAAAACTTAAAGTCAAATTGCAATCAAACTTGCGTCATGCATGCAATGCCATTGTCCTCTATGGCCTTCACACCTCACTCTAACTGTCATAACCTTTCACCACATTTTTCTTCCACATTGCTATTGTCACCTAATACTGTTTTTACGCATACTCATCCGTCAGTTCTTGCTTTTGATAACTCCCCTTTCATTTCCTTCCTACATTTGGTCTTTCAACCCATACCAATCCCCCTGCGAGACATGTGTTCACAGAACACCTTGTTGGTTAACTGCATTGTTATGTCGTTTTCTTCACTTTTAGTAAAAAATGTAAGAATATTCTTACTGCAGGTAACCCTCCTCGAATAGATCTGATTGGTCCGGTGATGGAACAGTGAAAGACGAGTAGGAATAGTCGCTGGAGGAGGAATACTGCGCATGCGCCATGGCCTGGAGGTCAGCGGCCACGCTGTTGCTCGGTATGGCGGCTGTGGATAGCGAATTGCTGAAGGTTGTGTAGAGACACGGCACCGGGCAGTCGCATGGGTTATCCTCCCCACCTACAAGGGCACCTAAAGACAGGTAAGACGGCACAAATATCCCATTAATAGCAACAAGAGTAGTCTGTTTCATAGACCAAATATTTCTGACTATTGAATTATTAGGTCCGGTAGCCTCCACTAACACAACTTGATCCTGAAGATTCACAACTTGATTCTTCTCGAAACTTATCCCTCAACAAGGGCTGATGTATGCCTCACCTACGTACCTACTACTCTTTTCCTTGCTCATTTGCTCATATTGCTGCTCATTTACTCATTTCTATACCCTCCTCCGTCCAACAATTCGAGCCACGCTTCTCCTCCTTAAATTGATTCACAACGAAGCATATGTCATCATCCAGATCCACAACTTGATCCTCTAGATCCACAACTTGATCCTCTAGATCCACAACTTGATCCTCCTCACAACTCGACCATAAACAAGGGCTGATTTACTACTCAAGTCGTCTCTTATCTTATACCCTAACAACATTTGGTATAATGTTTTGGATCACAAGCAATCGATCTAGACTATTTGCGACGAAAAAATTGTGCCTCAAAATAGCAGCTACGACATTAGAGAGAGATTGAAATGTCTCCCTAATTACACTTGTCTCCCTAATTAATACAAAATTACGCTAAAGTGTCCCCTTAAGGGTATTATATATTGCGTATGTGGTTGTAGGCCTGCGAACAAAATAAGCAGTATTCACGATGTGCAGAAATGCTGTATGGCTAGATTTGTTTAAAGTCTGAAAACTATTATAATGTATTATAATACACTCAGAATCAATAAATGAAAACCGGAAAGCCACAATGAACAAAATGTATAACAGATGAACAAGCATTGCACCCATTTCTCAAAACGTATGGCATTCAAATAAAACAAGCAAACCATGCAAACAAATAATAAGCTTAATTAGTATTTAGCACAAAAATGTGCCATAGATATGGCATCGCCGAAAAAATGAAAAAAGTCTATGAAAAAATTGAAATAAAGAAAATAATGTTGGCTTACACATTGTTTCGATATTATTACAATGTACATGTAGCAGTTTTCTTACCCAGGGCATTCATTGCGCAGCCACTGGTTTGTTGGGGAGAACATTCAGTCTCGTTGCCCGGATGTCTGAAATCAAAACACAACAGCGAACTTTATTTCGAGTTGAACATGCAGTCCTAAATGTATGTGATTATGAAACGGCCTTTGTGTAAAAGACAATGGGGCGGCCGGGCTATACGCTGCCACCAAGCGTTTAAAAAACGGGCAGTCACTGTGCAGGCCCTTACCTTCGCTCGGTCCCACCGCTCATACTGGGCGCAAGGAAGCGCTGATGTGCTTTGTGCTCCGTTTATGTTGGGTTACATGTGAACTGGAGGTCACCAGTTCCGCAGCTCAGCTGCGCTGTGTGCAAATTAAAAGGTCATGGTAGGCTACCCAGAATGCCGTTCTTTTCCTTCACAGACATTTGTGAAGTCGCATCAGCGTATCCTAGCGCCCAGTATGGACGGTGGGACCGAGCGAAGCCCTTACCGTACAAGCCTGCAGTCACATTTGTCCAGTATGGCCTTCGCTCTACATTCTATGTTACACCCTTCCGCCGTGTAGTGGGTAAATCTTGTCAGCTTCTTGGATGCATTGCATTTCCCGTGCGGACGCTCCAGATTTAAATACTGAATTAAAATTAAAAAAATTGTAACCAACTCAAAAGAGACTCAAGTCGCGTCGCGTCGCAATTGTTTGTGCTTGAGCAGCTCTATTATGTCAAAAGCAAACGAGCCATTTCACTCACTGATCAAAGCCGATGCGGGTGATCGCCTCAGATTGCTCATATCTTTTGTAGTTGATGTCTTTATAGAACACATCCAACAATATGCCGTTTTTCTTAAACAACAAACCTTACAGACACTACAGCCGTTATAATTTAACAATGGAGTAACCAGAAGAGGGCGGGCTCACTAAATGCTCATCGGATTACAATAATAATTTATTATGGTATTGACATAGTAAACAAATTAAAAATTTGAGGGAATATCCCTTTTCCAAAGAAATAAATGCGTTTGTTTTTGTAACCTTTCGTGGAGATTTATGTACATCAAAACCATTGAGGTAAATGTATCAATTACCAAACGTCAGAGAAATATTCTATGCATACAGATACATTTGGGAATACAAACCATTCTAGTAATTTCCTTTCATTATTTGTACATAAAAGATGTGCTTAAACAGTACAGTAGCCTACGGTACCTGTTGTTTCCTCACAGCTATAAATGCATATACGCCGGGCGAGATAGCAAGCCCCGATGACTCCACCAAGGGAGGCGTCCCTTGATCATGGACTAGAACCTTCAGCCCTGCCGGGATGTTACCGGCCACGGTTTCTGTGTATTCGCTCTATAACAAACACAAATAAGACTTCATAAAGAGCTAACCTTGACACAAACATGCAAAAAGGCAGTGTACGTACGTGTGCATTTCAAGCTGTAGATGCAGGCATTATAGTCGGTTTACATTCGTATACCTGTTGTATATCGATAAGCATGCGGACCCCGTTGCCACTACCAGCCTGAGTTTCTCTCAGAATCGGGCCGGTTTCCCCCGAGTTAAATGTCCAGCAGTTGCCAAAGGAAGTGAAGACGTGCGAAAAATTCTAGAATTCAGAAGAAAAAATATTATTATTAGGTCACTGAATGCCAGCGTGTGGTATACATTTTCAATCCATAACAAGCTGACTTAGAGGTAATATACACCATTTTCAAACATAAAAAACAAACTACTGATTTATTATGAAATACTTGACTGTAAGTGAATAACAGTCTTGACTGTAAGTGAATAACAGTCTCAAGCATCCTTTGAAATCACGGCACCTAGTGTGTTGTGGTTTTCAAGAAAAGTCAAAGTTTGTATTGCCGGACAGCAATCGTTGGAAATACCTGATTTCAAATACTGCCCCCAATTGATTACGTTTAGTTAGTCCACATTTTATTTGCAATACGGTTACACATTCATAAATTGGTACAAGCCAACTAGTCTGGTTTCCTAACCTGATAATTATCTGACGTCTATAAATGTCTCGGTTTCGTCGGAAAGAAGTCAAGGAACCAGACTACAAAACAGCATTAATGTTCTTGGTTTTCCAGCTTCTATAAACACAAAACTTTAACCCATCCATTATTTGAAAATTACAGCAAAAGCAAATGGTGAATACATACATGTATTATGCACATGTACTACATTTAAAATGAAATCCGATTTTTTTTTTTTACAGAGTGGATGGAACATTTTGGGGTCTTGAGTGAGTTTAGGTCTTCGGAAACTAAGGTAAGTCTATAGTTTGGTTTGAATTTACTGTTTATTGTTCTTACTTCAAACTTACCGCAGGCGAACAGCTTTTCGTCTTCCGTCGCCATTCGCATTGGCGCAGAGTGACGTCATCCATGAGAAAGCCCGCCCTCAGCGTGAAGTCTGTGTAGTTAAACCTCGTGCCGTTTGTGGAGCCCTCGGAGGGCACATCCCAGTAGTCAACGCCGGCTTGGCTGTCGCCGAACGAGTCGTAGTCGTAGTCGTTGGCCCAAATTATGTAAGGTAGAAAGGTTTTGTCAGTTTCTGTCAACGCGCTGAGTCGATACCTGCAAGAAGGCGATGGAGAATTTTTAATTTTGATCCAAAGCAAATAACTTTGAGGTCCCACTTATAATATGGTTACAATCCTCAAGCAGGTGCTCTAACGTAGACGGACGCCATCTTAAAATCTAACCCCAACGGTCATGCGCCAAAATATAGCATTAAAAAACATCGCTATAGCAAACCAGTCCCATACGAAACGGGCAACAAATTAATAATTTTGCATAGGCCCTAAGGCTTTAGTTACCAACAAAATAGGGATGCAATTGGATTGACGAATAATTCTTTTTCCAATGTTTAAATAGAGTCACCAAACTTTAAAATTGAATGATGAATGACTAAATTGGTTTCGTAAAATTAAATATGAGAGTTCGTAAATTTGAATGAAAAATATGTTTAAATAGCCGAGAAAACCTGTAGTATCAAGAAAAAAATTAATTATATGACACCAGTGACGGAAAATAAAAATTATATAAAAATTGTTCTTATACAAAGTTACAATACCTGTTGAAGTTACAAATGGTGATCGCAGGGAAGGATAGATCCCCAACGTACTCCACCGAGATCTCGGTGCTGGCCTTGTACTGGAGGAATCTGTAGAAGCGGTCCGTGATCTGCCAGATGCAGACGCAGAGACAGGTCAGCATGATGGCAATCCAGACGAACTTGACCAGCAGCTTGCTGGCGTGAAACACCCGGGCGATGCCGTGCAGGCTGGTAGACTCGGCGAATTGCCGCTCCTGGCTGGACTTGCCCCGAGTGTGTCTTGACTCTGGTGTCATATTGTCGGACGATGGTGTCGATGGCTGTTTGGGCTAAAACTGCATCTGTTGGTGCATGAAAATAACGGATTCGCTGTCTTAATTATAATATAGGTTTTCTCGACCCTGTGTTTAAAATGGGGGACCAAACGTTGAAATTTAATGATAAATGACTAACATGGTTTGGTAAATTTAATGTGAGAGTTGGTAAATTTTAATGAAACTTTTTTTAAATAGCCGGAAAAAAATATGTTCAAACCGGGAAAATATTATTTAACTAATTTGGCTCAAAGCGCTCACACTACTAAAAAAAAAAAAAAAAATGGGGCCTATATATATAAGTAGCAAATATCCCTGGTTCATGACTTATACACAAATGACTGCCAAAATTCTTGCCGACTTTGAAACCATGAGTATAGAGTATATAAATCATACCTGTCTGTCGAACTTGATGTTCATCCAATTGTGCACCGTCTGATCATGTTAATACTAATAGCTAATTGGCGTGAGGCATTAAAACAGAAAAACTACATGGGACATCACTTGGACGATTTAGCAACTCGATTCCATGACATGCGGACAATGAACCGCCTCTCCCGTTGTCACGATCGAGTAGATCTCAAATTATACTCGTATAATGTTCCTTTATCATAGTGTGTCTCACATTAATAATATAACTCAACACCAAATTCAACAAAGTGCCCAGTTGGAAGTCTGAGAACTAGAGTATGTCTTTGTTTGTCGACTTTAATAATAGTTCAGGATTACGCATCAGCATTGAGAATTTTTCCACCTGCGCCAATTGTTAGCCGGGAAGAAAAGCCCCAAAAGAGTCCAAAGTTTAAATTGCCTATTGTCCCCACACACAAGAAACTTAAACATGCCCTGTCGTGGCCTTTATGAACAAACAAGGCCGGCCCGTGTAAGTTGTAACTATCAATATTCACGAACTTCGTGAATATTGAATAATTTGAGATATCAGATATTGCTACTTGGCACTGAATCCATTGTTACCAATTCACAGTGAACGACCCATCCAAGGTTGCCATTGAAACATTAAACACAACAGCGATCTTGCATGGACCACAGCTCCGCATATAAACGACAAATAAACATTGTTTGTCAAAATTTTGGAGAAGAAAAAAAACTAATCGGGTCAAACACAGCGAATTGTGTCAAATCCGAATTGTGTTAAATTTGTTCAATCCCATACTCACGAGCCATATTCCCATGAGTGTATAAGTAATACTGTTCGTCCAAACGAAGTAAAGGCACGTACATGTACATGCAGTTAACTACATTAAAATATTTTTACCGTGTAAATAGTTATGTATCGTATGACGTTTACTAACTCATCACATACAAAGGAGATTTATTGTCAAGCCATTGCTAAACCAGTTCGACTTGAAACTATTATAAAAACCAAAATGTCTGTACTGTACATGATCAACGTATACACCTTTTCAATAAAATTGCTTCCATGCATGCCCTAGGAAAGTAATGAATTAGAAAAGTCATCCCAGCTCTGACCCTATTAAAACAATTGAATTATAAAACGAATACATGTACAATGATTCAGCCTCATAAAAACATTATGAAGATAATCGAGACAAGGGTACAACGAGTCCTGGGGCCAATTTCATAGAGCTGTTTAAGCATACAAATTGCTTAAGCACAACACATTCTTGCTTAGTAAAACCAGCTTACCAGCCTCATCTCCATGTGATGTATATATTATTTGTGATTGGTATTTAGCTGTTGTTAGCTTAACATAACGACCACATGGAATTGTGGCTCCTAACTTGATTTACCAAGCAAGGGTTTCTGTGCTTTAAGCAAAATTGTGTGCTGAAGCAGCTCTATGAAATTGGCCCCTGGCCTTGTCCAGCAGTGTAATAAAACTCACTACAATAAGTTTGTTGTCTCAATCTCCTCATCTGATAATATCCAACATTCATTAACACAAGCCTCTATTTCTGAAACAAAAGTTGACAACCAGCAACAACTTTACACTGTGGTGGACATTATGTTAGATGTATCATACAAACAGTAGATAGGTTATAAAGACTGAAGTGTTGAATCCAACACCTTGAAAGTGACCACACTTTATGAAAATGTTGAATCCAGCATTTTAAATATAAATTCCAATTTAAGTGTTAATTTAACATTTGTTAACTTTGAAAGTTTAGAATCAACATTTAAAATGTTGAATTAACAGTTTAAAGGTAGGATATGCCTACACCATTGGTAATTGCTTGAATTGCCATAAATGGGTGGATTTGGGGGTTGTATTTTATAGTATATATCGATTAACAATTATGGATACTGAGAAAAGAAAAAAAAGAAACGGCGTTCGTTTTCAACCGACGTCGGGCAGTAGTTCTTATGTTGTTTTATATTAATAGACGTTTTTTATTTCTTTTATTATCTTCTTCAACATGACAACATTCCCGAAATAAGGTATAATAATTCACAAGGTGTCATTAAAGGGATCGTATGCGTTTGGTAATTGGAACCAACTGTTTGTTTCAATCTCATAGTTATAGATATTTATACCATACAACTAACCTGTAAAAAAAAATATTTCAAAAGATGGTAGCGAATTTGAGATATTGCCGAAAATCTGGAGCGGTTATGTCCACGCTGGAAGAATAATCTGCATTGGAATACACATTCTGAGAAACGTCACTGCAGTAACGCTTCTCAGATTCAAATTTTTAGGGATAAAACGTGATATCTTTTTTCCATAACAGCAGCACTTTGAAGTAACAAGTTTCTAAAAATGCCTTATACTACCCAAAGCTGCTGTACTTCTTACCAAGTAAGTTTTTATTGCCATTAATTTTTGGAGTAATTATCAAACGTATACGATCCCTTTAATATCTTTACATCGGGGGTGCGTTCCATATACGCGAACTGTTTGCGCGAACGTTCGCCTACGTTTTCAGTTGGCGCCAGTCGAAGTGGAACGATATTTTAAAAACTACGTTTTTAAAATGGCGGCACCCAGTGACAGTGACGTCGTTTGGTTGGCTGCTTTTTGTCCAACTCATTAATTTTTTTCAAAAGATCCCTGGGACTGCTCAAAAAAAATCCACCGTTTATAACGAAAAGTATGAAACGTAAATCAAAACCGTAAAAGGAAAACTGTCGGCTGCTAACTTCTCCGCCATCTTTAAAATACGTCACTGGCCAACAGAAAACAGCTCGAAATGTCGTTCGCCGTTTTCGCTAACGTTTGCCAACATAATTAGCGCACATTGCGTTCCACTCACGCGAACAACGCTAACGTTGGCCAACGTTGGCAACGTTCGCTTGAGCGAAACGCACCCCAGGTAAACTTTTGAACACAAATGATGTTGGTTACTTAGTTGCAAAAGGTACATTTGTCCCTTTAAGTTTAAGCCAGACATGTCATACTGGTACTTCGTTCGCATTCCTCCTGCGGCTTTTGAGGAGGCCTGTTAATCCACGCTTTCATCTTCCTGCCGAGATAAGAGAGAATCTCCGCCAGTGTGACGAAGCTTGCTCCCAAGAATAGACCCAGTTGGCCGCCTATGTCGCCTGGAATATGAAACAAAACCCAACATGTTCAGTTTGATTCCAGCATAAGGAAAAGCACCCTATACTACGGAAGTAGCCTATAAAAGGGTTTAATAAATACTAGCTTAACAGGGGACGCAGTTATTTCCTAAAATTTCAGTCGACTTTGTGAGAACCAGTTATACTTTTGCTCCACAGTTTGTGATGTGCTTATTGACAGAACGCACGGGGACAAATTTGCCGGAATGTGCATGCGCACGCTTCGTGCGCCCTATAGTATAAGCGCGGGTTTATCGTTTGTGTTTCTGATTTATAGAAAAACTAAACTCTTACTGATCAGTCCCGAGGGCGTTATGGCTTCCGTCTGTTCGAATTTCTGGTAGTTGAGATTCTCATAGAAGATATCCAATGCCACCAAGTTTCTCCTGCATACAAAAAAAGAAAATCACCACAAATGACAATGTACGTGCCTAATAAAATTCCTATTTATACAGGGTGGCCCTTCATATCTCAACAGACAAGCATACTTCTACTACACTGAGACCAAGACTACCTATACCAATAGATGGAGAGTCTTTCTAGAAGAACATTAATACCAAGATATCTGTATTTGGGCTAGTAGTTGTAGCTCCAGACCCTATTGTGTGAAGTGAAGTCAGTGGTCCTTTCGCACCGAGAAATAACTAAATCAAGATACCTCGGTAACATTGTTCTTCTACAAAGATTCTTCATACATTGGTATAGGGAGTTTTGTATGGTGGCCCTGAAGGGACTACGCAGATCGTGAATATTGACGTCAATATTCACGACAAATTTCACGACTTTCCTTAAAGTCGCGAATATTGACGTCAAATTTGACGTCAATATTCACGACTTTCGAAAAAAGTCGCGAATATTGACGTCAAATTTGACGTCGATATTCGCGTCAAATTTCACGACTTTCCCCGAAAGTCGCGAATATTGACGTCAATATTCGCGACAAAATTTACGACTTTCCTCAAAGTCGCGAATATTGACGTCAAATTTGACGTCAATATTTACGACTTTCCCAAAAAGTCGCGAATATTGACGTCAAATTTGACGTCAATATTCGCGACTTGCCCCCAAAGTCGCAAATATGTTGACGCGAATTTTTTTCCAGCAAGCTAGGTTTTGGCTAGTCTTGTTCCGGGGTGATCCGGCGATCGCGAATTTATTTTTATAAAATTATATTTTTCGGAATAATTACAGGATATCTAGCGCGATCATTTTGCTGGATGCCTAGAATCATAATTTACCTTTCAAATTGTTGATGTCTGCAAATGGTGTTCAGTTCACGAGATTTGTAAGCATTTATCACTTCGGTCACGTCAGTGCAGAACAAATACACAGGTATAACTGAGTGCAGAACACATGCTGTAAAGGGATATCCTTTTACAAATCAAGTGCTCAGCAGTGCCATAGAATCATAATTTACCTTCAAATAAGTAAGATATTTCTTAATAATTCGGTAGTAAATGTTTTTGATGTCTGCAAATGGTGTATTCTACCTTTAAGTTCAGTTCACGAGATTTGTTTCTGAACTTGAAACAAATCCATTGATCTCTCGTGACAATCGAGGGCGCCCTCAATAAGCCCGTTTTCTGAGTATGGATGATCGACGAACAACTGCATAGACGGACGGCGCGCCCCGGACAAATGAAAAATTAGCAAGACTAGCCAAAACCTAGCTTGTGGAAACAAATTCGCGTCAAAATATTTGCGACTTTGGGGGCAAGTCGCGAATATTGACGTCAAATTTGACGTCAATATTCGCGACTTTCCCCAAAAGTCGCGAATATTGACGTCAAATTTGACGTCAATATTCGCGACTTTTGGGGAAAGTCGTGAATATTGACGTCAAATTTGACGTCAATATTCGCGACTTTTGGGGAAAGTCGTGAATATTGACGTCAATATTGACGTCAATATTCGCGACTTTTGGGGAAAGTCGTGAATATTGACGTCAATATTGACGTCAATATTCGCGACTTTGAGGAAAGTCGTGAATTTTGTCGTGAATATTGACGTCAATATTCGCGACTTTCGGGGAAATTCGTGAAATTTGACGCGAATATCGACGTCAAATTTGACGTCAATATTCGCGACTTTTTGGGAAAGTCGTGAATATCGACGTCAAATTTGACGTCAATATTCGCGACTTTAAGGAAAGTCGTGAAATTTGTCGTGAATTTTGACGTCAATATTCACGATCTGCGTAGTCCCTTCAGGGCCACCATAGTTTTGGCCTCAGGTTAGTGTAATTGTGGTTGTCCATTTTAATGGGCCACCCTGTATAACCCGAAGCTTATAACTTGTATTGTACATTTGTATAGCAATACTTTGAAAGCACTTAGTATACCGTATGTACTCTTCAGCTTTGGAGGCTGTCTCTGAAACATTTTGATTGGCCGCGGATGTGGGATCTTTGGCGTGTGAAGTTAGCGATAGCATTAGTGGAACGATGTTCTGGTTAGGTATGAATGCAGTGGAGAGTGTAGTGGTGAAGGCTGTGAAGTTACAAGGAACGGGGCAGTTACACGGATATGGTTCAATATCTCCACTCATCAGATCACCTGAAAAAAAGGAAAAGAAAGATTGCATCAGCATAAACATACAACAAGTGGACAAAGTCTTCTAAACGTTATTTCAAGCTCGCCAATATACGCTGCATGCAATATGGCCGTATAGGGACTGTGTATCCGACTAAAAAGGTATATTTGTTGTTGCAATACTGATTATTTGTATTTTATTAACCCTATCATTACCGCGCGCGCCACCTGGGCTTAAAGTTGCATGGACGTTCGCAACCAAAGAGCCTATATGTCCCCCATTATAAAAGTCGTTACGTGACCAGCGTTCTTTGTTGGCACAAGCCGATATTGCATGCAACTGAAATGTCAACAGCGTCCTTACTTTTGGCAGCTGTGTGGTTTATTATTGCTATTGGTTTCAAACTGGTTCCAAAGGACGCGCGCGTGCATGCATGCGATCACTAGCAGTTTGTCCAACCAACGCCACTAATACCCCAGTCACAATTAAAGCGGAGCCCGGGCGACGTGTGCGATTTCTAGGCATCGGCCGGCGTGTAGAGGTCGGCGAAAGATCGTGTGATATGGAGGTCACAGTCACAATTAAAAGTGCCCCGTACGCTGCCATGACGGGGCCCGGGGGGTCGCCGACCGGCGATCGGCCGACTTTCTTGGAAATGGGGTCGAATTATTGGCCCGTTTATCGGCCGGTGTCCGGCAGGCACTCGTCCGGTGCCCTGCTTATGTCCTTGCGATACCCCTGCGGTATCCGGCAGGGTGCCAACCAATTCGTACAGGTCGTACGGCGGCCGGACGGGCATCTGTAGTGTGCCTGTCGAGTGGCTAGCGATCAACGGCCGGCGGCAGAAGCTCTCCTCTGACCTTCTTAATGGCCCTGTCACACTAGAACGTTTTAGGCCAACGCGTGAGTAGCGCGTTAAAAATAGTTGATATGCTGGCAAACGCTGAACTTCCACAGAAAAAGTCAAGTTGAACCGTGATTTCAGCGTGTCCATAACGCGTTAATAACGGGTTCATAGCGTTCGCCAGCGCGTGAATAACGCGTTAGTAACGCGCTCGACGACTGATGAACGACAGCCCAGCGCGTGAGTAGCGCGGTCCAACGCGCGCCAGCGTACGGCAACGAACACATGATTAGTTGTACAAAAAGATGACGCGCTACTACAGTAATGGCCCTGTCACACCAGAACGTTTTAGGCCAACGTGTTGAAATTTCGGCAACACGCGGGTAAACGCTGACCAACGCTAGGCCAGTGTTCGCAACGCGCTGAGCGCGTTACCCACACGCTGGAACACGCTGTCACACGCTGAGACAAAAATACGTTTTTCAACATACCTAAAGAAATTGAGCGTTTGCCAGCGTGTGACTGCACACGCTAGCGGCGCGCAAGAAGGCCGTTACTTACGCGTCGAACGCGCTAGACGATCGTTACCAACCCACTACTCTTACGCTGGCGACCCGCTGTCGTATTTTTTATATAAATCAGTGATGCGTTCATTACACGCTGAGCGCGTTCCTCACACGCTACTTACGCGCCGGCATACGCTATGAACCCGTTATCAACCTGTATGAACACGCTTAAATCACGGTTCCACTTGACTTTTTCTGTGAAAGTTCAGCAATTGCCAGCGTATCAACTATTTTTAACGCGCTACTCATGCATTGGCCTAAAACGTCCTGGTGTGGCAGGGCCATAACCAGCGTGTCGCAAGCGTACGCCGGCGTACGCCAGCGTGTGAGTAGCGGGTTGATAACGATCGCCTAGCGTGTTCGACGCGTGAGTAACGAATCTAAAACGCGCCGCCAGCGTGTGCAGTCACACGCTGGCAAACGCTGGAAATTGTAGCTATTTTGAAAAAAAAAAATTCCTCAGCGTATGACAGCGTGTCCCAGCGTGTGAGTAACGCGCTCATCGTGTTGCTAACGCTGGCCTAGCGTTGGTTAGCGTTTGCCAGCGTGTTGTCAAAATTACAACACGCTACTCACGCGTTGGCCTAAAATGTTCTGGTGTGTAGGTCGCCCGGTTGAGGGAGAGGTTGGCGTTTGCACGCTATACCGCTACAACCTGGTTCTTGTTGCATTGGTGGCTAAAGAAGAGATGTAGTACTTGCACTATGAAACTTGTGTGATAAACTGTGTGTAGATGTAGATGAGCCGCTTTTTTTACCCTGCGAGCCCCGGCCGATGCATGACCGATTTCAGGCTGGGCGCCGGCAGGGCGCCGTCTGGCCCCCGGCCGATTTTCGGCCAGGCACCGCCAAGTCGGCCGGACGCCTGGCGGGACCCGGCCGGCGTGTGGGCGGCGCCTGGCCGATATATTGATTGTCTGGGTTGTCCAAAATTTGGCTCGGCGCCCGCCCGACGTGTGCGATGCCCTGCCGGACATCGGCTAGGCATCGACCGATTTATTGGCGATCAGTTTGCGATGCGAAACGCCGCACCAGGTTTTAAGTCCGAGTTAAAAGTAACTCGATGCCCGCCCGATGCCAAAAAATGACCCGGCAGCCGCAAGGAGTCCCGTGGGGCCCCGGCCGAAAATGCCTAGAAATCCGCCGCAAACTAATCGCAAACCCATCGCAAGCCAATTGTGACTGGGGTATTAGCTGCCACCATGGCCGAAAACGCTTCCATGATTTTGGAGGAAATCTTCGCAGATAGCGGTTCAGATATGTCAGATGATGAATTTTCTGTAGCAACATCTGACGAAAGTGATGAAGAGGCAAGACAAGCCTCTTCAACTTCGTCTGGGAAGCCAAATTACAGGTAGGGTCGGGAGGTTACTAAAAACACACCGTTCAACTTGGGTATTCTCGAAATGTTTTGCATCCGACATTCATAGGCTACTTGTAATGTAACCTTTGCTTTTTTATGACCTTTTGCTGGGAAAATCATCAAAAGCACTGAACGTTTCAGTTTGCATTGCATAATCTGATGGAATCCAATTAGAAATTGATGAAAATATTTATTTGTTATTGATTCGTTATTGATTTATTGATTTTTTATTGATTTGAAAAAAGTTGTGTTTTTTTGTTTTTTTGAACATGTTTTTTTGTTTAGATATTTTTAACTTTCTATTGATTGTACATTTTTATCTATTTTTATATAATAATCTTTAAAAAAAGAGATTTCATTTCATGAGATTTTATTTTATTAAAAAGGGAGACTTATTTCAGTGGGAACACTAGATACGAGCATCCACAAACAGCATTGTAAGGACAGTTTGACCATATTTGACAGTCACGAATGGTCCCGAGCATCCTGTGAAATCAGGGCACCTGGTGTGCTGTTCTGTTTTAACAAAACTGATATTGTTTAGCAATTTCCAAAGATGGTTTACCAAACGGCGTCCCAAAAAATACTAAACCCCGGATAAATCCGTTTGACCCGCCACCCCCCCCCCCCCCCCCCAAAAAAAAAGCTAATTAAAAAGAAGCCTTTAAAAAAATGTGCCGTGAAATGAATAGTGTCCCATTAACCTTTCTGAATGTTCCTATTTCAGGTGTAGATGGAATAAAGCAAGCACCTCTTATAGCAAGAGCCCACCGATGAAATTCAGTGAAGAGACTGGCTGTACGGGAGATTTCAGTCACCTGTCGCCCATGCAAATCTTCCAGCTCTTCTTCTACCAAGCAGTGTGGGAGTTGATGGTGGATGAGACCAATCGTTATGCTGACCAGACAGATGTGGCCAATCATCAGCCTGCCTGGAATCCAACTACTGTTCCTGAAATGATGGCATTCGTGGCCTTGCTTCTGTGCATGGGTATCAACAAAAGGCCTCGCTACAGCATGCACTGGTCCAGGTCCGAAGTTCTGCGAAGTCCCCTGTATTCGGCGACCATGTCTCGCAATCGATTCACTGCGATTCTTCGATTGTTCCACCTTGCCAACAACAGAGCTCAACCAGGTGATGCTCCCCCTGACAAACTCTTCAAGGTCCGCCCGCTGCTCGACATTGTACTGCCATTCTTTCCTCGCATTTACAAGCCAGGCCGAAACCTCTCACTAGATGAGACAATGATCAAGTTCAAAGGCCGACTTGGTTTCAAACAGTACATGCCACGAAAGTCCGCCAAATGGGGATTGAAATGTTCTTCATTGAACGAGTCAGAAACCGGTTATACATGTGCTTGGAAGGTGTTCACCGGCTCTCAGCCCACATCAAAGGAATCTAGTCGACCCTCCGTTGGTTATGCTTCAACACACCACCCACCTAATAATACATCTGCTGGGCATGTAGTCCTCGACCTAATTACAGGACTCGAACATAAGGGACATTTCATTTTCATGGACAATTGGTATACCAGCCCAGCTCTCATCTGCAAGTTGTCACAGTTAAAGTTTGGAGCTTATGGAACTGCACGCTACACCACACTGGGGATCCCAGTTGTGCAAACCCAAAAAAGTTAAACATGGTAAGAGGTGCTGACCCCCAGTTTTACCCCCTGTTTTACCCCCCCCCCCCCCCCCCCCAACCCCAGTGGGGGGTGGGGGGGGGGGGGGTTCTTCATTTGAACTTTAACTGCATCCATAGTGTACCCATTTTGTATGTTTGTGCAATTACCTTCACAGTCCGGATTTCCTTCATTTTGAATACAATCTAAGTAAATCTAAGTAAAATCTAATTATTTTCGAAGAAAAACTTCTCACTCCTAAATTAGTAAGTTTCTTCATCAGATTTACTCTTCTTGGTAGTTGTCAAGTCATATTAAGGGCAAAAAAGTGGGGGTGAGATATGGAATTCTTTCCACCCCTTCCAAAAAACTTCTCACAGGCCAATAATAATTAATCTAATAGTCATTGCTTTGGGGGTACTGTCAATCCATTATGATTAAACACCACTTCAAAGAAGAGTGGTCTTTCATTACTTTGCCTTGCGAGGGCGCTATACACTAAAATTTGGCAAAAAGTGCTTGGTCACTAATTGGTCATATCATGTATATTACTGTGGTAACCTAAGCACAGTAACAAAATATGCCTTGGTACTGAAGGGGTTATCTACACGTGTATTAATAACAAACTGATTTACCCGATCATGATCGGTTTTTTTAGCGTTGGTGCATGTGAAGAAGTGCTTGTTGATGTCCCGAGTTATTGTTTTGAGTGTATGGTACGGATTTGGAAACTAAAATACGAAATAAAGTGGGGATAAGTTTGGCCTGGAGTGGATAGGGGATGTGAGATGTGAGATGTGAGGGTGTGTGGTTTGAGGCAAGCATACCTGCTCTTGCACCACATAACGATAGAGAGTCCAGACACAAAAGAGCACAAAGGGAACAAAAGCCCCTCGGTCGACGGTATGAATAGCAAAATTCGGTCCTCGATCGTCGGGGCAAGCGCTAGGCAATGGGGTTTGGGTATAACATAGGAATAAAGGAAAACACAATATCGATCCTCGATCGTTATGTGGTTCACCACTGTATGCCCGGCCAGACATTGATTAACATAAACATATTAACATGAAATCAAAATTTTGATCGGCGGGCGAAAATGGCGACGATACCTAATTAGTCGACCTGCCCATAACGATTCCACATTTTTCCGGATTTCTCAGCACAGCCTGGCGCCGCGGGAGCCGATGCCGCAGAGCCTTTGTTGAGCAAACATTTTAGATAACCTTCCTCTTATAGATCTTATGTAGCTCACCAATAGTCTTCTCTGCACAGCCGTTTTCTTCTTCGGGGGTACATTCAGCTTCGTTTCCTGGGTGCCTGATGGGAAGATGAGAGGTACTTTATTGAACCTTCGGCGCCACGTACATTAAAATTACTCTATCTTTATTTGTTTTGGTAATATTACTTATTGATATTAATTTCAAGTATCTTTTTAATTTGTACGGGGTCATGCTCGCACCTAGTGACAACAAAACAACAATTCTTTACTTTCAAAACCTTACTGGACCAGCCTGCATTGACATTTTTCCAGAACCTGTTTCGCTCTGCACTCAATGTTGCAACCTTCGTAGGTGTAGCTATCGAATCGCTTTAGTTTCCTTGAGGCGTCGCATTTCCCATAGGGGGCCTCCAGATTCAAGTACTGAAAAATATTTAATGTACATTTTTCTCGGATTATTATATATTCCAAATTGTAATGGCATTCTTTATTTACGGACAATATTTGCTGTGCCTTTAAAATGCATGTACCCGGGAAATTTGTATTTTTGTTTGTTTTTTTAATCACTATTGGTAATCACTAATTCTTCCAAATAGGCACTTTGGGAGACAAATTAGCGATAGTTTTGATTCACTTGGGAGACAGTGGCACTTAGGGAGACATTTCAGTGTCTCCCTAAGTGTCTAGCTACCCCACAAAACGATATTTGGGAGTTATTTTTGCTCGGAGAAGACAGATTTGGGTCTAAATAGCATAAATATGAAATTTCGTGGAAAAAGCTCCAGGTAAAAACGGGTTAGGTTACAATAAAGATTGTGCATGACTCTATGGGATTGTCTCCCAAAGTGCCCATTTGGAGGTATTATAATCACCATCATCATCAATATAGCCATAAAAACACTTGCTCAAAAACAAAGTTGCGCCATCTGTTGAACTATTGTATAAACCGTTTAAAAGCTTTATAAGTCACCCGGTACTACAAAATACTACTCGAGTGAACTGCAGTATACAATACTCTTACTTTACATTGGCCTATGAGAAGTGAGTAGTGTAGTGTTTTGTAGTACATGTACTGTGAATGCCTAGGACATTAGGATTAAGAATGCACACAAATCAGGGATGAACAAGAATAGATGCATATTGCTGCCGGTTATGATTTGGGTATGATTTGCTACTAATCATAAAGTGTTGATGCCTGTGAGCCGTAACAGTTACCTGATGTTTTGAAACACCCATGAACGCGTGTACGCCTGGTGACAAGGCTAGTCCCGAAGATTCCATCGTAGCTGGAGTACTTTGGTCGTGAACTAAGACCTTCAAGCCAGCTTCCGAGTTCTTAGTTTCGGTGTATTGAGACTAGGCAGTAAAGATATCAAATCATGTTGCATTCATAAAGGCACGCTATTGAACATAGTCTTACATTCGAGATACATGTAGATTAAGGGGACTTACTGTAGTATTGGCTCCGGGCGCGGTCGAATGAGGGCGCTGTTCAATTCACATAGCAACTGTACTTTCCTTAGGGATTACGTCGCTGGTATTACGCGCCGCACTACTCGTTCATTTGATACTCGTATACCAGTGGGGTTGCTTTGTCTGTTCGTTGACACTTTTAATTGAGTTTTCATTAAGAATGTAATACCTGGAACCAGGGCCTTATTCACGAAGCGCTCTTAATGTGCTCACTAAGAGTGACTTACGAAGAAGTTACGAGGACTTTGCGAGGGCTTTGAGAGCGTACTAAGTGGTACTTATGAAGCCTTTATAACATGCACTTACCGAGATCTTAACTTACGTGGTCGTTAAATAAGATCTGGTGGTCCGGGGCATCCTTTACGCTGACGGTGTTACGCAATGCAAAGTTATTTAGGGCGGCGTCTGACTACCGTGCACGGACACATTTTCCACAGATCAAGGGACGTGAGCAATGTAAGGATGGCAGAGTCCAAGAGAAAGCAGAAGCGTGCACGCAAAGCAAGCTACAGCAGAGATGAAGTGGGCAAGCTGGTTGGCCTCGTTGAGGTTATAACTACAAAACACGTGTCAGTAAATTCTGCGACACAGCATCTTTGAAGTCCAAAATCGACACGTGGGCTGAAATTACGCGGAAAATAAACGCGATATCAACTTGTTTGAGAACCACCGAAAAGGTGAAGAAAAAATGGGAAGACTTTAAGTCGAAAACGAAGCAAAAGGCTGCCAAGGTGATGGCCGAACTTGGACTCTCTGCTTAAAGTAGACGTCATAAGGGAGCTCAGACCTCCCGCAAGTTACGATGACTCTACGCACGCTCTTAACATTTACGAAGGGGTGGTGAATACCACGTCAACTACTAAGAGGGACTTGCGAGCGGTTTATGAGCTCTTAAGCCCTAAGAGCGCTGAGTGAATAAGGCCACAGACACTTGAATTGAAGTCAGGTAAAGATGGCGTCCCTAACTTGCCTTTTCTTTTCGCTGAGGGGGTACTTGTGCACGGAGCCCATAGGTCACTGTTGATGATGTATTGGGAAGGTAATAATGGAATAATAAGGAACAGGTGCAAGGAATAACGGGATACCTGATGTATATCAATTAACATCGACAGTCCATTCCCACTTCCAGGATTGGTTTCCCTCAGAATTGGGCCCGTTTTGCCCGAGTTGAAAGTCCAACAGTTTCCGTAGGACGTAAACACGTGCGAAAAATTCTGCGATGAAAACAGAAAAAAAGAAAAACATTTTATGTGATCAAATAGGTCTTATTCAATGTGGACAGTATGACCATATGGGTTTAATTTAAGTCGTGACGATTTATGGAGGGGCTGATGCCACACTGCATATCTACTGCGTTGCGTTTTGTGCACGGGGTAAAACACCGTGACGCACGGTACCCCGACACACAAGAATTATAAGACAGCATCAGACAACACCTTGGTGTGTTTGTCACCAATATACAGGGTGTATGAAGACAAATTGCAACAAAATATAACGGAATAGTACACGTAAAATGTGAAACTAACATCGATAATATAGATATGGTTTCAAAGATAAAACTTCAAAATCTGATAACAGAGTTATGAATAATTTTCCAAGAGGGGTCAAAAGAACTTTTGTCTTTGTCCGTGCAGGCGCCACCGAAATGAACCAGAGCTGACGACAGCGGGCATGGTTGCTCAGCGCTGGTTCATTTCGGTGGCGACTTGATTTCAAGTCTACACTTGCACAGTGTCTAAACTGGTCAATTGGACCCCTCTTGGAAAATTATTCATAACTCTGTCAAACATTGTAAGATTTGGATGTTTGATGTCTCATTTTAAAGTGGAAACCAGTCTCTTTGAAACCGTATCTATATTATCTGTGTTAGCTATACATTCTACGTGTGGTATTCGTTTATATTTTTGGTATTTGGTGCATTTTCTTTTAATACACTCTGTAATTTACATGGCAACATTGTAAACAAGAAGTCGCCATCCTAACGCAACTGTAGCGGCAGTAAATATGTTACTAGAAGTCAAAACTGATGTAGTATCACTCCTTGGCGCAATTCGCATGCGTTATTTTAGAAATATAGAAACTATAGAAGTGTTTTTCTAAAACATTTTGGAACATATCGTTGGCCTACACCACAGAAGTGTGCACATGACGTACACCCATCTGAGGCAACATTGCGTGAAATCCGTTACCGCAGCAGAACAGCTGTTGTGCTTTCCTCGCCACTTGCACACCAGCAGTGTTTTGTTGTCCAAACGGAATCCCGCCCTCAACGTGAACTCCGTGTAGTTGAAGTCTGATGGCAGACTGTCTGGGGACATGTTGATGTTCACGCTGTCCTCTCCGTACTCGTCGTAGTTATTGTCGTTTATTGACCATATGTACTTGAGAGCTTCATCGTCACCAGGGGTCAACGCCTCCCGACGATATCTGCAAATGATCGCTTGATTTTATAACCAACAATTAAGTTACCAAACCAGAAATGAAACCTTGTTTGTTGCGAGGTAATTGTGTAGTGTCTTGTAGGCGTTATAGTTTGTTTCCTTTCAGTGTGCGCACCACCCGCATCGTCGCATGCATGACCTGCTTGCTCCGCGTGCATGATATACCAACGTCTGGCCTTTTCGAAACACTGGATATTTTGAGCCCAACTTCCATAACTACAGCTGCATTGTGTACCTGTTATCCTTCAGGAACATTCAATTGGTTAAATAATGTAAATCAAAAAAGTTGTTTTTACATTATTTGGGTTTGCTTCTTAGAGATTCAGAAGTCGGAGTCAGAGCCGAAGACAAGCAAAGGTTTCGAAAACCTTAGTGTCTGTGTATTTGTCTATCGCGTATTGCTTATTTTATATCAAGTTATTGCTTTTGCGTGAGAGGAATGGATGCCGTCCACAGGCCGTGTTGAGACAGTGTCTTAACAGTGATACAAAGTGACACCTTAGTGCCTTTTCCAAATACGGCCGTTTTCACATCAAATACAAAGTGTTTCATCCCATGCGAACAAAACTATAAGGGGTCAGAATGGCAGACGACCTACCTGTTGAAGTTACAAATGGTGATCGCAGGGAAGGGTAGATCCCCAACGTACTCCACTGAGATTTGGGTGTTAGCCTTGTACTGGAGGAATCTGTAGAAGCGGTCCGTGATCTGCCAGGTGCAGACGCAGAGACAGGTCAGCATGATGGCAATCCATACGGACCTGACCAGCAGCTTGCTGGCGTGAAACACCCGGGCGATGCCGTGCAGGCTGGTAGACTCGGCGAACTCCCGCTCCAGGTTGGGTGGACAAGGGGAAGGATCTTCGGGGTCCAGTGTCATCACGAAGGTGGGCGCTGCTGCTTCTTCGGGAGATACGAAGGGCAACTGCAGATCAAATTCTGTTTCTAAACTGAAGCAAATATCGAGACCAGCATTATTATTTGTGTATAGGCTTGTCTTGTGCATGGCCGTGACATGTAGTGAAGTATTTTTGAAGAGGAAGAATTTTATGCCGGTGCACGCACCGCAGGAAGTCTGATACAGAGTATGGCAATGTAATTACCTCATTAACAATTCAGCACAATAACAGGATAATTACTTGGAGGAAGGACAGGCCACCATAACTGCTAACAGTTATAATGGTCTAGCTTAATATATCCTGCAATAATCGTGCTTATAGATTGATAACAATACTCCCGTCCGAAAATGCATTTTTATAAGTGTAAATGTTCGGCTTACATTTTAACCATTATAAACTCATGCAATAATCATACAATTTGTTAAACAGTTTTGCGTCTAATAGAAGTTAGTTAATATAGCATATTTAATGAGCCCTTAATTATAGGCCTTTGCCGAATTGTGCGGTAAATAAATTAACATTGAACTTAGTGAGAGACCTAGTTCATTCAGTGCATTTGAAGCCATGCCAATGGGTAAGCAACAGGAAAGCAAGTGATATATTCTTGCCATGGAGCTCAGAACGATACAGACTCGGAAAAAACTCCTGGTACCTACCACTTTCAACCGAAGAATTGAGAACTCGAGCTAACACTAAAAGACTAGAGCTTAGATACAAATGTCGAGATTATGCTTCTTGTTTGCGTGCAGCAGTACTTTGAAACAAGGGTTTTGATCTTCTATAACAGTTGATTATTGTTGTCTTCTTGCAAACACAATTTTTCAATGGTTTGGAATGAGGGATTAAATGCAAAGTAGAACGCCCATCACTTATTTCTTCAGACATTTAGTCTGCATTGTAATCGGTTGGTGCGTCGTATTACTATTATGCTGGTACATAACGGATGTCCAACCATAGAGAAAAAAAACAGCTAAAAGCCTTTTGATAATTGGCCAGACGCAATTTCGCGGTATAGCTGGGAAATGGGAATCCGTTCACTCGTGTCATTGCATTACTATATAAAGGTTTCATCCGTGCAGTTGAGTAATTCCACCAATTGAAATTGATAGTGGCAACAGGCTCTATTCCTTAAAGCTCCCAGCTTTATGCACGCACAACTGTGATCGGTAATGACACCTCATGGTCACCACCCACGCCATTGCAATCACTTTCTCGTTTTTCTGCGTTTACTCTGCCGATATACGAACATCATGCTTCAATGAATGTTGAAGGTTTTGTTTTTTACGGACTAACTACGTATAAATGTATGCCTAAAACTATATAAGTATTAAAAAAAAAATCACATTAACTGTTAATTTTGTTTGTCCCCTGCCCCACATTTTTGTCTGTATCTATAGTAAAGGAATTGTTGTATAGAGTCTTGTATAATATTTGAAATTTTTAATTGCAAAATAGCATCAACATACGCCGATATTGTTAGCCCTATAGCAATAATGATCGTCACGGCATAAGACAGTTGTTGGTATTATGCTACAGTTAGAGATGTCTAGGTACTAGACTATGTGTCAGTTTAACAATGGTGCAATGATGCGCAGTTAAAGCATCCTGCACATATATATGCGCAATGACACAAACTCCCCTCGCGGATCTCCCCTCTCGCGTCGCGAATCACTTATCCTAATTAAAAAAAAAAGGTTTTCCCGGTCAATTTCGGCAAATAAGCAGCCAACTAAACACCGCGCCATTCTATTTCGCGCGAAATCGAATGCTGCTAAGAATGGTCATTCGATTTCGTTTTATGACTAGGCAAATGTACTGTCGCTTCATTCGATTTAATAAAATAACCATTCAATTTAACAATTAAACAAAACAGCATACAAATAATTCGCATGAGCTTTTTCGAGACGTATATTCAGTCATTCAAATTTATTAATGGGCAGGCATTTCTGTTATTTGTGCAATCTAAAAAACGCCGTGTTCAGATGTTTTTTTAAAGAATATATAAAGGCGTAACTGGAGTTTACGTATTGGCACAGGAATCAACATAAATAAACAATAGGAAACCGAGAGAGACAACATAACGAAACACTCTAAACAAACAAACATACACAAATAAACCACAAGGTAAACTGAATGGGAAAAGTGAACAGAGAAATTGGCAAGGCTGAGCTAAGCCATCGGCCTCTACTGGGCTACAAATGGGCTCACGATTGGACCGCAGCCAGAGGCCGTGAGACCAATCCTGAAGTAGACAGACTGTGAGAATACGAGATCTGTCGATTTACGACGGCTGGATCCCTGACACCTGTTTTTTTTATGAAGAATAACCTAATAATTGAAGTGAAATGTTTCGTATTATAAATGTCATTGTTTCGTTATCCATTAACGCTTGCATAGAGCAACGTTTGTTTATCCAACACGCCCAAAATGAACCAGATGTGTCAAATAAATACAGCAGCCTGTCCCAACAACTAACATTTTAAATAATGCTACTGCACACTGCACTGCTGTATAATTTCTGTTGCCGAAGCTTTTATGGAAATTCAGCTAGGATCATTTAATACGATGTTCACAGCCGCTTTGCAGGCAGACCCGTAGTTGTATAGAAATACGACTGAGCACCAAGAACTCCGAACAACAGTATACTATGGGTGGAATGGGCACCGACCCGGAACGGGAGTTTGCCGCCTCTACCACCCTCCACGGTATCGGTCGGTTGGTGGAGAGCTCTCGGGCCTACTTCAAGTTGGCCTGGCTCGCCATACTGTTGACGTGTCTTGGCGTGTGTGTCTGGCAGATCACTTGCCGATTTCAAGCCTACTACAAGTACGAAGCAAACACTCAGATATCGACCAAGTATGTGAACCATCTGGAATTCCCGGCCGTTACCATTTGCAATTTCAACAGGTAAGCGCCAGTTTTGTTTTCGGCTGTTTTGAATCTATGGCCGAATTGTTTTGATCTTAGTAATTGGAAAAGTATAGACATAGGCTTACTTTGGAGAAAAAAAGGATGGATCTGTGTTAGACAAACCCAATAATATTGTGCGGATATTTTGCGCCATTTCCTTTGCTTTGAAAGCATGACAACATTTTTTGGGGTCGCATATTTCATAAGAATCAGAGAAAGACTTCTGTCATCGACTGTTGCGTTGTTTATTTATTAGATACCGTCTTTCAGCCATCACACGCAACGAGAGTACCTGTCTTCAGTCAATTATCCAAGTAAATGACTACAACTATTACCAGAGTTCCTCCTTCAAAACTCCGGGGGACTATAGTGACTATGCGGACTCGCAAGAGGGTGCTAACGAGGACACAGGAAAGGTAGACTGCAGTCGGTTCAGCTTCACCGAGTTCACCAAGAGAGCTGGCTTCGTTCTGGATGAAAACACTCTTTGGTCCTGCAGCTGGCGCGGGAGGAAAGAAAGCTGTTCCGCTGCTGTAAGTTCAGGTTATCCTAACCTGAAGAGAGAAAAAATGGACTTTGAAGGGAGGATGTGTTGCCACAGCAATGGCATTAATAACAACGATAACAGCATCAAGTGTGTATTTATTTGGAAGGTCGGATGGAAGCGTTGGGTGCAGCATGATCTGTTGTCGGAAACCAACGTTACAATGGCAAAAATAGGCAATTTTGTGTACATAGTTATCTTCCAAATGGTGCTTTGGAATTGCTATTGCTCAACCCTGCCTTTTATGTTGTTTTTCCCTCCTGAACTTTTTTTCCGTAGGATTTTACTCACTCGTTCACTTCCTTCGGAAATTGCTGGACGTTCAATTCGGGTAAGAATGGAGAAGACATCCTCTCGGAGACATTGGCAGGAAGTGGGAACGGTTTGAAAATGCTCATAGATATCCAACAGGTAAGGTATCGGGTCAAGAGTGGACCTACAATTTAACAATTTTGTTTATAGCTTAATTTTTCTTTGACTGTAAATCTTAATTTAGCTATTATCATACAAAAATAAACCACAAGGGAAACTGACTATGTACATTTGTATAAAATAAGTGAACGAGGAAATTATCAAGGCGGGACTCGAACCTGTTACCTCCGGAATACCTGACTGGCACTCTACCAACTGAGCTATATTGCTCTATGTTGGCGGTCTCTCAAATTGTCAGTATCTTTGTTCGAGAGCGTAAGTCATAAACACTAGAATTCCGTTTGGCCAGGGATCACGCCCGAATTTACGATACAACCTGGGAATCAACATTGTGGGGATCAATCAATGAGAATACGACTTTTTATCTTGTTATCGAACAAATATACTGACAATTTGGGGGACCGCAACATAGGGCAAGATAGCTAGTTGGTATAGAGCGCCGGTTTGGTATTGCGGAGGTAACAGGTTCGAGTCCCGCATTGCCAATTTCTTTGTTCACTTTAAAATTCAGCTGTTATCATCATGTTCTTAGAAAATACATCTTAAGTAATGAATACTTAACTAATTAAAAAATGTTGATCTGTGCATGATGTTCAACGTTTGGGCAATGTTTTAACACTGTAATTTTTTTTCCTGGAATATCTCTTGATGCGAGCATTGCATGATGCTTATAGTATATTTTACTTGCAATGCGTCAAACCTCAAAGTTTGAAATAGAATTTTAGGATATCTTGAAATGAAATGTTTGGGATACCTTGAAATAGAATTTTTCGGATATCAAACGTCAAAGTGTGTTTTTAATCTCAGTATAACCGTCACAACCAACCACTGTCAACTTGATCAACTCCCGCAAATTGAAGAAGAAAAAAACACAATAATATGATTATTCAGTAGTCGCAGACTCAATTATTCTTTATGTAAATTAGTATTCCAATACAGTTTGTTAACATTGGTATTTCAACCCACTTGTTGTTCTTGTTGGGCTGCATTGCAGAGTGACTACACGGAAACTACCGAAGGTAACGTAGAGGCTGGTCTAAAGGTGATGATACATGACCAGGGCACCCCACCTGCCGTCGACTCAGCTGGTTTAGCCATACAGCCGGGTACCCATGCCTACATGTCAACTCGGGTCTTGAAAGTGAGTATCAAGACCATCATGCAGGCTATTCACCGTGTCACGTCCTTACATTGATTATCAGTTATCTTGAATTGAGCTTGAATTTGGATGAAGACTGTTTCGTCTTATGAACTGCCTTAATGAGTTGCATGTGCATCTATAGCGGGACTTTGCGAGACTGTGGAAAAAGGTATACACACGCCATTGTGTCTATTGCGTTGCAGTCTGATAGAGGACTTTGTTTTTACGACCGTAAATAGTTAATGCATTATTTTATATTAAATCATGAAGTGCTGCCGCTTTGAGAAATAGGAAATTGTTAGTTTGGTTGCGTAGAAGATATAGATAGTACACGCTTTCTGGTTCAAAGCGTATACCTTTTCATTAACAGTTTGAAAACCTGGAGCCGCCTTGGGGCGACTGCAACGCATCTAAGACGTTAGAAAACCAACAGGCATACACCATGGAGGGGTGTGTGATGGAATGCCGGGCTAGACTCGTCTATAAACACTGCAAATGCAGACTTGTAAGGTGAGAACGTGTGTGTTGTGTGGGTTTGGGTACGATGCCTTAACTCCTGAATGCTAACGCGGGAGTGGTCATGTATTGGCAAATTATGGGGATGCGAACTGATCAACTTTACTCGCTGATGTCCAAATTATTGTTTAAACTAGTTCTGGAGATTCGTTTCATTTTGTAAACATTTTGTTGTGTTAAGTTAAGCTATGGTTAAAATATTTTAAAGCCATTATTGGTATACACCTTTGTTCCCGTGGATCAATATATACAGGAAATGATCATGACCATATAGGTTAAATAGCAAAGAACGATTGTTTTCTTACTTATTTTATCGTATACACGCGAGCAAAATGAGAAAATTTCATAGCAAACCATACCATTTTTCTCTCTTCATTTTGTAGACACCCGGGAAATACGGTTGAATGTACGGTGGGTCAAACGAAGAGCTGCGGCTTAAAAATATTGGGTAAATTTGTTTGTATATGAATATATATTTGGAACTTCAGTAAAATGTGTCTTGACTCTTTTCTTTGAGTCAATATTTCATATTTTGGTTATACAGGACGAGTGTAGCTTGCTACCTTGTGATTTTCTTTTTGGTGAGAGTAAAGTTAAAGATCTTTCTCTCGTATTTTACCGCCTTGTTTTTTATTTCTGCAGCTAAAATTCAGTCAGGAGAGATCAACGAGTGCGATTGCCCAGTTCCCTGCAAATTTACCCGGTTCGCTACCACACTATCCACGGCATCCGTGGTTAGTCAGACTGTATCTGACCAAATCTGGTCCTTCGAACCGTCTGGTTACAACGATAGTCTGAACCCTCTTGGGGCTAAGATGGCGAAGATCCGTGAAACAAGTGACTTCGATTGGATCCCACAATACAACCCAGAGTACATGAAGTGAGCTTCTCATTTTGGCACTTCTTCTTGTTTTGTTTTTTGTCTGGCATGATTGCATTGTAATATCAAAGGGAGCAATAAAAACGAATCCAAAGAGTTCACCCACTAAAAATTACCGAGAGTAAATCCATAATGGATACAGAAAGGTATAGATCAGGTAATTTGGTAAAACTTGTATTTATTTTTAACCAATTTCAACACCGAATTTTATCTCGATAAAAACGGGCTGGATTTGCAAATAGTAATTAAAAGAACTGTTTGCAAATCCCGTCTGTGGTCATTGTGTATTTGTTTCCTTTTTTGTTTTACGCAGTGAAAACTGGATAGTGTTGGATGTGTTTTACAGTGAAATTAACTATCAGAAGTACGAGCAGTCGATTGCTATCACATCATCTGGGTTGATCAGTAAGTTGTTTGGCTGTTTTTCTTGTTCATACCAATAGTCAGGCAGACTGGTGCAAAATATGGCAGAATTGCTCATTATTTTGATGATAAAGGCATGACATTTGCCACATAGTTAGAACGGGCCATTTGGCGTTATAACACACCTCTTGCATGTTCTCTATTCTGTTTGGTTGGCTGAAACACGGTCGCGTGGGGTTAACTATTATAGGCTAGTGCATGAGATTTGCGCCACCGTGAATTTGCGGGAAATAGTTCCCGAAGCGGGCAATAGACTTTCAAATTGTGACTGGTTACAGCGCCCTCAAGAGGTTTGCTAGGCTCATCTTAATAATTATAACAAATGGCGGCGTCTGGATCGGATCACGATTATTTCATATTTTGGACCGAGGTGTGTTATAAAACAAATATGGACTGGCATGAATCGGTCACTAGAGCACGTCTATCCCACCTTGGGCCTGTGAGTGGACAGAAGGGGGACCTATTTCACTCGGCCTTTGGCCTCGGGAAATAGGTCCCCCTTCTGGTCGATCACAGTCCCTCGGGGGAATAGACGTGCTCTAGTAACCTCATTGCCAGTCCATATGTGTATTATATGACCATCGCAGATTTGTCCTTTGAGAAAATATATAGTGTTAGGTAGAATAACAAGCAATATATTTACATTTTCAAAAGGCTGTCATTGCTTTTTATTGTACCTATATTTCTTCAACGGACAAATCTACGATAGCCAAATTCTTTCTCATGACATACTCTGAATGTGTGCCAAATTTCATGATTTTATCATCAACTGAACAATGTTTTACACCAATCTGTCTGACAACGGCTTTTCGGTGTTGCAGTATGCGATGACGGAAACTCAAAAGCACATTATAAAGGTATTCGTACTTTCTTCAGAACCAATCGGTCATGTTTTCAGGGGAAGCGAGGACGTGCAATGAATAACTGCAACAAGATCAACACAATCATTTAAATATTGATTTACTTGATGGTAATAATAGTGGACATTTATAGTGCGCCGTGTCTGTCAAATGTAGCACTCCTGCATGGCGCGGTTGTGGATAGCAATGTCGCTCTGTTTTGGGTTATTATTTTGGTCACTGATATAGTGAAAGTAATTTTGAACGGTTTGACGGAATCCCAAATACTCGTAATTGTGACCTGCTGAGGCTAAATGAGGAATGTCCCCCAAAGCCTGGTTTCGAGTAATCGGAACCTGAAGTTGACCATACGTGAAAAAAATCGTTTAAAAATCGATTTTGAGTTTTCTGCCTTTTTGAATTGCCAAGGTATCCAAGATTAACACTTTGCATTTTTATTGTGGGAAAAACCGTCAAATGTGCCTCCAAAAACCACCATTTTGTTTTACACTGCCTTTTTTTCTCAAAATGAGATAGCTAAAGTTTGGCGGCGCACTGTCAAATTGTATGTGGTATATCTCTAGAATTAAATGAGCTACATAAATTAATTTGGTATAATTGGAAAGATAATCATTTGCTCTTTACTATGATATAAAACAATTATTGTTTCTCATTATTCCATGGCAGGTCACAATTAAGCTTGTCTTAAAACGGTTCCGAACTACCTCTTTTTCAAACTCCTACTTTTTTTTTTTAATATTCAGGTGATATCGGAGGCCAGATGGGATTGTTTCTGGGAGCCAGTTTCATCACTTTGGCTGAGATACTGGCCTATCTTGGCCAGAGGTTCGGCCGAAGTGTCAAGAATACGGTAGCGAAGGGGAAAAGTATCCGGCCATTACTGAGTGTGGATAAATCTAAATGGAAGGAAATCGACTTAGCCTGGGTGGTTTGATTCTTAAAATTGAATTCTGGGGCCACCGTTTTCAAAGGGATCATAAGTGATCTTTGACAATTATTATGCCAGCCATTGTTTTCTTAAAATGCTTAATTTTAAGGTGGTTGCAGGAAATGTTAATTTAACCTGTTATTTAACTTATTTGAATCTTCTTTGTTTGCTTGTTGTTTTAAATTGTTTTAAATATTTATTTGTATAATATGTCATGTCGTTATTAGCAAAAGAATAGCTGTCTGTCATTTGTTTGCGCCCTATGGCACATTTTTTGACCAGACTATATTTGAATATTTTGTTATAAATACCATTAGATATCACAGTAGAGCTGCTCATCTAAATATTTAGTTTTGATTTTTGATATATTTTTTTTCTTTTCATTTATTTTTGGGTTTGGTTTAGGAATTTAGTATTTTCACTATAATTTACGAGCAAGTGCCTTTTACCATTTCGTGTGGCTGTTTTGTGTACCACTGTCATTAAATGTTCTAAATGTTGTCTTACACTGAGCGTCCCCTCATACTTTGCATTGATGCCATAAATTATACGACTGCCTGGCTCAGTTTTCATTGTGTTGAACGTTCATCATAAGTGTTTGACAGTATTGATAGAATAGAAATATTAAAACAATTATTGGCCTTCAAGATCAATGCGCAGTTACTGTTTTGTCAAGTTTTCCGTTAGATATACCGTCTCCCATCTGCTCTTGTGTGGCGCTATAGCTCGACCTCTGACCCTAAACAAATAAAATCGCGAGGGCTTCACGGCCCTGACCTCTACACCTGGACGGATCATCGCCCATTTCGGGCAGTGGATTTACTCCGTACATTTTTTATTTATAAACATTACGTCATACGTACCGTACCCACTGATCTCTACACCTGGACATTTAATTTGCTCACAGAAGTGACGTCGGGGGTCCGCCATGTTGCACTTCTCGTGCGCGCCCACTTCAAGCGTTAACACGGCGGAATGGGCGGTGATCCGTCCAGGTGTAGAGGTCAGCGCTTCACGGGCATAGCGGTTAATTACAACACAATCAATAAAACTAATTGTAAATTCCAGGCAGAGATATTGAATTACTGACAAAAGACTCTATTTGCACTTGCATAATTGCCCGTGTGCAAACAGCGCGCGTGTGAATGGGTATTCAGCTGTTTTCCTTATTATTGACTTTCAACAACTACTTTTCACAAAGAATATCAATTACCCCTAAATTGTCTTCATAATATAGAAAACAAATAACGAGGCACTCAATTTAACCAGATGGTCCAAAATTTGATTCTATTGGATAGGGTCGATCGTGACGTCAACAATTTGCCATCGAAATCCCCCCCCCCCCCCCCCCCCCCACCACCACAAAAAAACCACACACCAAACATCCAGTTAGCAGAGCGAGGTTTTGATCCTCGGACCTCTGGGTTATTATATGGGCCCAGCACGCTAAAACTGCGACACTCTGCCGAATAAAGTAAACTCTCCAATTAAAATTTGTCAATTTAAATACGTAATTTATGCAATTTACGAGTTCCTTGCCGCAACATACTAAGTCGCAAGAAACGCACCTCCATCGGCAAAAGAGAAAAAGGTACCTGGCCCTAACGGGCTTCCGTAGTGTAGCGGTTCGCGGTGTTGTTTTTTTCAGTAGCTAAGTTGCTCGTTATATTTATTCATAAAAAATACGCAACCCGGCTACATTAAAGAAGCAAAGAGCGGTTGTCAGATTATAGTGAGTCGAACTATGGGTCAAAATGTTTATTGTTCGATTCCACCTATGTTAATTTGTCCGAAATATTTGTTTTCGCCAAATTTACCTTGGGGATTATTTTAACCGTAGAGCTCGCTGCACGAGTTTAGTTTGTAGTGAATTCAAACGCCCAGAGCCGACCGCAGATTGAGAAACGCCTTTCGCATGGCGCCCTCAATAGTGTTCAATGAACCAAATAAAGTCATCGCCTAGAATGTTGTACAATGTAATTGTTCCGTCGCCGTACTATTGGCTGCATCAATTTGGTAGAAATCATAATGTCACATGTGTGCATGCATGCTGTAGTTTTGATATTAGCTTTTTGCTTTCACGAGAGGTAAGTGTATAGTATGTGCAAGTGATTCGTCAAAATTTTGGCCAATGGAACAAAAAAACATGGAGAAAGTTTGATCAAGGATCCTTGAAGGATTAATAGTTCGACTAAGTCTGGTTGAACTTACACTATCCGACTATTTGGGACACGCGATGGTTATAGCAAATTGTTCATGGCATATAGTGCAGCGGGGACCAACTATTAACCAACACATGTAGTTGCCGTTCACGTTAGTTTGTGATTCTCTCACTTTTGTCACCATTGTACGACAGTACGATAAAAATGGCGGTTATGTAAGATATTATAATCTACGCAATCACTGTTGTGGTGTAAAATAACTGAAATATCGTAATGATTGTTTTTCTGGTGATTACGATGTTTCACTGCAACTTCACAGCGCATGCGAAACGTAGTCACCGTTGACCATCCTTAATTAAGTGGAGGTATTTATGCAATAACACGTATAAAGCCCAACCAAGGTTGACACCGATGCACACAACCATACAAATGCTTCACACATAGGCCTATGAAGCTTTCACAACCATACACAACTCCACACACATTTCGGTGTATAATTTACTGAAATTAACTTGCAAGTCAGGTTCTTGGGCTTTATTTTCCCTTTTAAATAAATCCTCCAAAGGTAGAAAAAAAATAGTGGAAAAGTAAAAAGAAAAAACCTAAATCGAAAAGAAAACACTAGGATTCGAACCACAAACTCACTACTATTAAATCGTGTCAGACAATCACACGTCAGTGGTAGGGCGCCCTCTTTAATCATCTAAATTCTGAAAAATGCAAGATTTTTTTTTTGTTAACATAAAATACACTACTTAAAAACAAGGCATTCCAATTATTCTTTGTTCTGTAGTTTGAGGTTTAGAAAGATTACTATGACGATTAATTCAATATAAAATATTTGGGAACATATGTGAAAAATAAAGTGTATTTTAAATATAGGCCTTTATTAGATTTTTTTTTTAGAATTTTGAAATAGGAAGCATTAAGCTCGATCGATATTAGCTTCGTGTGTCTCAGTTCTTACATACATGAATGGAACACTAAAAACAATTAACCAGTCAGCCAATCATTGAAGACCTACGATGATTTGAACAAAAAAAAACCACAGTTCTATCACTGCCTATTATCAAAGATTAACGATTAAATAATTGAAACCAACCAGTAATTTAAACCACAAATTCACCATTAAATGTTGTTTTGTTTTATCTTTCAGGGCTTTAAAATAAAGTTGTTGGTCTAAATGTATACTGTATTAATGCACTGAATCTGCATTCTTCAGTGTAAGCAGACTGGAATTGTTTAACACCTGTCTTTGTTTTTCTTCTTGACACCGTTCCAAGATGAACAAGAGCATGCCGGTGTCTTTTGTCAATAAAATACCCAGCGATGGACTGAAAGCGCAATCACGGTCCGTCCTTAAAAAAAAACCGCAGACAATCAGGCCAGGCACCTTAAGCATAGCTCGTATAAATGAACGGGTCAAATCGATTAAAAGGCTTGACAGTATAGAAAAGAAAGGAAATACTTTGGTCAAAGTCGTTGTTGTTGTTGTTGTTTGATTGACGGGTATTTTCTCCCCACTGCATTATAGCTGTGTCGTTCTTCATGATCCAACCCTCTGGTTCTCGAACTATACTGCCATTTGCCTATTCCAACAAATATAGCTACGAGTTGGAAGTGAAGAAGACAAGCTTGGGACTTGGCAAGGTCAGTTTATGTATACGAACCATTCTCTGTTTACTAATTGTGTTAGATGTCAGGTTTATGTTCTATGATAATGGATGATCAATCTCTTTTTTATGTGCAAATATTATGAAGACCTTCAGTTTGCTTTCACGTAAGCAAACGAAATCGAATCGAAGCTTGTCCCGCGGGAACAAAACGAATTTTACTTTGTCAAGCTCGACTAAAGATGAGATTCGTTGACCTAGCCTCCATCCTTTGAGCTGAATGGTTTTTCCCCTTGCTTCACCAGCCTGATAATGAGCTGCATCTTCATTATTATTTAATAGAATGCCTTGGACCCAATGAATGTTTCAGGGACATATTAATCATTGCGGGAGTATAAGTGCATCCGGCTCTGTTAAGGTTTAGTCTCTGTATGAGCTGATGGGTTAGTCCTAAAACGGCCCCCATAGGGAAATCAGAGCCCTATCGATTTTGCAACCGTTAAAACATGCCTCAAAAATCTACTGGTCTATCGGTTTTTCTTATTTAGTTTGTGGAGCGGCCAGTAACCGTAAATAAACTAGAACATTCGGGAAGGGGCTAACCAAAGCGCCTTTCTGCAGTTTGTTCAGTTCTCGTTCTGTCATGGGGAACTTTTACTATCATAATGCAATAGAAGACAAAACTTGTTTGTTCTATGGTTTGTGTCAAATTTGAGTCGACAAATTTTAAGATGGACCAGCTGAGTTAGGGTATGTACTGATGTGACTTCGGCCGTGTCAGAAACGGGTGTCTAGAGCTACAGCTACGGCTACAACGTCACAAAAATCTAGCCGTAAAAGAAGTTGTCTAGCTCAGGCAAAAGCAAATTTTCGTTTATTTTTCAATGATAGTGCATTGAATTGAAACTAACAGATTGACAAATACGTCAATATCATCAGGTATTTCGACTGGCTGTAAACAAACATTGCGTAACATCTAGCAAGCGATAATCGTTGTAAATTCTTACACCGTAATTTTGCAAACACTTATTCGAGCATCGCTTGGGGGCGCAATAACTAGCCGTGGGCTCTACCTTATCCTCGTCCGAATTTCATTTGCCTTAGCGCCTACGTAGCTGTAGCTGTAGACGTATACCGTAGCCCTAGACACTCGTTTCGGACACGGCCTTCGAGTGAACACGTATCCTCCAGCCATGTTTAAGGTCAAAGTTGAGACACATGTAATAAGGAAACTTGATAACCTGTCTGACATAGAGTCGGGTTTTGTTAAACATGATGTGGCGCTAAAAGACCCGATCGAGTTCCCTTTCTTCACGGCCACTTGAGAATGAAGCAGCCGAAGCATAATTTCTCTCCATCCTCCCAGAATTCTTCCTCAGACATTTCGGAGGAACATTACTGTTTCGCCCTAATTATGTAAGTCTCTATGCTTCGTTGGCAATCGCCCCCACTTCCGACCATTGGGAATCGGTTGTATCCTTGCCAGATCTCAATGTTATTTCGAGGTTTAAAATCATCATTTTTATCTCTAAATGGGGACGCCTTAAAGGCGTAATATATCGTCTTATAAATGCCTTGCTTTGGTCGTGTATGCAAAACAAAACGACGTCTTTTTCCTGACGACTAAACACGTTTTTTAGTCGTCATAAAGACGTCTTAAAGACGTGTGCCCACTGGGCTAAGCCTGTTTTTGTTCTCCACAAGACGTTATTTCGTTATGTTTGTTACCTTTATATAAGCCAAAACTCTGTGTAATTTAGGATTCGGAGAGAAGTTTTGTTTTAGAACGCGTCGTCAAATATATTCGATCTAACTCAGACTGACAATGAACCATCGTTTCCCTTCGGCCCTTTGCACTAAATCTTCTTCTCTCAGTCAATACACTGCGTCTGTGGGAAAGAAACACATGTATCAATTCTCTGGAATGATTGACCGTTCCCTCGGGTCTCGTCGCGAATACCGCGTCTAAAACTCCCAAAGCCTTTGAGGCAATTATAGATATCAGTTAGAACAAAATCAAGCCAATCACGCCATAATTTGTATCACGCGTAGACGCGCGGTATTGGTGCAGTGTGAAGTGGTGATTTAGCGACAGGCTACAACATACAGTCTGACCTAAATGCGGGCGTTTCTATTTTCTTTCTCTTTGTATGTATTCTAATCCTCATAGCTAAACCCCAGAAATAGGCTTTTGGTTAGGTCTTGTTGCCTACGCGAAGGAGAACATGTTTAATTCATGCACGAAATATAAGACACAAGACTTTTTTTTCCGACGAGAATAAAATACTGCAAAGCACTCTACGAGGCCGGGGGCGCATAATAATGGAGTAGCTGGGCGAAGTCTCTACACTAAACGCCTTTCTGAACGTCACTTGTCACCCGCTATCACCTTAATGGGTTTGGCAAGGTGATTGGGAAGCTGTTTTGTCCCGATGTGCGATTCGTTCAGTTCGCTCAAAGGGGCTAACAATAAAGAAGACCACAGAAAGTCCATCATCTTGCCTGATTGCGTTTGCCCACCGATGCATGATTACACTCAAGGCTGCGGTCTTATCGGTATCTTCATGTAAACCCTGTTTGGTTTCTTCCAATCGTGCCAGCAGAAATTGCCTTCGATGCAGGGCAGAAAATGAGGAAACCGTCCTGAAACACATCCGGTGTATAAGTTTGGATTTGTTTATGGTGTAAATGAAGGACATGTCCCTGACGCCACGTCGATGAATTGGGGTTAGGTGTGTAATCGAGGACCTCCTCGATTGAGATTCGTGTACAAAACCAATAAGAGCCGTCGGAAACAAAGGAGCCGTCTGAAGTACAAATAAGGGAAATCATCGAGAGGAACAAAAAAATCATCGATTTACACCTCAAACAAACGTGTTTGAGTTTGTTTTGTTATTGAAATAGAGGACGTAGAACAAAAGAGGACGATGGGGTCCCCTATTTGGAAAAGGTCCCCGGTTCCAATTCGTGTACAAAACAAACGGGAGATTTTCAAAAAAAAAGTACAATCAAAAGAGCAACAAAAATGGGGTCCCTGCATGATGCGTATACAAATGTTGGTGTACGCTGATGCACATGTACATGTAAACAAACAGAGATGCATTTAGATCATCACAGTAGGATGTTGTTAACAAAAGTATAAAGCTGAATCAATTTAGCCATCGAAATCTTTGATGTGAATTGTGAGCACTTCAAGTTTCAAAAAATGATAGTTAGTGATCAAGCAAAAAAAAAAGTTGCTTCAGATTTTTTTCAAAAACAAAGGCATTTAGTGTGGCACAGTTTATATTCAAACAATACTTCAAATCATGGTTTAGGAATTACAAAATGCTGAAGACAAATCTCCATCTTTAACTGAACAACATTTCGAGAATACAAATTGCAGGGTTGTTTTTGAAGAAAAAAATAATTAACTCTTTTTATATGTTATTTAAACAATTTATTGAACACTCTGCTTCTTCTAAGATGTTCACAGTTACCTATCCCAGTGTTGTATAATCCATTTTACTATTTAGTATATTCAGTAATTATTGACACTTTTAATGACAATGTTAAGGTTTTGCTCATATAATAAAAACATTTTCATCTCTTTCCAAGAACATATGTTACAATTGCAAATGTGCTTTAGTGGTCCAGTAGCCCCACGTTTTCTTACGTTCCTTTGGGGTGAATAAGTATGTTTCCTCGAGGTATATTCCTCCTCTAAATTGTTCATGGCTGCTGGGTAAATCCTTCAAAGCCTTTAATGGTGTATCAGCCTGCGAGATTTGGACCTTTCGCCGCGCTGTAAAGCCAGCCAAATCTCCTTCAAACTAACGCCATGTGTTTTTTTGTTTAGGCCTATACACGTAGAAGATTGTAGTTTAAGACTCTGTCAGACTTGTGGCTTTTCTGTAAAAAAAGTGATTCACAACGACTGCCACGTAATACAATACATACACCCAAGCATCTGCGTCATTTCATGCGGTGTAGGCCCTACATCTAAACAGTTTTAAATCTTTCGTTGTGCCACCATTGAATAGTCTTATCAAGCACTTCTGAGCCGCAGCCGATGGGCCAGGTGACTTTACTTGGAGGAAGACAATTTGAGAATCGATCGGACAAGACGTTATACAGCGGCAACATAATTACACTGGAAATCAGTTAATACCGGTGCGTGCCAGTGGTAGTCCGCCTTTTACGTATCTATTTTGGTGTCAGGTATTGTGGTCGAAGGTAAAGGCGATCTGTAGCGCGTACGTGTGTTTCTGGTGACAGTCGAAGTGTACGTGGGGTGACGCCGTTGTCGGGGCGCTTTGATGCAATAACGCCAAGCTCTTTTCAATACCGATATTGTGTCCGTCAAATACACGGATTTCCGACGAGATCGACAGATAGCAGTTGGCAACAATCCAAGATAAAGTGAACGTTCACGCCATTAAGGTTTTTGAACTCAAGCAAGAGCTCTTGATGAGTGAAACATTGCCCAGAGCTAAAATGAAGATCCGATTCAAGACTATATGTATGCACCATTGTATTCGTATACACCAACGGGGTTGTATTTTATAGTAATATAATAATAATAATAATAATAATATCACTTTTAAAGCGCCATATATCCAATAAATTGCTCATAGGCGCTGTACAATATTTTTTAAATTATAAGCATAAACAACCAAATTTACTAAGAGCACATAGAAGCCCTCCCCCGACCAAGAAGCAACCAAACACTACAGCCAACACTACGAACAAACCAACTACCCCACCGCTAACTCAACGGGCCTAACAATTTGTTTCAAAAATTGTCCAGGATATCAAAAGCATCACTTTAAAATTACTTTTTAAGATCGAAGAACCTCTGTAAAAAATCCATATACAATCTACAGTACATTGTATTATTTTTACATGATAAAAGAAGAACACGTAAAAAAGAGCAAATTTTATTACAGTATTCCGCATTCAAAAGGTGAGTTTTAAGATGAGATTTAAAAACAGGCAAGGAATTCAACTCCCGCATGCCCCATAGGTAAAACGTGCCAAAGCTGTGGTGTCACCCTGTAAAAGACTCTCTCGCCAACTGATTTAGGTTTGACTGTCAGGACCCTGAGGAGAGTTGTGTCAGATGGTGACCTAAGCGACCGGGCAGGAGTGTAAGGTATTAGCAGATCACTTAGGTATTGGGGGGCAAGATTCCTGCAGGCCTTGTAGATGGTAATGATCAGCTTGTATTGAATCCTACGAGTAACAGGCAGCCAGTGTAGGAATCCGAGTGATGTGCTATCTGCGTTTTGTACCGGTAAGAACTCTTGCAGCCATGTTCTGTAATCGCTCAAGGCGAGCTGTAGCATACTGCGGAAGGCCATGCAGAAGGGCAGTACAAGATTCTGACCGAGAGGTGATTAATGCATGTATTGCAGTTCCTGCTGCTTCATCAGTTAAATATCAACTACTCAGTCTTACAACTGTTGATAAGCAGCTTTACAAACAGTGGCAATATGTGCACCGTAACCCAATGAGGAGTCAACAATGACTCCTAGGTTACGAGCTTGATCCGTTGGCAGGATAGTATAGTTGGATATGTTGATACTTGGCTGCTGAACTTTGGTACGCTGTTGGTGGGTGCCAATAAGCAGAAATTCTGTTTCATCTGCTTTGAGCTTAATCCCATTTAGCACCACCCACTCCTGAATCTCAGCGATACACTGTTCAATTCGGTTCAAACAGGTGGCAGTCTCATCGATTAAAGGCTTGAACGAGAGGTAAAGCTGGGTATCATCCGCATACAAATGGTAGCGAAGTCCATGCCTCCTTACCAGCTCTCCTAGTGGCAAGGTATAGATAGTAAATAAGATGGGGCCCATCTCGGATCACTGTGGAACACAACAGGAGAGAGGAAATGACTTTGAGAGTGAGGTGTTCACGCGTACTTGTTGTTGCCGTCCAGTAAGGTAGGAATGAAACCACTTGAGTGCTTCGTTTGCAATGTCAAGCCTATCCAGCATTTGTCGCAATAAGATATCGTGATTTACTGTATCGAATGCAGGCTATGCAGGAGACATGTCGAGAAGAATCAGAACCACTGCCTCCTGCCTATCCATAGCCATAAGAACATCGTTTTGCACCGCCGAAAGTGCAGTTTCTGTGCTGTGTCCTTAACAGTAGGCTAATTGAAGAGGCTTAAACAAGTATTCCTGTTCATGTGCAACCACCTGTCCAGACACTGCTCACTCAATAAACTTGGAAACATTATGGTAGGTTCGAGATGGGGGGGAATAGTTCTCCTTCACCAGCGGGAATTTTCCGCAATATCTCAAAATCGCTACTACCTTTTGAAATGAAATTGTTACAGGTTAGTTTTATGGTATATATCTATAACTATATAGGATTTAAACAAACAGTGGGTTCCAATTACCAAACGTATACGACCCCTTTAACTGACCGGTCCGAAGTATTACAATTTTACAATTTTGTTCAATATACAACTCAACATTTCTGAACAATGACAGGACACCTAGCGCAATCATTTTGCTGGATGCCTAGAAATCATTATTTAATTTCAAATAAGTAAGATATTTCTTAATAATTCGGTAGTAAACATGTTCGATTTCTGCAATTGGTGTTTAATTATTGGGATGATGAAAATCACTTGATGGAGTTGATTTATACAGTTCACCTGTTATAACTGTTATTATCTACAGGTACAGAACGGGGCTTTAAAATGTAAGGTATATAGGGTACAACACCGGACGAAGCAAGCTCTGTCAATTCTGGAAAGAACTATATAATATCTTAAAGCTAACAATTTTAAATTAAGTTCTGGTAAAAAAAATGCTGTTTTGTCAAAGTGATTCTCAAACTTGTCCATCTTCTCTACGCAGATACCTTAAAATTAGCACAACCCCTGCGTTTTCTATGGAAGGGTTTAAACCTGCATTTAATATATGCGAGTAGTTCTGTTTTGCATCACTCCATTGTGTGTAAAACAAGGAATTGTGTTCCTATTATTTTTAACAGGAAATGCGTTTAGATCATCAACTTTGTCTTCCAGCGATGACAGATTATTCAATGACATGAGCATAATTACTTTTGATGCGTGGAGACAGAATGTACGTCGCAGCTAAAAGGGAAAAAAATAAACTAACTACTTGTAAACAGTAATGTTACATCGGACAAGAATACACAGCAGACACAGTGTGGATGGTGAAGCATCTAACATTATCCTCATGGCCCTCAGAGGAACTTCAAGAGCAATTTGACAGATCATGAGGAATGTGACGACACAAGAAGAAAAGGTAAGTGCAAATTCAATTTGTTTGATGGTTTTGCTTGTAAAAATAGAGCTACAAGACAAGTATCTGTAACAAAATTGTTTAACTCTTAAATGAATCAACGGTCTCTGATGATAATTACAGAAAGCGTTAAAGATTTAGGAAACCACGACTGTTTTAAAATCGTGCGAGTGTTTGCGTTCGTTTTGACCAGGCTGTTTCAATTTGACAGGTTGTTGTGTTAATAAATTGACCAATGACAAGCAATAGGTTTATCTTGTACACAAATTATGGTTGGTTCAGGAAGCAATGAAACGCATGATACACATTGGGCCGAATACATACAAACTATAGCAATTGCTTATAAGCAGAAGCACCGAGCAAAAGCAAAAGTTCATCAAGCAGAAGCAAGAGCAATTGCTTAAAAACATAACATAATGTTCTGTTTTGACTAACAGCTTTGTCTTAAGCTTGCCTAGCAAATGCTTAGGTTCTGAACAATAGCGCTAAATGCTTAACGACAAAAACAAAATCTTGTTTTTATGTATACGTTTTTAAGAAATTGATTATCTGAGAAGTAATTTTGCCTAAAAGTAGAAACTTTTGCTTGCTAGCATTTTTTTTTCTATCACCGAAAGAAGAGAGCTTCTGTTTATAGTTTCAGCATAAGCCTCCTTTGAGGTCAACGAGACATTGGGCCAAATACATAAACATTAGCAATTGCTTATAAGCAATTGCTTAAAAGTGTATACATTACATAACCTTTTGCTTTGACTAATTTATAGCTTTTTCTTAAGGTTTCCTTGCAAATGCTTAATTTCTGAACAATAGCGCCATTCATTCAGATGTGCATAAGGCGTACGTCAATGTAAAGCTTATTACAGACGCAGGTTCTATTCTCTTATCCGCACACACTTTCTAAAATAGCTACATAGACCCCGTTCCCACTTGATCCTCCAATTGGGGGATCCGATCCGGCAATTTGTTGAGTGGGAACGCTAACCGCAAAAAGAGCGATCAAGATCCAAAAGGGGGATCTTGATCCTACTTTCGAGCAGGATAGAGATCCCCCAATTGGGCGATCAGATCCGGCAATTGCAGGAATTGGTGGATCAGGACCAAGTGGGAACGGAAAGGTGGATCATGATCCACCAATTTGACCTGGTAACTTCCGACCAGCTGGGCATTTAGCGCGAAAAAATATAAACCGCGCCAAATGTTGTTTATACCATGAACTCCATACAGCATACGTACAGGGCGCTAGTTCCTTTTGTGACTGGCACACAAGCCGTGTACTTCGTGTTACAAAAGGAACAGTGTTGCGCCATGCATTGTGAGGGAACCTGAACTGTGTGTTCTATACGTATACGTTATAGCTTGCATTGCACATGAGCAGACATGGATTTCGATCGCGTCCTTTTTCAATGTTGTAGCTTCGGTTCCGTCCTCGTGTAGTTTTCTCTGCTGACAATTTCATTTAAATATCTGCGTTTTCAACCACGTACGCGTATTCAGCGAGTAAAAACATGGCCGACAACGGGAACGGTAGTTATGGTAACATGCGCACGCGCACTAGACTGGTAGGTGACCTCGAGGTCCTGCACAGAGTGCGTCATTTCCGCCCAAAAGGGCGGATCAGGATCAAGTGGAAACGCGACTTGCGGTTTTGTTGCGGCTTGATCCACCTCACACCTTTTTGGTGGATCTTGATCCGGCAATTCCGAGATCAAGTGGGAACACGGTCAGAGGGTGATGTTGATCAAACTGCTGTTAAATTTGACCAAGTGTAATGCCAACGTAATAAACTTGTATTCTTAGAGAAGTGTCACCTCCTTTCAACTACCAGGCAGCAAGGTTTAGAAAGTGAGATCACATTGTGGTAATGATCGATCTTGTCTCATAAGCAAGAGGCCAAGCTACTGAAGAACTTGAAACTCTATAAGCAATTGCTCAATGACAGACAGAAGCAAAACCGTGTTTTTTTGTTTACATTTTTAAGCAATTGCTAAACATGGAAGGCATTTGCTCATGAGAAATATGCAAACTTCCTTTTGCCTAAAAGTACAAGCTTTTTCTTGTTAGCAATTTTTTTTATGTATGAAAATTGTAGGCAAAAACCTATACAAAAAGGGCAATTAGTAGAGTTTAGGTATTCGGCCCTATGGCCCTTCCTTACGAACATGCAGAGTCACAATTATGTTTCAATAGTTAACATAGACCTACCCTGGGCCATGACGTGGTCATTTATCGTGTATAAACAAAAGTCCCCGGGCAGCATACAAATACCTTAATCGCCGAATAATAAACCGTTGTTGACACTTAATTGCCAACTAACCCACGCGTTTCACACCGTCAAATTGGCGTCGTTAATAATAATAGCTTGGTGTATATTGTGCGGGGGAAAACGTTCACGTTAATTCATCTGTATGCCTCGGGCAAGGATTTCGGTCTCCTTTACAACTCATCGGCAGACTAGGGACGTTTATATGATATAGATAAAGCGTAGGCTGTATTTGTACTTAAAACGACAGGTTCGTACACATATAAAGCATTCACACTATATTGTTACCTAACACCCCCAGGTTCGTACACATATGAAGCATTCGCACTATATTGTTACCTAACACCCCCCCCCCCCCCCCCCCCCCCCCCAACCCCCCTCCTTAAAACCTAACAAGGATTTCTGAAATTCCGGGAACACAATTGCCAACACTAAGTGTGGTATCACAAACCGTTGTTTATTTTTATTATTTATGCTTTAAATTATTGAATTTAATTTCCATAAAGTGTACAAATAATAATACTTTATTTTAAACCCCAAATAGATTATTACTTTAGAATGTTTTCTCCGTGCGTCTATGCTTTTAGTTGGAAGAATATTTGCAAGTCAAATATATCGTTATCTTTTGAATCGAAATAGGGATGAGATGGTAAATTAAAATCGACTATTTAGAATCTGCATGAGAATGCAGATGCGGTTGATTACTTTATATCCACGCGTCTCTCTCCCGTCACAAAATTAACATCGCCTCCCCCTGCAGACTGCCCATGATAGAATCTAACGGGCCTAAGATGAAATCCGTGTGCAAATGGAAACAGATATTTAAGTGAATTACAAATTTGGCCGCAGTGTTGCTGATAAAACACACAATCGAAATCTGCAAGAAAATTCCCAGATCGACGGGTATCTAGTTCTGCAGGGAGGAGGAGGAGGGAGGGTGTCTGGTTATCAATCGCAGGGATGGGGAGTATACGAGTGTTATCTTTGTGCGGAGAACACAATCCTTATCAACGCATCCTCTTGTTTATAATGCATAATTAGGTAGACGCGTCTGGAGTATATTGAGTTACTCTGTAAACATTCCGGGCTTCATGTTGGGCGAGCCCGTACATTCATGTAACAATATCTGTGGATTTTCCCCAGATAGACACCGATGCGTTAGGAGATCATCCACTTCAGACCCTGCATGGCAATGAACGTAATGTAAAGTTTTGGCCGGAACGAAATTGATAAACTATTCAAAACGGGCGCCTGCGTGGTTATTCTAGAGTCTTCATCAGCACTGTTCATTTATAAGGGGAAAAAGTACGTGGACAGCGCGCGCCGAGAACAGATTGGGCACAGTACACCAGTACTATCTACAGTACTGAATGTGGTTTCCTTTCCATAACTTTTACTATAGATCAGTGGGGTGCCGGGCCCTCGTGGTTTGGAGCAGTGAATTCGCCCTCTGTGGGTAAAGTTGCAGGTTGTGGGTTCGAACCCGGTATGAGACTACGGTGCGTGTTCCTTTGGGCAATGCACTTTGTCACTCATTGTTTCTCCCCCACCTTGGAGTATGAGGGAGGAGGCGGTTGTTATTAGCTGCTTTGCACTGAAACGGCAGCATTGAACTGTATACTCCCCATAAAGCTAAGGTGAAAGTTGGAAGTTTTCATTGTCCCGGGGTATATATCGTGCGCAGGAAGTGAAGATGTCAAGCTTGATTTCTTGTGGATTTTTTTTTTCTTAGGATGTTGGGTGCAAACACAAGTCCGCAATGACTCAAGGGGACTTGCGTGTATACGTACCGGCTGTCTGTCGCCTCCTAAACAAAGGGAGAAAATAGGGAGAGAAAAAAGGGCACGTTGAGGGAGAATAGGCAAAGACGTGGCATTAAAATCCCACCAATGAGAGCTCGGGTTGCTGCCGAACGAGACAGCAGGATTATTGCTATAATATAGACTACTGAAGATATATTCCCATGAAGTTCCCTGACGGAATTCTTATTAATGTTCTTGGTTGGATTTGTGTCTCTCAGCTCAGAGGCCGCCAACTCATGACATGATTCATTACACCCAGAAACGAAATGTACACACTTCAAACTAAAGTAATGAATTCAACCCTAAATGAGTTGAATTCATCCGTTTAATGGTTGAAAATTCCAACTTTTAAAGAGAAGTCACTGACCGCACCCTTGTAATGTTGATTCAACACTTTAGTTTTAAGCTTGTATAACAAAATGGAATGTAATTTCTCATCTGGGCGGACTGGCTACAATCAAGTTATTGGAGCGTCAAGTCGTATGGGGTAAAATTAACGTCCACTTGTACACAATCGGTCGCGTGATTTTGAGATTTCAGGTTTTGGCCACACGCGGAAAATATTACTTATTTCTGCATTCATTACACCGATTTTTTCTGAATGACCGGGGATCATATCACTGCTCCTTTAAAAACAATTATGCAAATGATATTTTTTTTTTCGAAAAAAAATAAACTAAAATAACATGACTGCATGTTTTTGTAAATGAGAACGAAAAACCTCCATTTATTTCGGTAGTTCATCATGACTTGTTCACGGTAAGTAACGGCGGATGCGCTGTAGACGGGCCAGAGGCTACCAAACCCGGAGAAACGAAAGAGCACCGTTCGGGAGGAAATTAAAAAACACAGAGGGAAAACAAACTAAAACAGATTGGGTTTTTTATGTTGGTGCGCCCTGGCCGAAGTAGGAGTAAGATTACCATCAGAATTCTACCCCCGCTTGGAAATTTTTATTCCAACCGCAATGCGATATTTTTTAGAAAACTTATCTCCGCTTGTATTACGAGTCATATGACACGCACGTTTCCCGAGACGAAAAGAGACAGAACATTGAAATCTGGGGATGCTGATTATTCAAAGGTGCACAGCTTGAATATCAATGATTGCCATGTTTACTGTAATGCATTGTGACAACCACTGGCATCGTCAGTGGTAGTTTTTTCCCCTTAATACTTCGATGAACGAGGCTACCCCTGTATGCGCATGTGTTGAATGTAAACGGGGGGGGGGGGGGGGTAAACTGAAATGTGATAACAACGTTGGATCATTTCATCTGCAGTCGTAATAATTTACAGTTCAATAGCATTGATGCCACCACACCGCTTCGATGCGCTTGGCGAGTTTTAAACATGCCTCCGTCTTTCCGAAAAATCAATAAAATGCCAGGATGCATTCGCGGTGGGCTTGGCCGCGTCTTCTAATTTTTAGCCCCTTCTAATTTTCCGCCCAAATAATGAAAACATTCCCGCCCTAATAATATGAAAACATCCCCGCCAAGTATATAGGCGCAGAATCGGCAAATTGGCTACAATCGTCCACAGCCTGCGGCGCGGCGCGGCGTGCCGGAGTCATTGGCCCTCTAAACCCCTTCATTCACAGGTTTAGAAGAACAAAAAATGTGTCCTCTTGCAGTGCCCTGGCAGATGCCTCGAATTCTACACTCTGATCGGACTTGATATAAGAGTCATCGCGCTTCCACCTATGCCCTAGATTGCTGAAGACGTTTTATTTTCCTTTGCCCCCCGACTAAAGCCGTGTTCGCACTGGATAAACATTTGGTGTAATTTGACCATGACGCCGGGTAACATTCCGATAGGTTGATCTTCCCACCGTCCGCACTTGGATTTAATTGACGCGGGTAGAATTGCCGAGACGATGGGTAAACTAACCGAGCTGGCTCCAAAACAATAAAGAGGGCGCCCTGCGTGACCTATGACCGCGACTTGACGACCGGATCGTCTGTTCCCGACGCTATAGCTCTCAACATTATTTTCTTACATAATGGGTGATGGAAGATTTAACCAAGACGTCGCGTTCGCACTGGATTTTCTGGCTCGGTTAAATCTTCCTGGTCAATCTTCCTGGGCACCTTTTGCTCGGTTAAACTACCCACGAGGTGTGGGTTAGTTACCTGTAAGGAAAGTTACCCAGGCTGTCCGCACTGGACTTGAAATGGGCAAGTTACCCATTGGCTTGGTTAGTTTGACCAAATTAAGTCCAGTGCGGTCAGGGCTTAAGTCGCTACTTTGTACTCCCATCCCCATCGCCAGGCATCAATTTCCACAAAATTTCAAGCGCTGCCAAATATTTAAAGCAGCCGCTGATCATGCTCTTGTTTTGTTAGACTATGCATCCTAGGAATTCCTCATTACCGCTGCCTAAGGGCTCCAATTTGTGGCCTTCTCTTTCCCTCACTCGAGATCCTCTTTTTGCAACCGTGCGCATCACGGACAAACACATTGCTTCCGTCTGAAGGAAACCAGCCCACGTCAGCTCCCAATCAACTCCGCGTTGTTTGGAGGTATTACCTATCCCGTTTCATTGACATACCTAATTAACCTTTAGGAAGAATTAAACAAAACAAAATCCTTAAAAAGAAATTGCAATTTTGCGGAGAGTGGTTTTCGAGTTTGGCTACCCCTCACCAAACAAGTCGGTATATAGACCGCGGTAAACTTCCTGTCAAACATCGTTAAATCTCGTTTAGTCCCGTTTATTATTCCTTAGATTGCCTTTTCTCAGGGCACTGCTCGGCCAATAATTGCGGTGCGGTAAAAGGTTGATTATAATTACCATCGTGTTTAAGGCTTTGACCGTCTTGTCAATTTTGCTAAGGTGCCCCAATTTGGTTCTTATTAGGCATCAAGTGGCTGTAATTAACGAGACTGAATGCTCCTATTTTGTTTGCCAAATCCAGAAATGTGCTCTTAGCAATTCCACACGTATTACTAGCATTTTAACTTCAGGCATCGTTTACTGTCGATACGGTGGTGGCAGTGCATAGTTTACATTAGGTATACATCTAAACTAAGGTTCGTAGCCATGCATTAACACCACTGATCGCTGTTGACAATCACTGACCTCTGTTTATCATTCGCCTATTTAAAAAATGACAGGTAATAGAGCCTTTTTCAAATATCTTCAATTTTTATTGATGTCTTTCCTTGTCATTCACGTCAAATAAGTAATTTTAGATTGCGGCATCACGGGAGTCTTTTATTATTAAATCATGACTGTTATTTCATATTTAGATTACATTAATTACATAATTGGTTTAGTTTTTATTTGCTTACTAACCTTTCGATAGTTAGACAATATCAGATGACAATTGTAAGTGGTTATAGAACCTGTTGACGTTGTGCTTGGTCAATAATTACCAAGATGGTTTAAGTCATGTCATTATTGCCTTTAATTTACTTTTTAATGTCCTAATCCCTCATTCAGTTTAGTCTTCAATAATGAACTTGAATAATTGGCATGGTTCTCTCTTATCATTCCTCTCTATACTCGTTCCCGCTATTTGTTACATCTGGATATCGTTTTTAATTCTAGTCTAGTTTGCTCAGTTTTGAAGTATATGTCTTGAAAGGTATAGTACACCATTGGTAATTGCTTAAATGATCACGAATGGGTGGATTTTGGGGATTGTATTTTATAGTAAATATCGTTTAACTGACCTGTTCGAAGTTTTACAATCATGGATGCGGAGAAATGACGTTCGCTTTCACCCTGCGTCAGGCAGTGGTTCTTGTGTTGTTATTGGGGGTTTTCGTGATCGCCGTTCGGCGATCGTGATTTTTTTGTTTATAATTTTTGTTTTCGGAACAATTACATGATATCTAGCGCAATCCTTTTGCTAGATGCCTACATTCATTATTCACCTTCAAATAAGTAATATGTTTCCTAATAATTCATTATTAAATTTTGTTCAATATTTGCAAATGTTGTATCCTATTTTTAACCTAAAGAAGTAAAATATAAGTTAGCAATACGTGAAGATTATTCCAGTTTGTGTGAAAGTCGACATACAAACAATAAACATCGGCAACATTAAACTTAAGTAATCATTTCCCCGCATCCAAATTCGTGCGAAAATGGTTGATTCGTCATTAATTTGGCTGACCGGGTAAACCTATTATTTAAAAAAATAAAATTAAATAAAATCAGCAATCCTGCCTCCTACACACCTTGAGTAATGCTGCTTGGCACCAGTTGTGTGAAAGGTGGGGCAATGGCATTGAGCATTTCGTTTCTGTCAATCACAAAAATGGCTCATAAATATGGAAATTTACAAAAGAGAATACAACTAGAATGGCCTTGAAATACCAATTACAATTCGTAACAAGGACTGGTGAGAGATAATTCGGACATATGGTATAAGAATTTTGACTGAAAAAAAAATCCATTTCATGGCTCACTGAAGCAAAGCAGTCGTGCGGTGGATGTCGGGGAGACATCCATAAGGTATCTGACATTTAACAATAAATAACGTGTGGGCCTATAGCCTATGTGGAGTGCCTGACAAGTGCCTATCTTGACCGTTCCAATTTCGATTACATCTGGGAGTTCTCTAATTGGCAATTCATGCACCTGCCGGAATTGCGTCTTTGCTGCAGAGGTACCGGGCCAACCTTGCCCCACTTAAACTGCCCTGGTAGCTTCACCGATGTGCGAAATAGAACTGCGAGGGTGTCTCTCTGAGGTCGACGAAGTGTACTCCAAGAATCTCCTTCCATTCTGTCATTGAACTTCTTAAAGGACACTCAGCCGTCGTCTTGTCTCCTCCTCGCACTTTCAGCAACCCGTTTCTTTCTTCTTTATTTCGCCAGAGTGTTTCACTCAAGTCTTCTCGCTGAAATCAGACACGAAACTAAAACGAGGTCTTGCGCTCAACAGTTCGTTCTTATAATTATCGTCATTTAACACCGGTGAGAAATTATACCCAGGACAAAATGAAATTTGACCAAACCAATCTGCCGATGAGCCACCTTTGGGATTGATACGATGCCACCACAGAGATTGCCTTTCATCTCGTCGACATCATAGGGTCACATATACGTATGTGTATCGGTGACTGGTGTAATGACACCAAGATTCCTCGTCAATTCCCTGGATTCCGTTGTTTGTTTTTCTGGAAATTTGATAATTCCCGGCCCGGACGTCATGTTAGCGTACGATGAGCAGATTCCTTACATAATTCTACTGCACTGCAGACAGAGTATAGCCGAATTGTAATTTTAGAGAACTTGGAGAATTCCACTTTTGGTTAAGTTTGTTAACGAATGAGGGGACCAACATATTTTAAGAGTTGGTCTTCGTTATTGACCCAATGCATATATACCTCATACTGGATGGTTGCGTTTAGAAATTTAGTAGAAGGCCATATTTTTACCAATTACATGAAAGAAAATATATGTAAGGACTCTTGAAATATCTACCTACACATTTATCACGAAACATTGTCATCGGTGTCTATCATCAGCCATCCCCCCTAAAAAAAATGTATTTCGTAGGATCCGTTTATTTGTTACCGATGATATTCACTGGCACATGTATTATCGTCATGTATCATACCATAAGGTAAACTGAAAAATATATGCCTTAGGATTTTCCCTATATTGTGTTGCCAATGAACCATAATAATATGAGCCTAATACAGGAGATATGAAGGTATGACTGACTGAAATGGCAGAAAGTAATTCGGATTGTTGAAAAGTCATCCAAATTCCAAATTATGCAAATCATCTTAATATTATCTTATCCTGTTATCTGTCCGTCTATCTTTTCTGAACACGAACTGTTACGCTGACGTATTTCTAAAGTTACCTGATATATTCTCTTAATTTATTGCATGAGGTGATAAGTATTTTACATTTTTTGGCACAAAAACAGGGAGGGGAAAATCAATAATAATAATAATGTGCGGTGCTTATACTGGCCTATAGCGCTGTATCACCAAAGTCTCAAAGCGCTTAACATTATTACCCTGATCATTGGAACCCATGAAACATTCCAAATACCATCTTGGGGAGTATACAGCTCAATGGATACCATTTCGGCGCAAAGCAGCTAAGTCAACCAGAATAATCATCTCTTCTCTCACAGTAATGATCCTATAGCCCCCGTCCCAAAATGGATCCCTTTCCCCCTCCGAGAATTACGCTTATCTTGGTCTGGTTTGCCTTAAATAGTGCTGGGTATATCTTCATTAATATTGACGATAATGCCAGTAGTTATATAACTTGTAAGGTTTCAATCAAGTTATACACAGGAACTTGACTATACAACTATACGTGATAGGCACCATCAGGTGTATGTGATAGAAAGGAAAGAAATACACAAGAGTTTCGCCCAAATGGCAACAATGCAAATTTTCGTCAGTCCAGAAATCACGGTTAAAGACATCGCTATTTGAATTTCTTTTGTTTTCAGTACATGTTCTAATTTCTCACCATCAATATCGGAAAAGGCTGCAGTTGTGTACAAAACAACACAACAGGTATACTGTCAAAGGACCGTGAAACTAATCTTGCACTTAACTCCCCCGCGAACAACATTTAACTTGGGAGAAAAACAACATGATGCGCTGCCGCGATGGTTACGAGCTAAAATAACACTGCTTGCTCAAAGGCAAAAAATCATATTTACAGCCCATGTTGGTCGAGTTTAAAATTACGGGTAATGCACCCAGAAATTTGACATTTGAGCGGGCGTTCTTTCCATTAAGCGCGTTTTTACATACACCTGCCGATTCCTGATCCTGGCTATACAGGAATGTTCGGTTTGTTGTTCACATTGGATGACCAAAAGTAACCAAAAAAGGTTCACGCTAGCAACTATTGCCTCCATTCGTAACAATCGAAGCACCAATCGGTTTCAAATTCGGGTTCAATGTTTATTTTTATCTTTAAAAATACATTCTTCTTCATTCTCCTTCATTCTCGTAAAACCCTCTAAAAGCTTCAAGAAAGCAACTCAGGAGAAATGATTGAATCATGTCACAGCTCCCAACAAAGGCAGAGCTACAACTCTCGCTGTTCTTTAAAAAACAACAATTAAGTCTCCTGACAATAAATTTGATTGAGGTTATTAAGGTCAGGGTCATTGGACATGTGATGAGTAATAAAGTGTTGAAACGAGTCCATTGCGACCTTCAGAGCTATTATTGGCAGAGATGTTCGGTCAGGGCAAAATAACAAACACCCACGAAAATCAATGCTCTTCGAACGACAAGGCGTTCGTTATGTTGTGAAGAGCACTTTCCCATTACAAAATTGAATTGAGGCAAATACGCACGGCCGGGCACATGCTCAATTTCGCTGACGGCGGAGACCCTTGGAGGCTGAGGGAAGAAGACGAGCAATCGTGTAAAAGGCGCGTCCTTCATACTAAAATCAATAGAGTATCACCCGCGTAGATGGGCTGACATGACGACTAGGGGGAAATCACGAGTTGGAAAATCAAAGGTTGTCATGGTACAGTAGTTAGCCAAAAAAATGCGCAGAGCTGCTTGTTTCCGTTTGAAGCTTTGACCGGAAAAAAAGATGTCGTTTAAGATGACGATCGATCAAAGTGTAAACCAGATAGTGTCGGCAACGTATAGAAAACAGGAAGCTGTGCCATTAATTACGAATCTACGGATGCCGTTGACTGTAAAATACTCTCTCACATTCGTCTTAATATTGCATACAATCAAGATTTGCAATGTACATAAGCCTTTAATTTTTAAGGCGATTGCCTAATTTCTGTTTAAACTGGGCCTGTTCAAAAGAACAGTTCTTATCAAACTTTATAAATATCCAACAGTGTGACCCCGCACCGTAAAATTCACATAGCTAATACAACTTTTCTTGAATACAGGTTACGAAAAGCCCGAGAATATACCTTCAAAATAGGGGGAAATATTATAAATGTTTTACTATCACGTGAATCAAATAATTGTGTGAAACACAGTCACACGAAAATACCGTGATATCTGTGCTCCTATTTGGCGGTGCACTTCATATTCATAAGCGTCTGACGTCGGAGCCTTTTCCAGCCAATGATGACGCGCGCCGTGGCTTAGCCGTGGCGATAAACGCTGAGCGACTCAGCGCGATGCGATCATTTCCACTCAAAGTGAGGAGTGCGCTCGTTTGGACTTTCGTCAGCACGATCGTCAGCACGATTCGTCAGCACGATCGGGCGGACCGTGTCGGCATCAGCGCCAGAACGAGCTGGCTCGTGTTTGGATTGCCCGCGTGGCCTGCTGTACTCGTCACATGGAGCTGACCGAGTATATTTGAGGCGTGCTAGATGATGATAGGATTGTGCTTTGTTGTGACTTTGTGATACTGCGGGGTTACCCAAAGCATCGTTTCTCGGCTGTTTCTCTGCAGTAGCTGAAAGTGGTGGTAGAAACGGAAGCACCACAGTAAACAATTAATCAATATATAGAGGGTGTCTAAACATCATTACTGCCACCGCCTTTGCGCGGTTAGAATGGTGGTATTGGACTCGCAGACTATGGGGACAATGACTTCCTTCTATGGGAGCCTCGCCAATGCAACTAATGCAACGGATGCCTCGTCGGGCCTAGACTCCTTGGATGAACCCATCTGTTATTCCTTCTATAATTACTCTTCTGAGGAGGACGCGGAGCGCCTTTCATATAGTCAGGGTGACATCCTCTTTTTGACAGTGTTTCTACCGATTGTAATGGTGGTGGGGGTTCTAGACAATGCAGCATTCATATATGTGGTACTGCGGATTCCCCGAATGCACACCGTGACTAACTGCTACCTAGTTGGCCTATCCGTTGCCGACATCATATTTCTAGTGTTTGCCATCGGCAGCAAGCTCTGGTGCTACGTCAGGTCTCCCATCGTCTCAGACGACACCCCGCTGGGACTGGCCGGCTGCCGGCTGAATCAGTTCATGGTCAACACCTCATATTTTGCCTCCCTGTGCTTCATCACCCTGGTGTCGTGGGAGAGGTTTAACGGGGTGTGTCGCCCTCACAAGCGACGAGATAGCAAGGTCGTGGTCATAGCCAGCGTGGTCCTCTCCACGGTTATCTCAGGCATCATGGCCGCTTCGCTTCTAGTCAGCTACGGCGTGGAGGAGTTTGAGTGTGTCGCTTGGCCCTCGTCTCCCAAGTACACCAAGTGGCCCGCCAAGCGACTGTTTTGCGCCCCAGCCTTTGCCTGGGCAGATAAATTCACCTACGCAGCACAGACACTCCCGTTTTTCGTCTCCTTGATCGCCAACACATTTCTATACTATAGAATTATCTACGGCTTGGACCAGTCTATCCGGCGGACGCAGCAGTCCAACCATCGCAAAAGCAGAGACTCAACTACCCGCAACCAGGTCGCCCGGATGCTGGTCATCAACGGGGTAGCTCTCTTCGCCCTCCTGGCCCCCTTCGAGATCATGTCCCTCTTCAGCCTGATCGCAATGTTCCGTGACCTCAACTTCATCCTGACCATTGAAGTCCGTCAGATCTTGGTCTACATCGCACGGGTCCTCTCCTATATCAACTCCATCGTCAACCCGATCATATACACGGTGTTCAGTAGTCGGTACAGGGAGGCCTTTCAGATAGCCTTCCTACCGGCCAAGTGCCGGCCTCGGCCTAAGGTCTCGGAGAACTCCCAACCGGGGAGCACTGGGCGCAGTGGCACCATGACCACACGAGCCCAAGAGTCTCGCATATGAGCTACGGTACAAGACTGGAACAGCTGATTTGCAGTTTGAACACCACTCCATTCAACTGACACTCTGCCCGATGCATAATGGCAATGTTAGGCCAGGCTCTTTGCACTCGTAAGTTATACCTTATAAAACATTGTACCAACTTTCACCATTTTGTCTTGATCGTGTATATTTAGTCTATCTAGGATAGCACTATATGACAACATAGATTAGCGTGACCGTATAGACTGTAGCTTAGTTTAGCTCAAACTTTGCCGTCATTCATGTACAAGTTAAGAATAAATCGTATAAAGGCTTTGTCTAGCTTTATCAAAGATGCGACTTTTTGTATTCAAAAGAAGTACAAGGTGTCCCCTAAACGCAACATATTGTGTTGAGGACCGTATCACTAAAACGAAATTGCCTAGATATTATGTTATAAGCATGTCTTGGCTTTCTTATAGCCAAATTTGGCAATATATTGAGTGCAAAATTACTGACATCAACATCCAATTTGTAACATTCTGTAAATAATAACATTGCCTCATTACGATAACTCTTATCATAACAAAAAAATAAGAATACCGCTAATTGTTCAATGTTATAAAATTAAAACATTTGAACATTAATTTGCACGTTAACAATTCTGAACAAGCTAGTCTGGACATTGGTCACATTGATTTGTTCTCCTTAAAATCCTTAAAATCGACTTAAAATCGACTAGACCGAAATATAAAACCTAAATAACACGACGAAGGAAGAATGTTACAAATTAAGTCTTCAAGTTGCAAAATTCAATCGGTTATCTTGCAGCCAATGTATACATGACTGTAACACAGATCTAAAGCATTCGGTAATAGACACTTTCCTGGTACGAGTACGATCCTTAAAGGTAGGATACACCATTTGCAGATATAAATAAACATTACTACCAAATAACTAAGAAATATATTACTTATTTGAAAGTAAATAATGATTGTAGGCATCCGGCAAAATGATCGCGCTAGATATCCTATAATTGTTTCAAAATCTTGTAGAACAGGAACAACATAAGAACCACTGTCCGACGCCGGTTGACAACGAACGCCGTTTGGTTTTGTTTTTTTTCCTCGATATGATTGTAAAACTTCGAACAGGTCAGTTAATCGATATTTACTATAAAATACAACCCCTAAAATCCACCCATTCATGATCATTCAAGCAATTACCAATGGTGTATTCTACCTTTAACACAAATTGTTGCAGTTTATTTGGACACCTGTATTGTAACCTCAAAAAACCAAATGTACGTGGCTCTACTACAAGCGACAAAATGCTTGGCAAATTCTTCACTAGCATTAAAATAACGCCACTGTAATTTTTTGTTATTGTAGGCCTACTGAATAATAATATGAGACCCAAAAAAAATACTGTTTTATATAATTCGTTCGTTGGGTACAAAAAATGCCATTCGCATGGTTTTCCAATATCAAACTTTCCCCCCACGAGCAAAACCAAAATCAAACTGGGAGCCTAATGCTCCACCATTGCTCAATGAGCAGTTTCACATTTTAATAGACCTTACAGATCCTTGACTTAAATCAAACACGAGATTTCACCATTGGAAAATCTCCAACATTTAAACGGAGTCACATTTTAGGTACATTGTCATAAGTTGTTTGCGTTAATTTCGTTTTACAGTTTACACAACTTCTGAGAAACTTAAATTTGAAAGAAGTCCTTCTGAACCCATACGATAGACCTATTTAGTTACCTCGAAATTGTATTTTATCATGCCTCTGTAGTATCCAAGCGCCTAAGCCAATTAATTGACAACACTCTTACCTTCTAATGAAATCTGACTTCGTGTGCATATCCCATTCGACGCACTCACATCTTGCACTGACGAAACGAGCATAATCTGATAAACAATTAAGACCTTTAATGGCGTCTGTCTTACATGATTACGTAAAGTAACCCAACGTGCCACTATATACTTACACGGAACCATGAATTCGATTTGGGAGTTACAAAAACAGAAACTTTCCAAAAAACATTTTTTTAAAGACACACACAAAAAGCTTTAGGAGACTGTTTTATTTTAGAAGAGGCATTTGTGCGCTTCTTAAAAAAAAAACATCAATGGGGTAGTTCCTTAAAAAAAATTGTTTTTAAAGACACACAAAAAAGCTCTAGGAGACTGTTTTATTTTAGAAGAGGCATTTGTGCGCTTCTTTTAAAAAAAATCAATGGGGTAGTTCCTTTAATGCGACGCGTAGTTGTGTTGCTAAGCCAATTAGTATGGTGCCCTGTGGGCAAAACAATACCGCGTAGCCGACCAGCTGAACCGTCTCGCGAATTGACATAGTCATTTTAGTTGGTACGTGCTTAAGCCTCTGTCTGGGGTGCAATGACGACAGTAAACAAGATGGACTTTCCGTATAGCCAGATCAGGGCTGTCCAAAATTGACTTGATAAAAATGTTCAGACCAAGGGCAAACGCAGTGTAATGAAATCCTTGAAATTTACACCTTTGTGTCGCATTTAATCTTAGTTTCAATTTTCATTCGGCCATTTTCCAGGGTATTTTAGATTCTTTTTTGTTTTTAAGCTAATGCGATTTTCCATATAGGCCTACGTGATCATGACATATAGTCAAACAGACACTGTATTTGTTGCAACTATTTCAGCATCAAGAATTGCCTGAAATTTGTATATTTTGCTGTAATTTTTTATTTCTTAAGCTGTGAATATATTTTTGGGTTCATAATTTTAACAGAAACCCCTAAACCTAACACTGTTTATCGGAACGGTATTAACAGAGCGGCCCACACACACAAAAACGGACAAGCAGACCTCCACCACCCAAAGCCAAAACTACATATACCAATGGATGGAGAATCCTTATAGACAAGTACACCTCCACCACCCAAAGCCAAAACTACCTATACCAATGGATATAGAATCCTTCTAGAAGAAAAACCATACCCAGAAAGCCCGATTTGGTCCAGTAGTTTTAGCTCCAGAATCTTAGTATATTTTCTTCCAAGAAGACTCCCTATCCGTTATACCAATTTTGGCATCAGTGCAGCGACAGCATGTAGAGGGGGGGGGGGGGACACACACAAAAATGAATTTTACTTTGCATTAATGACTTACCAAAATAGGTTGATTGATACAGCCTAGTAAACGTAGACTGTACTTTTCTTTTTCTTTTTTAGATTAATGATTAGCGACCACACATCTATATGTAAATTGCAGAATTTTGGCAGTGTTTGTGTTCCCTGGTGCACGGTTTGTTTAGCGGGATACCGTTTAAGGACCATTATCAGCCTCGTAAATTGAAAAAACGACCGCCTTCTCGACTCCTGTCCGTAAATGAACGCCGTGTAATGGCCCTGTCACACCAGACCATTTTAGGCCAACGCGTGAGTAACGTGTTGTAATTTTGGCAACACGCTGGCAAACGCTGACCAACGCTAGGCCAGCGTTAGCAACACGCTGAGAGCGTTACTCACGCGCTGAGACATGCTGTCACACGCTGAGGAAAACATATTTTTTTCAACATACATACAATTTCCAGCGTTTGCCAGCGTGTCACTGTACACGCTGGCAGAGCGTTGGAGGTTTGTTACTCACGCGTCGAACACGCTAGACGATCGTTATCAAACCGCTACTCACACGCTGGCGCACGCTGGCGTACGCTGGCGTACGCTTGCGACACGCTGGTTATGGCCCTGCCACACCAGAACGTTTTAGGCCAATGCATGAGTAGCGCGTTAAAAATAGTTGATACGCTGGTAATTGCTGAACTTTCACAGAAAAAAAGTCAAGTGGAACCGTGATTTCAGCGTGTCCATACAGGTTGATAACGGGTTCATAGCGTATGCCAGCGCGTGAGTAGCGTGTGAGGAACGCGCTCAGCGTGTAAGGAACGCATCACTGATTTATAGTAAAAATACGACAGCGGGTCGCCAGCGTGAGAGTAGTGGGTTGGTAACGATCGTCTAGCGCGTTCGACGCGTCAGTAACGGCCTCCCTGCGCGCCGCCAGCGTGTGCAGTCACACGCTGGCAAACGCTGAAATGTTTTAGGTATGTTGAAAAATGTATTTTTGCCTCAGCGTGTGACAGCGTGTTCCAGCGTGTGGGTAACGCGCTCAGCGCGTTGCGAACGCTGGCCTAGCGTTGGTCAACGTTTACCCGCGTGTTGCCGAAATTCCAACACGTTGGCCTAAAACGTTCTGGTGTGACAGGGCAATTACTGTAGTAGCGCGTCGTCTTTTTGTACAACTAATCATGTGGTCGTTGCCGTACGCTGGCGCGCGTTGGACCGCGCTACTTACGCGCTGGGCAGTCGTTCATCAGTCGTCGAGCGCGTTACTAACGCGTTATTCACGCGCTGGCGAACGCTATGAACCCGTTATCAACGCGTTATGGACACGCTGAAATCACGGTTCCACTTGACTTTTTCTGTGGAAGTTCAGCGTTTGCCAGCGTATCAACTATTTTTAACGCGCTACTCACGCGTTGGCCTAAAACGTTCTGGTGTGACAGGGCCATTAATGGGTGCATGGTTAGATTGTAAATCGCCCGGTGAAGCGTGCTTGTAAGGCTCATTGCTGTGGTCAGGCCCCGTTACTCGCCCATCAAAATTTATCCACCGTTTGCTAGTTTTCTAGCTTCCATAAAAAAACTCATAACCGCTGCAATATTGGCACTGTCAGTCGGCCGAGTTAACGTGATTTATCGAGTGAGATACACAATATTCTGCAAAGCTGCTCTAATAATTGTCTCATTTTTGGGGGCTCAGAAGTGAAATTTCACTCTTTCTTGTCGTTTGTACCAAAACGTCAATTCTGAGTAACAAAGATCTTCTTGTTATTAAATGGCAATACAATTGGTCGGTTTTTTCTTTTTTGCGGTTTTGCCTATAAAAAGAGGTGCTTGACAAACATCCTGATAAAGTTGTTAGCTTTATGAATGCTCCATATTCAGAGAAAACAATATTATAAGATTTCGATTTAAATTCAAAAATTGCTGAATTAAAGTTTGAATGGACCGATCCGGATTTTACAATAAGCCCCGCCCACCTTAGCAACGGCATGGCGACGCCATTACCTCGGTCAAGTTGCACACATGTACAGTACATGTACGTGTAGGCTAGGCGTAGAACACGTACAACGAAAATGTTGATTTAAACCGTAGGCGGGGACATAATTACTACCAGTAAGCTAGCGGGCGAACTAAAAGGATGACCATTATTTTAAGGAACGGTATAGAAGTACATGGAGGATGGTTAAGTTGCAGTTGGGGGAAATGAAGCATGCATGCATGTCAATTTATATGGACGGTGTACATGTAAGTGTTGCTTGGTAAGTCACTACGTACCGGTACTGAAATAAATCGCGTATTTTGTCACAACAGGATTAAACCATAGCCTAATTAATAGACTGCTATACATGGATGATGTAGATAGAGCATTAACTCTACATAGGCCCCTATCGTACCTGAGACTGCACTGTCCTTGACCTTGTTTCTTCTTGACATTCCTGCCGTTCACGTCATACGAGTTCAACGGTAATTCTCATTTTCGAGATTTGTTTTGGTATTTAACGGGGAAAAATAATGTCGTAATCCGAGTACCAGCGTGTTATTTACATATTTCATGACCATTTCATACATATTTTTGACAATTTTTAAAACTCCATACAGCCGTATTTTGATTGACAAATACGGTGCTTTTTCGTACCGAAGCTATTTGTTTGTGTACACGTTTCTATCCACAATGTGATGGTTTGACCGAGCTAATGGCGGACCACGCCTGTAGCAACCGTTGCTAAGGTACCTGAACAAAACTCGTAATCTTATTGGTCAATGCGCGCGTAGTGATTGACAGGCCGGATCGGTCAATTGCGACCACAATCTGCGGTATGGGCGCGTTCTCAGCGCAGCGGATTGCAGCTACGCGCGTGTCACGCACTGGACCAATAGTAGCGCCAAAGCGTGCGCCGCGCGTCGTTCGAACGTCTTGCACGCACTATTTGTGAAAATGTCCAAATGTGCTTCTCTGAGACGTATATTTAGAAATTACATTTATTTGTAATTTTCTTTAAAATTACAGCATGCCAGACAGATTTATTTCACAGGGAGTTTAAAATCATTAATATGTTTACAAGTAAGCTTTTCAACATTGTTTTGGTTGGTTACTTTTTTGGATAGCTGCAAAATGTATATTACCCTTGAACGTTTTCCCGCCCCTTTCCTTTTGCTTTGTCTGTCAACATACATTTTTAAGTCGTAATCAGGTTGCCTCGCTTGACATGATTGAAAAAGAAGAACACGGGAGTAACTTTTAACGTTGATGACGTCAGTATTAAAGGGAAAGTATCATATTTTGGTACATTTGTTTAAATATTTGCGACAGTTCGAGTTTATCGTCGATGTAATCTTTCGTGCACGCGTGCGTACGTCGCATCATGACGTCGTCGACCGCACCAGGTTTCCGCCCAGCAGTCAGGAAAACCCTTATACAGCTATATTTAATTACTAGAGAGCTGGCTCGATGTACAAAGTGATGCGAGCTGGGCCCAATTTCTTGGCTCTGCTTACCGTTAGCGAAAAATCCCTGCTTACTATAGCAGAAAATTCGGTGCTTACGGTAAACGTATTTCACGCGTTAGCGAGAAATTATGGTTTCTGAGCATGCGTACATCCCGTAACTAAGGATTCTGCGCTTACAGGGTTAGCGCAGATTTTTTTCTGCTAGCGCGGTTAGCGGAAAATGGTGACCGTAAGCGCGGAATTCTGTGGTTAGCAGAGCCAAGAAATTGGGCCCTGGGCGCATCCTTGTTTGTGCACAAACCTATGAAAACCTCAACATTTTGTATTCTATACAGTGCGTTAACGAAGCCGATACGCTCAAAACCAAAACGCAAGATCAGCAAATGAGCGCCAAACATTGCAAATGCGTGTGCGTATCCGCGCGCTGCAGTTGATTTTGACGTGACTTTTTAAAACTGACATGACGCGCGTAAAGTGGTTTGCGTCTGTTCTACTTGCACGCGCGTTGCATTTAGAGTACATGTGTATTATGTTCTACAACACGCACATGAATTCAAAATGTCTGCGTGCAGAATGGATTCAGAGTTCTCCGCGCGTAAGAATAAATAGTTAGCGCTCTACTAATTTAATATTATAGCTCTATGGGAAAACCAGATCAGAATCTCGTTACGCGCACCTAATTGGTGCTGCAAACATATCCGAATAATTGGCAGATGGGATGGACAGACTTACCTTAGTAACTTGTATATTAGAGCTTTACCAACTATGGGTTGACCTATAAATACCTACGGCACTGGTTGACTTAATACTGTAATCCTGTCCTAACGAATCACCTGCTGGTATCCGTGACAAAAATGTTATGATGAAGTTTCTTAGCCCAATTCTGACGAAAGATTATATAATTATGTTAGCAGCATTAGGTAAGGTCATTGTAATGAAATCTGCTCAGCAATGGACGTCATGTTGTTAGATTGTTTAAGTTTCGTCTGTAATGCTGTGTGTTAATTCAGTTGCTGATCGTCCCTTAGTATAGCTATTATTCAGCCAGACAATTTCTCAACACACCTATATCATAAAGGTGAACAAGCATACAAGACTTCAGTGTTTCTCCAAAACGGTAATATTTGACAAAGTAGAACTTTAAGTTTAAACTGCCCTCTCGTAACAATTCCGGGCTGTTTTTGTATCACGTCTAACGTTTTGTCCTTCCAAGCCTTCCAGCCCGGCATGTATCACTGCCATTTTTTGCGAAACAAATATGATAATATCGTCGAGAAACGATTGCTTGAGGACCGAGGCCTCGCTCCCTATAGGCTCCGTGAGTAGTTCATTAAACGCCGGAAATCTGGATTTGCTGTCAACAGCGCGATTTGTCTCTTTACAAAATCATCTTCCCGTTTTATCCCTATACATTCTCCCCCTGAGACATTTAAGTCTTCCATTTGTCTCTGTGGTCGTCTCAGCATTCCTTTTTTTTTCAAGCGAAAACAATGTATAGTTTTGATTTAAGTAGAGCATTGCCCGCGCTATCTGTATTTACATCTCAAATCTAGGCCTACTTATGGCAATTTATGAGACGACAAATTGTAACTCTTAGCTGTCCACGCCGAAGGCAAACCATAGGGACAGGTTGTCGTGTCTAACTACTTAAAGTCTGAAGTCCAGTGTGGTATTGTTTCTGTTTCCTTCTCTTTGACTCTCTTTGGTCATTTGGTTTTTTTAATCCACAATATAGGTCAATATTATTACCCAGTCGAGGTATATTAGCTGGCGTGCATACACGCTTGAATCGATCTTGCATTTGCTTGGTAACGCAGAATCTATACCATTAGTATTACCAATGTTTGACGATTTCATAGTGCAGAGCAATTTGTGACGAGCTTCGATCGCAAATTTGCAACTTGCTGCAGTTGTTAGTTCACGCGAAAAGAAAAACAAGGCAAAGTGCAAAAAAGATCTGCCAGTTTTCTGAGAGGTCGAGTCTGATGAATTGGAAGCAGAGGAAAACTCTAGTGTGCGCGGGCATAACTATATAGAAAAGACACGTTACTAATGTTTGCGTTAAGCCTTAGGCCACGAACCAATCCGCCACGCGTGCCAGGCGCGCGAGGGAGTCACCACGGCCAGGCACCATGGCCAGGCACAGCAATCGTGAATACAACCTGCTGCATAAAGTCAACATTTTAACTGACCTAATTCGACACTGCGTTGGTTAATAACCTTTATAGTTTAATTTAAAACTCGAGTTTGAGTGTGCGTAATAATGTTCATATGAATCTAGCACGTTGGTACTATGCACCAAAAGGGGTCGATTCTTTACAGAGGATTGAGATAGCTCCATTAAGAGGCTATTTTTAGGTTTTGGAGAGGTATTTTAATTGGTACGAGCGGGAGTGATGAACGTGTTTAACCGCGGCTGGACATCCTATACTCTGGGACTCAGCTATACCATTGAGGTTAAATGGTACGTGTTACCGTATAATAAGAGTCTGAAGCAATCCCGTGCAGTCTGATTATGGAGCTAGCTAGGAAAATGAAGATTGCTTTCCTGGTCATTAATAACCGAAGCGCTCGCGGTAAAACTAGAAACGTAGTCACGTACTTGTAGATGGCGGGGTACGTGCCCACAGAGAAAATGTTTCGAAGAGATATCCAACAAATACTTCCGTAGAAGGAAGAAAAACACTCCACGCTGAGTTCATGTCTCCATTTGACATGGTAATTAACTCTTTCAACATAACTCTTACAAAAAGGTAGGTGCTGCAGTTGAGAGAGTTTATCAACTTTCAGAGGCATGTACCTGTTTGGGGTTTTTTGTTTTGTTTTTTTGGAACACACAAATTTTTACAGGTGTATGGATAAAACTCTTTGTCAATTAATACAGGCTGAAGAAGAGCCAACGTATAGAACGGACTGGTGTGATTGGTTGTGACTACCAGTTTGTACCATAATTAGCCAATTAGGAATCATGTTATAGCTCTTTAGAATGTAGCATCTGAAATGGAGTACCTAATCATGTGAAATGGCAATTTTTCAATTCTGAATCTATATTGAGAAGAAACCTACTTTGCGTACTCAAACGCGTGCTGTAGTGTCGTGGTATTTCATTTCAAGAATGGTATTGCCACATGTATGGACGCGTACGCGTGCAGCATTACCACGTGAATATATGGACACATTCACAGTTGTCTGTTTAATCTACTGTCTGATGGTTTTGCTAATCGCCCGTCGGTCGTTCAAGAGTCGCCGATCATGTTGTTGACAGGTTATAATACTATTATGTTGTTACTTGGGGAGGCACCAGGGATAACGAAATATATTACCTAAGTAACTCAGAACTTGGATCCAAAGTATTTTATTCATTACATCGAATATAAACAATACACGTAAAAGAATATGTGAGTTAGAGAAGGTGTCGTCAGCACCACGCCCGAGAACCAACTGCAACTATACAAAGGCACAAGGCCTTCTTATATAGAAAATAGGGTTCCTATACGTGTCCAACAGGTGAGTATACATCAGGTGAGTAATTAACATACGTTGCGTAATAGTGTTCCTATATGTGTCCAACAGGTGAGTATACATCAGGTGAGTAATTAACATACGTTGTGTAACTCATAACAATGTACATCATCCGGCGAGTGTACTGGTAAGTATAATTAACATAACTACACAACAATACTACCATGTCAGCCGTGCCTCTCAATTCCGTAGACGCACCACGGATCCCCATAATATCGCTGAAGCACCAAGAATGCAAGTCAATCAGTGATTGAACACTAATTGCATTCGTCATCAGAATGACTGCAACTTAACTAGCCGGGAAAAAAACCAAGCCATTTGAAGTACGTGTATTTAAACGAGGTTAACGTATTGCCGATGCCTTCGGGGGGACTCGCCAAAACCACTTCGCCACTTCATCCTCTCGGAACCTCTTTGTCGGTTCAACTACAAAACAAAATCAAATCAAAACACCCTTGCCATTGCCTGCTATTTGGTATTGACAGAGCTGAGTGCGTCCTTCCTTGTGCGCCGGGTCAATAGTGAATTGTTTGCATTGCGAATGTGGAGATAGTTTTTTCCTGGACACTTTGCGTGGGTCGTGCAGGCTTTCATGTCAGATACCGCGTGTGCCAGCCTTATGTTAAAGGATGACATTTTTCACAAAGCACAGTTGACTATTTTGATGTTGTTTTTAACTCCACAAACGAGCACTACCTGTTGTTAGTGGCTAGTGACAAACCCTCAATTGTGTGTATAGTTGATACGATTTCAGGTCAGTTAACTTTTGCTTCGTCTGAATCAATCTTGCAGCATAACAGATATTTTTTTGGTATTGATCAACCCCTCTCATCTCCAAATGCCTTTTGAGTTCATTAACCAACAGTTACCGAAGTGTGTTACCCCCAATGCAGCCATTTCACAACATTGTTTACACCAACGTTTCAACATAGGGCACAATCGTGCATATTGTGAACTTGCACACATTAATAACAGCAGCCCCTCATTCAAATCGTAAACAATACATCGCACGTGCATCAAATTCATTTTTTTTCTTTTCTTTTTCATTTTCACCTCTGAAATTATTGATTTCAACTGGGTTGGGGTTTTTTTCGCGCCAGAAAGTAACGTGAGAGTACTGTCTCAGTCTGATGTGTTCGATCTCCAGTATAGTAATCTGAAACTCTGCAAAAATGAAGTTAAAGGTAGGATACACCATTTGCAGATATCGAAAAATTCACTACCGAATTATTAAGCAATATTTTACTTATTTGAAAGTAAATAATGATTGTAGGCATCCAGCAAAATTATTGCGTTAGATATGCTATAATTGTTCCGAACAATTAAATTTTATTTTTAAAAAATCACGATCGCCGGACGGCGGACGGCGATCACCCAAAAAAACTGTCCGACGCCGATTTTGTTTACACTGCGCCTTTTCCCCCATTATTCTATTTCGTTTTTGTGCATTCGTAGTTTCGATTTCGATTCTTTCTTTTTTTCTTTTTCTTTTTTGCCATTTTGTTTCGTTTATGGTCATATCAATCAAGGCTATACATTTGCACCAATCTTTAATTTAATTTCTTCTGAGATTTCTTGGTTGGTGCAATCAAATTAAAAGTCATAAAAAGGTATATGATTTTGTTTTTGATTTGTGTAAGGTTTAATTTTTTTGTTTATAGTCAATCTATTTTTAACTCTGAGTGTTCCCTTTAGTTTCTATCTTTCTTTTATTGTAATGTTTTCTGAATGATATTCTTGTTCATAATCGTTGTCTTGATTTGAATAATTTTGTTGTGTAATTAATCTGTTATTTGTGTCTATGCGCCTGTCTTTTGAGTCGTATGAAATTAAGGCTAAATTTTTGTATTCGTGATTTTGTATACAGGTACTGTTCGTGTTTCTTCAGTTATGTATATAATTAAAATTAACAGAGGTTGGTAAAAACAATTTAGAGTCATCGTTGTAACATTAAAGCCGGTTGCCAAATACGAATCAGAAAGCGCATTCCGTGTACATAAACGGATTCGAAAACGAAAACGGGCCGGACCGTGTTAAATTGAACGATTATTTTGTAATTGGCCGGGAAATTTGTTTTTGACTTTTCAAAGCGATGTATTGTTTATGTTATATTATCTTAAAATGAAACCACGTCTGACAAAACAAAAACTGCATCTGGGATAATAAGTTCACTCTATTTTTAAATAAAGTGGTACGTGTATTATAGATAAAAACAAAATTCAAACAGTTTGTTTGATGAAGATCGCGGTGTTTAGATCGACTTTATAAATATGACCCCAAGCTTGAACCTGAAATATAATGGCCGTGTGTAGATGAAAATGAATTAGACATTACTCAAGTCCAATATTCATGTTAACGGTGTCTCTATATTCATAGGGCATCTATAGGCTGGAGCCTCATCATTAGTGATAGATCGCGGGACGCAAAACAGCTGCGCAAGGCATGGCGTGGTATACGACCAGGGTTGTACATGTACGTGCTTGATACATTATTCCTAACGAGGCTCAACGGGATAAACATGTAAAGATGCAATCAGAAGTATGTGTACTCGTTTTGAAATAAATCATGTTTGTTTGCTTTTGCACCTCGGTTTGCTAATTAAAAACAGACAAGATTCTGTTTGTTAATATATTCCCTACAATCATCTTTAAAATATGCACTTCTGTCTTCATGCATTAGCATTAACGTTATTTGTGCGAAACCGAATAGCGCGGTGAATAAATTAGTCGCTTATTTGCTGAAATTGACCTAGAAGAAACCTACATTAGGAAGGTGGACTTTTGTAAGAACCGTTCTCATGTAAGCATATAAGCGCGCACATACAAACCTGTGTACATTTAAGGTTATTGTGTAGTTAATATTTGAATTTACTCATTTTTTACACACCCGTCTGTGTTGCATGTGCCTCGTTTGTATCACAAGACAAACACTTACGTGGACTGACCTATGAAGCGACATAATTAGACAGCTAATGTACACTACGGGCTAATGAGACAGTGAATGACATACGGTGGACAGATCGACTGACTAATTGGCCTGTTTTGTTCGCTGTTTGTTCGGCCTCCGTACGCGAAATTAGCCGCTCATGGTCGTTCTTGTCTGTGTCTGTGCCTGTTGTTGTACTCACGCATGCGTAAAAGGTGTGGCGTACATTTGTTTGAAGTGGTTGACTAGAGTAAAATTCGACTGTGGCTGCTTTTTATTATTGTCTACAATTAAGAAACATCGTTACAAAATGCATGCGTGCATCTTATTGCACATGCACTGCCGAACGATTGCTCGGATACATCATTTAACAAATTAAGAAGGCCATACAAGAGAAAAGGGAGGGAGCCGACTTTAGGACAGGCCTAGGTCTCCATCAAGCTATGAAGTAGGGGACAAACCAATTCGCTTCAAATTGGCCACTTTGAAGATGAATTTGAACGGTTTATTTTTGTCGAAATTAGCCTGGAAAAGCTATAAATTGGTTTCTTAACCAGTTCGCGCCGAATGACGTATATACACGCAACGTTTTCCCCAGATTTAAAACGGATGACGCATAAACACGCCACGAGCAAGGCAGGAAATGTCTGTCGGTAGCGAGCAAGGCCGGAAATGCGTGGGTGCGCTTCCCGGCACTATCGGCCTGAACCCGCTTCGGATCGAGTTTCGTTAGAAATAATCCCGCCCCTCGGTTCGGCGATGTTAAAATAATCCCGGCGCGATGTGGTTGCAACCTTGAAGCCCTGCACATCTTGCAATGGGCACCTCCGAGTGAAGCACACGTAGCTATGATTGTAAATGTATGTCATATACTCAAAGCTGCCTTTCAAGTTTCTTTTCAGCCCAGACTTTCTTCCTGTGCATTAATTTTGTTTGCTTCAGTTAGTTGTATATCAATGCAGTTGTTCTGGGTGAAGGGCAGTTAACGTTCAATGATGATTGCTATATTGAAATGCCATGGTCGTATTTTGAAGTCTATAGTTTACTCTATTGGGGGTATTTCATTATGTTTTCCATTACATCTTTTTCTATTTATTTACATTTCAATATGTAAATAAATGTTGCTATAGCTTTGATACGACACTGCTATTTCTGACCGGTCGAATCCCTTGAACGATATATATTGTCTGACCAATAGTCGACCAAACGGAACCCTGACACTATTTGTCCATGTCCATTGCCAAATCTTGTATGTTTGTTTCTTTCTTGAGATGCTAGTCTTTCAAACAAATCGTCAGTCGCTTCGTTTGTCCGGTGTTCACCTGTAACCTATACCAATAACTCACTGCGACACGACAAGAGGCTACTGCCAGACACGACTGACTGACTGACTGAAACGGACCGCTCGATTCGACAGCTTTTTTTTACTGCTTAGCACAGAAATCTGATGCGTAGCACAACAAAACCTTGCACACAAAAAACAGTTACCAGCCGAAACTTCTTGTGCTTTCAATGCTAAGCCAAAACCAGCTGAATACCAACCACAAACAATATACATTACACATAAACATTAACCCTGTTTTTTCCCCAAAGAAGAATTTTCATAATAAGCAATTTGTTCGTGCTTAGCAGCTCTATGAAATTGACCCCAGATGTTTCATCTCCAAATTAAATGTTCATGTAAAATAAGTCCTTCCATTACAAAATAGATCGGACAAAATCTGAAATAATTGCCATGCCGCGGATAATATTATTTTTGCAGGCGCATAAATCAAACTAGGATTATTTTCTAGCGTTTCAGTGATCGCTTTAGACATAAAGACAACATAACATAAATGTAAATTGAGAAAGAGGACCTTGAAATGAATTGTAGGTTCTTTTTGGAAATAAATCATTTTGAAATTCGTCAGATCGCAATGATGTCATCTGCAGATAAGATCATGACTGGGGGACATTTTTGTACTGAAAAAATATATTGGTTTTAAAGAGGAATGTGAAACTATGAACGTATGTATATGAACAAATAAAACAAATAAAAAGAGTCTTGTGGTATGTGGTAACAATTATGGTAACGATATTGCACATAACCGTTAATCACATTTTAAAACTATTTGTGTCCTATATTTTCTTGATTGTGATTTATTTTCATTGATCAAAAATATATATATATATTTGAAGACAATTGATTTATTCTTTGCAGTAAAAACTGTTCGTATTTGTGTACATCGTAGAGTATTGCTTAGAAACAAACCCAGAATTTATGAATACGAAAACAGTTAGGTAGCGAGAAAAATACTAAAGTGTTTTACAAATAGAATCTTTAATGTTCTGCCTGTATATTTCTTTTTTATATACTGTGAGCATCGTAGTCCAAACAATCATGCCTAATGATTGTATGCGCTTGTTCGTGTGTAACGTTTGGTTATACATACATTAGGTAGGATACACCATTTGCAGATATCGAAACATTTTACTACCAAATTAGAAATGGTAGTAGAAATGTCTTACTTGTTTGAAAGTAAATAATGATTGTAGGCATTCAGCAAAATGATTGCGCTAGATATTATATAAGTGTTCAAAAAAATTGAATTCTGTTTCAAAAAAATTACGATAAAAAACAAGAACAACTTAAGAACCACTGCCCGACGCCAGTTAAAAACGAACGCCGTTTTTCTTGGTTTTTTTTCAGCATCCATGATTGTAAAACTTCAGACAGGTCAGTTAAACGATATTTATTATTAATACAACCCTCAAATCCACCTATTCGTGATAATTCAAGCAATTACCAATGGTGTATCCTACCTTCAAATAACGTTGATATTCCCGATGCTAACTTTTTATTATAGTGCACGGTTTGATGGTTCGTGTATAGTTGTCGTGGGATTCAACGTGTGCTGGGGGAAAAGCTACCGGTATTGGCCTGTCTATGGGAATAGCATTTAACTTTTGCTATACGCTAAAGGCATTTCGATATATTCATCTTTGCAAATTTAAAGTATATTCTTAATACAAACGCAGGCTGTATGTATATCTGCTGTAAATATAAACAGAGACGGAATATAATTCATTTTACGGAAAGTCAAACTCCATGATATTTAAAAGTCAGCAATGTTCATTTTATTCCGTCAAGTTATTGCAAGGTTACAGTTCAGTATATTGCCTTATCCTTTAGGTTAATTGCCATGTCCCAAATTACCATGGACCATTAAGGAGCGAAAATCGAGAAATGCCGACTCTCAATTATAATGCCGAATGTAAAATAATGTGCCAAACACTCATTATGTTTATAAAGGGCATATTCAGGTATTTTAATGGTGCCAAGGAATTAATCCCGTCTGTAGGTATGCTCGCATCGCTTACATTTCAGAATGATAAAATGTCAGCAGTGTTGACTGAAAGATACAACATTTTCTGGAAAGATTCTGGGAATTTATTTATTGTATAAACTGTATTGATTTGTAATTTTTCCATCTTGTGTAACTTTTAGTTATCCGTAGAGTATTTGTATGAGTTAAGAAATTGTATACTCGCTTTTGCTCATGAAGAAATTAATAAATATTAAAAGCAACATTGGTGGAGATTACTTGGTCGTGCTTTTTGACTGATCAGTTGAACTTGCTGTGTGTATAGTTCACTGCGGTGGGGGTTCTCTATGCGATTCAAGAACGATGGGCCGTGTGATTAATTCCGTGATCCAAACATCATTTATAATCACACTTTAATTTATTGACTCTTTGAAAATACAAAGTACGGTGCTAAATCCATCCTAGAAAAGGAGCAAAATGTACAGGTTGGCGCATACAAAAACAAACAAGCATACTTTACTACACTGAGGCCAAAACTATACCGACACCAATGGGTGGAAAGTCTTTCTAGAAGAATGATGATACATGTACCAAGATATCTCGATTTGGGCTAGCTATAGCTCAGGACTATAATTTGTGAAGCACAGTCGGGGTTTCTTTGCACTGAGAAATAACTAAACTATGCTTGCTAATTAAAAAAGACAATATACCATTTGTCGGTTGTGCATTTGTATCGCTTGAAGCAGCAAAAGTGCTCAAAATAATATATAAAAAAGGTGAATAAGATTAAGACTGCTGCAAACTGCTTACTGGCTGGAATGACCTGAAATATACAAATTAAATAAGTTAAGAGGGCCCAATATTTCGATTTAAAAAAAGGTGCTTGACAACAACCTGATGAAGTTTTTAGCTCAGTGTATGCTGCGAATTATGAAGCCAAAAAAACCCTCAATATTCTAAAATGTTCATTTCAATTCAAAATTAGCTAAGTCACAATTTCAATTGCGACCACAATCTGCAATATTGGCGCGTTCTCAGCCAGCGGATGGCAGCTACGCGCGTCTCGCACACGAAACAGACAAAATAGTAGCACACTATTTGCGTAAATTTCCAAATGTGCGTCCCTGGGACGCACATTTGGAAATGGCATTCTTTTGTAAATGACAGCATGTCAGACGGAATAATTTCGCAGAGAGTTTATAATTACTAAAATCTTTACAACAAGTAAGCTTTTTAGCAATATTTTGTTTGTTTACTTTTTTGGATAGCTAAAAAAGGTATAGGCCTATATCCCCTTTAGCATGACATGATTTAGTTATTTTTCGGTGCGAAAGGGCCACTGACTTCACTTCACAAAATGATATCTGCAGCCAAAAGTACTAGCCTAAATCAAGATATCTTGCTATCATTTTTCTTTTAGAATGATTCTCTAGCCATTGGTATAGGTAGTTTTAGCCTCAGGGTGGTGGAGGTGTGCTTGTCTGTTGAGACATGCTCGTTCGTTTTGTATAGACCAGCCAATATATAGTTCATCGTAAATCACCTTCGATCATCTTCGTTTAATAATTACCCCCGGAATATGTGCATCGATTAATTTAAAATGCTATTCGCGTATAGAACAACCCAGTCTGTAATTAGATAACAGAATAAAATGCTGTTTGACATTTGACGGCAAATGGTAAATAATAAACAGTGAAGGGCACTGATTTAAAGTTACTTTCAATTGGAACTAAGTTCGAGGGCGAAGCTACATAAATTCTCAATCCAAGAAATTGATGTTCAAGGCTCCAAATGGGAAAATGTTTGTACCCGACTTCAGCATAATTGGACCGCGGTTCATTTCATCGTCGCATTGGTATAGCCCATAGCAGTATGTGGCCGTTATTGCAATAATGTTTCATCTTGTCAAGATGACAAACAATCATGTCTGGATTGAGGGTAATGACCTGTCAATTAAGATACCACACGGGCCTTATGTTGTCGTGAATGTTTCAGTGCTCGAGTGTGCTGACTGCGCATTCCAGAGACGTCCCCGTAAATAAAAGGGAACGCATTATCGAGATCCAGAGTAAAGAAACGCAACTATTTTGTACCACTAGCTATACCCCGCGCCGTTGCAATGAAAAGTTCAACGAGGTTCAAGTGTGGCTTTCTTCCAGACATCGCGTGTATACCTAGAGCCGAACCTCATTTAAGCAAAAAGCTAACGCGCGCTTTGTAAAAGAACATAAAAAATGTGGTACACAGCTTTATACTAACTGGCCAATCACTTGCACAGTGCATTACAACCGAGCATATATACAAGTAATTATACAATTATATACAAGTAGTTATACAAAAATTACATTTGCACTTTATTAACAGTGCTATAGAGCTGGAATTACAACATAAAAACACCGCTTAACCATGACTATGATTTAACCAGGCTGGTAATGGAATTGGCGCGTACAAGTGAACAAAAGTTAAATCAACAAAACGTGTGCGGTAAGCTATGCTAAAGTGAATAATTCGTTTCGAAAACAAAATTGCGACAATTTGTCGGACCTTAAAATCATACACTATTTTTGGTCAGTTTTTTTCGAGGGGTGTAGCCTACTGGAATAGTCTATTGGTGGACGCTGGATATTTGTAGCTGCTCTTTAACCAGTTCGCGCCGGATGACGTATATAAACGCCAAATTCAAGTTCGGAAATGTATGCCAGCAGCGAGCAAGGCCGGGAATGCGTGGGTGTGCTTCCCGGCACTATCAGCCTGAACAAGCTTCGGATCGAGTTTCGTTAAAAATAATCCCGCCCCTCGGCTCGGCGATGTTAAAATAATCCCGACGCGAACTGGTTAAACGAGTGAATAATGATACTTCTCCGAATAAACATTTTGCCTATGGCGTAATGTTTGAACATGGAGCAGAATTTGAAACACGAATCTTCTCTGCAAACGAAGTTAAATTTTCCCCTCGAAAGTGACCCTCCCACCAGCATCTTCCGTTACCATGGGGACTCCCGCCAATGCCACTCCGGTCGTTTACTTTTAACGAATTTCCGTGTCTCGTTCAACACACCCATGAGCTATAATTTGAGTTACTTCCGAAAACAAGTACATTTGCTTTCCCGGCTTTACTCCACCGGCTAGGAGACGTAATCGTTTATAACCCAACAGCGTCTCCTGGGGGCACGGTTATCGCGTTCGCGATTGAGTAAGTCGCTTGAAGAAATCGATGGAATATTCGCTGTATAAACATGTCAATCTGCGCCGCGTCCAAAATGTAGCAAGTTATTCAAGGAGATGGCATGAATGTAGACTGTCTCTGGGCAATGTTCTCCGTTTCGAAAGACTGTGCCCATCGATCTTACTCGAAATTATAGCGCTGACACAGGCTTGACAATCATGTTCATGCTTAGACGTCATTTGCAAGTGAGGGCGCCTTTTGGGTCATCCTGGGCCAAGTTCGATCAAGGAACTATAGTTAATTATAACACCTCACTCACAGATTCTGTGTCTTGATTGGCCGAGAGCGCGGCACGTGTCACTTGCTATTTTTACTATTTTTTACTTGCGCTATCCAAAAAGACTATACCACGCAAAAAGGACTATGCGCATAGCAACACATGAACTATGCGCAAGGCAATGAAAGCGTGACTGAAACCCAGACGTGTGTTTCGGTGCATTGCGTAAACATTGCTCATCACCTTCGCACCCGTTCATCAAGGCAACAAAGTACACGTATGATCGAGAGACGTATAATTCGGAGATTTTTTGTCATTACTATACTTTCAGGAAGCTTAAATTGTGCAGAATCTGTGAGTGAGGTGTTTTAAAACAAATATTGACTGCTCTATTTAGCGTTATAGTAAAACTAGCCTCCCTCGGTGATCCATGGAGCATTCTATTTTCCCTCGGCTTCGCCTCGGGAAAATAGAATGCTCCATGGATCACCGAGGGAGGCTAGTTTTACTATACCACTCAAAGCAGTCAATATTGGTATACTAGTGGTTAGTTCATGACGTCATTAGGGCATGCTCACTGAAATTGAAGTGCGAACGACTCTAGTCGAACTATTGACCATTAATTGCCAAACTGGTCCTCTCTGTACTGGGCTATTAAAGCGGCTATTGGTTACCATCGATGCGACCAACCGCGGTAGGCTGGTCGTGAATAGTCGACTAGACTAGTCCAACCATCGTCGACTAGCCCGAGTTCGATCGGAGCTAGTCAAACTATAGTTAACTATAGTCCTTGATCAAACTTGGCCATACTCGTGCGCTCTCTCGCGGTGAAGCTCTTGCATACCGTTGGTGATAACGCGCCATAAAACACCGCACTTTTCAACAAAACCTTCGTCCATAAAGTTGAGAGAGAACTGCATGCAAATGTTTTGAACAGAACAAAATGTATAATCAAAATAAGCGCCGCGGTACGGCTTTAGGGCATATTTAGTGGACCGGTTTTGTTTGTGGAACAAAATGTATCCGAGCTCGTGTATCTGCGTAGCCTTTACCTCCAGGTGGTAATCCATGATGAGTCCATGGTGCTTTCAGAACTCGAGAATTCGAGTTTGTTACGCACATGTCAACGCAGAAGAAAGCTAACTTAAAGGCTTTACTTGTGATTCGTGGACTTTGATGCAGCATTAAGTGAAAACTCAACCTTGTGAGCATTATACTGTGTTTGGCTCTCTTCCTTATTCCAATACTATATCTACATATTGGCCTGTAGGCACCCAACCACGATACCTTTCATCCACGGGGTCAGCTGGGTAAGTTTTTGTGCCAGTGGCTGACTCATTAAGTTTGACGCAAACCTTTCGACTAATGGAATAAAAATTGATTCTAACCAGGCCGACTGGAAATTCGATAGAACGGAGAGACCGAACACCATTTGTGATCATGTGAAATAAATGGGATAGCACCCCTAGCTAAGCGCGCAACTTGATTATCGTCACATTTTGGGTAAAAATTGACCCCAAGTCTGTTATGTGACTCTAGTCTAGGATAGTAGCCAGAGGGGGAGCAGGGGGAGCAAGTACCCCCCCCCCCCCTTTTAGTGTCGAAAAATATTAAAAACCTATTTTTTGCAGGCTATTTCGTCAGTGCCTTTCTGATCCGCTTGCATTCTCATCAGCCCTTAAAGTTAAAACAATCAGAATCGTAATAACGTTTTAGCCTGCCAATGCATGGTCAGGATATCATTTTACAGTCAATATCCAATGAAAACTTGGTAATTGGTGACACTATACTCCGTGTAAACGTAAATGTTTACTGATGATATGATATCACATGATATGTCATGAAACTTGCAAAATATTGCACCAGATTCCATCTGAGGATCTTTAATTATTCAAAAAAATCGCAAAGAGGAGGGGGACACCCCCTCCCCTTAGACCCCTCCCGCTCCCCTTAGACCCCTCTCCCATATCAATCACCAAAAGTGCTCCTCTCCTTGAAAATTCCTGGCTACGTCCCTAACTCTAGTAGTACTGCAGACTGAGAAGAGATAATTTTGCCAGCCACAAAGCCCGAAAATGTCTTCTACTCAACCGTAGTTCACACATCTGTTTTTCCTATAAAAATTGAAGCGAGTAAAAAAAAAAAGAGAAAAAAAATTGTACTAGGTCTGAGATGAGTTTTCCCAGAGAGCGGAACAGTCGTTGTTAATTTATGGTGTTACCTGCGGCCAATCGTTTGGGCGGTGTTTTCCACTAGACGGATTAATTACAAACGCCAACAGCAGTAATAGCATATTTATACCTTCATTAAGTCTCAAATCTCTATAGTTTTACAAATCAGAGTTCATTTTCTCAAAAATGGCGACTTCGCGTCTCTTCCTTGAGGATGGACTTTGCGGTCTTCTGAAAGGTGAGTAACCGACAAGCATTTCCCGAACAGCGATAGCCGATCCGTCGCACGTGTCATCGCATGTGCTACCGTCCTGTACGAATCGGCCAGGGACGTCGATTTACAAACCTCACCGTGTGATGTTACGCGGGATCCTCCTCAGAAACTGTGATTGAATTCGTACCACTGCACTGCAAATATGCCAGATGCCAGAGATATAAAAAAAGACTACACTGACCACAAACTCCTAATTTTGTTCTAGAGTTCTAATTACTTTTACTGCTGAGAGAATTAAGAAGGGAAAGCAATGTTTGCTTTATATTGGATAGAGTCGAAATTGAATCTGGGGTTTTTTTGGTTGATTAATTGTCATTGTGACAGGCCGTGTATCAAGGATTCCCAGGTGTATGCTCAATTTGCTTTGATACTTGTGTCAAAACATATTTACGGTACGAATTTAGCCATGGTTAGCGCTCGTTATTTATATCCTTTCGATCGAGAATCCTAGCTACACCAGCCGGTAACCTTTCTCAAGATACATGCCGAGAGAACCATATGCAAAAGGATTTCGTAACGAAAAAAAAGAGAATCTCCTTATTGGTTATCAGGAATAGGTGGACTTGGGGGTTGTATTTTATAGTAAAATAATATCGTTTAACTGACCTGTCTGAAGTTTTAAAATCATGAATGCCGAAAAAAGCAAGAAAAACGGCGTTTGTTTTCAACCGGCGTCGGGCAGTTATTCTAACTTGTTGTTCTTGGTTTTTTTCCCGTCCGGTCGTGATTTCTTTTTATAAAATTCAATTTTTCGGAACAATTACAGGATATCTAGCTTAATCATTTTGCTGGATGCCTAGAATCATTATTTTTTTTTTATTCAAATGATTAAGATATTTCTTGATAATTCGAGAGTAAATTTGTGTTGATATCTACAAATAGTGTATTCTACCTTTAATGACTGGAAATTATGGATTAATAGGAAAGAAAGAGAGCGGCTGAGGTCTCGGAAGAAAATCAAGTGCACGCCACTTACTCTTTAGTAATGCCATGTGGCTGACATGTATCTCAATAAATGTATCTCACAAACAACGGGGTTTTGTTTAATGCAAACTGCCCGTCACACGACCAAAGGCCACTCGAGGTGTGGGCTACAGGGGAAGGTGTGGAAGAATCTCTTCACAGTATGAATATGCAGTTGGGATAGGTAACCATAGTCCACTGTAAGGCATTAATATTAGGCGTAGAAGTGCCATAGAGCCCAGGCTGGATTACACGCAGACATGAGACCACGAATTCAATGCTTTACAAGTGGTATGAGGTCGTCACACTGATATGGTTGATGCTATTTCAGGCCAAACTGGAATAGACGTATAGGCCGAGTTCGGGCGGTCTGTTCTTGACACGCGTAACTTGTTCTTGCAAAACCCTGGTGGATAGGTGGTGTGTGTTCTTGTTCCGAGTGCAATGTTCACGGGTCGCGTTCCCGCCGTTCGAGCGCGAGAACAGAGTTCGCGTGTCAAGAACAGACCGCCCGAACTCGGCCTTTAATGGATATTCCTCAGGCTCATAGGTGTTCCTGACCTCGTTACAGTTTAAAAGTGTAACATGCAGACCTACATTCTGAGGTCAGGAACACCGGTCAAGAGCCCAGAGTGAAAAATAAAATCAAGCAAAATGGAAAAAAACTGAGCATTACTCTGTCATTTTGCTCCCAAACAAACAAGGATGAACATGCTTTTAATGGACGAGCAGGTATAAATGGTGAAACTCAACCCATTTCATACTATAATCCACGCGCGGTTTACGGTCGATCACTTAGCACCAGGCCTCACTTCGCTTGATGGAGGGCAAGCAGACGGCACTTGACGAGAAAAAAAGAGAACACAAGACAGAAGAGAGCCAATCGATGATCGAAGAGGGACGTCCATGTTTGTAGGATGTTCTATAGAAACGAATGTCCTCACGTAGTTAGGGAATTGGGCTACCGTATACAGGTTTCACGCGATATTGGACATAATCCAGTCAGATCAAGTTTCACATAGCATAAGTTTGGCTGAATAATAATGGTGGTGGTTGTTGTGCAAGTATGTCCCTTGCGGCTGTTCCCGCTCGACACCTGCAACGTTCTAACGTTAATTCACTATCAATCGGGTACTTTCTCTGCTTTACACCTGTACTTTACACCTGCACTTAAAACCAAATGTTAAGTGTCGCGGGCACGCAGCAGCGCCAACTTTCAATGGATTATGAAGTGAACTGCTCAGGGCTCCAACACTGCATTAGATGTTTGAACGTCACACTTTGCGTTTTATGTAAAACATCGCCCTGAGCCACGCAGAGTTTAACGGGCTCTTCTTGAATGATCGCCCTCAAACCCTGCGGACATTCGCAGCAACCCTCAAACAAGTTGGCCAATACATGATGAGCGTCCACCCCTGGTAAAGTGACAATTTCTACCACTTATACTTAATGTTATTGGCGTTTAGTTACGTAGCTTTAGTTTCAGTCTTTTATACTTCTTATTCTGTATATTATATAATAGCAAAGATTTATTTCACGTTCTACACGTTAATTTCTACAATTTTTCCGATTAGTTTTAATGTTTACGTGGGAGGATGAAAATGTGTGAGAACACCTCAGATGTCCAAGCGAATGGACCAATAGAAATGCGCGTTGCGGAAGAACTTCGGGAGGATCGGGTAAAAAAGCCCGGATGTTTTGACAGATCAGCTGATGGTGGCTGACGTTATTATCGGTGCCTGCAGGTGTGTATAATTCCAATGGAACCAAATCGAATTGAGAATCGTCAGCCATCTTGTTTGTTTGTAAGCCAACCTCGGACCCAGGAATAAGTACCGCGTTTTATGAATGAACAAATGCAATTTCATTGATTGCTCTGATTGGGAGCATGGATCTTTGCGCCAAATGACCACGGATCTTGCCCAGTGTCCGCAGGGCTTTGAGAGCTATTAGTAGAAAGCTCGTAAGTGCTGCGTGGCTCAGGATGGTAAAAACATGCGATAGAGGCCTGGGTCACCTTGTATCCCCTCGGCAACATGGCACGCTTCACATAGCATAGCACGTGACATGTCCATAACGCCCGCGAAGATATTATACACTAATTTCTCCACTAATTTTGACATTGTTTTTAAATGGCCATAATGAGAGAAATAATTCTTGTGCAACACAGTAAGGAAATTACCGTAAAATTCGACCTAGGATTCGACCTAGATGCCAGGATTCGACCGTACGTTACGGCCGGACTGTATTCGACCGTACGGTCGGACTGTAGTCGACCGTACGGTCGGAATGTATAGTCGACTGTACGATCGGACTGTATATCGTACAGTCGGACTGTATTCGACCATACGGCCGGACTATATTCGACCGTTCTTTCGGACTGTAGTCGGCCGTACGGTCGGCCTGTAGTCGACCGTAATATGTTCGGACCGTATATACATGTAGTTATATATTTTCTTACTGGTAAACCGTATTCTTTAAAGTAACAAATCTGTAAATTCTGCCACTTTACAGCCTTTTCACCGTAAAAAATACTCGGTAAATACAACTACGGTCTAACCGTAAAAACTGATATGGTCAAATACACACACAAAATGTTTCCAACGTCACATCCAAATGCTCCAAATTCACACCCTCCGTCCAAATTCTCATTCTAGGCTAAGTCGTTAAAGTCCAAATTCATGTCAGTTCAATCAATTAATTTTATTATCCACACTTCACAAAACAGAGAATGTCAGCTTCCAATGGCATTCCTAAAAATATATAAAATCACTAGTAACATATCATTATTACAATATACACATCATCATTAAACCAGAGCTGCAATCGAGTCACTCACAAGTCAGTTCGCAAGTCAACTCACAGGCCACCCCCAACCAGGCCACTTCAGAAGCACCAAGAGGAACAACAACAACAACGGAATGCTTTCATTTAAGTTCATTTCAACAGCTCGCGGGTCGACGACTCGTGATTGGCCCATGCACGATTGACTTGTGGTGACCCTCGACTGACTCGACTACAACTCTGTATATACAACACTATAAAACAAGACAACAAACACTACAACGCACACAAAAATGAGGATAAACCAGTTATACAATCCCCCAAACCCATACAAAAGAATGTTGATCGGGCCAATAAATATAACAACTGTGAAATCTATAGGATCTAACCGTCAGCAATTACCTATTGACACACATGTGGATCGCATCTGGGACAAATTAATTTCTAGTGCGACAGAGTCGAGTGGGTGGAACACAAAGGCCGATACAAGATCTGTTGAATTTAATATGATTTTTACATGGATGTGAGGAGTCCTACATTACTTTGTGAAACTTTCAACAGGTGCAGAACCCGATGCCCATACAGAGAAACAATAGAAGGAAGATTTGCATTTTGACGACCTTATTCAGGATGTGAATTTGGAGCATTTTGATGTGATTTTGTGGAAACCACATCCTGCTATACTGGCCGCTTTGAATGCAAAATCACATCATGCCCATTCCTAGTGTGGCCGTATTAGCGAGATAAATGCTGTACCAATATCATCGTTAAAAAAATCTCGACATAACAAAAAGGAGGGGTGGGGGGATCGAGAATCTAATTTGGAAAATCCGCGGCACACGCGGCCCTGTCAATAAATGTACCATTCCAAATCCAGCCCACACGTTTCACACCAGAAGAGAGATAAGCAATGATCGGTCCAAAAATTACTTATTGGACTCGATAACGAGTTTTCCATCAATAAATAATTGTGCAAATCTAATCGTGCAGTAACGGTTACTGTGTACTTGACACATTTTTCGCACTGAGATTGATGGAAGAGGCGTTTGTTTGTCCCATAAATTACCACATTGGTTTCCTTTTTAGTTCGGTATTGGCACTTTCTGCCGAAAAGATCTCTACGACCGCAGCGATCCAGTTCTCGTCTGATATGTTGAAAATTGAAACCAATTACACTTCACATGGGCCGTGTTGACTCTCGTCTGTGTCGTTTTCACGATCTTTTAGTCTAAATGTCACTTTCAGTTAAACTTTGTCATCACTTCGCTAAATGCTGTTTGCCCGCCGTCACCAAAAGAAACCTTCACAGACCCATCACTTGTTCATGTGTTTTATGGAACATTGGATACAAATAGTAAATTAAAGTGACGTGTGAGAATAGGGTCAGATAAGTTGCTTGTGACTTATGTTATCATAAAGTTGCAGCGGTTTCACTGAGAATTTGGCCTATTAGATAATTGTAAATCCACCTGCAAGGTTTTGGGATTAGTTTTGTCGCTTTTCATTATTTTATCTACGTATAGAATCACAATTTTGTTAGCAAAGGTTGAAGGTATAGGAATGGGCTGATGTATTTTTGCATTGAAAGCGGACACGGCCAGTAGCATGCAAGATGTGATTTCGACAAAAGGGTTTCCAAAATCACATCTAAATGGGCCAAAATCACATCCTCAGTCCAAATTCACATCCTGGGTTAAGTCGGTAAAGTTCAAATTCACATCCACTGGATGTTCATTTGCATTTTGACGACCTAATCAAGGATGTGAATTTAGAAGTGGATGTGAATTTAGAGCATTTTGGGTGTGTGTGATTTTGGAAATCTTTTGTTGAAATCACACTCTGCTAAGGACCGTAACCACCTTAAATGCAAAATCACATCATGCCCTTTCCTAGATTAAAAAGTGGGAGAATCGGTGTTCGATAAAATCGAGCTAAAGAAAATAGCCGTCGCATAATTCCCAGTTCAACAACGAAACAAACAACAAAAAATGTAATGATGAAAAGTCGTTAGAAAATCGTTTCCTTCTCACTCAGTAGGTATTAGTTCTAAAAGGTCATTCTCGAGAAACTGGAAAAGGAAATGATTCTTGTGACGTTCGTCCTGCACGGATTGATTGCCGAATGAGTATACACGCACGTATCGCATTCGTGACCACGCAATTACCATATACTCTTCTAATAAAGTGCGCAAGTCCGATTGCTTCTCAACTACGTGATCTGCTAGGTATCCGGAAAAATAAGCCGTTGATCCGTCGGGCTTCGACGCCTCGGCGCGTCTCCAGAGGCAGGGGATGAAAAATCGATTCACGGTATAATTCATTGTCGAGGAAACGGTGATGAACAGGGGATAGAGGAATAACGATCGAGGGACTTCTGAAAATACGGGCGAAATGTACTTTATTTGTCCAAGGCGTTTAAGTAACTCCCCAGTTTGTTGCTGCCTGGTTGGATTTACAGTACTTTTACCTCCACGACCTGGAATATACTGATTAACACCGTGAAATGTTAACAACCCATACAGCGATTCCTGAGGTATATATCTCGGGTGTCAGTGCAACCCTGTGGCTGTATATTCTGCATGTGAGTAATTCGTACGTGACTTGACACATCTGGACACCCATGGACACCCTGCGTAAAAGGGGGGGGGGCACGGGACAACGTAAACAGCCCTATAGACACGCATTCCTAGCCAGCAGGTGCTATAAGACCACACCTCGGTGTGTTGTCGAGCAACGAGTACACATACGATGCGCCTTCCAAACACGACGATTATTATCAAAAGCTATATGCAGCACCATATTATTAAAACACGTTTGGATGTGCTAACTTTCATTGACATCTGAAATTAATGAAACTGCTGTTAGCTTCTTTCTAACCTGAAATTATACCAGTGAAATCCCTTTAAGACGATCTCAATAAACGCACGTCGATCACCCTAACATTCCTGAGTCCTCAAAAATCAATATGATTTTGTACCGTGACCCTAGGGAGTTAGGGTACCACATATTCAGGACTCATAGGTATTGAAAACACGATTTCAAGTCACACTATAGGAATGGGCATGGTGTAATTTTGCATTTAAAGTAGACACGGCCAATAGCGAAAAACTAATGAAACAAACAAAAACAATTTCAACTCACATGCTTAAAATTCACATCCTCAGTCCAAATTCGCATCATGAGTTAAGTCGTTAAAGTCCAAATTCACATCCACTGGATGTGAATTTGCATTTTAACAACCTCATCCAAGATATGAATTTGGAAGAGGATTTGAATTTGAAGCATTTGTGTATGACTTTGGAAATCTTCTGTTGAAATCACATCCTGCGATATAATAGGATCGTGTTCGCATTAAATGAAAAATCATGCCCATTCCTATAGACGATGTGCCCTCTGTTTACATCTGTATTTAAATGTGCCCGGCAGTATGCGTACGCATCATGTTTTACATAAATTTGGGTAAGAGATGACATCAGAGGTCACATAATTTGAAGGCGATCTGACCTGCGACGTCACTCTTTAAGCAAATTTTATGTAAAACACGATGTGTGCGCATACTGCCGGGCACATTTGAATACAGATGTAAACACGTGACGTCAGCACATCGTCTATAGTGTCTAGTTATATGGAGTGATTGTTTTGATGGCAAATTCTTATCGTCGGATCTTCTGATCTTCAAGACTGATGCTCTAAACATGACGTTGTGAGCGAATTTAGAAGGCATAGAAGGCAGCGTCTCTGGTATTCTAATTTAGTCGTGTACCCCGAAGTACGTCGGCTTTATACATGTATATCTAAGCTGTTAATCAGGCGATCGTGGCATGTCATTAAAAAATGATTATCTGTAAAGTCCCTGACGGATTTAATTTAAAAAAAAACACCCGTATGTAGGTTAATGTTACCGTAATATATATTATTATAGTTTAGAATAAGGGGTTGTGTCTATTTCTCGTGTATTAATGCGATGAACACATGTTTCATTCTTGCAATTGAATTAGGAAACTGTGTAGAAGATTTCAAGAGTATAAAGCCAAACTGAAGCAGTCGAGGTTTTGGCGTTGTGACAGACACCTTTTTCTTAAAAAGTATTTTGTTTTAGGAGAGGATCGATGCTCGGAAGACACCAACAGATACCAATCATAACTGCTGTGTTAGTCATCAAGCCATAAACCGGATATACCGTGCCCGGAAAAACTAAGAGCACCAGGTGGATTTCAAAATGTTGTTACGACGAAGGCATTTTCCGTTGACCGTGCATGTGTTCACACATATACTGTCACTTTGGTAGCGGATAGAAGGCAGGGGGTTGCCAAGTGTTTTTGATTGTAAAAGAAAAACCGAAACTCCCGAATATCTGTAGTATCGATGTACATGTACACTCGCAAAACGTATTAAAATGTTGTTGGTTAAACAAGTTGGTTAAAAATTGTAACCAACCATATGTATTTTTTTCTAATTCGAACAACGTTGGGCAATTTTTGTAACCATTTTGTTTAACCAACTGTTGTGTTGTTCACCTGGTAAACAACGGTTGGTAAAAATTTGTCATTTTACCCAATGTTTGTTATGTTTAACCAAATGCAACAAAAATTGGGTAGATTTACTTATTTTTATCAACTGTTGGTTACCAGTTGAACAACACAGCAGTTGGTTAAAAAAATTGGTTTAGAAATTCGCCCAACGTTGGGTAAAACATACCTAACATTAGTAAAATTGGGAAATTTTACACATTATTGGTAAACATGTTAACAAACTTTTTTAACCAAAACAATTTTAATACATGTTTTGAGAGTGTACATGTAGGCCTGAGATCACCTATGGCCAGAAATTACCCCTTAGGTGGACCCCGGACCAAACGCCGTAATTGGCTTCGCGCTACGCGCTTGCTGGAGTCCAGTTCGGTAGGTGAATGATAACACCCCCCCCCCCCCCCCCCCCCCCCCCCCCCCCCCCCCCCCCCCCCACCTAGATCCGCTTGATCCGCCCCTGCACTTCGGTATGGTGATGTGCCTCTTGCAACATATTGGTGCCAAGCTTTCCCCCGGAATAGCAACAGTCTGGGACCTGTTCTTTCGGGAGAGTGTCACTTGTGCAAGTGCCCTCCAGGGAGGCTCTTCCGTCACGTTCCTCCCGCTCTCTCCCTCTCGTTTTTTTCCGTGAGATGACAGTGAGAGACTTTGTCTTATCTGTTGGTCTTCTTCAGCAAGTATCATGCATGCGAGATATAGTTGCTGGTGGTGAAGTCAGAAATAAGAGCAAAGAAGGTGCTGGCTGCAAACAAGATTTGAAATGAACGAAGTGGGCGGTGGAATTTAGTTAGTAATACGGCACCAACGGGAAACCCTGTATCGGCTTGAACGCACTTTTTCCTGTGTACAGTGTTGAAACTGTTAGTGATATACATTACGTTTTTCTTCCCTATATAGCTTCGGTTTGGGCATCATATTTCTGCAATCGAAAAATGGTTGGGGTTTACTTTGCAATCAAGTTACCTACAAGCAGAGGTAGAAGGGGTGGTCAATAGTGTACCATAATAGACTCTAGTTTTATAAACTGTTACTGCATCTATTCACTCTGTGCATGCTTTTGTTGAATTATTGGTGTTTTAACATCCTAACCTTTTAGGCACTGGTTTACGTCATGCGCCTGTTGGTAGCGCATGCCTGCGCGCACGCGCAAATTGTTCAGTTAAATCACATTTGTCGGTGCTCTCTTTGGGTGATATTTTTTGCGACTAAACGCTCAAGATTGTATCAAATAACTAAGTCATCAGAACTTCTCAAGTTGGTCTCTCTCGCGCGCGCTTTTCAGAAAATGCAACAAAAACCGCCAACTTTTGTACCTTTTCATGGCTTCAAATAAACCCCGCCCTGAAAGATCATGTTTGTCAGCGTTTGGCGTCAGTGCAACCTGATCACCCGATCAGGTTTCAAACTTTTATTTGAAACCTCCTGGGTCCCCCAGGCATCCAATCATGGCTGTGGTTTCACCCCATTCAACCAAATTCAAAACAAAGAATCCGCTCCTCCACCTATTCAGAGACTACGTGTTTATCGTGCCCTATATTTGGCGTGATTCAGGCCCAGACTTTCAATGGACCGGTGATCGTATATCTTGAGCCCCATAGGATGACACCTACGTAAGGACTATATATAGCCCTTTTAATTAACCTCGACTGCAGGCTCTGCCATTGTGTCAATATTATTTCTTCAGTGGTGGGAATGGCTAATCACGATCGGGGCTGGTGATGAGTCGCTCGGCACGGATACAAGCGAGTAAAAGTCATACCGTAGAACACCAAAAGCTAACCAAAGTCAATATACCAACCAAAAGCGAACTCCTGTGATTGATATTACAAATTAATCATCGGAATTGTTTGCCTGTTTTCTTTTTTGGTTGATTTGTTAATAGACACAGTAGCATTGTAATTTGTCATCCTCCTGCGTCTGATGTCTTCAGTGTTTATACATGAACATCCCACATAAAAATATAATTTGTGGAAGACATGCACACCTTTGTTTATTTTCAGGATCAGAACCGTTTATGTATCTTTTCCTCTACGAGCGTCGCGGAGTGGGCGTAAAAAAACGTCGGGTGATACCGGGACAGGTGGTGCGTCACTGCAGGCGCTTCCTCCCTTCGGTATACGCGCGGTGCACGCTTCCTCCAACCGGTAAACATTTCATTCGTTTGCTGTAGCATCGCTGGCTGCAACAGAAATTACGAGTGAGGTATATACCTATGGCCCTTCCTGATTAGAATAATAAACACCACATAACATTAAAGGTAGGATATACCATTGGTTATTGCTTGCAATATCATGAATGGGTGGATTTTGAGGGTTGTGTTTTATAGTAAATGTTGTTTAACTGGCCTATTCGAAGTTTTACCATCATGGATGCTGAGAAAAGCAAGAAAAACGACGTTCGTTTTCAACCGGCGTCGGGCAGTGGTTCTTATGTTGTACTTGTGCGGCGATCGTGATTTTTTTATTTTGTATACAATTCAATTTTTCGGAACAAGTACAGGATATCTAGCGCAGTCATTTTGCTGGATGCCTACAATCATTATTTACCTTTAAATAAGTACGATATTTCTTAATACTTCGGTAGTAAAATTGTTAGATATCTGCAAATGGTGTATCCTACCATTAAAGCATAACTGTCTGCTCTTCTTTGGCCTGGTGGAATTCAATTAATTGTAATTAGTCAACCAACTCGTATTTATAGTTGCACCGGTTTCGTGATAACGGAACGTTCACAGAGAGTGAGAGGTAGTCTTATTAAAGCGATGACTTTCAAAACGACGTTCATCACATTGCGAAAACTAAGTTACGAGGTTTTCCAGTTTGTTAGTCCCGAAATCAGAGCCCATGATTGCAATTCGTCCGTGCCATGTATTAGGCCTACTCTTATTTGATCCCGCTTGCCACAATTTTGAAAAACAAAAACACCAGGTATTTGAAACGCTTAGGCGCGTGGATTCCAATGTAAACCCTTGGCCAAGAAAAATTGAATAATCGCCTCGTTCATGAGCGTTCCTCTTGTCCTTCGTGGTTTTAATCCCTCAGAGAGTCACTTCGACGATAAGGATCTATTGAGCTAGTGTCATGAGAGACTCGGGATCAAGCGGTAATATTGCCGGTGACGAATCGGAGCCCAGTTTCGCCATAGATTGACCCGTATATGTCAGCGATAAGGAGACGGTCATCTATAAGCACGGATTAGCCTTACCCCCGAGAAGCGACCGATTACAATTTCCCTGCTCGTCTGCGTCAATTCTCTCGAATACATAACCTCTCTAATATTGCGAGAGGCTTATGTTTTCATCTGTTTCGCCCGAAGGGTCCTCCAGACGAACATGGATTTTGTTCAGAGTTTTGAAATATCAACACCCGAGCGGCTGTCCGCTAAAATGTGGTGCGTAAAGGCCGAATATCCATGAGCAAGTTCGGGAGCGAACTATAGTCAACCATTAGTCAGTCTCTGCCTTACCAATGCGCATGCTCAAATACAGTTCGCTCGAACAGCTCTAGTCGAACTAAATGTTAAAACGATGGCAACCGCTTTGTTTACATTTGCGACATGAATGAGATGGGTATTGGCACCATTCGTCCACGCATAAGTAGGATAAGTCATAACGTTAGTCAAGTTGGTCCAAAAAGAAGAACAAATTACATTAGACCTGCCAGATTTTCACTTAACGTTACTGGCTTTCCCTTTGTCCGCTACTGCCATCACTTTTTCCATGTCACTGGTTCTCTCCATGTTTTCTAATTAATAGAGGCTATTGTACACCAGCGGCAACTGTGCCCCGGGGTCTGGTTCAATAAGTTCTTCACTAACATTGGTTCTTCATTAGCAAACAAAATTCCGGCCTCTAACACCAACTTTACCGATACCCTTCACAATTCTAATGCTTCCTCTTTCTTCCTCTTACCAACCAATGCAGATGAAATTATCAAGATTGCCAAGAAACTCAAGAATGGAAACAGTTGTGGATTTGACGGCATCAGCTCTAATGTTGTGAAATCTGTTCTCCCCCTTATTGCCGAACCTCTTAGCTACATCTTCAATCTCTCGTTTCTAACCGCTTCTGTTCCTTTAAAACTCAAGATCGCTAAAATTATTCCCATCTTCAAAAAGGGTGATAAAAGCAACATTAATAACTACAGACCTATTTCTATCTTGCCCTGCTTTTCCAAAATTCTCGAGAGGCTAGTCTACAACCGTCTGTCTCAATTCCTTTCTCAATTCCAGATTCTGTCCGATCAACAATATGGTTTCCGGCCCAAACACTCCACAGACATGTCTTTAATTCAACTCGTCGACAGAATTACCAATGCTTTCACAAACAAACTCTGTTCTATTGGTATTTTTCTTGATCTTTCAAAAGCTTTTGACACTATTAATCATTCCATTCTTCTCTCTAAACTGGATCACTATGGCATTAGGGGAACTCCTCTTCACTGGTTTTCTGACTATCTCTCCAATCGACATCAGTATACTTCTATTAAGAATACTGATTCTACTCGACTTGAAATTCAGCATGGGGTCCCTCAAGGGTCCATCCTTGGTCCTCTTCTTTTCTTGATTTACATTAATGACCTATGTTTCTCTTCCCAAATTTTAGATTTCACTCTGTTTGCTGATGACACCACCATTTTCCACTCAAGCTCCAATGTCTCTTCTCTGGTCGACACCTTAAACTCCGAACTCGTCAATGTTTCATCTTGGTTTAAGGCCAATAAACTTTCTCTCAATCTGACTAAAACCAACTTCATTTTCTTCAGCAAAGATTCTTCCCGTCAACATCTCGACTTACCTCCAGTTAAAATTGACAATATTTCCATCACAAGGGTTGACTCGGTCAAATTTCTTGGTGTCACTCTTGACTATAAACTCTCCTGGGTCGAACATATCTCCTCTGTAACAAATGTAGTCTCACGCAATACCGGTGTTCTGTCCAAACTTCGTTTATGGCTTCCCTCTGGATGCCTGTTCTTGCTTTATAATTCACTTATTCTCCCTTACTTAAACTATTGTAATATTGTTTGGTCAAACACGTCCTCTAATAAGCTGTACTCTTTATACATTACGCAAAAAAGAGCTATTCGTATTTGCACTAACTCACACTATCGGGAGCACTCTGCACCTTTATTTTCAAGGCTACGTACTCTCACTCTTAATGACTTGACGAAATTTCACACAGCGATATTCATGTACAAATTTGCACGCAATCTTCTCCCCAACAGTTTCTCGTCATTCTTCTCATCAGTCCAAAGCATACACGTATATAACACCAGATCCCGACACAATTTATATGTTCCATTCACCCGCACCTTATATTCTGCATCTACTCTCCGTTTCTATGGTCCTCGTTTATGGAACTCCATTGACAATGATATTAGAACAATGTCGTCTGTGGGTCGTTTTAAATCGTCTTACAAAAAGGCGCTCCTGTCACAATATGTAACGTAGCTTCCCTCCTTAGCTCTACTCTGCTCTGCTGCATGGTGTCAATGTGAAATCTATATCTAACTTGTTATCTTTATTTGAATTGTCTCCCTGTCTCAGTCTCCACTGTCTCATCCATTGTTTTGTTTTGTTTTGTCTTCTTTGTTCTTTGTCCGTTCGTTCGTGTTAATTCCTATCGTTTGTATATTGCCTGTCTTATGATTGTCTGTGTCAGGTTGTTCTCTACAAGCCTCGGTTTATTTGAACAGCCCCAAACTGTTCACTCCCTTCAATAATCTCTAGTTTATTGTTTCAGATTTTGTGCTTTTATTATTAATAGTTACGCATATTTCTTTTTGTTTATTTAAAAATCTAACCTAACTTGCTTGTGAAAAGTTTGGAAATAAACGTTTCGAATAATAAAATAGTCGACTACATAGTCCAACCATCCTGCGTTCGAGTGACGTTAGTCGAACCATGGTTAACTATAGTTCGCGCCCGAACTTGCTCCATGTGTCCGTTCACGATGTGCGTGTTGCGTGTGCGTTTTCTAGTTGCATTTCCTAGATGCGTATTCTGAACATTCATGCGTATTTCTCTGCACTCTTCGCGGACGTAAAAGTTCAAGTAGAGAGCATGTATAAGTGTTGTAAATAGAAAATCAAGTTTTGGTAACATTTTGATCAGCTTCGTCAAAGTCAATTTGTTTACATTTTACGAAATAAACATTGACAATAGGCCTATAGCTTCTCAATAAACTGGGGTGAATACCCATAGCTTTATTAACGGAATTTTTCCAATTAAATCAAGAAGGTCGGTGGAGTCTGTTGCAATAATATTCACGCACAAACTACTTCAATTTTTAGGTCACCAATTAACATTTGTCTTTTATCACATCACTTCATCGATTTGTTTTTTAAGTTACAGGCAACAAACCATATGAATATTGCGCCATCCGTTGCAATCGCTACCTGAAGCTGATAACATTCAATGGATAACGTCGTTCGGATAGCGCAATGCGCAATACACAGAGCGCAGGGCCTTCGTCTTCGTCTAAATCTTATAGGCTTAAGTCGATATTAGGCTCACAACTGCGGGAACTCCAGCCGCATTTTTATCTCCTTGCCCGTTTATAAGACCGGCTCGCGAAAAAAACCAAAGTTTTGTATTTCGCCGTCTACATCAATGTCTCGTCTGTCATTCTTTGCAATCAGAATTGCGAAATGCTGAGATCTATACTCGTTGATGAAAACAACACGACCCAATTGGAGAAGCCCTTACTATCTTTATGGTATAATAGGCTCCGCTTAACTTTCAATTCCGTCCGTGAGGGGAAAGAAATTGGAGCACATGGATGAGAAGGCTGCGGGAGAATTGGAGAAACACGCAGCACTATAACCTTTGCTAAGCTTACTAAGGTAATTCCAACCTATATAAATGCGAGTAATGTTCAACTCGGGATAGGAAGTCATTCACGTTTTTGTCGTCAGCATTACTATGTCGGTGCATCTCTTTCTCTCTCTATCTTGGCTCTCTCGTATCTTAGCGACCGACTTGCGCTAGTTCATCTTCTCGTCCCTATACCGCACCCTGACCATATCTCATATATTATATTCTTGCCGAATGTGTTGCGCCCAATCATGGAGAAATAAAGTCCAAATATAGACTGTTGATGTCGCAAAATAATAGGGGGGGGCTTCATCCTTTGCGCAATCGCTTTTTCCTCTCAACCAAATCAAATCTCGCCCCTTCTTTTTTATCGCAAACACCTGTCTCTGGTAACCTTTATTGTGGCCGGTAATTGGGTAGCACCAATCACAGGACACGGATGAAGGGTGGGTATTGCCCCTGCGGCAGCATCCCAAATTGGTCCAAAAGGGATTTCATCGGCCGAGTGCCATTTTTTGTCTCCGTTGCAACTCGGATGGGGGTGTTGCCTAATAAAGCGCGCCACAGGTGCGCCGTAAATTGGCCTTAGGAGGGTATAGCTATGTTACTCTGTGGAGTGGTAATAAGCCTGTTATTGCCAGAGACCTCCTCTCTAAACACTTTAATTTCTGAGGACACTGAACGTTGACGGAATACCAAACGAATGGGTCGATGTAGTCACCACCTGCCGGGGCTGAACTCTCGCTGTGTTTTCCTTATAACGAAACAAGCCGCTGATTATAATAGGAGTAAAGTATGATGGATTGAATAGAACGGTACTTTAGAGTTATTTTCGCTATTGTTTTGAATAGGAAAACAAGAAAACGGTTTGGCCTAAATGCCTGAACAACTGCTCAAAAGTGACCAGGCTTCATGTGAGTTCATTTTAACGTGTATTAAAATAGTGCACACATTTATGACTAAGATGGAAAGGTCAGTAAATATCAAATGTCATAAATAATGACATATAATTATGTACATGTCAGTCCATTTACAATTAAGTGAAATCCGAAATTAAGATGTTTTTCTCGGATGTTCAAGGGTCGATTTAATCGAAGTTCGTATTGTTGCACACTTTTTTCCAAAATTTAAATGTATATATTTGTTAAGAAGATGATTGTCAGCTTATATGTGTTGAATTTCCGCAAAAAGCTGACAAAAAATCACTCCCAAATTAAAAAAAAAAGTTGAGGAGCTTGGCGACATCATTTAAGACATTCCTCTCCGGTGGTGAACGATCGGCTTAGATTGCTTCCATGCAGTCGCCAGTTTGGCGTAATCAGACAACGATGGACAAGTTGAGAAGTATGACAGATAGTTCGGGTAAAACAAACCACCTGCTCCATGATTCACGTGTGTCAATTCATGTCACATTTCTTGATCTTGTCAGCATTTATTATGAACTCTGGCGCCGCTATCCTAAAGGTAGGATACACCATTTGCAGATATCAAAAAAATTACTACCGAATTATTAGGAAATATCATACTCATTTGAAAGTAAATAATAATTCTAGGCATCCAGCAAAATGATTGCGCTAGATATCCTGTAATTATACTGGGGAAAAAAATGTATAAAGAAAAATTCGAGATTGCCGGACGGCGATCGCGAAAACAAAATAATAACATAAGAATAACTGCCCGACGCCGGTTAAAAACGAACGCCGTTTTTCGTGCTTTTCTCGGCATTCATGATTGTAAAACTTCGAACAGGTCAGTTAACGATATTTACTATAAAATATAACCCCCAAAGCTACCCATTCATGATAATTTAAGCAATTACCAAAGGTGTATCCTACCTTTAAAATCAAACTTGCAACAACTGTTTTGCAAATTCGAACGTACCCTAAATAGAGACGATACACGTGTTGCGCAATCCGAATTTGGTGAAAAAAGGGCTCCAAGCACTGTGCCAATAAGACAAATTCGAGCGAAATTGCAAAAATGAAACAGAGTCAAGACTACATCTGTACAAATAAAGTTTCGTTTTAATCCTTATAATGTGAGCTGCTGGGTCATTATGTGTTTATGCCCGTTCTAAACTCCGTAACTTACTTTCTCTTTTGTACTACAGTGCTCTAGTACCACATAACGATCGAGGGTCGAAGCACAAAAGAGAACAAAGGGAACAAAGGATCCTCGATCGACGGTATGAATGTCTGAATTCGGTCCTCGATCGTCGGGGCAAGCGCTAGGATAATGGGGTTAGGGTATAACATAGGAATAAATGAAAACACAAGAGGGGAATCTCGATCGTTATGTGATTCACGACTGTATGTTCTAGGCGTGTTTATTTTTTCCCATTAACCGGCTGTCAGTCGGGGCCTTGACCATGATGACATGATTCGATGTGTCTCGGATTTTCGGCCACTTGTCATGTGAAATTTTGCGATTTTGTGTTATTAGAATGTGAGCTGGATTGTGTGGCAACATTTCACAACGAGTATGACTGAGACCCGTAGATTAAATATAATCGGATGAGATTACTTTTGCACATCTACATGATTGTAACAAGTAACCGAAGAGCTCGTTTGGGAAAAGTCGTGCACTCGGCTGTCGTTGCCGATCGATTCGTATCCCCGGAGAGTTTCAGTGTTTGTATAAAGTTCGTTCATGCGCGAATCCAAACTTAATCAGTAAACTTAACAACTCTTTTCGATTGGTGGCCTTCCACCGTTAGAGTTATCCCCAATGAAAGAGAGAGAGAGCAGAAATTGATACACCATCTAAACTCGCATTGGACTGATGTTTTTTTTGTCGGATGGGTGGGGGGGGGGTCTTGATTCCATCGGTCGAACTGTCTCATTGTCCATTGTTTTGATTTCATTTACATCTCAATCCAGTCATTCCAATGCCCTATTTCTACAAAACAATCTCCAAAGTTATCAAATTACACCAACACAAATATTTCATTTTCTTATTAATTAAAAACAATATCAGATTCAATCCCATGCAGTTCCGTCCAACTCCCACCGCGTCAGGATGGTTTACCGTATCAGATTCGAAAGGAATCTGTGGATCTGTTCTCGTCAAAGTACGATACTTCTTTTTTTTGCAAGGAGACTTTACATAGTGCACCGTGGTTTGACCACTGTTTGTTTTCGATCGATCTCGCTTTAGTGCAGATTTCCGGAATGGCGGGATTATAAACGCAAAGGGAATCCATTCGATATGATTTTGTTTTACCATTTTTCTCCCCAATAAACAATTCGCGTTTTATTTCAAATTAAAAAGGACATTGTCGATATAGGGAGCGAGAGAGTTTGGGGTGAGTCTCGTAATGGTATTAAATATCCTTTGAAATTACTACGGGCGAATTCGAACAGACAAACACAAGTGTTCCAGTTTCGAACAGAACAATGTATATACTGCTGTGTGGAACAATGCTTCAAAACCTACAAAAGGTGTGCCGACCCTTGAGATCCAAAGTTGCACTGACTTAGTTTACACGTTAACAATGGAACAATCTAAGACTATTAAGTGATACTTGTTTGGATTGTGGGTTTTTCTGGTCGTCTAAAAACAGGTAGTTTGTAAAAAGAAACAAACCATTTCGCATTAGCTCAATACGTTTCTCTTCCACGTTAAAAAAAACTGCCGTACAATGACAGTGGAACGCCGCTATACCGAACATACACAGCTGTACCAAACATTCGGCTATACCGAACACCATCCTTGGTTCCCGATGTTTGTGTCTAAACATATACGAAACATTGTGGTTAAAAATATGTCAACAGATTTTTAAAAATCCACTGGGTATATCAAACGATATTTGGGCTGTGTTTTATTCTCGAACGTCAATTCGCCAATGAATGGAAGGGGAAAACTAACCATTGATTTATAATTCGATGTGATGAATAAAAGCACTAGAAGTAGGCAACAAGAGGGCGCTATTAAAAAGGACAGACGCCATCTTGAAAAATAGGCACCGAATATTTGAAAATCGCTATACCGAACGATCGATATACCGAACAAAATCTGTGAATCCCGTAATGTTCGTTATAGCGGCGTTCCGTTGATATTTAATTTAATACCATTGGTGTAAGACCGTCTGGTGTTACACTTTAATGGTGTTGTACCATATAGACACCGAATTGTATTACATTAACGCTGCAGTTTTTACCGGGAAGGTATTTGAGGTGAACCTTCAACGATACGAAAATATCTCTTAATGATTTGAGGTCCCAGATAATGCTCGAAATTCCAAATTCAGATATCCGGTTCCGGCCTGGACCTTCTGTTTCCATTTGTCCCTCAGGATATTGTCATTAATTTATAGCACCAGCTCTCCAACTCTTTTTAAGCCGAGTGTCAGCTGAATTCAATAGAAACTGTTAACAAGTTTGACAGCCAAAAAGACGTCTGAATCTCTGTGCCCATTCCATTAAACTTGGACATCAGCAACGACCAAAAACAATATAAAAGTCGATTATCAGAAAAGAACTGTCCATCCCTGACACTTGTGTTTGTCGCTAGAGGGCAGCATTAGCCAGGAACTGACATGACCTCATGACCCGTGCATGACTGACAATAATAATACGTCCCCCGTATACAGGTGAATTGCTCGACCGTATTCTGCCTAGCTGTTTTTGTTTTATCCTGGGATTTCAATGCTGACCTCGGTGACTGCATGGTGTTTCATAGCATCGGAAGGATTGACAGTATTGGAAACGTTTTAGCTACTTGAAGGGTAATTAGTTTACTAAAAGTTCCCTTTTCAGTTGGTTGTAAAAAATGTGTAACTTACGACAGGCATTTAGTTCAACGAAAAACGTGGAGACTGCACGTGGACACTAATCATTGTTGTATCGTCGTGGGCTCTTTATGCAGTGGCGGATCTCAGTTTTAACTAAAGGGAGGTGGGGGATTTGGGGGTTTACCTGAGCGTGCCGAAACTCGTTAAACCCGTAAAGCTGCCCCCCCCCCCCCCCCCCCCCCCCCCCTTTCGTAGATCCGCCACTGTTATGTCTTCAAAGGCAACAATGGATCTCTCCCAATCAACGGCGTATCCAGAGGTGCAAAATGCCCCCCCCCCCCCCCCACCCCCCTCCCAAAGCAATGGTTCAACCCCCCCCCCCCCCCCCCCCCCTGGATCCTCCTTTGCACCCGATGAAACATACAAGGCGAAGATTTTCAAAGACAAGAATGGCTTTCCTTTATAACCTTTAGTTATTCTTCTTCTCTAAGAGGTAAGTTCTCATCGATCTTCTGCCTGCGGCAGTCAGACATCCATGACACCACCCCTAGAATTCGAGGGAAGAAATGTCACTGCATTCACCATCGTGTGGATTAGCAAGCAGAATGCGCTCCCCGTTTCAATTTGTCGGGACAGCTGCCGAAGTTAATCAATCAAAACAGCAACACAAAAAAGGGAAAGGGTATTCCGTGCTCGCCAACAAAAGAATCGGCCAATGAAGCCTCGTGAATGTGACACATCAGCTTTTATTTCATAATTCACGATGGTGCTATCGGCTCCCGTTTCGCCACTTGTTATTCGACGGATACAGTATCGACGTCCGATGACTCGCAAGCCACTGGAAATCGAACATCTGGATTTATCGGTATCGATTCTTTTTCTAGTCAACCACTCAGCTCGAACCTTTTGTTATGTATCTGCGACGCGTGACTCATTCCATCCTGAATGTTTCGAGTTAAATGGTTTCAGTTTTTCAGGACCACGAACCCCAGTGTCAAAATAATCTGTATAAAAATATATTACCAAAGGGCAATTCCACGCAAGTGCGAGACGAGGGTAAACATTTCAAAATGCTTTTTTCTGAAATGTTGCCAAATTATTAGGGTATATTCCGAAGTTTCTATAGAAATAAAAAATAAACCTGAGTTTTAGACCAATTGATTTGTAAGTTACAGCACTCTAAAGTTGACACTACGTCTATGCCACCAATCATAGGTAAGGACACAATACTTATTTATTGTTGTATTTTTCATTAATCTTATGATATTTAATAAATGTTTGTATTAAAATAACAACTCTTAGTGTCCATTTTTAGGAAAATAACTTATATTTTACTTATGGAATTAATGTTAGATACCCAGGATGTGCCGTTAAAATAACACTGTGTGTTGGCAGAAATTAAAGATGGCGGCCCCGAATTAAAACTTATTGGGTGTAGTCGAAACCCTGTTCTTATGAAGCAGAATGTTTTTTTTCAAACGTCGTGTTTTTACAACTCGCATACTGTCCTAATTCAGATAATTTCATAATTTAGATGCTTTTTGTAAACTTTTTAAAAGAGATGACGTTAAAAATGTCAGTCACAAAAAAACGAAGAATGTCCCCATAATTAGCATATACAGGATGACAATTATTATCATTAGTTTCTTAGTATAGGGTCTAGGAAGTGCAATTATGTTATCAAGTGGACAAATAATTGTTATTTAAAGATGTTGTCAATTAACCGAAAGTGTAATGTCAGTCACAGTTTCAATACCCTATTGTGTATTTAGTTCATAGTATCCACCATGCCAAACATGGTTCAGCTGGCTGTAATTGTTTATACATCAGAGCCGATTTCATATTCAAAATTAACAAAAAACCTAATGTCAGTCACGGTGGAATTGCCCAACTGACATTAATCTCCGTCTGGAGAAAATCTGCTGAAATTCGACCAAGAAGCAATGGAAGGCGACAGGTTCTAACTAACCACAAACTCTACCTGAAACAATACTAACCATTACCTCTTTGGTGGGCTTTCTCCTAATGTAGCGCCGAATCATTTTGATGAACAATAATATAATTATGAATCGCATCTTTGAGTGTATTACTGTAAAGCCCAACTAAATCTCCACTGAAGAGGAATTTACTATAAAAAGAAAGAGATCCGCTTGTAATGCTAGCGGTTACAATAAAGATAATGGAACTGCGGAACTAAAGCTACCGGTAACGACGTATCCATAATAGGTCCGTGTCTGTCACCCTGACTCGTCGGCCTGCGGGTGTGTCACAACACGGCCAGTTAATGACCAACCTGTCATTGTCTTTCCCCGAGGGCCAACGGCTTGCCTCGTCTTCCCTCTCAAAACGTATTGTCTTTTCATTAAAACTTTCACTCACGACCTGGTTCCACGCCCGGAATGTGTTTTATTGAGCGCTGGAGTGTGATGACAGTACGTGACTCCTAGGGCGTCAAACTAAATATGCTTTTAACCTAGTTTTTCCGAGGTGGAAAGGTTTAGATTTTTCCTTTCTTCAATTTTGTAAGCAATGTATTTTCTGCCGGGAAAATAGGCAACGTGAGTGACATGAAGCTCTGGCCGAATGTCGAAGGTCGGCGCGTCAGACGCTCTCAGCATATACATGTATAGCTTGGGGGTTGAAGCTCTTTGGAGCAACAGTAGGCATATACCGTTTACTAAGCAATAAAGATTGAGACAAGAGTAGTGATGGCGAACATCATTTTAAGAGTTAAGGGTGCACCGTAAGTTGGGTAGTGGTGTGCTGGTGCTTTTAATTTAGGCGCCATTGCTTGTTGTGTGTTTGCCAGGTTTATTAGATGCGTTGCTTTTGTGGTGCTTTTTCGTGTTTGTCATGCTCTGTCGTGCTCTGTCGTACTCTGTCGTGCGTCCTTCGCGACATACTCGAGCATACGTATACGTACGCACAGGTACATAGCGTCCTGGTTCTCACAGGCTAGGGAAGCCACAAAGTGCCACTGACTGTTCAACATATAACTCCTGAGTAGCCTTGTGCAAGGCGTTATTCGTCCGAAATTCACGCGCGCCCACCGTTGCAGTTAGCAAAAATAAAGCAAAATTCAATCGATCTCTGGCTGTGCTATGCTCCATATAGTCAGATAATGGCGGCTGTATTCTTCGCAATTGAGCTTCTTAGCTGTCAGTAAGGATGATTAGCCCACCATTATTATTATTTATGATTACCTTGACGGATGCCAGTCAACCAGTCCTCCGCTTAGGAAATAGTGTTTCATTTGCCGAAGGGTTAATTATTGTCCTCCTTTACCCCTCGTATACTCAAATAGACGGATGCGACCTCGTCTTACCTGAACGAAGCACAGGGTATACCGTTGGGAAATCAACGTTCATCTTTTTGTAACCATGTACGCCGGCTGATTTGTTTCTTCAAGTCACGCATGCACTGCTAAGGGTCACTATTAGCCGGCATTTTGATTGTCTTAATGACACACTTGCCTTGAACCATTGCGGTGAACTGGTTCAGCCTAGCTATGTCAAGTCTGTCGAGTGCTGTTTACGTTCGTTTTGCACCAACCAGGCGCTTTAAGCCGATATGCACATGTGCCGAGAGGTCCCATACATCCTTTATACCCCGTCGATCGTTCGTTGATTTCTACAACACTTCTTCTTGGTTTTTGTCTCGCTAGCCTCAACCATGCCTCAACGAAGTTCCGACAGAGACCATGCAATCACTATTTATGTACGCAATTATTAATGTAGTCCGTATGGGTCAAATGTCATTTGAGGTCAAGTTCTAAAATTGTAAAACCTTATTATTTGAAAACCCGTCTTATTTGAAAACGAGGTTCAATTGCAATCAAACCTAGGGCATGTACGCTACATTGTAACTTTTTGTTATAATAGTCATGTCAAAGGTCATGTAATAGAATCAAAGTTCAAATTTCAAAGTTCAAAGTTCAAATTGTAAAAGAGGCTCCAATTGTGAAATTTGTCTTAATTCAAAACTTGAGGTTCAATTGCAATCAAACTTGGGTCATAGACGCAATAATGGAAACTTGCATTTAGTGGTGTTATTAAAGGTCAAAAGTCATTTTGGGTCATGTTGCGAAAGTAGGCGAGAACCAGGGGGCATCAGGAAGAAAATTTCTCGATATCGGGTCAGAAAATTCCAACGAAATTTTCGGCGTTGACCCACCCACCCTTACGGATATTTTTTTTTGAAAATGATATCCGGATGCCATACCCACCCCTTTTACCGAATATTTTTTTTTCATTTCATTAACTGGAGTTCGGACCCACCCCTTTAACGGGAAATATTTTTTTCATTTCACCAACTCAAGTTCGGACCCACCCCTTTAACGGGATATATTTTTCGGAATTCGACAGGAGATAATTCGTGACGAGATCGAAATTTTCGGAACGACTTTCGAGATCATTCTGAATTTGACCATGGAAATCTGCTCGTTCAGACAGATATAGACGAATCTGTGTCCGTTCACTTTCGCGAACTGCTGCAGCAGTTATTCACTGATAATCATCCCCGGCGCCCGGCGCCAGTCTCAGTCCGCATCCGGTCCTCAGTTCCTCGGAGTCCAGCGTACTATTATCTTCACTTTCGTTTTCAAAGATTCAATGTTTCCGAGTTGGAAAATTCGACAATTACCCGTAAATTACGCCGGTTGTCGCTCTTCATTCAGAATGCGGCGGCCGCATATTAAGAATAGGATCGTCGCCCGACACTGACACCGTGAGAGCAGTCAAAACGGACTTGAAATTGAGAATGCCCGTAAGTTTTTTATTTTTTCTCGATTGAAAATTCGATCACTGACGCTGTCACTGATCACGAAAATTTTAACAAAATGCTTGAAAATGGCGAAAAATGGAGTGAAATATTTTTTTGTAGTTCAAGTCAGGTGTTTTGACCCACCTTTTTTGTTGAAATTTTTTTTTTTCATTCCAAAATCCAGTTAGACCCACCCCTTTTTGCAAAATTTTCTGGCGCCAGAAAAGTCTGCCGCGAGGCCTGTTAGACCACCCCACCCCACACCTGATATCGAAAATTTTTTTTACTGATGCCCCTTGCGAGAACCGTCCTTTTCTGTTCGGTATTCCCGAACAGAATATACCCATAAAACTGGTCAGTAGAACGATATTTGCTACACTAATACTAACCACACCAAAACCATTGCAATGTGGTACCTATAACACTAACAGCCTATAACACAGAGCATCGCTGGTAGTATTAATATCGGCAATATTTAGCACAAAACACAACCGTTAACCGAATCAAGTCTATCTCCGAGACTTTCTGCGTATTTTTTCGGAAGATTTTTCTGTGGGTTATAGTCGCTGTGAATTTTGATCCTTGAAATAAAACTTGCAGCGAGACAGGCATTTTGTTAGTGACTGCCCAGTGTAGATGGTAATCCGGACACATTGGTAGTATTGCGCGTGCTTATTGCAGATAAATAGGATAATTAACCAATAATAGGGAAAAGGGGTTAGGATTCTGATTTCATTAGTACACCGGTTTCCCCTCCGCGCGCGAAAGCGAAGCGAATTTATGACGTCATTAGGGCGAGCAAGTGGTTCTTCATGTCGAATTCGCATCACATTCGCGTGAAGTATGAACCCACTGGCTTAAATAATGGTTGTTTCCTTTAACATTTCTTGAGGGACCCATGACTAATTACATCAGAGAGTTTGCCATCAACTCAACGTGCATTATTAACACCCAACTCCGTCTTATAAATGAACGGTAATTGTGTCTCTTCAACTGCGCGCTCTGTAATTAATTACAAGCCATGGAATTGTGTGTCTCGGTATTTCATTAAACCGAAAGTGACAGAAAATGACAAACAAAGTTCATATTCTTCGTAATAAATGTCCAAGCCTTTAATAAAATACGGATATATGCCGGTAATATCTCAAATAACCGGAAAGGCGAGATGAAGCATGCGCAATTATCATGACGTTTGAATTACTCCGACTTGATAAATATACCTATGTTGTGTTTTTCACTTACACTTGATACAGTCGTATAGTCAACGAAGAAACTAAACTCTACTTGAGTTTTCACGGCTCTTTGGAGTTCTAAAGAAACAGACCGATGTGTAAGTACATTAAACAGAATGGCTCTCCCTGGTACCCGGTCCTTTGTTTATGTTTGAGAATAGGGGCTAGAATGATCAGCGAGAAATGTCGTTAGTTTATAATCAGGGAAGTAGCTACATTAAGATTTAAGAGTCAGCCAAAACACAACAAGCAATTCGAGCAAAAGTAAAGTTTGACTGGAATAGTTGGATGTTTCTCTCTTTTTATAATGTAGTTCTGGCTAACCATAGTACAATGTTTGTTTGAAATTCATGTTGGCCAGCGGGAATTGGCTCAGCAGGGACTGTGATAACAAAATAACACAGCAATCTAGACAATAATAGGCCAACTTTATTAGGTTTTAGTTCGTTGAACTGGCTTATCATCAGCAAGGCGAGACATATGGCACAGGATGGAGGAGCACATTCACCGACTCTCGGGACAAGAACATTCTTATTGGTTGACAGGCTGCAGAATATGTGGTGAATTATTGGAATTCTTCCTACTTAGACTGAGTAAAAACACTGCGATTTACTTCGGCTGGGGAGATTTGCTCTTTGTCGTTCGGTTGATGCGCCTATCAAATCTCTCTTTATTACTTGGGGAATAGTAGTGTATGTCATTGTGTTATTTAGTGAACGGTTCATATAGAATCTGGAAACTTGTGATTTTTTACTTTCTATGATCACACTGAACACAAAACAGCCTGTTTCCATTTTTTAAATTTATGTCCAGTGGCAAAATTCAAGATGGCCGCCAGCATATACCGAAAAAGCAATAAATCGTTATATTTGAACCAACGTATTCAATATATGCACAATAATAAGCTTATTATGGACATGCTTTTGATTACAATATATTTGTATCTACATCTGGTTGTATGAAGTAGTCTGTCATCCAAGATGGCGTCCACCAAATTTCGAAAAAATACGATATTTTTATATCTGAACCATTTATTTACATACATGTATAATGATAAGCTAAGGACATTTTTTGTGATTACAATATTCTTTTCTACCAAGTATGTTACTTCTTTAAGAAGTTTTGAATGTTTTCATTAATGTCGTAGAATAAGTCCAAGTTGGTGGCCACCATATACAGAAACATTATCAACATACTTGTGTTATGGAAATTTACCTATAGGCATGTTATGTATCTAACAAACATGGGGAAAACAAAATGGTGTTCATACACATATCAAATTGGATGCTCAATTATACATGTATCCGGATGCTAGTTATCTGCCACGTTATTAGTCATCAGATGTTCATAATGTCTAAACTCAGCAGAAGCAAATCCAGCAAGAGCAAGAGCAAGTCCAGCCAGCCGCCTCCGTCTCCATACAGTTCGGTTTCAAGCATATCTTGCGGGCAACGCACACCACTTGGCACCGACGATGAGTCTCTACTTCTATCATTAGAACTAGACGACCAACCCCGCCCATCTACATCAAGTAACACACCACCGGTCTCTCACCGTTTACCAGCGACAAAGTTCAAAGATGTGAAAACCTTAGCAGTAAAGATCAACATTTTGACTTTTGCTAAGGATCACATCGCTCGACAAATAAAGTCTTTGTCCCGACACTTAGAGACCTCCAGACCACCTCCATACCTGAAAATCAGAATAAGGCAACCAAGACCACAACGATCGGTGAAACCACAAAGAATCGTTCACAGAACGTTGGAATAAACTGCAAAGCCGAACATCGCTACTCTTCACAAAAGTCGCACTAGAAGAGTACGAACATCAACTCGACCTGGCGGAGGCGAAATACACCGACTCAAGACGAGCTGATCAGGAAAAGCTTGCTGAATACCAAGGCCAAGACCACCAAACAGCACAACAGCTGCTAAGTTTCTTCACAAGGCCCCGACAATCAAGAGGCATCAAGAGGAAACATCCCTGCTAAAAATCTCAACAGAGACAAAACCGTTTTTCTTGTTTACATTGTGCCCTACCATCCAAAAAAAAATATTATATTGAAATAAAATTTCCGCATAGGATAGCCATGGCAAGAAGAAAATTGAATAAAGAAACAAAGAGATCCCTTAGCCAACTAAAATCAAACCTTCTCTTGCAAATGCAAAAGAAAAATAGCCAAATCCAATCAACAACAACAAAAACTATTAGCAGAACAATGCAAGTCATTTATAACAAACCTATCCAAAGGAAGACTATCGCATACCGAGAAAATTGTTTTAGGAAAAGGCCTCAACTTCGTCCCTACTCCTGCTAAACACAACACTCGTGAGTGAAATAAATAGGCCTACATTCAATCGAAAACTGCGAGTTGCTTTCGTAATGCGTAACAAACGCTCCAAAACACATTCTTTCAACCCACCATCCAATTGGCATTCAAAATCAACACCTAGTGCAACACTAGAAGAATACCTGGAAGCAGTTCGAAATAGCCCACATAAGGCTAGGAAAACAACAAAGGAACCTGACTAAACAAGAACTATCCGCCATAAACAACCTCAAAACCATCCCGACATCGTAGTCAAACCATATGACAAAGGTACAGGCATATGTATAATGAACCACACAGACTATTTACAAGTGGGTTACCGCCATCTTGAGTCCCATCATTACACCCAACTGGACCAGGATATTACCCATCAAACCACAACTATGGTTCACAACACAAATGAGAAACAACCAACACATCGACACAAATACCTCGACCCACTTCCACAGAAGTGCCAATGTCCAACAAAGTATTTTCTCCTGAAAATACACAAAATTCCACCAAGGGGAGAACCATTTGTTGGACGACCAATCATAAGTGGCTGCACAAGTCCTACAGCCAAATTTTTTAGAATACATAGACTATTTACTCCTTCCAATTGTAACTGCGCAATCCACATATGTCCGCGACACCGCATACATTTTGCGCAAACTAGAAGGAGAAACATTCTCACAAAATGCTCTCTTCGCTAGCATAGACGTTGTTTCCATGTACACAATTGTTCCGACAAACGAAAGCAATCGATTGTGTATGCAATGCCCTAAACAAAATACCAACCACAACTATACCATCACAAAGCCACCATCAACCTATGTCCACAAACTTCTGGAACTCATCCTCGGCCGAAACTGCTTTCAATTCGGAAACAATTTTTTTCTCCAGAAAATTGGTTGTGCAATGGGCTCCACATCAAGCCCTGAAATATGTGATATCACCCTACACGATTTCAAGAAAAAAATAACCCCAAAAGCGGATAACATCCTAACATGGTGGCGTTATAGAGACGACATAATGGTCATCTACAATGGAACTCTGGACGAATTCAAAAATCTTGTCACAGAAATAAACAAGATGCACCCATTACTAAAGTTCACATACAAGCCTCTGAATCATCCATCAACTACCTTGACTTAACCATCTTCAAAGGAGATCGTTTCCGAAAAACAGGAATCCTAGACACCAAAGTCTACACAAAACTAACGGAAACCTTCTAATATCTCCATCCCACCCACCCCACGTTTTCAAAGCGTTCATCTACGGAGAAACACTCCGATGCGCTAAAAACACCACCAACGAGGATGATTACCAAAACAAAGTCAAATCTTTCTCAGAGAAACTAGTCAAAAGAGGATACAGCCCCACTGAAATTGAAAAGCAACAACCAAAGTATCGCATACTGACGGAACAAGATTGATACACAGAACCAAGGTTGAAGACAAATCCAAACAAATTCCACTTGTCTTCTCCACTACATACAACCCAGCCATAAACCACCGTGACACACATCAAGCAGGAAACAAACACTGGAACTTAATCCAAGGAAATAAAATACTCTCGGAAATATTTCCCAAACCCCCATTCATTGCCTTCCGAAAAGCCCAGAACATCCGGGAAAATCTATTACGAGCCAAGTTACAACAAAAAAAAAAACAGTGCTCAAACCACTTCCTATCCGACTCAGGCTTTGAAGAACCTACTGAAAATGATGAAACCCTCAACATACTGCTCTCTTTACTAGAGGAACAACACGGAACCAACTAAAAACATATGGCTATGTTCCAAACACTTCCAATTCACGATAATTGATTGGACCACACCAAACCCACACACCCTGCGAGTTATTACCGATTCCTCATGGAATCACCCATATGCAACTGACGAGTGCCACGACAGCAGGCACGAAAGCATGCTCTTGCTTACAAGAGGATTTGCGAACACAATCCTCTTCTCGCACCCCAAAAACAAATCACATTTGATTTACCTAAACCTACAACGGTCATCCAGTCTATTATGTCCGCCCATTTCATTTATTACGGACATAATTGGCATAGACTAAATCACGATTATTTAAGCCATACAAGTCACCAGAGAAGAAATGTCACTGAATGGGAAAGAACCATCATTCTCTTAACCGTTCAACTCTGACTTCATGGCAGATTGCACCCATGCATCCATTCCTGTGGTTACATTATGGCTCATGCCATGCAGTCTTCCATAGAACGATCAGGACAGATTTATTTTGCTAAAAAACAAATATACATTATTATAACCAAAATATTTGTGTACCATTCATTGGGTATTTATGGGTGTGCCATGCCATATGGCGCCAATTATACCTCATATTGGATGATTATTCACTTTATGCTTTGTGTTATTGATGATATAATTACTTCAATAAATTCAGTGACCAAAAAAAACTATAAAACGATATACTGGACAACTATATCCATTACAAATGTCCAAAATAGTTGGCGATTAAGCGATTATCGTGTTAAATGACCGCCATCTTGGATTTGTGCGTATCCATGCTTGAAAAAATTGGAAACAGGTGGTTTTGAGTCCTATGTGATCTAAAGAAGTCAATAAGTACCAGTTTCAAGATTCTATATGAAAGGTTCACTCCCCTGTTAATTGCAACATAACAGCATACACTATAGGGCGGGACGGCGCAGACCCACACACGGCGTTTTCAACACGGCAATAATGCGGTATTTGAGGCTATTTGAGCCCATCGAGTCGCTATATATTAGCTGGTCATCAGTCAGCGGGGCATAAGGAGAAAGGACACGGGGAATTGATCCGGTGAATCGGTACCGTACTCGCTTGTCGGTACGGTCTGGGCCCAGGTCGAGACAGGGAAGAGGAGGACTCGTCGATTTGCGTCCTTGTATAATGACTGACATTGGCTTGCTCGCAGAGAAGCATAGTTCCCTGCCCTACTCAGCTCCATCCACGCCCCGAGGGAAGACACACAGATCAATACCAGGTTAAGAGCTTGTTCAACTGGAGCTTTATAAGCCTCGGAAAGCTAAGCTGCGTATCATGGTGCACACTACTATCAAGAGGTGTATTCGGAACCCCGTTCTCGAGTGGCACGCGAACAGCGTTTTCGGGTTGTTGATTACAAACGCCAAAGCGCGTGTTAAGTGTGTGTAGGCAGAAATTCAAGATGGCGGCCCTGAATTAAAACTTATTGGGTGCAGTCGAAACCCTGTTCTTATGAAGCAGAAAGTTTGTTTGTTTTCAAACGTCGTGTTTTTACAACTCGCATACTTTCCTAATTCATATAATTTCATAATTTGGATGCTTTTTGTAAACGTTTTAAAAAGATGACGTTAAATATTACAGCTTGTTTAATCTGAATACAGGCCGGTTTATGCCAAAAGGATTTTTCTTAAATTCAATTAGAAACATTACACGACGACGTCATCATGACGTCAATCCCAACTATGTATAAACAATGTTTGAACCTAATCGGCCTTGTAGTTTTCTAGATATAGGACGTCATCATGACATCTGAGTAATATGCTCGAGTTCAGTGTGAGTTCTGAGTATTGTGGTTCATTTGTTGACTTTCAAGTGCATCGTTAAAAGTATTACTAGGATGTTCCAAACTCAACGTATAACTTTGACTGACTTTTAGTCTACATTGTGTATGTCATTATTTTGATAACATACGTAAATCCGCGTATTATGATTTATGTATTTTGATCAACGCGCGTTTTTGACTGGTCACGAGTTAAATTTTAAACGATAATAAACCACTTGTCTTATAGTGTGGTGGACGCAAGTGCGCCCTCACCTGACGAGTATGATTCCCCGCGCTTTTTGTCGATCTCACACCGCCAATGACCTCGTTGAATTTTTGAGCAGAATTTAACATACTATTTTGTATCGTTAAAGTGGGCAGTTTCGTGGGACAACCCACTGAGTGTCCTACTTGATCATCCAGGACTGGGGCGTGTTTGTTTATTGGAGTTGTTCTGCCAAATAAATAGATGACCAGGCACGTCACAGTTGCTGCTACAACTATAGTTCCTTGCTGAGTGATATAAAGTTGTTCTGCCAGTCCGGCTTTCAAGCTGTGATTCAACCAAGAATCCAGATCTCATCCCCGTTGACCATCACATTATACCGAGTAAACTTCATTTAAAACGCAAATGTATGACTGAGGAACGTTGGTTATTACTATATTTCTGATAAAAATAGGTTTTGATAAAAACTTGCCATTTTGTCGTTGAAATTTCTTTTGTTTCAATTAAATTAGATTTCATAGATTGACTGTATATTTCTTTAATCAAATCCAGCACAAAAAACGAGACATTTGATGATAATTGAAGAAAAACGTTCAAAGGAAATGAGGGAAAGAATAAAAACAGAAAATGGGTAAAATAAATGTAATATATATTTAAATTGCAGGTAAAATTTAGTTTATCATTTTGAGATAGGCGTACAAGTATACGTATATATTTCTAGTAGAAATCTTTTACTTTGATGATTTTGAGGATAAATTGGTTTTTAATAAGAAAACACTAAGAAAACAGTTTTGTTGCCTAAAATTAACGGTATACCAACTAAAAGTGCACAGAAACATTAAAGAGCATTATATGTTTGTTATTCAATACTTTAAAATCAAATATATGTTAGAATGATGGTCGAAGTTTTTACCGGGAGAACAAGGTAAACAACATGAACAAAATTGCCCATCGATCCATTTTATTCGGGTTTGCATGAAATCAAAGTTCGCATTAAACAAATTCAACATCAGACAAAATGCCCAGTATCACCATTTAAAGCTAATGGAGGAGTTGTGAATTTTTTGGAAAAAGTCGTTATAATTTGAATTGTTTGCAATTTTTGTAACAAGGATGGTGAACAAGCAATATCTTACAGCAACACAGCAAAAAGTGAAACATTTTGGTAGTTTCGAATATTAAAACCAACATATCACCCAAGCCCATATGCCCTTTATTCGACTACCCATGCTCTATCGATAGGATACACCATTGGTAATTGCTTGAATTATCATGAATGGGTAGATTTAGGGGGGTGTATTTTATAGTAAATATCGTTTAACTGACCTGTTCGACGTTTTATAATTATGGATGCCGAAAAAAAACACGAAAAAAACCGTTTGTTTTCAACCGGCGTCGAGCAGTTATTCTTATGTTATCTTTGTTTTGTCGCGATTGCCGTCCTGATATCTAACGCAATCAATTTGCTGGATGCCTAGAATCATTATTTACTTTCAAATGAGTAAGATATTTCTTAATAATTCGGTAGTAAATATTTTTGGTGTCTGCAAGTGGTGTATCCTACATTTAAATGAGCGATGCTTTTTACCTTCAAAATGCAACGTTACAAGCGTGCCGCTGTCGCGTAAATTTCAGACCCTATGAAATCTGGACTCATTGGTAGTAGTATTGCGCCACTTAGTGGAGTCAATGAGGGAAGTGACCAGTCACGTGAAAAGGTTAACCAATAATAGCAAAAGGTTTTTCCTGATTTTCACAAGAGTCCAATTTTGATGTCACATCGGTAATATATTATGGTAACACGAAATGTATTACGCAAATAGCACGACAGTATTAAATCTGGTGGGTACAAAACAACGAAAATAAATTGCCGTTCGAAGCGCAACTTGGGCAGTACAATGGTTAAAGAGAAGCATTGGTGTTTAGAAAGTAGGCCTACACGGTTTGAATCCGTCCAAATATTTCTTTTTAATATCTTTCCAGAATTTCATAATCCGAAGTTGTTCTATTTCAAAGGAAAAAACCGGCCTTGCTTTATTAGAGTGGCAATTATAACACTGTTACAATCGTAACGCTTGCAACGTGGCATTTTGACGTAAAAAGCATCGCTTAATAATATGCAGAAATAGATTGACCATCAAGGTTTCCCACTTTACGATGACGTTAGGGATAATTAACTCGATATCTAACCCATTTTGATATACAGGGTGGCCAATTGTAATTGAAAATTGAAAATTGAAAATTGAAGATTGAAGATTGAAAATTGAAAATTGAAAATTGAAAATTGAAAATTGAAAATTGAAAATTGAAAATTGAAAATTGAAAATTGAAAATTGAAAATTGAAAATTGAAAATTGAAAATTGAAAATTGAAAATTGAAAATTGAAAATTGAAAACTAAAAACTATAAACTTTAAAACTAGAAACTAGAAACTAGAAACTAGAAACTAGAAACTTGAAAACTAGAAACTTGAAAACTAGAAACTAGAAACTAGAAACTTGATAGTTGAAACTTGAAACTTGAAAATTAAACATTAAAAATTAAGAATTAAAAATTGAAAATTTATAATTGAAAATTGAAAATTGAAAACTAGAAACTAGAAACTTTAATATACAGGGTGGCCAATTGTAATTGAAAATTGAGAATTGAAAATTGAGAATTGAAAATTGAAAATTGAAACTTGAAACTTGAAAATTGAAAATTGAAAATTGAAAATTGAAAATTGAAAATTGAAAATTGAAAATTGAAAATTGAAAATTGAAAATTGAAAATTGAAAATTGAAAACTAAAAACTAGAAACTTTAACACTAGAAACTAGAAACTAGAAACTAGAAACTAGAAACTAGAAACTTGAAAACTAGAAACTAGAAACTAGAAACTTGATAGTTGAAACTTGAAACTTGAAACTTGAAAATTAAACATTAAAAATTAAGAATTAAAAATTGAAAATTTATAATTGAAAATTGAAAATTGAAAACTAGAAACTAGAAACTTTAATATACAGGGTGGCCAATTGTAATTGAGAATTGAGAATTGAAAACTAGAAACTAGAAACTTTAAAACTAAAAACTAAAAACTAAAAACTAGAAACTAGAAACTTTGAGTGACCAAAAGAGGTCCTATTTCCCTCGACCTTCGGCTTCGGGGAAATAGGACCCTCTTCTTGTCACACAGTCCCTCGGGGCGAATAGACGTGCTTTGGTATGGAGAATTTAAAGTTAACGTATGGAGCATTTTAAGCAACTCAGTATTAAAACCAGATTATTTTTGGGGGTGTTTTTTTACAAATTCAGCTCCGAAAAGGTACACTGGTATTTAAACTCGCAAATGGCTTATTGACGAGACAACGAATGTTAACAGTTTCTTCATTATTTTATCAAAGTGCAGGCATCAGCGATCAGCTATTTATTTTTTGTCGTAGCTAGTTATTCCAAAAGAGAAGCTTCCAGTCAGCAGCAAAATTAATTGATTGCACCCTTATTTTCAAAATACCAAGATTAGTTGTACCAGTTATTGCGGCAGTGTTTAGGCCACCAACTTTTCCCGCTTCTACATCAGTGTCACCTAAATATACCCACATATCTCCAGGAATGCCCTCTCCCATAACCACTGATGCTTCGTGCCCATCCCAGCCAATTGTAAAGCGATCGGAGTCTGCACCTATTGAGATAAGAAATAAAGAAAATAGTGTGCAATTTTGTAAAGTTGACAATGTGATTCAACGTTTCGGAGCCATCTCCAAACTAACATCTGATATAATAATATGTGGACATGTTAATGTATGCGTGCCAAAGAGTTCACTGTGACGTCATTTGGAGTAGAAATCTGGACAAAGCTGCTGTGTATTTACAATTTATACACAGTGACTTTGGTGGGACTCGAACCCACGACCCCTTTGCTTTCTAGTGCAGTGGTCAAAAATTACGAATAAACCTACAAAATAGGAAGATAGGCGTGGTATCATTGAAGAAGAATATGTAAATTCTTCCCGAAGATTCGACGTGAAAATCCAATCTCTTCAGTGTGGAGTTGAAGTTGCCTTGTACGGGATAATCAGAACCTGACCAGGCGTCCGTTGTGATATTCCCTGTAAGAAATTACACAATTATTTCTTTACTGAAGCAATATTCCTAGGGAAAACCTTTTCCGTTTCCGATTTCACAACTAGTCATTCGGTTATGGAACATATGCCATTCGAATTTGCTTATAATGGACAAGCGTGTTTATCCACGCGAAAAAAGGAAGAAAGCATTTTACGTATTGTGCATTTAATATTGCGATCTCCTTATCATCAATTCAATTTGACAAATACTTTTATACAAGTAACAGATGTTCAATAAAATCGAATAAGAACAGGGCGAGTCAAAAATAAGTTCTCTCAACTTAACAAAAATATAAAAATTATTTCAATAACTTGTTTGTTAATAAAACATAACATAACAGAGCATCGAATTGTTAGTCTACTGTGAAAAAAATCTTTCGATTGAATATGATACTCGCAAACGCTGATGTTTACGGTTGTGCATAATTACCATGCACCTTTGCACTCGCTAGTCTTGGCCCAAGACTGGATTAGGTATTTGTGTGGACGTACATTCTTTCCTAATGGCCCTGTCACACCAGAACATTTTAGGCCAACGCGTGAGTAACGTGTTGGAATTTTGGCAACACGCTGGCAAACGCTGACCAACGCTAGGCCAGCGTTAGCAACACTCTGAGCGCGTTACTCACACGCTGGGACACGCTGTCACACGCTGAGGAAAACATTTTTTTCAACATACATACAATTTCCAGCGTTTGCTAGCGTGTGACTGCACATGCTGGCGGAGCGTTGAAGGTTTGTTACTCACGCGTCGAACACGCTAGACGATAGTTATCAACCCGCTACTCACACGCTGGCGCACGCTGGCGTACGCTGGCCCTGTCACACCAGAACGTTTTAAGCCAATGCATGAGTAGCGCGTTAAAAATAGTTGATACGCTGGCAATCGCTGAACTTTCACAGAAAAAGTCAAGTGGAACCGTGATTTCAGCGTGTCCATACAGGTTGATAACGGGTTCATAGCGTATGCCAGCGCGTGAGTATCGTGTGAGGAACGCGCTCAACGTGTGAGGAACGTATCACTGATTTATAGTAAAAATACGACAGCGGGTCGCCAGCGTGTGAGTAGTGGGTTGGTAACGATCGTCTAGCGCGTTCGACGCGTGAGTAACGACCTTCCTGCGCGCCACCAGCGTGTGCAGTCACACGCTGGCAAACGCTGAAAATTGTAGGTATGTTGAAAAATGTATTTTTGCCTCAGCGTGTGACAGCGTGTTCCAGCGTGGGGGTAACGCGCTTAGCGTGTTGCGAACGCTGGCCTAGCGTTGGTCAACGTTTACCCGCGTGTTACCGAAATTCCAACACGTTGGCCTAAAACGTTCTGGTGTGACAGGGCCATTAGTGTAGTAGCGCGTCGGCTTTTTATACAACTAATCATGTGGTCGTTGCAGTACGCTGGTGCGCGTTGGAACGCGCTACTCACGCGCTGGGCAGTCGTTCATCAGTCGTCGAGCGCGTTACTAACGCGTTACTCACGCGCTGGCGAACGCTATGAACCCGTTAACAACGCGTTATGGACACGCTGAAATCACGGTTCCACTTGACTTTGTCTGTGGAAGTTCAGCGTTTGCCAGCGTATCAACTATTTTTAACGCGCTACTCACGCGTTGGCCTAAAACGTTCTAGTGTGACAGGGCCATAAGTGAAGACAGCGCGCATTGCATAGCGCGTGTTTGCCAAATATTGTTTATATATGTCGATAGCGTCCTCTATCCAAATTCAGTCTTAGCCAAGACACAACAGTTTATAACGCATGGTGCGCCGTGGACAACTGCACAAAAAGGGTAGGCTCACCTAAATGCATGTAAACTTTAAAACCAAATGAGTAAATTAAGAAATTCAAAAACCTGTATAAAGCCAAAATCATTGTCTATCTATTTATTTATCTACATATGTGTATATTTGCCAGATATTTGCCTGTAGTTTTATCACGACGTCTAGTAATGAATTATACTTTAAGATTACCCGGAGACCAACCAAATTTAAAGCATGGCATGTGAGGATAGTTTAAAATATGCGGGAAAATATAAATGGTTCAAAAAGAAAAATGCCTAGCAACTAGAAGAATAGTACATGTATGCGTGATAGAATGAAACAAAATGTTGGACATTGTCAAACAAAAAGTAACATAAACAAAGCCGTAATATGAGCAAACTGTGAACGTTAGGACCATAATAATATGGTTTAATCATAACCTATGGGTTGTAAGCTTTCAAATGCATGCACACACAGACTTGAATGTAGTACTTCTCAGTGCTTACACTCTATGGGTTGTGTCACCGGCCCCGGGTCCTGAGTCGTTCCCGGGTCCTGAGTCGTTCCCGGGTCTTGAGTCGTTTCCGGGTCCTGAGTCGTTTCCGGGTCCTGAGTCGTTCCCGGTTCCTGAGTCGTTCCCGGTTCCTGAGTCGTTCCCGGTTCCTGAGTCGTTCCCGGGTCCTGGGTCGTTTCCGGGTCCTGAGTCGTTCCCGGGTCCTCAGTCGTTCCCGGGTCTTCAGTCGTTCCCGGGTCCTCAGTCGGTCCCGGGTCCTCAGTCGCTCCCGGGTCCTCAGTCGGTCCCGGGTCCCCAGCCGGTCCCGTGTCCCCAGCTGGTCTCGGGCAACGGTGCGTTTTCGACGGCATAGCTGATCGCAGCCAAGCCTGCTGGTTAAATATCTGACCGTGTTCCGGTGTCGATACAGGGCCGAAGTACAGCGTTTTCATCGTGCTAGCTGATGTTCCTGTGTTAATGTTATAAGAACACAAACATATGTATTTTATTTCCTTTTTTTTCTCCAAGAAGTCTGATTTGCTTGAAATGTTTTTTTAATTAATGTCGACGATTAAAGAAATTAAACCAAAGATGCCGATTCTAACAAATAGCCCGTAATATGTATTTACGTCTTTGGGTATGAATATATGACGGATCTGGAAGTGTGTGTGTGGGGGGGGGTGAGAGGGTTGCACACCCCCCCCCCCCCCCCCCCCCCCCCCCCCCCCCCCCCCCCCCCCCCCCCCCTGTTCGGCCAAGGACTAATGTTATGATATATATTTAAGAAAACAAATTTGGTTTTCCAACAATGTTCGGCCGACCATTCTGGAAATGTACACAAACATTCCAACTAATTTCTTGTTTTCGCACGGTGCTTGAGACTATCATTCACTTGAATGGGCCAACAAAGGAGTTAACTTTGCGTGTGATCTCCTTGATGACAGCGGTGTTGTTCTGAGTTTGAAAAGCTTTAAGTGAACATTTAATATTAGGACCAATATTTTAGAATACGGTGGTGTCGTAGAAAAATTCTTTTCGTAATAATGTATTAAAATTAACTGTAATATCCGTTTTCCATTCATTCAATTTAATTTTCAGACATTGTTGTTGGATAAAAAAGGCTCCTCCCGTTTGTATCAGAGTTTTACGTCTTTGAAAAAGGTTCCTAATAAGTTTATTGGGAGTTTGGAGTAAGTTGGGAGTTTATTTTCCTGCGGCCAAAGGGTCTGTGTTTTGCAGTATGCCATTTACAATTACTTGCGATAACATTAAGATGGTTCCAATATAGATTAGTTCATAGAATCGTGGGTGTCAATTCGTTTTTAGTGAAGATTGGGAAAGGGGATAATGATTTGTGTTCTTTTTGTCAGAAGGAAATTGAAACGTTAATCCACTTATTTTGTACTTGCGAGATTTCATCATTCTTTTGGACACAAATTAGTGAATGGATTAAGGATACAGTTAATGTGGATGTGTCTCTAGTTTATGGAACTATTCTATTTGGTATACTTTACGAAAACTGGAGTGCACTTATTACATATAAAATAAAGATGAATGTTAATAAACCATAAGAAAGAGTTAAAACGATATTTCGACCTTGAAAAATATATATTTATTACTAAGGGTAATCTTGTCAAATTCAACGTGAAATGAGACCCCTTTTCACTTCTATGTACGGATTAATATATTTTCTGTAATGACAACTGAAGATTGTTTTAATGAATTATAAAAAACAAATATTCACTTGATAGTAGGGTGCCATTCATTCTTTCTATTTTAAATTCATGTAAAAGTTTCGTTTGGGTACCAATTTGAAGGTAAGGTTCGTAGAACTATATTCCGTGAAGTGTCAAGCCCTCAGGTAATTATTTGGCCAATTTTCTGATGTAGGCGTAAATGATGAGTGTCTGTCAATGGCAGCTTAACGTGGCACATGGGAACTGACTGTGTACGCTTCAGTTAAAATAAACCAAAAATAGCACACCATCAAAACAGAATGGTTGAAATAACCAACTGATTGGTAGATATGTGTCCAACCAAAGAAATTGTTCAATTTTAACTAAAATAGTGGTCAATTTTAACTAAAATAGTGGGCGAAATAACAAATTATATTGGCCATTTAAAAAAATAACCAATAGTTTAGTTATAATTGACCAATATATTGGTTGGACACATATCTACCAATCAATTGGTTATTTTCAACCAATCTGTTTTTAGAGTGTAGGGTATTGTCAATATTTATTCTGGTGTAGAAACCGTTTTAGAAATATTACAAATAAAACTAGATTTTTCGGGGAGTGGTGAGGTGTGAATTATACCAAACCCCCCTCCCACCCCCAAGTTTGTTCTCCATTTTGACGATTGTTTTAGGACTTTGTGACTTTTGCCTTACTAAAAAATCAATCTGAAAGGTCTTTATGTATTTTTATTAGGTATAGAAAGTATTGTTGTCGATATTTCTTTTATAATTATAAGCTTTTAAAAAGGTATGTACAATTAACGATTTTCGATTAGGGCATCTTAGAAAATTGGCCCAACAGTTTTCTGAAATTTTTTCTGAGGACCAACAAAATTATCTTTTACATAACCTTGAAATGACCAAGTGTCCGGGCACTCAACTATTACAATTAAGTAGGATGTTCATGGTAATTCGTTATTTATTATCTTTAACATTAGATTGGTGTTTTTGCCTTCATGTTATTAGCAGAAAACATTTCTAAGAAGATTAACCAGCATATTTTATAATAAATTTAAAGGAACTCACCTTCAGCAATTTCTGGTAGTATCAACAAAGCCCAAAGCATGAACAATTGATGCATTTTCGAGTTTTCAGTGCACGCGGCGTGTTTCCGCTATAGGCCTATGTGGTATAGCTCGTTGCTGCTTTTCCACGATAAACTACGTTTAGATCACCAACACCTATCAGAACCGAAAACAATATACGCCTGGTACGACGCCTATAATCAAACTGGTCAGGTTTTACCAGTTCATCAACAAACATCAGCCACCCAAACATAATAATATAGGCCCTTTTCGAATCCCTGGATTTGTGTTCGTCTTTGGCTTAGGGTGAATTTAAGCTCCAAAGTTCGGAAACTCCAGCCACATTCTGGTGTCTGTTTGTGCTTCAGAAACATTCAATCCGTTGATATGAACTCCAAAAGTTCGATTATTTTCCCTTTTGCTTTTATTTTATTTGCATCTCGGTGATTAGGAATTCGAAGGCGAAGCCGGAGACGAAGCAAAGGTTTCGAAAACCCTATTTTCTCGCTGTACGGATATCCTTGGGGAGTTTTTTATCTTTCTTTTTTTTAATTTTTGCTGTGTCGGCCTGTCTATAATGATAACGGGATTTCGGACGGTATTCGTGAATGTACTTGTGCTATATGTAGGGTACGTGTACGTAATATGAAAGGCCTGCATCAAATAAAATCCAGGTAGGAAATAGCAATTTAAAATACATTCCAGTTGCGAAATAGCAATGTTAATAAGCAATGTTAACACCATAGCAATGTTAACACTATCACAGTGTTAATTTATAATAACAGAATATAATTCTGTGCTACAGTTTTATATTAAAAAAATCCAGGTGGGGAATAGCAATTTCAATATTACAACCATGCTTTTGAAACACTCTCCCCGGTATTACCTGTCCAATTGGGGATCTTCAGTGGCAGTGACAAAATACGAATTTCACTCTAAAACGTCTGGTCCCTAGTTTCAGACTTTTTCACTCGAATGGAGAGAATTTTCACTCTTTGGAAATAATTGAGTGTGTATTTATTTTGATCAGTGTACATTTTCTCACTTTTTTGGTTGATAGGTTTTCATTAGAACTTTAATCTCAGTGGTATGATTATAATAAATTAGAACATTAGAAAATGTGCCAATAATGTGTGTTTTTTTCGAATACGAGAATAATAACGATGGAATATGAAACCCAAATGATGTATTGTAACAAAGCCACACTTTCTGGACCATTACAATACCGTAACATTCTGTTTTGGTACAAATACGCGTTGGAAACCATGGTGAGATTACATTTAGAATCGATACAAAAATTTCATAAAGAACTTCAACTTGAATATGAAAAATGAAATACAGCCGATTGAAACATTATGTGCAAAACACTATAGGGCCTACATGAAACACGGATCTGTTAAAAAATTGGTGTGCATAGATGCTGGGGGAAAAAGTCTGCCGTCTGGTCCTATAGCCCCGCTGGCTACGTCAAATCGAACAGAACTATTTGTAGACGTCAGGGAATTATCAGGTTACAGGCCCGTACGCAGGGGGGGGTGGGCTGGGGGGGGGGGGGGGGGGGGGGTGCGACTGGTGCGTACGCACCCCCCCCCCCCCCCCCACCCCCCCCCCCCCCCCCCCCCCCCCCCCCCCACCCCAAAAAAGTAGAAATAACTGTACTGGCACACGAAAACCTTTGGTCCCATTTTTGGTCCCTTCAGTACAAATTCTCCTCCCAAATTACTAAAAGGTCCACATTTTCCGGGGTAAATAATGGTATTTTGATGTAGAGATAACGGTACTGGCACAAGAAAATTGTTGGTTTCATTTTTGGTCCCATCAGTACAAATTCGCACCCCCCCCCCCCCCCCCCCCCCCCCCCCCCCCCCCCCCCCCCCCCACCCCCTGAGATATGCTTGTTCTTCTTTTTCTTCTTCTTCACCCTGCACATGTCTGTATATATCGTTAATGTGACTTTTTTAATCTAAAGACAAATGTGTTTTAGGACGACGGGAAAAATGTCATCCAACTACGGTGGTCAACCGGTCGCGCTATACCGGCAGAAGTATAACTACAACTCGTATACGTTTCACTTTTCCGCGAACGCATCACAGTTTCTTTTGTATCCTCAAATTAGTGTCATTTGACCGAACCGTGAAATAGAAGGTGGATGTTTGGGTGGCGGTGTTTTTCACCATGGCAACATCGTTGATTGAATGCGTCCATATTGACTTGCCCTATTTTAGCTTATTGTTTGTCGCAATACTACGTACGTGCCTTTTCACAGCGTTGAGTCCAAGAGCCCACCGAGGTCACTGTTTAATTAGTAGAACGTTGAGCACAAAAGGTTCAACGGTGTGTGTGCACGCCTAAAACTCAAATCGTTAAATCATACCTCATGCGGTCAGTGAAGTTGGATTTCCATACATAAAACGTATAAATTCAACACTCAATGTGTTGAATTTATCAGTTTAATCGTTAAAATCTCATTTTTAAAGAATAGTCACTGGCCGCACACTTATAAGGTTGATTCAACACTTTAGTTTTAAGCGTGTTGGGTAGGTGGTGGGGAGGGGGGGGGGTGTTCTTTAGTGTCACATCTTATGCGTTTTTTGGTTGTACCCACAAATCCCCCCCCTTTCATTTACTTCTAAATACAGTGTCGCGCACAAGCACCGTTTCGATGGTAAAAACATAGTCTTCGATTGACTTAATTATAAGCAATAACTTAAGAATAAGAAATCCCGTGTGAATTTTTTTCTCGGACAAAATCAACTGAGAGTTGGTAAACTTGATTTTTTTTTAATAGCCGGGAAAACCTACAGAGCATAAATATCGACATTATAACCACAACGGAAACCACAGATTTTAAGTAGTGCTAAATCATGACTTGTAGTTGTACTATCTATAGCCATTAGCCACGCATTACATGTAAGAGTATGGTGTTCTTAAACGGACAGGCAACGTCGTGGTTCAACATTCAAAACGTCGTGGTTTACCACGGCAACAATGCGGTATTTGAGGCTATTTGAACCCATCGAGTCGCTATATATTAGCTGGTCATCGGTCAGCGAGGCATAAGGAGAAAGGACACGGGGATTTGATCCGGTGAACCGGTACAGTTCTCTCCTGTCGGTACGGTCTGGGCCCCGGTCCAGACAGCTGCGTCTTCGTCTAATGAATGACATTGGCTTGCTCGCAGAGAAGCATAGATCCCTGCCCTACTCCATCCACGCCCCGAGGGAAGACACACAGATCAATATCAGGGGCCAATTTCATAGAGCTGCTTAAGCATAACAATTGCTTAAGCACAAAACATTATTGCTTAGTAAAACAAGCTTACCAGCCACAACTCCATTTGATGTATATTATTTGTGATTGGTATTTAGCTGTTGTTAGCTTCGCATAACGATCACGTCGAATTTCGGCTCCTAACCTGATTTACCAAGTAAGGGTTTTTGTGCTTATACCCCCGTCACACCGGACTGGCGTCCTTACTGCGTTCCTACGGCGACCCAGGACGCGGTAGGGACGCCATGGACGCCGCGGGGTCGTGGTGAGAACGCAGAAGGACGCCGTGGGGACCCCAAGGACGCCGAAGGTCGCAGAGCGACGGCGTTTACTTCGGACATGTTCAAAGTAAACGCCGAGGTTTGGCGTCCTGGCTCAGGACGCGGTGGGATCGCCCTGGGGTCGCCATGGTCGCCGTAGCAACGCATTAGGAACTCGAAGGACGCCCTAGGGACGCAGTATGGACGTGGTAGGGTCGCCGTGGAGACGCGAATAAATGGATCGTGGACCCCGCGGCGACCTTACTGCGTCCTTACCACGTCTATGGGGTTCTTACCACGACCCCACCACGTCTAAGGACGCGGTAAGGTCGTGGTAGAAACGCCAAAAACGCCGTGAGGTCGCCGATGATCGCCGTGGGGACGCCGTGCAAACTCAATAGAAACGCCAAGGACGCGGTAAGGTCGTGGTGAGAACGCCGTGGGGACGCCGAGTAGACGTACAGATCGCGGAGCACAGGACCCCGGTGTGACGGGTGACCGAAATCTTGATATTTTAAAGAAAAAGGATTGGGGTTCTCACGGCGACCATCGACGTCCTCCATTTTAGGACGCAGTAAGGACGCCAGTCCGGTGTGACGGGGGTATTAAGCAAAATTGTATGCTTAAGCAGCTCTATGGCCCTAGGTTAAGCGCTTGTTGAATTGGAACTTTAAAAGCCTCGGGAAAACTGCGTATCACGGTGCACACTACTATCAATTCCAGGGATGTATTCGAAACCCCGTTCTCGAGTGACCCGCAAACAGCGTTTTCGGGTTGCCGATTACAAACGCCAAAGTGAGTTAGTCTTGCATACGCACTGTGGACCTCCGAACAATATAGGTCCACACGATGCGGGAAGAGGTTACGGTTTGTGGACTTGCACACGTCCACAATCCGTTTTTCAGTTTCCGAAAAAAGAGCGCTAGAGGAAAAACGGGTTAGGGTTATATATAGAAAAGATAGAAGGGACAGCTGAGAGGCCCATAATCCAAATTTGAGGGGAAATTTGTTTTGGGGAAGCGAGAAAAATTAGTATTTAGTCAAAGTTTGTTAACTACACGAAGACAAAGGAATGTCCACAGTGCGTATGTAAGGTAAAGCTTTGTGTGTGTGGAGTGTGTGTCGGGGAGAAATTCAAGATGGCGGTCCCGAATTAAAACTTATTTGGTGTACGTAATCGAAACCCTGTTCTTATGAAGCAGAAGTAGTATCAACACGATGTTGTTGTTTTTTGCAAACGTCTTCAGATAAATTCATAATTTTGATGCTTTTTGTAAAAGTTTTAAAAGGGATGACGTTAACAATTACAGCTTGTTTAATCTGAATATAGGCCGGTTCATACTTTACACAAAAGCAAACGCTATACAAATGTGTGGCCACAAAGCATCCGCTGCAAAAATTGGCCGGCTAGGAAACGTGTTCAACTTTTGCGAATTCGCAGCGCGAAAACTCCCCGTGACGTCACAAAGTCGCCAACGCAGTTTAAAATAAAATACAACTTGAGTTATGTCTGTTTGAAAAATAATCAATGGAAAATGGAAAAATGATAAAACTATTTTTGAATTGAGCATGTTTTGTTCCCGATATCATCATGACAACTATGTATATACAATGTTTGAACCTAATCGGCCTTTTAGTTTTCTAGATATAGGACGTCATCATGACATTTGAGTAATATGCTCGAGTTCCGAGTTCTGAGTGTTGTGGTTCATTATTTTGTTGACTTTCAGTTGCATCGTTAAAAGGGTGTACAAAACTCAACGTATAACTTAGTCTTGGTGCAAGACGTCCCTGTTTTGTATTTCCATGAACCCACGAACCACTATCACAGGAACGTCTTGGGAATCTTGTGAATTCTGCTCGGGAAATTCCGAGCAGAATTCAGTGTGCGTATGCATACATTAGACGTAGCTTGTATAACCGATGAGCGCGTGCGACGAATCGTTCAAGTCATGAGTCTAGTACCTGCACGTCTGCATGATTTAGTTCACGTTGTATGCGTAGACTTCAGCGGAACGGTACCATTCTGTACAGCTTATTACCAATGCACTTATTGCTGTTAGTGAGCGTGCGCTAATATTTTATTGCCGTTTGTTGAATTATGCATTTCTTGTTCAGTAAGACCACGCCCTCTTTCACCACAAGATTCCCAAGACGTTCCTGTGATAGCGGTTCGTGGGTGATAGCGGTTGGTGGAGTGATAGCAGGGACGTCTTGCACCAAGACTACGTATAACTTTGACCGACCGAGGCTAAAAGTAGGCGGAAATCATTCGAGACAAAAAAAATATACCGGCTATTCAGCTGAGCGCGAGCTGCAAAATTATATATACATAATGGCCCATAAAAAATCGGTCAAGCATACTTTCACTACAATGAGGTCCAAACTACATAAACCAATGGATGGGGAATCTTTCTAAAAGAAAAATGATACCAAGATAACTTGATTTGGGCTAATCGTTTTAGCTCCAGACTCTATTTTGTAAGGCACAAATGAACTTTGACCGACTTTTAGTCTACATTGTGTATGTCATTATTTTGATAACATCCGTAAACCCGCGTATTATGATTTATGTATCATGATCAACGCGCGTTTTTGATTGGTCACGAGTTAATTTTTAAACGATTTTTGAGTAAACCACTTGTCTTAATATTGTGGTGGACGCAAGTGCGCCCTCACCTGACGGGTATGATTTCCCGTGCTTTTTGCGATCTCACACTGTCAATGACCTCGTTGAATTTTTGAGCCGAATTTTACATATTATTTTGTCTCGTTAAAGTGGAAAGTTTTGTGGGACAACCCACTGAAGTGTCCTACTTGATCATCCAGGACTGGGGAGTGTTTGTTTATTGGAGTTGTTCTGCCAATTAAATAGATGACCAGTCACGTCACAGTTGCTGCTACAACTATAGTTCCTTGCTGAGAATCCAGATCTCATCCCCGTTGACCATCACATTAAACTGAGTAAACTTCATTTAAATTGCAAATGTATGACGTTGGTTATTACTATATTTCTGATAAAAATGGGTTTTGATAAAAACGTGTCATTTTGTTGTTGACATTTCTTTTGTTTCAATTAAATTAGATTTCAGAGATTGACTGTCTATTTCTTTAATCAAATCCAGCACACAAAAGTGAGACATTTGAGGATAATTGAAGAAAAACGTTAAAAGGAAAATTTAAACAGAAAATGGGTAAAATAAATGTAATGTAGATTTAAATTGCAGGTAAAATTTAGTTTATCAATTTCAGATAGGCGAACAAGTATACGTATACATTTCTAGTATAAATCTTGTACTTTGCTTGGGCAGTACAATGGTTAGAAAGAAGCATTGGTGTTCAAAAAGTAGGCCTACACGGTTCGAATCCGTCCAAATACTTCTTTTTAATATCTTGCCAGAATTTTATAAGTCAAAGTTGTTCTATTTCAAATTTAAAAAAAGATAACTTTTGCGTGGTGTAGAAGTCTACCGGCCTCGCTTTATTAGAGTGGCAATTATAACACTGTTACAATTGTAACGCTTGCAACGTGGCATTTTTAGGTAAAAAGCATCGCTTAATAATATGCAGAAATAGATTGACCATCAAGGTTCCCCATTTTACGATGACGTTATGGATAATTAACTCGATATTTAACCCATTTTGATATACAGGGTGGGCAATTGAAAATTGTAATTAAAAACTGAAAATTGAAAACTAGAAACTAGAAACTAGAAACTTTAAAACTAAAAACTGGAAACTAGAAATTAGAAACGTTAAAACTTGAAACTTGAAACTTGAAACTTGAAACTTGAAACTTTACGTTATGGATAATTAACTCGATATTTAACCCATTTTGATATACAGGGTGGGCAATTGAAAATTGTAATTAAAAATTGAAAATTGAAAACTAGAAACTAGAAACTAGAAATTTAAAACTAAAAACTGGAAACTAGAAATTAGAAACGTTAAAACTTGAAACTTGAAACTTGAAACTTGAAACTTGAAACTTGAAACTTAAGAATTCAAAATTAAAAATTGAAAACTACAAACTACAAACTTTAAAACTAAAAACTAGAAACTAGAAACTTGAAAACTAGAAAATACAAATACAAAATAACAAATTGAGAATTGAAAATTGAAAATTGAAAATTAAAAATTGAAAATAGAAAATTGAAAATTAGAAACTAGAAACTTTAATATACAGGGTGGCCAATTGAAAATTGTAATTGAAAATTGAAAACTAGAAACTAGAAACTTTAAAACTAAAAACTAGAAATTAGAAATTTGAAAACTAGAAACTAGAAACTTGAAACTTGAAACTTGAAACTTGAAACTTGAAACTTGAAACTTGAAACTTGAAAATTAAAAATTGAAACTTGAAAATTGAACGTTGAACATTGAAAACTAGAAACTAGAACCATGAAAATACTATATTGTGTATGGATTTAGGTTTGACAGTATTTCATTAACAATCCCTGAAATGTGTACCCGGAATTACACAATGTATCCTCATTAAGTGATCCCCAAGCCGAAGACGAAGCAACAGTTTTGAAAAAACCTCTTTTCTCGCTGCACGAATTAGTCTTGATCCAAGACCAAGCTATCCGTTCATTTGTTCCGCGGCGCGCCGTCCGTATATATCTGGGCTTGTTGAGGGCGCCCTTAATTATCGCCAGATTCGTTCCCCTAGCTTGGTCTTGAAGCAAGAGTCTCGTGAACCCTTAAAATTCCGAGGACATTCCGAGCATAGCTCAAATAGCATGCGCGCTAAGTCGTTTTCGTTTAACGTATAGTGTACGATTATGATACACGCTGTGTGTTTCCCATAAATTGCACACGGCACCATTGCACAAAATGTGGTTTCTTACACGTCCGCAAAAGGCAAAGACTTTTTGGCTACCATGCCACTATGATACACACTTAAATTGTTCGCCTTTTGCGGACGTATAATAAACTACATAATTGTGTGCAATGCCAATGGCGCCGTGTGCAATTTATGGGAAACACACAGCGTGTATAATAATAGTAGTTTGGTTCCCCGACCTGACAATTTGTTTAGGCCTAGACGTCTAAATTGTATGTCAGGTAGCCGCCGGCGACAACAAAATAGATAATGACGCAATACAACAGCGTAGCTACGACGACGCAACAATTCAATTCATGTTAACGGCTCTTACCAAAAATAGAACAATGACTACAATGACTGTGATGTTATTAGGCATTTCGTCTGGTGTTGACTTTTGCCAGTGCGAGTTTTATTTTATAAAAACCTGGAAACACTCGAACATCGCGAACGTTAACGATAATACCTGGCCGTCAATAAAACATGTTCAGAAAACTTCGGACATTTTTGAAAACTGAAGCAATTTATCCAGTTTTTGGTCACGTGACATTGGCGGCTAAATAATAAATGAAAAATCACAAATAGTCAGAAATATTTGGTCTGGGAACCAGACTATAATAATCGTACACTACATTAAACGAAAACGACTTAGCGCGCATGCGGGGACGAGTAGCTATTTGAGCTATGCTTGGAATGTCCACGGAATTTTACGGGTTCACGTGACTCTTGCTTCAAGACCAAGCTAGGGGAACGAATCTGGCGATAATTAGGGGCGCCCTCAATAAGCCCGGATATATACGGACGGTGCGCTGCGGAACAAATGAACGGCTATAGCTTGGTCTTGGATGAAGACTATGTACGAATAGACTTCCAACAAATTTGTTTTTTTTAATAATTTTGCTGTGTCAGCCTGTCTATAAAGATAACATGATTTCGGATGGTATTCGTGTAGGCCTGTGTACATCTACTATAAAAGGATACGTGCACGTAATATGAAAGGTATGGATTAAATATACGCCAGGTGTGAGATAGCAATGTTAACACCATCACAGTTTTAATTTATAATAACATAACATCATTATGTGCTACAGTTTTAAATTAAAAGGTGTAGAATAGCAATTTAAATATTACAACCATGCATTGGAAACACTGGTCCCCGGTATTACCTCTCCAATAGGGGATTCTCAGGTGCATGCGGGTAATATGCTACATAGTGTGTTGACGTAAGGTTTTAAATGTATTAAACTCTTCTAATAGATACTACATGGTTGTAATTAATTTGCTACTGATTCCAGTAACCAATTTTGGTTTTGTGTTACCTTATCTATATCTTTATGCTAATTATGCAAATGAGCTTAATGGTTCCATATCACCTGCACCTGCCCTATGTTCATTACGTTTCCATAGAGAGGACCATTGTACATCTGTACTGCTAAGGAAGCATCCATTATTAGAGAGGTGTGTCTTTCTATTGATCAGTGTGCATTCTTTCTTTTTCTTTTTTTAGTTGAAGCCACAATTTCTGGACCATCACATCACCGCCACATCCTGTTGCGGTACAAATTCGCGTTGGGAACCATGGTGAGATTACCTTTAGAATCGATGCAAAAATCTAACAAAGAACTTCAACTTGATTATGAAAAATGAAATACAGCCGATTGAGAAATTATGTGCTAAAACTATATGTGACAAAACTCTGATCTGTTAAATATTGTGTGTGCATAGATGATAGAGGGAAAAACACAATAAAATCTGCAGTCTGGTCCTAATATGGCCCTGTAAACGTCAGATGGAACAGAACCATTTGTAGACGTGAGGAAAATATCAGCTTAGGACGCCAGACTTCTATGACTTGCAGCCATTCACGATTGTAAGCAAGACTGCAAACAATTATAATGTGATAATAATGTAATGATATAATACATTTGGGGCAGTATTCGAAAATAGCCAGGTTTTTCCCACGACGGTCAGCCGACGGATCATCGTTGGAAATTGATACACAAATTCTACTTTTTCTTGAAAATGACAGCACACCAGATGGCATGAGAACGCTTATTAGAGTCGAGTAAGGTATTTCATAATAATTCAGTTGTTTAGATTGTTGATGTTAGTAAATGTGCGTTATTTTTAAGGCTAAAACAAAAGTAGGCGGAAAGCACTCGAGACAAAAAAAAATATACCGGCTGTGCAGCTCGGAGCCAGCTGCAAAATTATATACAAAGTGACCCATAAAGAAATCGATCAAGCATACTTCCACTACCCTGAGGCCAAAACTAGAAGAAAAATTATACTAAGATATCTTGATTTTGGCTAATCGTTTTAGCCTTATAGACTCTGTGTTGTAAGGCACGTGCAGTTTATAGGTCTATTCGCACAGAAAAATAACTAAACCGCGCCTGCCGATTCTCTAAACCGATTCTCCATCCATTAATAATAGGTAGTTTTGGCCTCAGGATAGTGGAAATATGAAATTAAGATAGGCTTGTTCTTTCTTTTCTGTTGGTGTGGGCGGGGGCTGGGGGGGGGGGGGGCTGTCCCTGCATAGGTCTGTGTATAAATGTTAACGTGACATTAAATTTTTGTTCATTCAAATACAAATGTGTATTAGGACGACAGGGAAAAAATGCATCCAACTACGGTGGTCTAGGGTGTAACTGCAACTCGTATACGTTTCACCTTTCCGCGAACGCATCAGTTTCTTTTGTATCTTCAAATTAGTGTCATTTGACCGAACCGTGAAATTGAAAGTGGTTGTTGGGGTGGCGGTGTTTTTCTCCATGGCAACATCGGTGATTGAATGCGTCCATACTTGCCCTATTTTAGCTAATTGTTGGCAGCAATAATATACTACGTACGTGCCTTTTCACAGCGTACAGTCCAGGAGCCCAGCGAGGTCACAGTTTAATTAAGTAGAAAGTTGAGCACAAAAGGTTCGTTGGTGTGTGTGCACGCCTCAAACTCAAATCGATATATCAAACCTCATGCGGTCAGTGACTACGCTTTAAGTTGGAATTCCATACATAAAACTAATAAATTCAACACTCAATGTGTTGAATTCATCAGTTTAATGGTTGAAATCCCAACTTTCAAAGACTAGACACTGACCGCACACTAACTTGGTGAGGTGTGGGGAGGGGGGGGGGGGGGTTCTTCAGTGCCACACCCCATTCTTTGTTAGGTTCCCCTTCCCCCAAATTGAATGTAATTATAATGTCACGCACAAGCACTATTTCGATGGAAAAACATAGTCTTCGGTTGACTTAATTATAATCAATACCTTGAATAACTATAATAAATAACTTAAGAATGAGAAATCCCGTGTGAATTGTTTTCTCGGACAAAATTACCTGAGAGTTGGTAAATTTGAATGATTTTTATTAATAGCCGGGAAAACCTACAGAGCATAAATATCGACATTATAATCACAACGGAAACCACTGATTTTAAGTTGTGCTAAATCATGACTTTTAGGATCCATTAGTCATGCATTACATGCAAGATTGTAACAACTGATAAAAAACACAGTCCGCGCCATGAAACCAGTCGCTGGTGCCCGCGTCGTCACTGGTGACCCCGTTTAACTCACACCGTTGCTCATTAGTGTAGTAATTAATGGATTTACAGAGGGTATTCCGCAGGCATGCAGCGACACATCTCAACCGACTGGGCGCGATGACGGTCTTAATCACGTGACCCCGGAGGCACTGTTTCCCGCCTTGGAAATCTGCGGAGACAACTCCTGAAATTGATCAAAAATTAAAATAATTATAATGTTTACAAGTTTCCAACTGCATACACTGAATAGGCATCGCCCACCATAGCAACTGCGAGCTAGACGCTTGGTTGGCCGATCCCTTGCCCATTGCATTAAGACAACGCCTTTGACTTAGGTAACGGCCAACCATTTCCTGTCTTCTTTATTAACAGTACTGGGAAGAGGATTTACAATTAGCATCACACCACCACTTAAAAGGATCGTATACGTTCGGTAATTGGAACCCACTGTTTGTTTAAATCCTATATAGTTATAGAGATATACCATAAAACTAACCTGTACAAAATTCATTTAAAAAGGTGATAGCATTTTTGAGATATTGCCGAAATTCTGAAACGGTTTTGTCCACGCAGGAAGAATAATCTGCATTGGAATACACACTCTAATAAACGTCACTGCAGTAACGCTTCTCAGATTCATTTTTTTGGGGGATAAAAAGTGATATCTTTTTTCATAACCGCAGTACTTCGAAGTGAACAGTTTCTAAACATGCATCATACTATCCAAAGCTGCTGTACTTCTTACCAAGTAAGTTTTTATTGCTCTTTAATTTTTGGAGTAATTACCAAACATATACGATCCCTTTAAGCGTGACTATGATTCAAACCAGGTTGGTAATAGAATTGGGGCGTACAAGTGAAATAAAATTGGAATCAATAAAACGTTTGCGGTATGCCGATTGTTGGCGCCATTTTGTCATGCCTTAAAATCATGCAGTTTGATTGGTCAGTTTTGTTTAGGGGTGTGGCCTACTGGATCGATCTCTATTAGCAGCATTACAAACAATAAACCGCTGTCTGAAGGAAAAAACAGAACAAACCTTCGCAAGTGTTACCGCCGTAACCGCAGGGACACTCGCAAACATTGGGTGAAGCACACTGCCCTCCATTCTTGCAAGATGGCAAGCAAATGGCTGTTGAAAAACAATATATTAAAGATCTGCAATGCATGTTGTTCAAGGATGCGTCAAATGTAAAACAGTGCGCACTTTGGATTCTTGAAATACAGGGGAAACAACATCACCTAAAAAGATCTGAGCTTACGTTCTTTGCAGTTGGCACCTGCATACCCAGCAGGACATTGGCAAACACTGGGAGATACGCACAACTGTCCATTTACGCAAGGCGGTTCACAGACAGCTTTTGAAATAAAGAAAACAGATCAATTAAAGTTGATGAGCCCGTGCTTTATTTGGTTGTTTCTATTAAATTCGGTACTCTGTGGAGACCTGAACACAACGGGGACGATGGGAGTCTAAAGCTCTCCACAGGTTTTTTTCTAGAAATCAATAGGTCTCTACAATAATTTTCACAAAATAGATTTTTGAATTTTACACAAATTACTAAAAAACTAGGGTTAGGATGTGGGTTAGGGTTAGGGTATAATATAGGGTATATTGGGTCAAATTTCAACCCAGAAAATTAATTGTCGTTGAAATAGTCTCAAATAGAAGCATTTTGAAAAAGGTGCTTGACTTTCTAAACATTTTGTACACGAGGACAAAGAGATGTCCCCACCAATATACACATTTGAGGGTGAATGCACCCTGCAATTTGGCGAACGAATGGCTGTATATATTTAAGGTCTGCAATGCATGTGGTTAAAAGATGCGTCAAAATAATGTAGAACAGTGTGCACTTTAGATTCTTGAAATACAGGGGAAACAACATCACCTACAAAAATCTGAGCTTACGTTCTCTGCAGTTGGCACCTGTATATCCAGCAGGACATTGGCAAACACTGGGAGATACGCACAACTGTCCATTTACGCAAGGCGGGTCACAGATAGCTTTTGAAATTAAAAAAAAAACAGATTAAAGTTGGTTTGCCCGTGCTTTAGGGGGGTTGTTTCTATTAAATTCGGTACTCTGTGGAAACCTAGACACAACGGGGACAATAGGAGTCAAAAGGTCTCCACAGGTTTTCTTTTTAGAGATGAATAGGTCTCCACAAGAATTTTCACGAAATACTTTTTTGAATTTTACTCAAATTACTAAATAAATAGGGTTAGGATGTGGGTTAGGGTTAGGGTATAATATAGGGTATATTGGGTCAAATTTTAATCCAGGAAATTAATTGTCGTTGAAATAGTCTCAAATAGAAGCATTTTGAAAAAGGTGCTTGACTTTCTAAACATTTTGTACATGAGAACAAAGAGATGTCCCCACCAAGATACACATATGAGGGTGAATGCACCCTGCAATTTGGCGAACAAATGGCTGTATATATTTAAGGTCTGCAATGCATGTGGTTAAAAGATGCGTCAAAATAATGTAGAACAGTGCGCACTTTAGATTCTTGAAATACAGGGGAAACAACATCACCTAAAAGATCTGAGCTTACGTTCTCTGCAGTTGGCACCTGCATACCCAGCAGGACATTGGCAAACATTGGGAGATACGCACAACTGTCCATTTACGCAAGGCGGTTCACAGATAGCTTTTGGAAAAATAAAAAAAATAAAAATTAAAGTTGGTTTGCAAGTGCTTTAGGGGGGTTTTCTATTAAATTCGGTACTCTGTGGAAACCTAGACACAACGGGGACAATGGGAGTCAAAAGGTCTCCACATGGTTTTTTTCTAGAGATGAATAGGTCTCCACAAGAATTTTCACGAAATAATTTTTTGAATTTTACTCAAATTACTCAAAAACTAGGGTTAGGGTGTGGGTTAGGGTTAGTGTTTGGGTTAGGGTTTAATATAGGGTATTTTAGGTAGAATTTCAACCCAGGAAATTAGTTGTGGTTGAAATAGAAGCATTTTGAAAAAGGTGCTTGACTTTCTAACCGTTTTGTACACGAGAACAGAGATATGTCTCCACAAGGATACAAATTTGAGGGTGAATGCACCCTGCAAGTTCGCGAACAAATGGGCTGTTGAAAAACAATTATATTTAAGGTCTGCAATGCGTGTTGTTCAAAGATGCGTCCAAATAATGTAGAACAGTGCACAATTTAGATTCTTGAAATGCAGGGGAAACAACATCACCAACAAAGATCTGAGCTTACGTTCTCTGCAGTTGGCACCTGCATACCCAGCAGGACATTGGCAAACACTGGGAGATACGCACAACTGTCCATTTACGCAAGGCAGGTCACAGATAGCTTTTGAAATGAAGAAAACAGATCAATTAAAGTTGATGTGGAGGTGCTTTAGGGTGAATGCACCCTGCAATTTGGCGAACAAATGGCTGTTAACAAAAATATATATTTAAGGTCTGAAATGCATGTTGTTAAAAGATGCGTCAATGCAGAATAGTGCGCACTTTAGATTCTTGAAATACAGGGGAAACAACATCACCAAAAAAGATCTGAGCTTACGTTCTCTGCAGTTGGCACCTGCATACCCACGCATACATGTAGACACTACCACACTGAGGGCATACTTGTCATTCTATCCAATGGAGGACACTTGAGTGTGTGTGAATTACACCTATCAAAGTGAGGACACTACACTAAATTGCTGGTTGTCCATTGGTTTCATATTGATGTGCATTCTAAAGTCATCATTGCGATTGCAAATTCTAAATAGTCAAGTACTCTGACGCATCCGTACATGTATGTGAACTGACGAAACACCCTGCTTAGCTTTGATGAAGCTTCATTTTGTTCCGACAAAAGTCTTTGATGTTCCTCCAGCTTCGTGTCTGCAGTGCCACAAGACAGGATGTTTCGATGTCTCGTTTGCCAGGAAGCTTCTTCAGCAGAAAGAATTTCTGCAAACCCTTCGTAACGTCTCCCTTCTCCTCGGCAGTCCAGGGACGACGTTTCACTCGTCTCGAGTTGTTCAGAGATGCCAGACTTCCAGATGGAACACTGATAGGAGCCTGTCGAGTACCTAATGTCAAATAGGAAACAAGTCGATATAAAACACAGATATTTCGGCACTTTTAATTCAGACAGCCCGATAGCCAGATGAACAAACAAATGGACAGACAGACAATTGTTTTTTTAAAGACAGCCCGACTTAACCAGTTTGCGCCGGGATTATTTTAACATCGCCAAGCCCACGGGAGGGATTATTTTTTAAGAAACTCGATCTGAAGCGGGTTCAGGCTGATAGTGCCGGGAAGCACACCCACGCATTTCCGGCCTTGCGCGCTGCTGACATACATTTCCGAACTTGAACTTGGCAGGTTTATGCGTCATTCGTTTTGAATTTTGGAAAAATTTTGCGTTTATATACGTCATCCGGCGCGAACTGGTTAAAATACAGACACATAAAAGCCTAAACTTACTGTTTTCACTGGGCACATCACAGGAATTGTCACTGCTGTTATCGCTGTCCTCGTCACTAGTGAAGCCTTCTGCAAGTCACAAAGAGCAGTTTTTGTTAGATTAATGCACACATACCCGACAGTTGGTTGTTGTCCTGCATGTAAATTCAGAAAAGTGGACTCAACTCTTGTCAAATTTCTGTGGTCTGTTTCTTTCTATTTTTCTCTATTTCTCTTTCTTGTTCTGTAATGCAGGAGCAATAGCAAAAGAAATGCACACAAACACGTATACCATTTGTTATCATATATTGTGAACTGATAACAAAATGTTATTTCTTGCATTTCTTTCGCTGTTGAAGATGTATTAGTGAATAGTAATTACTGATCAAATATGTTTCAACAAAAGCAATAATTAATGTCTTTCTTTTGCTGTTGAGTAAATAATTTAAAACAACTGTGTCCTTACCGCCAGTGACATGCAGTTCATCCAGGGATTTGCCCTGCTGGGAAGGCAAGTTTCCCCTCTCCAAGCTGAGAAAAAGTCTAGAAAGTTTGGTGACCCTCTGCACAGTATCTGGCAACTGGTAGTATTCACGATGGACACGCAAATCATGACCCATGAAGTTTGCAAGTGTTTCAAGTTGATGTTCCTTCAAGGCAAGAATTTGCGATGCGGTTGCCACGTGCTTACGAAGTTTTGTAGACCGGATGCTGGCAGCATTGTCAAGGCCCGCCATGTCTGCGTACAATCTTATACAGTCACATCCTCTTATATGACCTGTACCTCCATAAGAACATCGTGCAAACAAGTAGGTGTTGTCGTGGGCGACTCCAGCTTCATTTCTCTTCGCAATCAGAGCACTCAACCACGCCACCACCTCATTGCTGAGAAGCACAGGAACAGTTCGACCCCTCTTGCCAACTATTTCGACAACTCTGAACATCTTGCACAGATGCCGTTCAAGATCAGTCAGCAGGCATTCCCCGTTGACACTAGCTGTTGTGTGCTTCTGAAAGTCTTCTAGTTTCATTTTTGATACCTCCCCTTGCCTTCTGCGGTTGAACATAATAAGGTGGCACAGTGCGACTTCATTCAATCTCTTCCAAGCTGGTCCAATTTGTTCGCCCCGAGCATCCTGGACAAGTTTCACTTCTCTGTTGCCAGCTTCATAGAGGAACGCCGACATTTTCACAACATCAGCATTTGTCGGCAGAATTTGAGGTTGGTTGCGCTTTCCTTGGTACAGTGTTCTGTGTGCATGGGTGGATACACGGTCTCGCCAGGTCAGTTCGCACAACTGCAGAAATTCTTCAGCGTGTTGGGCTTTTTGCTTCTGGCCAGACTCTAGAGCATTTCCTTTAAGTATGAGTGCACACTTCTTGATGGAATGTCCAATCTTTAAAGCTAGAGACGGAACATCATACAACTGGTTGTCTTCATTAAAGCCAGCAATACCGTGAATAGCCTTGATGATATCATTCAGGTAGTGGGGGTGGACAAATAATTCAAGTGATGCATTTGGCTGGTGGGTATTCTTGCGGAGTTGTATGACAAGACGACCCAATTCCCGTATCTTGTTTCGGATGTAGCCATGTTGATCTACATCGTGCCCGAGTTTCGCGTATTCCCGCTTGGCTACTTCCACAATCAAAGTGTCATTCTTGGCCAGCAGAGTCACCTCATCTCTCTTCATCGGAATAAGAACCTGGTTCAACTGGAAAGACACACCGACAGGTGGAGGCTTTAACAAATCACTCTTGTGAGCAACACATCTACGCAGAGGAGTTGTGGTAGTGCTACCATGCGAGTGTGCAGGGAGTGCAGGTTTCAGTGGGCACTGGTGACGCCAGAGATCACTTCGCACATAATAGCCATAACAATATATGCACGGTCCGTATGCATGTGGAGATACCTTATGATTAGGCCTATATCCTACAATAAGTGCACCCCGGCCTTTCCGAAGGACTTGGCAATTGTGCCTATGATTACCAACATTGCGGATTTTCCACAAAAGTATCTTACGGGCACTTGGGTTGGTCTCAGACGCAATCTCTACAACTTCGCTCTCTTCTTTGTGACATGACTGGAGATGACGGGGCAACTTAGATTGAGGTACTTCACAGAAAAAGCAAAAGTGTTTCTTGTCCCATTTCCTGTGCCCACTTTCATTGCTGGTCTCCATGACCGTTATGTGACCGGTCTCAGTAGCCTCGGTTGATGATCTCTGTGACTCGGCACTTGAGGCTTCATATGGAGCAGTACAAACGGCAGGTCCTGTACCAGAATCAGCCTGTGGGCCATCATCCCAAATGGAACTGCTTTGTAGACTGTCTGAACCATTTAAGTGCGGATTCAAGAAACTCGGATGGGCCACCTGGCATAGAAATCAAATCAAAATCACATTTAATTTTAAACAAATAACAATTTCTTTGGGGAGGGGTGGGAGGGCGAGGGGAGGGGTGGGAGGGCGAGGGGAGGGGTGGGTGTGTGGGGGAGGGGTGGGTGTGTGGGGGGGGGGGGGGGGGTGGGTGTGTGGGGTGAAGGGGGGGGGGATGGTGCTTGCCAAAAACACTTTATTTACAAATTTGTTTCTGGCTTCTGGGCACCCACAGTGAATATTTGATAGGGTTCAGAAAACAAGTTCACTAATGAATCAAAATCTTACTACTTTCTATGTTGCCGGATGCAGAAAACGTTTATGATTTAGAACGAGTGGAAAAAAACCAAAACACCACTGTTATTTTCTTTCGGGGTAGACGCATATGCCTAATTGCCTCGGACTAGTTGCCCCTCTGAAGGAGAGGGAGTTGGGAGTAGGGGTGGGAGGGGTGGGGTGTGGGGTGGGGGGGGTGAAAGGGGGGGGGGGGTGCTTGCCAAAAAAACACTTGATTTATAAATTTGTTTCTGGCTTCTGGGCACCCAGAGTGAATATTTGGGTTCTGAAAACAAGTTGAGTGTGTGTGAATTACCTCATATGGAGCAGTACAAACGGCAGGCCCTGTACCAGAATCAGCCTGTGGGCCATCATCCCAAATGGAACTGCTTTGTAGACTGTCTGAACCATTCAAGTGCGGATTCAAGAAACTCGGATGGGCCACCTGGCATAGAAATCAAATCAAAATCACATTTAATTTTAAACAAATAACAATTTCTTTGTGTTATCTATAAAATATACTATCTATTTTAACACCATCACAAGCAACAACATTCGCCCTTGATGTGCAACTTAACTGACGACATACCGGTATTTCAATTCAATTCAATTCAATTCAATTCATTTATTCATCATGTGACACACATGAAATTTGATTTCCCTAGTACAGCAGTAATTACACAAAAATTACACAAATATTAGAAAATATGCTCACAAAGGCAATACACACAAGAAATCATTTACTAACATTACATATTACAAATTATACAATTTCAATTCCAATTAACTACATGATAACGACCCGGGCCCCTACTCTGTTATACCTTGAATATGAAGTTGGTAAAAGAATTTAAAAGCCTATTTCTTTGGGACTATACACATTGCACAAGGTAAATACACCCTGCAATCATCTAGTAAAATTACAGTTAAAGTTGTGTATGGCATTTGGTAAAAAGGAATTTTTGAACCTGTTTGTTTTTAGACTTAACTGACGAATTCTACCCGATTTATTTGTAACAATTAATGGGTTGAGAGGATGTGTGCCGTCAGACAAAACACAGTTGAACTTGTTCATGAGACTCCTTTGAACCAACACCTGAAGGCTCTCATTACCATCACCTATAATCCTATCTGCACGTTTCACAATACGTTCCAGTTTCTTCCGGTTGTTAACAGTGAGCGAGTTAAACCAAGCAATAGAACAGAAAGTTAACAATGATTGAATTGTGCTCTGGTAAAACAATTTTAAGATCCGGGTGTTTACATTAAAGGATTTCATGTACGGTATTTATCCTCTTCATAAAAAGATATGTAATTCAAATGAGAATTTGTGTCATGTGCATTCATTATATGACTTCTAAGACTTCTAAGGCACTTAGGGAGACACTAAAATGTCTCCCTAAGTGCCACTGTCTCCTTATTACCTAACAAATTACGCTAGTTTGTCTCCCCAAGTGCCTATTTGGAAGAATTACGCATTTCATTGGTATTCTTCCTAACCTGTCTGTTTTTAATTAATGCATTCTATGGTAATTTTCTCACCTGGTGCTCAAATAGGCAGCGTGTCACACCATCTGTGTATCGGACGCAGTACTTTCCTGATAAAAAAGCCACAAATTCAACTAATTAAACTTTAAAGGGATTACATGCAATTGGGAGTGGAATGTTGAAAAGTATTTGTTGTTTACAGATCATATATATTTTTGGTTCTGAAAGGGGGGGGGGAGGAATCAAGTTTAGGAAAAATGGCATTGTTTATTTACATGTGGTACATGTCATGGGGGGATGTAAGAGGGTATACAGCTGTCTTAATTTATGTGTGACAAATGGGATTCTACATTATGGATTACATTTCTTACCTACAGAACCCACAACCCTAATGTGGGTTCACGTTAACGTGAACCCACAAATTACGAGGGCATTCCATTTGTTTTCGTCATATGTCCTTTTAGAGGCTCCGCACTTACCTTTGGTGAAGGAGATTATTACGGCAGGATACCATGATGAATCTGGAGGCCACAGTGCGATTACGTTCTCCCCTTCATGATGCTGGTGATTTGTCAAGGTTCCATCAAGACGACTACTTCGTTTCATGTTTGTTATGGTAGTTCTGTCAGCCACACCTAGACTACACAACAATACAACAACAATATACCATTAAACTGATAATAAGCCACTTTGGAGTTCCGACTGCGCATGTGCACAACAAGATTCAACAATTTTTCTCAAGGAGGTCAAGTGATACAAACACGGCAGACAAATGCACACAAGGCTATGGGGGACGTGGTAACCAAATCCGCATTTTTTACATTTTCTTGTGAAATCGAAAAAAATAAATAATATTTGTTCGAACAAAAGTTTGGCCACACAAAGCGGCTGAAAACACCAAAACGTAAACAAAAATATGTTACTTAGTAACTTTAAAACACGACGATCTCTTGAAATTTGCTGGTACCCCGCTATGCTTTTGCACGCAATCGATGAAATGTTTATATCGAAAGAAAAATCGTCAAGGGAAAATGTGCGCATGTGCAGTTGGAATACCAAATTGGCTTATACAATTAAATATTAATAATTGTGGCTACTTATTTGTTTTATTATTTATACAATAACTACAATTAACTATTTCTTGTTCGCACGGTGCTCAACAACTCATGCTTGCGTTGGCAAAATAAAGCAGTTAAATTTGGTTATAACTTCTATATTATTCTGAAATTAGGCATATTCACTTCCCATATCATCCTATAGACTAGAGTAAGAGATCGAGGCCATTTAACTAAAAATTACATTACAACGTAAATGAGCACGTCATATACCGTCATCTGGGGTGACTTTGATACTCAGTGTGACTTTGATAAATCACCCCGAATGTCAAAATTGAACAACAAAGTGTCCAAAACTCTGTGTAGTTGTGTTTTTATGATAGTATTTGTCTTTTCTGTCTTCGCAGATACTGATTGAGCTCTGATGTACCGTAACAATCATGCCACGGGTCTATAAACGGAAGGCTGGGTCGAGGGGCTATCAAACCATTAAAGTTATCAGAAAACCCAAATATTTGTATTGTTTGAATAGTTTTGTAGCTTGTGTTTTTTTAAAACGAATTAAAATTATCAAAGTCACCCCAATAAGAGGGTTAATTTGATAACATAGGCTTTATTCATTGGTTATCAATGTCACCCCGACAACGGGGTGACTTTGATATTTTGTTGTGGTTTTAAAAAAAATATGAAAACACAATCTGATGAAGAAGTGATTTGGTCTATTGATAGCCAAGAGGCACATTGTTATTAGTTGAAAGAATCAAGGGTGAAAACCCCATTTATCCTACTCAAAAGATATCAGAAGTGCCAAAAACTATCAAAGTCACCCCAGATGACGGGTATGTCATACTCTGCTACATTCATACTCAGTCATACTCATAGTCATACATAGCGAGTAACATGCAAGCTTCCAAATACAATATCTCTACTTACCATTTATTCCAGCTCCATGGTACACCTAGCTAGCTGCAAATGACCACGTCTTCGCATAAACTACAATATGCACTTAGGCCAAAACAACGTTATAATAGTTAAGACATGTCTGAACGAGTATGTTGTCATGTACTAATGTACACATGTAATTGTACATACATGTTTACATTTACGTCATTTTCACACGCGCAACCAACGGAGGGCGCTATGCCATTCAGAGTAATCCCGTTTGCGGTTTTTTTGACGGGGAAAAAAATGTGCATACTGCCTCACGTCAGGTCTTATGCGTCAACCGAGGACTCCTCCCAAACGCTTTGATATTTAACCAACAGTCAAAAACGGCCACGAAAGTGCCATTTTTCACAATATTTCATACCGAGGACGCGCTCGGTTTGCAAGGTGTCCTCAGTATGTGAGTGTGTACTTACATTAAAGCCCTCCATTTGCGGTATTGACATGTACAACAGGACATTGGCAAACACTGGGAGATACGCACGACTGTCCATTTACGCAAGGCGGTTCACAGATAGCTTTTGAAATAAAGAAAACAGATCAATCATTATTAAGGTTGAAGTGCATGCCCGTGCTTTAGGGGGGTTGTTTCTAATTTCGGTACTCTGTGCAGACCTGAACACAACGGGGACAATGGGAGTCAAAAGGTCTCCACAGGGTAATTTCTATAGATGAATAGGTCACCACAATAATGTTCACGAAATAGATTTTTGAATTTTACTCAAATTACTTTTAAAAAATAGGGTTAGGATGTGGGTTAGGGTTAGTGTTTGGGTTAGGATATAATACAGGGTATATTGGGTCAGATTTTAGGTCACCCAAAAAGATCTGAGCTTACGTTCTCTGCAGTTGGCACCTGCATATCCAGCAGGACATCGGCAAACATTGGGAGATACGCACAACTGTCCATTTACGCAAGGCGGGTCACAGGTAGCTTTTGAAATGAAAAAAAAAAGATCAATTAAAGTTGGTGTTCCCGTGCTTTACGGGGGTTGCACCCTAATTGAATTGCAGTTTTTTTAGCATTGTATTTATTATGAGCTTTTGAATGAGACATCGCACGAAACAAATCGGCCAACGGCGAGTAATAAAAATTCAAATTTTGAAATAGGAGCGTCCCGTTATACGCATGCGCTTTTGAGAATGTATGTACATACATTTTGTGTGTGTATGCATGTGGAATGGTACGATACCGCTAAACCAACCTGTGCAATACTATTACCATGGAACTATTTTACCTATAAGACACATGTTGTTGTTATAATTGCTCCAGCCGGGACAGCAGATATCATATGCCGTTCTCAATGCTTGGCGGTAGGTCGTGATGTACCTTTGAACGATACAAAAAAGGCAAATCTCTTAAAAATATTGTTATCCTTATCAGGTTTGGGCGGGAGTTTTGAAACACCAAGTCGTGATGTGTGACAAAAAAACTGCGGTGGTATCATTTTAGCTTAATTTTTGTTTGAATGAAATTCCATAATTACGTCCCTGACTAACAACTACATGTCTCATTTACTGCAGTTTTTGACTCGCGTCCTTAAACGATGTCTGAGGTCATTCTATTATTTTGATGCAAAATGTAAAAATCTGTGTACTATTAAAAAGTATAACAGCGTTTTACCGTCTCAGGAAACGACTTTGAAGTCGGCATTAAGGCATTTGGTAGTACGTTGTTTTCTTTTGTTCATTACTTCAAACATAATGACGCGCAAAGACGTTTGTTGGGATTGGTTCATAACTCATAAGAACTCGATCGAGTTACCAAAATTACGTCACAGCAACAGCGCCCTCAGAAGTCAGAGAATAGCGGCGCGATTGCATGATGTACTAAATGTAAATTTAGGTGTTTCTAAGTTTCGTGGACTTTTCAGCGACAAGTTGCCGTACAAGTTATATTTCGGTGCAAAACTAATTTTTGAGCTCCTTTAAATTCTGAGATGAAATGCATTATCTTACCTGTAAAGTGAGCATGAAAACAAATTCAAAAACCCACATGATATTACGTAACGCTGTGAGGTTGCAGTCGACTCTTGAACAAAGTAATTTCTTGGGCATGTGTTTCTGATGAGAAAGTAACAGATATGGACATCCTATAACATTATGACAATGGGTTTACGCTGTAAACTTCCAAAGCCAAACATTATAACTAAGAATTGATGGAAAACGGAACCCCGTAATTTAAACTCGCGTTAAACATAACGACAGATATGACTTTTTTAAAACGCCTTAATTATTCCATTTTTGGTGGGGGTTATGCCCATGTACAGCATTTGGCTATTTTCTGTATGCCCGTGTAATATCACGAAAACTGAATGACTGACTTGGTGTTTTTTTGTTACTTACTGTCCATGAACTTTGGTGTTCAAAAGAGCGCCTAGCGTGACAAGAAATATAACCAATCGGTGCTGCTGATGCTGTGATGAACGCCGCGGGAAAGTCATCACGCTAGAAACACCAACATGATCGAAACGGTATGAATAACCCTATAATAATATTGTTACCCCCCCCCCCCCCCCCCCCCCCTAATAATTCCCTATTTTCTCGTTGGTCTCATCTGGAAGGAGAAGAAATATTTATATACCAATTTCTTTCTATGTCTTTTTTCTTTTGTGGGGGAAGGGAGGGGAGGGAGGGGGGGGGGGGGTAATGGACACCGAACTTAAACATATTTAGAGGGTCATGCCGTTAGTGGATATTGTCATTATGAATTTTTACTAATGGGTAAAGTTAAATATTATCGTAAAGTTAAATATTTTGGTAGTATACAGAATTAGCTTTTGCAGTAATTTTCTGAAATGAATGGTTGGGGGAAGTATTGTCTAGCAAATATTAAACTGACCTGTTTGAATATTTCTGTTTGTTGAATGCCGGGGGAAGGGGGACAAAAAAACCAAATAACGTTCTTGTAGTGTGGCTCCCTGACCCCACTTCAGATGAGACGGAGCAAATTCTAAACGCCGGGGAATTGTACGGTCAGGACACCAGTCTAGCTGACTTGTACCCGTTTATATCAATAGCTCACGAAATACGGACTAACTCAATATGGCAAAATAGGTATGCGGTTATGTTGCAATTAACAGGGGAGTGAACCTTTCATATAGAATCTTGAAACTGGTACTTATTGACTTCTTTAGATCACATAGGACTCAAAACCACCTGTTTCCAATTTTTTCCAGCATGGATACGCACTAAATCCAAGATGGCGGCCATTTAACACGATAATCGCTTAATCGCCAACTATTTTAGACATTTGTAATGGGTATAGTTGTCCAGTATATCGTTTTATAGGTTTTTTGGTCACTGAATTCATTGAAGTATACTTATATCATCAATAACACAAAGCATAAAGTGAATAATCATCCAATATGAGGTATAATTGGCGCCATATGGCATGACACACCCACGCAAACGCATGAATACCCAATGAATGGTACACAAATATTTGGATTAAAATAATGATTATGTATATTTGTTTTTCAGCAAAATAAATCTATCCTGATCTTTCTATGGAAGACTGCATGGCATGAGCCATAATAATGTAACCACAGGAATGGATGCATGGGTGCAATCTGCCATGAAATCAGAGTTGACCAGCTTGAAGTGTTTATTTTCTTTGTGTTTATTGGGAAGGAGCGTAATCATACATGCGGCTTACGTTGGTTTTTTTTTAATTATTAGAACGATTCTCGGTCACATGGGAAAGACATTAAATTGAAGGACGTGTAACGCTGGGTTATGTGGATTTTTTATTTATTTTTCTGTGAGACTATTAGGTTGTTTAGTTAAAGATTAAGTGCTTTTACAAGAAGGTAGCAAAGAGAAACCGGTTTATGCAGGCATATACTTCAACGAATGATCAGTTTATTTTGTTGTGTTTGTTTGATCAATCCTAGAGTTAGCTGCAGTGAATCAGAACTCATTATATATGGGAAGGGGAGGGTGTTTATGGGAGTTGTCACAAGTCAGGGCTTTTTCTCATCGTTTTCGTTATTTTTTTTGGAGATGCTGAAAAAGTTCTGTTGCGTGAGGTATCATATGATTTTAGGTTTGTGGCTGGTCTGCAGAGATAAATCTGTTTAGTTATGATTTGTTGGTATGCCAGCAGTGTGGTTGCGTAACTATACTGCCCAGAGCGTAATTCTTAATTTATTTATTTTTTTCTTAGTGATATACGCTTCTGGGAGGTCAGTTCTGGCCACATTTTGTCTGCGAGTTTGCAGTCAGTAAGAATGGGAGGGGGGGGGGGGATGTTTCGTGTACAAGTTTCAAGAGAACCCCTCTGTGCTTTTCGTTATTTTTTTTGAGACGCGAAAAGGTTCTGCTGACAAGTATCATATGGATTGTATTTGTGACTGGTCTGCAGAGATAAATTTGTACTGAACGTTATCTAGTGGGTATGCCAGAAAGTGGTTGTTTGACTGGCCTCTCCAGAGCGTAATTCTTAACTCTTTTTTTCTTTTTGGTGTAAGACACGCATCTGGGGGGTCAGTTCTAGCCACATTATCTCTGCTAGATGGCAGTCAGTGGTTGGAGTTCGTGGACGGGCAAATACATAACGTCTGCAGGCCAATTGGGTTAGACATTCCCTAAAAGCGGGAGTTTCATACCCTGTCTCTGGTTTTGGCGACGCGATGACTGGTCCTTTTGTTTTTAGTTCACTCAGTGATTGATTATTACCGGTGATAATATGCCGTCCCCTCTTTTTTTCCTTTTATTGGAAGGGGAGCAGGGCATATTTTCTGTGCTATTTCATGCAATTTATCAGTCACCATTGTTTCAGTTTACTTTCCTTTTGCCTTGTTTTTATTTATGTGTCGGTTTATAATTATGACAAATGGCAAGGACAAATACCGGCTTTTTTAGGATCCAATAGGATTTGCACATTCTCCTCATCAAGATTGTTTTCCTCTTGGTTGGATTGTGGAGATGCTTTAGTCCTAGTTTGAACAAGTTCATCTTTTATGTTTTTGTGCCGTTTGTATACCAGGATGGGTTGGGTATTCGTTTTCATTAATCAAGGGCCAGTGTTTGAGGAGGGCCCGTTTGAGGGCTGGGTGCGCGACTTGTGGGTAGTACGAACACCAGTGGGATATTGTTTTTGGGTTTTTTCACGCTTAGGGTCCGACTTAGGGTGTGCTGAATCTCGAGCATGGTACTGAAATGTATCAGTTTTTTGGTAGCTGCTCGAGTATTCAATATCCCTTTGTGTATGAATCGTTTTGTAGAGAATAAGGTCGAGAAATGTACGTGACTTGGCGGTGTGAGATCTCAGACGTGAACTTCAGCGTTAGATGAATGTTATTAAGTGATTGCACTAGGTCAGCAGCCTGCTTTTCGTTTCCGTTAAAGATTATAAGAACATTGTCCCTATGTGTCATGTAGCTCACAATTGAGGGATTGTGATGGAAAAATTTTCTTGTTCGTATTTGAATAGGGTTATGTCACAAATCTCCGGACTGCATTCGCTGCCCATGGCCACGCCAAGTTTCTGTCTGAAAACTTGCCATTGAATTCAAACGTGTTTCGATGCATAATGAGTTCAAGGAGACAACGCGCGTGGTCTGTCGTGGGCTTGGGTATTGCATATAGTCTGTCGTCGGCCATTGCAAGTGCGTCACAGACTGATTCAATTGCCTCATCTTGTGGGCAGTTGGTGTACATGGATACTATATCCAGGTTATCAATAAGTTATCTTGCTCCAATGTCAGGTTATTTATTTTTTCAAGCACATGCCCGGAATCGCGTGTGTATGTGCTTTGTTGTTTGACAATTGGGAGCAAGAAATAGTCTATGTATTTGGATATGGATTGAGTCGGTCCTCCGCAACCACTAATGATTGGCCTCCCCACGAACCGTGTTCCTTCTGGTACTTTTTTGTGAACTTTCAGTATAGGAGGTAAAGGCAAGGTGTTTTAATGTCGTGGTTGCGGGGGTTTCGAAACTCGGATATGTCTTTCGATATGAGTCCGTCCACGTAGAGTTGGCGTATGGCTTGAGAGACTAATTCCACGGTTTCATAAGTCAGGTTCCTGTTAATTTCTTCATAGTGGGGGCCAGTTAATTGTTGTGTCCCTCCACGTATGTAGTCTTGTTTGTTACAAACGCACACACCGCGGCCTTTATGGAATTGTTTGATGATAATATCTTGTCTTTTTTAAGGCCAGATAGCGCAACACGTTCTGCTTTTGTTATATTTAGTTTAACATTTTTAATTTTAAGTCTGGACAGTTCCTCCAGAGTGCCTTCAATATATGACTCTAGGTTTAGATTGAAGGTAGGTTGGGGAGTCCAAGTTGAAGGCAGTTTGAACGGGTGTGAACTTATGGGTCCGACTCTCCCTGCCATTCTTAACCGTGATCTCATCTTTCTGAAGAAGGATCGGTAATGGCAAAGGATGGTCGACCTTTTGGGTTTTGGGGGGGTCGGGATGAAGTTACGACCTCTGCCCAATTCTACCAGTTCAATGTTGGAGAGTTGAGCGTCTGATAGATTTTTCACATAAGGCATACTTTTCTTGGCCTTCATTTCGAGAGTGATCGTTCTCGTCTGTTTGTTCTGTTTTTTTGATTTGTTGGGCCTTTGTTGATTCTCCTCGCCATTCTCAAGCACACTCAATGTTTTATCGCGGTCAATGTTTTATACATAATTGAGCATCCAATTCGATATGTGCATGGACACCATTTTGTTTTTCCCATGTTTGTTAGATACATAACATGCCTAGGTAAATTTCCATAACACAAGTATGTTGATAAATGGTTTGATTTTTCTGTATATGGTGGCCACCATCTTGGACTTATTCTACGACATTAATGAAAACATTCAAAACTTCTTAACATACTTGGGGGTAGAAAAGAATATATTGTAATCACAAAAATGTCCATAGCTTATCATTATACATGTACGTAAATAAATGGTTCAGATATAAATTTGGTGGACGCCATCTTGGATGTTGTCAATGGATATGAATGAAAACATTGAAGACAGTCTATTTCATACAACCAGGGGCCAATTTCATAGAGGCACAACAAATTGCTTAGCATGACAATTTGTCCTTGGCAAAAACAAACAAGGTTACAGACCAAATTTGCACCTGATCTTTATTGTTCTGAATTGATAATCAGCTGTTTTTTTGCTTAGCATGAAAAACACGTATAATTTTGGCTGGTAACCTGTTTTGAATAAGCAAGACTTTTTTGTGCTAAGTAATTGTTTTTGCTTAGCAGCTCTACGAAATTGGCCCCAGATGTAGATACAAATATATTGTAATCAAAAGCATGTCCATAATAAGCTTATCATTGTGCATATATTGAATACGTTGGTTCAAATATAACGATTTATTGCTTTTTCGGTATATGCTGGCGGCCATCTTGAATTTTGCCACTGGACATAAATACAAAATTGGAAACAGGTTGTTTTGTGTTCAGTGTGATCATAGAAAGTAAAAAATCACAAGTTTCCAGATTCTATAGGAACCGTTCACTAAATAACACAATGACCTACACTATAGTATTTAAGAAGAAAAAAAAAATTCCCGATGCTGGTCGGCCGAACAGCATTGGAAATTGATATGAAAAAAATATAACTTTTCTTGAAAATGACGACACACCATGTGCCATAAATTTACAGGAAGCTTTAGACTGTCATTCACCAACAGTCCAGTAAGATATTTCATAATCATTTTGGTAGTTATGAATGTTTACAAATGTTTGTGTAATTCTTTTAAAGACAACCAGTGTAAGTTTTTTTAATTTAAATAATCCCCCCAAAATGAATACAACATAAATTAGTTCAACTTACCGTGCCGTTTCGCACCAGGTATGTCGCACCGACTGCACCAATGAACACTGGAGTTGTGAGTCCTGCACCCGATTTCACTAAACTCTTCGTAACTTATCAGGCATCGCATCGGAGCTGCGACGCGTCGTGAAATCCATTTTACAAAACACATCGTACGTGCAACGCGTCGTAGGTGTATTTATAGCACAAAACAGTGACTATTGTATGTACCTATTCAACGCACAGTAAATAGCCGTCTGGTATTCAGCAAAGAGTCGTCGAATCTCTTCTAGGAAAGCTTCAAAAATGTAAAGCAAAATGGCTGACTTCTAATGCATTTTTAACGAAAAACAAGCTTGCTGTGGGCCTCTAGCAAATTTTGAAATTTCAAGTGCACTATGTTTATTCATATGACTACGATGTATGTTTCATTTACAACTTCCCACACATTGTCCGAGTATTCTAGTCTCGTTTATTTCATTTCTATGGCGTAAAACTGGCTATTGAAAGACGCATCTTATTTAACGACGACCCAAATACACTTCGTAACTTACGACGTGTTACTTGCCGTTTTCAAGGTATTTGTGACGCATTGAACGCATCGTAACTTTAGTAAAAACGTTTAGTGAAATCGGGTGCAGAAAAAACAATTGTTGGAATGGATTATCACGCGAGCGAGCGAGCATTGCATTACAAATTAGTTCTTTTTTTTGGCACAGAATAGCGTCACAGTTTATGAACATAATGAATTGGTTTTACAAAGAGGTTAGTTCAATTTATTGTTTAAAAGACAAAGTAACGGTGAAATTAAAATAATTACCAATATTCGTTTTGCCACGGTATAAGAGGCAATAAATCTTACAATAGAATCTATAGAAAATAATATATATAAAAAATAATAATGAATTATTATGAAATACACTTGACTCAACTGTAGGTGACTATTTACTTCTGTGAAACCGTGGCACCTGATGTACGTGCTGCAATCGTCAAGAAACGTACAATTGCAATTTGGAGTGGAAAATTGGAAATGTCACGGACAATTGAAATTTTAGTGCAATACAATTAACCCAATTGAATTATATGCATGCCATTTTGTCAATTGATGCCAAACTCGCAGGCGTTTCTTGACGATTGCAGCACGTACATCAGGTGCCACGGTTTCACAGAAGTAAATAGTCACCTACAGTTGAGTCAAGTGTATTTCATAATAATTCATTATTATTTTTTATTTTATTTTTTAACTTAAAATAATTCTCTTTCAAGTAGTAATATTTGCCAAACCATTTATATCCGAGCCGATAGGGCTCTTTTCGATTAAAAAATTGGTTCAAATGCCCCAAAAGTGTCTTTCCTATTAAGGTCAACACAAATTTCCCATTTTTTCCGCGGGTCGTCTCACTAAATCAAACAGCACAATCGTTTGAAGCCCCCTGCGGTTTCACCTCGCATGGAAGATTAAGCCTTTTTGTATGTTCTTTCATTTGATATAACAATAGTTTCTATTGGTCGAGAGGACATTGGGGCTCTTTTGAGTCCAATCATTGTATCCCTCTCTAAAAAGGCGGTGACCTCTATAATTTATGCTAAGTGGCCCAAATTAGCCAAATTTCTAAATGAAGTATCTTTGATATAGTTTAATATTCATATTTTATGTCAGTTGTTTTTCTCTGCTCAACAATATGAAGAACATAAAGTGAATAAAACTTTGCTAATTTTGAAATACAAAGTTAAGTGTATAAAGTGTGTGTACTGCCATTCCTATACGGTGTGTGTACCTCTACTGTTTCCTCTCCCCTGTTGTGATAATGTTGTAGTCCACTGACATGGTTGGTTTTTTATGTGCACGGAGGTCAGTCGATCGAGGACCGAATTTTTCCATTCATACCGCCGACCGAGGGGCTTTTGTTTCCTTTGTTCTCCTTTGTGTCTCGCCCCTCGGTCGTTATGTGGTGCCGGAACACACACACACACACACGCATACATGTCTGCAATGCGTGTTGTTCAAAGATGCGTCCAAATAATGTAGAACAGTGCACAATTTAGATTCTTGAAATGCAGGGGAAACAACATCACCAACAAAGATCTGAGCTTACGTTCTCTGCAGTTGGCACCTGCATACCCAGCAGGACATTGGCAAACACTGGGAGATACGCACAACTGTCCATTTACGCAAGGCAGGTCACAGATAGCTTTTGAAATGAAGAAAACAGATCAATTAAAGTTGATGTGGAGGTGCTTTAGGGTGAATGCACCCTGCAATTTGGCGAACAAATGGCTGTTAACAAAAATATATATTTAAGGTCTGAAATGCATGTTGTTAAAAGATGCGTCAATGCAGAATAGTGCGCACTTTAGATTCTTGAAATACAGGGGAAACAACATCACCAAAAAAGATCTGAGCTTACGTTCTCTGCAGTTGGCACCTGCATACCCACGCATACATGTAGACACTACCACACTGAGGGCATACTTGTCATTCTATCCAATGGAGGACACTTGAGTGTGTGTGAATTACACCTATCAAAGTGAGGACACTACACTAAATTGCTGGTTGTCCATTGGTTTCATATTGATGTGCATTCTAAAGTCATCATTGCGATTGCAAATTCTAAATAGTCAAGTACTCTGACGCATCCGTACATGTATGTGAACTGACGAAACACCCTGCTTAGCTTTGATGAAGCTTCATTTTGTTCCGACAAAAGTCTTTGATGTTCCTCCAGCTTCGTGTCTGCAGTGCCACAAGACAGGATGTTTCGATGTCTCGTTTGCCAGGAAGCTTCTTCAGCAGAAAGAATTTCTGCAAACCCTTCGTAACGTCTCCCTTCTCCTCGGCAGTCCAGGGACGACGTTTCACTCGTCTCGAGTTGTTCAGAGATGCCAGACTTCCAGATGGAACACTGATAGGAGCCTGTCGAGTACCTAATGTCAAATAGGAAACAAGTCGATATAAAACACAGATATTTCGGCACTTTTAATTCAGACAGCCCGATAGCCAGATGAACAAACAAATGGACAGACAGACAATTGTTTTTTTAAAGACAGCCCGACTTAACCAGTTTGCGCCGGGATTATTTTAACATCGCCAAGCCCACGGGAGGGATTATTTTTTAAGAAACTCGATCTGAAGCGGGTTCAGGCTGATAGTGCCGGGAAGCACACCCACGCATTTCCGGCCTTGCGCGCTGCTGACATACATTTCCGAACTTGAACTTGGCAGGTTTATGCGTCATTCGTTTTGAATTTTGGAAAATTTTTGCGTTTATATACGTCATCCGGCGCGAACTGGTTAAAATACAGACACATAAAAGCCTAAACTTACTGTTTTCACTGGGCACATCACAGGAATTGTCACTGCTGTTATCGCTGTCCTCGTCACTAGTGAAGCCTTCTGCAAGTCACAAAGAGCAGTTTTTGTTAGATTAATGCACACATACCCGACAGTTGGTTGTTGTCCTGCATGTAAATTCAGAAAAGTGGACTCAACTCTTGTCAAATTTCTGTGGTCTGTTTCTTTCTATTTTTCTCTATTTCTCTTTCTTGTTCTGTAATGCAGGAGCAATAGCAAAAGAAATGCACACAAACACGTATACCATTTGTTATCATATATTGTGAACTGATAACAAAATGTTATTTCTTGCATTTCTTTCGCTGTTGAAGATGTATTAGTGAATAGTAATTACTGATCAAATATGTTTCAACAAAAGCAATAATTAATGTCTTTCTTTTGCTGTTGAGTAAATAATTTAAAACAACTGTGTCCTTACCGCCAGTGACATGCAGTTCATCCAGGGATTTGCCCTGCTGGGAAGGCAAGTTTCCCCTCTCCAAGCTGAGAAAAAGTCTAGAAAGTTTGGTGACCCTCTGCACAGTATCTGGCAACTGGTAGTATTCACGATGGACACGCAAATCATGACCCATGAAGTTTGCAAGTGTTTCAAGTTGATGTTCCTTCAAGGCAAGAATTTGCGATGCGGTTGCCACGTGCTTACGAAGTTTTGTAGACCGGATGCTGGCAGCATTGTCAAGGCCCGCCATGTCTGCGTACAATCTTATACAGTCACATCCTCTTATATGACCTGTACCTCCATAAGAACATCGTGCAAACAAGTAGGTGTTGTCGTGGGCGACTCCAGCTTCATTTCTCTTCGCAATCAGAGCACTCAACCACGCCACCACCTCATTGCTGAGAAGCACAGGAACAGTTCGACCCCTCTTGCCAACTATTTCGACAACTCTGAACATCTTGCACAGATGCCGTTCAAGATCAGTCAGCAGGCATTCCCCGTTGACACTAGCTGTTGTGTGCTTCTGAAAGTCTTCTAGTTTCATTTTTGATACCTCCCCTTGCCTTCTGCGGTTGAACATAATAAGGTGGCACAGTGCGACTTCATTCAATCTCTTCCAAGCTGGTCCAATTTGTTCGCCCCGAGCATCCTGGACAAGTTCCACTTCTCTGTTGCCAGCTTCATAGAGGAACGCCGACATTTTCACAACATCAGCATTTGTCGGCAGAATTTGAGGTTGGTTGCGCTTTCCTTGGTACAGTGTTCTGTGTGCATGGGTGGATACACGGTCTCGCCAGGTCAGTTCGCACAACTGCAGAAATTCTTCAGCGTGTTGGGCTTTTTGCTTCTGGCCAGACTCTAGAGCATTTCCTTTAAGTATGAGTGCACACTTCTTGATGGAATGTCCAATCTTTAAAGCTAGAGACGGAACATCATACAACTGGTTGTCTTCATTAAAGCCAGCAATACCGTGAATAGCCTTGATGATATCATTCAGGTAGTGGGGGTGGACAAATAATTCAAGTGATGCATTTGGCTGGTGGGTATTCTTGCGGAGTTGTATGACAAGACGACCCAATTCCCGTATCTTGTTTCGGATGTAGCCATGTTGATCTACATCGTGCCCGAGTTTCGCGTATTCCCGCTTGGCTACTTCCACAATCAAAGTGTCATTCTTGGCCAGCAGAGTCACCTCATCTCTCTTCATCGGAATAAGAACCTGGTTCAACTGGAAAGACACACCGACAGGTGGAGGCTTTAACAAATCACTCTTGTGAGCAACACATCTACGCAGAGGAGTTGTGGTAGTGCTACCATGCGAGTGTGCAGGGAGTGCAGGTTTCAGTGGGCACTGGTGACGCCAGAGATCACTTCGCACATAATAGCCATAACAATATATGCACGGTCCGTATGCATGTGGAGATACCTTATGATTAGGCCTATATCCTACAATAAGTGCACCCCGGCCTTTCCGAAGGACTTGGCAATTGTGCCTATGATTACCAACATTGCGGATTTTCCACAAAAGTATCTTACGGGCACTTGGGTTGGTCTCAGACGCAATCTCTACAACTTCGCTCTCTTCTTTGTGACATGACTGGAGATGACGGGGCAACTTAGATTGAGGTACTTCACAGAAAAAGCAAAAGTGTTTCTTGTCCCATTTCCTGTGCCCACTTTCATTGCTGGTCTCCATGACCGTTATGTGACCGGTCTCAGTAGCCTCGGTTGATGATCTCTGTGACTCGGCACTTGAGGCTTCATATGGAGCAGTACAAACGGCAGGTCCTGTACCAGAATCAGCCTGTGGGCCATCATCCCAAATGGAACTGCTTTGTAGACTGTCTGAACCATTTAAGTGCGGATTCAAGAAACTCGGATGGGCCACCTGGCATAGAAATCAAATCAAAATCACATTTAATTTTAAACAAATAACAATTTCTTTGGGGAGGGGTGGGAGGGCGAGGGGAGGGGTGGGTGTGTGGGGGAGGGGTGGGTGTGTGGGGGGGGGGGGGGGGGGGTGGGTGTGTGGGGGGGGGGGGGGGGGTGTGTGGGGTGAAGGGGGGGGGGATGGTGCTTGCCAAAAACACTTTATTTACAAATTTGTTTCTGGCTTCTGGGCACCCACAGTGAATATTTGATAGGGTTCAGAAAACAAGTTCACTAATGAATCAAAATCTTACTACTTTCTATGTTGCCGGATGCAGAAAACGTTTATGATTTAGAACGAGTGGAAAAAAACCAAAACACCACTGTTATTTTCTTTCGGGGTAGACGCATATGCCTAATTGCCTCGGACTAGTTGCCCCTCTGAAGGAGAGGGAGTTGGGAGTAGGGGTGGGAGGGGTGGGGTGTGGGGTGGGGGGGGGGGGGGTGAAAGGGGGGGGGGGGGTGCTTGCCAAAAAACACTTGATTTATAAATTTGTTTCTGGCTTCTGGGCACCCAGAGTGAATATTTGGGTTCTGAAAACAAGTTGAGTGTGTGTGAATTACCTCATATGGAGCAGTACAAACGGCAGGCCCTGTACCAGAATCAGCCTGTGGGCCATCATCCCAAATGGAACTGCTTTGTAGACTGTCTGAACCATTCAAGTGCGGATTCAAGAAACTCGGATGGGCCACCTGGCATAGAAATCAAATCAAAATCACATTTAATTTCAAACAAATAACAATTTCTTTGGGGAGGGGTGGGAGGGCGAGGGGAGGGGTGGGTGTGTGGGGGAGGGGTGGGTGTGTGGGGGGGGGGGGAAGGGGGGGGGGGTGGTGCTTGCCAAAAACACTTTATTTACAAATTTGTTTCTGGCTTCTGGGCACCCACAGTGAATATTTGATAGGGTTCAGAAAACAAGTTCACTAATGAATCAAAATCTTACTACTTTCTATGTTGCCGGATGCAGAAAACGTTTATGATTTAGAACGAGTGGAAAAAACCCAAAACACCACTGTTATTTTCTTTCGGGGTAGACGCATATGCCTAATTGCCTCGGACTAGTTGCCCCTCTGAAGGAGAGGGAGTTGGGAGTAGGGGTGGGAGGGGTGGGGTGTGGGGTGGGGGGGTGAAAGGGGGGGGGGGGGGTGCTTGCAAAAAAACCACTTGATTTATAAATTTGTTTCTGGCTTCTGGGCACCCAGAGTGAATATTTGGGTTCTGAAAACAAGTTGAGTGTGTGTGAATTACCTCATATGGAGCAGTACAAACGGCAGGCCCTGTACCAGAATCAGCCTGTGGGCCATCATCCCAAATGGAACTGCTTTGTAGACTGTCTGAACCATTCAAGTGCGGATTCAAGAAACTCGGATGGGCCACCTGGCATAGAAATCAAATCAAAATCACATTTAATTTTAAACAAATAACAATTTCTTTGTGTTATCTATAAAATATACTATCTATTTTAACACCATCACAAGCAACAACATTCGCCCTTGATGTGCAACTTAACTGACGACATACCGGTATTTCAATTCAATTCAATTCAATTCAATTCATTTATTCATCATGTGACACACATGAAATTTGATTTCCCTAGTACAGCAGTAATTACACAAAAATTACACAAATATTAGAAAATATGCTCACAAAGGCAATACACACAAGAAATCATTTACTAACATTACATATTACAAATTATACAATTTCAATTCCAATTAACTACATGATAACGACCCGGGCCCCTACTCTGTTATACCTTGAATATGAAGTTGGTAAAAGAATTTAAAAGCCTATTTCTTTGGGACTATACACATTGCACAAGGTAAATACACCCTGCAATCATCTAGTAAAATTACAGTTAAAGTTGTGTATGGCATTTGGTAAAAAGGAATTTTTGAACCTGTTTGTTTTTAGACTTAACTGACGAATTCTACCCGATTTATTTGTAACAATTAATGGGTTGAGAGGATGTGTGCCGTCAGACAAAACACAGTTGAACTTGTTCATGAGACTCCTTTGAACCAACACCTGAAGGCTCTCATTACCATCACCTATAATCCTATCTGCACGTTTCACAATACGTTCCAGTTTCTTCCGGTTGTTAACAGTGAGCGAGTTAAACCAAGCAATAGAACAGAAAGTTAACAATGATTGAATTGTGCTCTGGTAAAACAATTTTAAGATCCGGGTGTTTACATTAAAGGATTTCATGTACGGTATTTATCCTCTTCATAAAAAGATATGTAATTCAAATGAGAATTTGTGTCATGTGCATTCATTATATGACTTCTAAGACTTCTAAGGCACTTAGGGAGACACTAAAATGTCTCCCTAAGTGCCACTGTCTCCTTATTACCTAAAAAATTACGCTAGTTTGTCTCCCCAAGTGCCTATTTGGAAGAATTACGCATTTCATTGGTATTCTTCCTAACCTGTCTGTTTTTAATTAATGCATTCTATGGTAATTTGCTCACCTGGTGCTCAAATAGGCAGCGTGTCACACCATCTGTGTATCGGACGCAGTACTTTCCTGATAAGAAAGCCACAAATTCAACTAATTAAACTTTAAAGGGATTACATGCAATTGGGAGTGGAATGTTGAAAAGTATTTGTTGTTTACAGATCATATATATTTTTGGTTCTGAAAGGGGGGGGGGGGAGGAATCAAGTTTAGGAAAAATGGCATTGTTTATTTACATGTGGTACATGTCATGGGGGGATGTAAGAGGGTATACAGCTGTCTTAATTTATGTGTGACAAATGGGATTCTACATTATGGATTACATTTCTTACCTACAGAACCCACAACCCTAATGTGGGTTCACGTTAACGTGAACCCACAAATTACGAGGGCATTCCATTTGTTTTCGTCATATGTCCTTTTAGAGGCTCCGCACTTACCTTTGGTGAAGGAGATTATTACGGCAGGATACCATGATGAATCTGGAGGCCACAGTGCGATTACGTTCTCCCCTTCATGATGCTGGTGATTTGTCAAGGTTCCATCAAGACGACTACTTCGTTTCATGTTTGTTATGGTAGTTCTGTCAGCCACACCTAGACTACACAACAATACAACAACAATATACCATTAAACTGATAATAAGCCACTTTGGAGTTCCGACTGCGCATGTGCACAACAAGATTCAACAATTTTTCTCAAGGAGGTCAAGTGATACAAACACGGCAGACAAATGCACACAAGGCTATGGGGGACGTGGTAACCAAATCCGCATTTTTTACATTTTCTTGTGAAATCGAAAAAAATAAATAATATTTGTTCGAACAAAAGTTTGGCCACACAAAGCGGCTGAAAACACCAAAACGTAAACAAAAATATGTTACTTAGTAACTTTAAAACACGACGATCTCTTGAAATTTGCTGGTACCCCGCTATGCTTTTGCACGCAATCGATGAAATGTTTATATCGAAAGAAAAATCGTCAAGGGAAAATGTGCGCATGTGCAGTTGGAATACCAAATTGGCTTATACAATTAAATATTAATAATTGTGGCTACTTATTTGTTTTATTATTTATACAATAACTACAATTAACTATTTCTTGTTCGCACGGTGCTCAACAACTCATGCTTGCGTTGGCAAAATAAAGCAGTTAAATTTGGTTATAACTTCTATATTATTCTGAAATTAGGCATATTCACTTCCCATATCATCCTATAGACTAGAGTAAGAGATCGAGGCCATTTAACTAAAAATTACATTACAACGTAAATGAGCACGTCATATACCGTCATCTGGGGTGACTTTGATACTCAGTGTGACTTTGATAAATCACCCCGAATGTCAAAATTGAACAACAAAGTGTCCAAAACTCTGTGTAGTTGTGTTTTTATGATAGTATTTGTCTTTTCTGTCTTCGCAGATACTGATTGAGCTCTGATGTACCGTAACAATCATGCCACGGGTCTATAAACGGAAGGCTGGGTCGAGGGGCTATCAAACCATTAAAGTTATCAGAAAACCCAAATATTTGTATTGTTTGAATAGTTTTGTAGCTTGTGTTTTTTTAAAACGAATTAAAATTATCAAAGTCACCCCAATAAGAGGGTTAATTTGATAACATAGGCTTTATTCATTGGTTATCAATGTCACCCCGACAACGGGGTGACTTTGATATTTTGTTGTGGTTTTAAAAAAAATATGAAAACACAATCTGATGAAGAAGTGATTTGGTCTATTGATAGCCAAGAGGCACATTGTTATTAGTTGAAAGAATCAAGGGTGAAAACCCCATTTATCCTACTCAAAAGATATCAGAAGTGCCAAAAACTATCAAAGTCACCCCAGATGACGGGTATGTCATACTCTGCTACATTCATACTCAGTCATACTCATAGTCATACATAGCGAGTAACATGCAAGCTTCCAAATACAATATCTCTACTTACCATTTATTCCAGCTCCATGGTACACCTAGCTAGCTGCAAATGACCACGTCTTCGCATAAACTACAATATGCACTTAGGCCAAAACAACGTTATAATAGTTAAGACATGTCTGAACGAGTATGTTGTCATGTACTAATGTACACATGTAATTGTACATACATGTTTACATTTACGTCATTTTCACACGCGCAACCAACGGAGGGCGCTATGCCATTCAGAGTAATCCCGTTTGCGGGTTTTTTGACGGGGAAAAAAATGTGCATACTGCCTCACGTCAGGTCTTATGCGTCAACCGAGGACTCCTCCCAAACGCTTTGATATTTAACCAACAGTCAAAAACGGCCACGAAAGTGCCATTTTTCACAATATTTCATACCGAGGACGCGCTCGGTTTGCAAGGTGTCCTCAGTATGTGAGTGTGTACTTACATTAAAGCCCTCCATTTGCGGTATTGACATGTACACATATACATGTAGACACTACCACACTGAGGGCATACTTGTCATTCTATCCAATGGAGGACACTTGAGTGTGTGTGAATTACACCTATCAAAGTGAGGACACTACACTAAATTGCTGGTTGTCCATTGGTTTCATATTGATGTGCATTCTAAAGTCATCATTGCGATTGCAAATTCTAAATAGTCAAGTACTCTGACGCATCCGTACATGTATGTGAACTGACGAAACACCCTGCTTAGCTTTGATGAAGCTTCATTTTGTTCCGACAAAAGTCTTTGATGTTCCTCCAGCTTCGTGTCTGCAGTGCCACAAGACAGGATGTTTCGATGTCTCGTTTGCCAGGAAGCTTCTTCAGCAGAAAGAATTTCTGCAAACCCTTCGTAACGTCTCCCTTCTCCTCGGCAGTCCAGGGACGACGTTTCACTCGTCTCGAGTTGTTCAGAGATGCCAGACTTCCAGATGGAACACTGATAGGAGCCTGTCGAGTACCTAATGTCAAATAGGAAACAAGTCGATATAAAACACAGATATTTCGGCACTTTTAATTCAGACAGCCCGATAGCCAGATGAACAAACAAATGGACAGACAGACAATTGTTTTTTTAAAGACAGCCCGACTTAACCAGTTTGCGCCGGGATTATTTTAACATCGCCAAGCCCACGGGAGGGATTATTTTTTAAGAAACTCGATCTGAAGCGGGTTCAGGCTGATAGTGCCGGGAAGCACACCCACGCATTTCCGGCCTTGCGCGCTGCTGACATACATTTCCGAACTTGAACTTGGCAGGTTTATGCGTCATTCGTTTTGAATTTTGGAAAATTTTTGCGTTTATATACGTCATCCGGCGCGAACTGGTTAAAATACAGACACATAAAAGCCTAAACTTACTGTTTTCACTGGGCACATCACAGGAATTGTCACTGCTGTTATCGCTGTCCTCGTCACTAGTGAAGCCTTCTGCAAGTCACAAAGAGCAGTTTTTGTTAGATTAATGCACACATACCCGACAGTTGGTTGTTGTCCTGCATGTAAATTCAGAAAAGTGGACTCAACTCTTGTCAAATTTCTGTGGTCTGTTTCTTTCTATTTTTCTCTATTTCTCTTTCTTGTTCTGTAATGCAGGAGCAATAGCAAAAGAAATGCACACAAACACGTATACCATTTGTTATCATATATTGTGAACTGATAACAAAATGTTATTTCTTGCATTTCTTTCGCTGTTGAAGATGTATTAGTGAATAGTAATTACTGATCAAATATGTTTCAACAAAAGCAATAATTAATGTCTTTCTTTTGCTGTTGAGTAAATAATTTAAAACAACTGTGTCCTTACCGCCAGTGACATGCAGTTCATCCAGGGATTTGCCCTGCTGGGAAGGCAAGTTTCCCCTCTCCAAGCTGAGAAAAAGTCTAGAAAGTTTGGTGACCCTCTGCACAGTATCTGGCAACTGGTAGTATTCACGATGGACACGCAAATCATGACCCATGAAGTTTGCAAGTGTTTCAAGTTGATGTTCCTTCAAGGCAAGAATTTGCGATGCGGTTGCCACGTGCTTACGAAGTTTTGTAGACCGGATGCTGGCAGCATTGTCAAGGCCCGCCATGTCTGCGTACAATCTTATACAGTCACATCCTCTTATATGACCTGTACCTCCATAAGAACATCGTGCAAACAAGTAGGTGTTGTCGTGGGCGACTCCAGCTTCATTTCTCTTCGCAATCAGAGCACTCAACCACGCCACCACCTCATTGCTGAGAAGCACAGGAACAGTTCGACCCCTCTTGCCAACTATTTCGACAACTCTGAACATCTTGCACAGATGCCGTTCAAGATCAGTCAGCAGGCATTCCCCGTTGACACTAGCTGTTGTGTGCTTCTGAAAGTCTTTTAGTTTCATTTTTGATACCTCCCCTTGCCTTCTGCGGTTGAACATAATAAGGTGGCACAGTGCGACTTCATTCAATCTCTTCCAAGCTGGTCCAATTTGTTCGCCCCGAGCATCCTGGACAAGTTCCACTTCTCTGTTGCCAGCTTCATAGAGGAACGCCGACATTTTCACAACATCAGCATTTGTCGGCAGAATTTGAGGTTGGTTGCGCTTTCCTTGGTACAGTGTTCTGTGTGCATGGGTGGATACACGGTCTCGCCAGGTCAGTTCGCACAACTGCAGAAATTCTTCAGCGTGTTGGGCTTTTTGCTTCTGGCCAGACTCTAGAGCATTTCCTTTAAGTATGAGTGCACACTTCTTGATGGAATGTCCAATCTTTAAAGCTAGAGACGGAACATCATACAACTGGTTGTCTTCATTAAAGCCAGCAATACCGTGAATAGCCTTGATGATATCATTCAGGTAGTGGGGGTGGACAAATAATTCAAGTGATGCATTTGGCTGGTGGGTATTCTTGCGGAGTTGTATGACAAGACGACCCAATTCCCGTATCTTGTTTTGGATGTAGCCATGTTGATCTACATCGTGCCCGAGTTTCGCGTATTCCCGCTTGGCTACTTCCACAATCAAAGTGTCATTCTTGGCCAGCAGAGTCACCTCATCTCTCTTCATCGGAATAAGAACCTGGTTCAACTGGAAAGACACACCGACAGGTGGAGGCTTTAACAAATCACTCTTGTGAGCAACACATCTACGCAGAGGAGTTGTGGTAGTGCTACCATGCGAGTGTGCAGGGAGTGCAGGTTTCAGTGGGCACTGGTGACGCCAGAGATCACTTCGCACATAATAGCCATAACAATATATGCACGGTCCGTATGCATGTGGAGATACCTTATGATTAGGCCTATATCCTACAATAAGTGCACCCCGGCCTTTCCGAAGGACTTGGCAATTGTGCCTATGATTACCAACATTGCGGATTTTCCACAAAAGTATCTTACGGGCACTTGGGTTGGTCTCAGACGCAATCTCTACAACTTCGCTCTCTTCTTTGTGACATGACTGGAGATGACGGGGCAACTTAGATTGAGGTACTTCACAGAAAAAGCAAAAGTGTTTCTTGTCCCATTTCCTGTGCCCACTTTCATTGCTGGTCTCCATGACCGTTATGTGACCGGTCTCAGTAGCCTCGGTTGATGATCTCTGTGACTCGGCACTTGAGGCTTCATATGGAGCAGTACAAACGGCAGGTCCTGTACCAGAATCAGCCTGTGGGCCATCATCCCAAATGGAACTGCTTTGTAGACTGTCTGAACCATTTAAGTGCGGATTCAAGAAACTCGGATGGGCCACCTGGCATAGAAATCAAATCAAAATCACATTTAATTTTAAACAAATAACAATTTCTTTGGGGAGGGGTGGGAGGGCGAGGGGAGGGGTGGGTGTGTGGGGGAGGGGTGGGTGTGTGGGGGGGGGGGGGGGGGGGGTGGGTGTGTGGGGGGGGGGGGGGGGGGGTGGGTGTGTGGGGTGAAGGGGGGGGGGATGGTGCTTGCCAAAAACACTTTATTTACAAATTTGTTTCTGGCTTCTGGGCACCCACAGTGAATATTTGATAGGGTTCAGAAAACAAGTTCACTAATGAATCAAAATCTTACTACTTTCTATGTTGCCGGATGCAGAAAACGTTTATGATTTAGAACGAGTGGAAAAAAACCAAAACACCACTGTTATTTTCTTTCGGGGTAGACGCATATGCCTAATTGCCTCGGACTAGTTGCCCCTCTGAAGGAGAGGGAGTTGGGAGTAGGGGTGGGAGGGGTGGGGTGTGGGGTGGGGGGGGGGGGGGGTGAAAGGGGGGGGGGGGGGGTGCTTGCCAAAAAACACTTGATTTATAAATTTGTTTCTGGCTTCTGGGCACCCAGAGTGAATATTTGGGTTCTGAAAACAAGTTGAGTGTGTGTGAATTACCTCATATGGAGCAGTACAAACGGCAGGCCCTGTACCAGAATCAGCCTGTGGGCCATCATCCCAAATGGAACTGCTTTGTAGACTGTCTGAACCATTCAAGTGCGGATTCAAGAAACTCGGATGGGCCACCTGGCATAGAAATCAAATCAAAATCACATTTAATTTCAAACAAATAACAATTTCTTTGGGGAGGGGTGGGAGGGCGAGGGGAGGGGTGGGTGTGTGGGGGAGGGGTGGGTGTGTGGGGGGGGGGGGAAGGGGGGGGGGATGGTGCTTGCCAAAAACACTTTATTTACAAATTTGTTTCTGGCTTCTGGGCACCCACAGTGAATATTTGATAGGGTTCAGAAAACAAGTTCACTAATGAATCAAAATCTTACTACTTTCTATGTTGCCGGATGCAGAAAACGTTTATGATTTAGAACGAGTGGAAAAAACCCAAAACACCACTGTTATTTTCTTTCGGGGTAGACGCATATGCCTAATTGCCTCGGACTAGTTGCCCCTCTGAAGGAGAGGGAGTTGGGAGTAGGGGTGGGAGGGGTGGGGTGTGGGGTGGGGGGGTGAAAGGGGGGGGGGGGGGGTGCTTGCAAAAAAACCACTTGATTTATAAATTTGTTTCTGGCTTCTGGGCACCCAGAGTGAATATTTGGGTTCTGAAAACAAGTTGAGTGTGTGTGAATTACCTCATATGGAGCAGTACAAACGGCAGGCCCTGTACCAGAATCAGCCTGTGGGCCATCATCCCAAATGGAACTGCTTTGTAGACTGTCTGAACCATTCAAGTGCGGATTCAAGAAACTCGGATGGGCCACCTGGCATAGAAATCAAATCAAAATCACATTTAATTTTAAACAAATAACAATTTCTTTGTGTTATCTATAAAATATACTATCTATTTTAACACCATCACAAGCAACAACATTCGCCCTTGATGTGCAACTTAACTGACGACATACCGGTATTTCAATTCAATTCAATTCAATTCAATTCATTTATTCATCATGTGACACACATGAAATTTGATTTCCCTAGTACAGCAGTAATTACACAAAAATTACACAAATATTAGAAAATATGCTCACAAAGGCAATACACACAAGAAATCATTTACTAACATTACATATTACAAATTATACAATTTCAATTCCAATTAACTACATGATAACGACCCGGGCCCCTACTCTGTTATACCTTGAATATGAAGTTGGTAAAAGAATTTAAAAGCCTATTTCTTTGGGACTATACACATTGCACAAGGTAAATACACCCTGCAATCATCTAGTAAAATTACAGTTAAAGTTGTGTATGGCATTTGGTAAAAAGGAATTTTTGAACCTGTTTGTTTTTAGACTTAACTGACGAATTCTACCCGATTTATTTGTAACAATTAATGGGTTGAGAGGATGTGTGCCGTCAGACAAAACACAGTTGAACTTGTTCATGAGACTCCTTTGAACCAACACCTGAAGGCTCTCATTACCATCACCTATAATCCTATCTGCACGTTTCACAATACGTTCCAGTTTCTTCCGGTTGTTAACAGTGAGCGAGTTAAACCAAGCAATAGAACAGAAAGTTAACAATGATTGAATTGTGCTCTGGTAAAACAATTTTAAGATCCGGGTGTTTACATTAAAGGATTTCATGTACGGTATTTATCCTCTTCATAAAAAGATATGTAATTCAAATGAGAATTTGTGTCATGTGCATTCATTATATGACTTCTAAGACTTCTAAGGCACTTAGGGAGACACTAAAATGTCTCCCTAAGTGCCACTGTCTCCTTATTACCTAAAAAATTACGCTAGTTTGTCTCCCCAAGTGCCTATTTGGAAGAATTACGCATTTCATTGGTATTCTTCCTAACCTGTCTGTTTTTAATTAATGCATTCTATGGTAATTTGCTCACCTGGTGCTCAAATAGGCAGCGTGTCACACCATCTGTGTATCGGACGCAGTACTTTCCTGATAAGAAAGCCACAAATTCAACTAATTAAACTTTAAAGGGATTACATGCAATTGGGAGTGGAATGTTGAAAAGTATTTGTTGTTTACAGATCATATATATTTTTGGTTCTGAAAGGGGGGGGGGGGGAGGAATCAAGTTTAGGAAAAATGGCATTGTTTATTTACATGTGGTACATGTCATGGGGGGATGTAAGAGGGTATACAGCTGTCTTAATTTATGTGTGACAAATGGGATTCTACATTATGGATTACATTTCTTACCTACAGAACCCACAACCCTAATGTGGGTTCACGTTAACGTGAACCCACAAATTACGAGGGCATTCCATTTGTTTTCGTCATATGTCCTTTTAGAGGCTCCGCACTTACCTTTGGTGAAGGAGATTATTACGGCAGGATACCATGATGAATCTGGAGGCCACAGTGCGATTACGTTCTCCCCTTCATGATGCTGGTGATTTGTCAAGGTTCCATCAAGACGACTACTTCGTTTCATGTTTGTTATGGTAGTTCTGTCAGCCACACCTAGACTACACAACAATACAACAACAATATACCATTAAACTGATAATAAGCCACTTTGGAGTTCCGACTGCGCATGTGCACAACAAGATTCAACAATTTTTCTCAAGGAGGTCAAGTGATACAAACACGGCAGACAAATGCACACAAGGCTATGGGGGACGTGGTAACCAAATCCGCATTTTTTACATTTTCTTGTGAAATCGAAAAAAATAAATAATATTTGTTCGAACAAAAGTTTGGCCACACAAAGCGGCTGAAAACACCAAAACGTAAACAAAAATATGTTACTTAGTAACTTTAAAACACGACGATCTCTTGAAATTTGCTGGTACCCCGCTATGCTTTTGCACGCAATCGATGAAATGTTTATATCGAAAGAAAAATCGTCAAGGGAAAATGTGCGCATGTGCAGTTGGAATACCAAATTGGCTTATACAATTAAATATTAATAATTGTGGCTACTTATTTGTTTTATTATTTATACAATAACTACAATTAACTATTTCTTGTTCGCACGGTGCTCAACAACTCATGCTTGCGTTGGCAAAATAAAGCAGTTAAATTTGGTTATAACTTCTATATTATTCTGAAATTAGGCATATTCACTTCCCATATCATCCTATAGACTAGAGTAAGAGATCGAGGCCATTTAACTAAAAATTACATTACAACGTAAATGAGCACGTCATATACCGTCATCTGGGGTGACTTTGATACTCAGTGTGACTTTGATAAATCACCCCGAATGTCAAAATTGAACAACAAAGTGTCCAAAACTCTGTGTAGTTGTGTTTTTATGATAGTATTTGTCTTTTCTGTCTTCGCAGATACTGATTGAGCTCTGATGTACCGTAACAATCATGCCACGGGTCTATAAACGGAAGGCTGGGTCGAGGGGCTATCAAACCATTAAAGTTATCAGAAAACCCAAATATTTGTATTGTTTGAATAGTTTTGTAGCTTGTGTTTTTTTAAAACGAATTAAAATTATCAAAGTCACCCCAATAAGAGGGTTAATTTGATAACATAGGCTTTATTCATTGGTTATCAATGTCACCCCGACAACGGGGTGACTTTGATATTTTGTTGTGGTTTTAAAAAAAATATGAAAACACAATCTGATGAAGAAGTGATTTGGTCTATTGATAGCCAAGAGGCACATTGTTATTAGTTGAAAGAATCAAGGGTGAAAACCCCATTTATCCTACTCAAAAGATATCAGAAGTGCCAAAAACTATCAAAGTCACCCCAGATGACGGGTATGTCATACTCTGCTACATTCATACTCAGTCATACTCATAGTCATACATAGCGAGTAACATGCAAGCTTCCAAATACAATATCTCTACTTACCATTTATTCCAGCTCCATGGTACACCTAGCTAGCTGCAAATGACCACGTCTTCGCATAAACTACAATATGCACTTAGGCCAAAACAACGTTATAATAGTTAAGACATGTCTGAACGAGTATGTTGTCATGTACTAATGTACACATGTAATTGTACATACATGTTTACATTTACGTCATTTTCACACGCGCAACCAACGGAGGGCGCTATGCCATTCAGAGTAATCCCGTTTGCGGGTTTTTTGACGGGGAAAAAAATGTGCATACTGCCTCACGTCAGGTCTTATGCGTCAACCGAGGACTCCTCCCAAACGCTTTGATATTTAACCAACAGTCAAAAACGGCCACGAAAGTGCCATTTTTCACAATATTTCATACCGAGGACGCGCTCGGTTTGCAAGGTGTCCTCAGTATGTGAGTGTGTACTTACATTAAAGCCCTCCATTTGCGGTATTGACATGTACACGCGAACACACAGTCGTGAACCACATAACGACCGAGGATCGATATTGTGTTTTCCTTTCTTCCTTTACTTAACCCAATCCCCATTGCTTTGCCATTGCACCGTCGATCGAGGACAGAATTCGGACAAGCAAACCGTCGATCGAGGATCCTTTGTTCCCTTTGTTCTCTTTTGTGTTTCGATTCTCGATCGTAATGCAAGACAAGAACACGAAAACGACCGAGGATCGATATTGTGTTTTCCTTAATTCCTTTACTATACCCTAACCCCATTACCTAGCGCTTGCCCCAACGATCGAGGACCGAATTCGGACAAACAAACCGTCCTTCGAGGATCCTTTGTTCCCTTTGTTCTCTGTTGTGTTTCGATCCTCGATCATAATACGATACAAGAACACTCGGGCCAAATCTTGTATGCTCAAAGTCGGCTCAAAGTTTTCCATATGCCAGATTTGGCTGTAAAAGACGGAGCATAATAAAAACACAATTCCAAAATTATACATTTACGTGTATACAAGGCCTAGAGGGCGCTATTGACTTCGCAACGGGCCAAATCCCTTAGCCAGAAGAGGGCGCTCCATATAAACAGTTATGTTGCTTATATTGTCAGTAGAGGGCGCTCTTTATAAATCGAGGAAAGTCTGTTTAGTGGGTCAACAGAGGGCGCTGTTTATCTTTTCAACAGAGGGCGCTATTTATTGCGTCGATTGCGGACGCTATTTATTTAGTCAGTAGAGGGCGCTATTATCGACAACCGATTGACCATTTGCGTGTGAAATTTAAAAAATATCTGGTACACTGACTTGTTCACACAGCTTGGCACAGTTTACATTTAAATTCTCCAGACCAAAGACACTGTTGCTATATCACGTGATTCGGGGCAAGCCTTACGCTAGCAACCCCCGGCTCTGGAATGGTCTGGTGTCTTTGTACCATTCTCAACTATTGTGAACAATTTATTGGTGCTGAGCGTCTCTAACGTAACTATGCAAGAGCCTGTCCCGAATCACGTGATATAGCAACAGTGTATTTGGTCTGGATAATTTAAAGTCAAACCGTGCCAATCTGTGTGAACAAGTCAGTGTACCAGATATTATTTAAATTCCACACGCAAATGGTCAATTGCGGGGCCGAGGGATTGAAAATATAAACTTTTGGGCGTTTTGGGTACAATTTGTATACAAAACAAGATAAAAAAACATGAAGAGCGAGCATGATTAAAAGAATAATTAGGCCTACATGTAATGCACGAATCATTTGAGCTGCCAAAGTAAACATAGTAACGTTTTTCTGCTTTATTAAAATGGAAAATACATTCATTTCACACGCAAAGGGGAAGCCCTCCATTCAATTTGTACAGGGAATAACGTGTTTTCTAAAAAATTTTACAGCAATACAAATCAAATCCTTTTTTTTCGGTGTACATGTGAGATTTTGTTACTATAAAACGCCCGTCCCCCGGCCGCCTTGGCCCCCCCGGCCAAGGTGGCTGGGGGGCCAAGGCGGCCGGGAGGCCAAGGCGGCCGGGGGGCCAAGGCGGCCGGGGAGCCAAGGCGGCCGGGGGGCCCAAGGCGGCCGGGGGACCAAGGCCTTGCCCTCCCCCCCCCCCCCCCCCGGCCGCCTTGGCCGCCTTCGCCCCCCCGGCCGCCTTGGCCGCCTTGGCCCCCCGGCCGTCTTAGCCGCCTTGGCCCCCCGGCCGCCTTGGCCTCCCGGCTGCCTTGGCCCCCCGGCCGCCTTGGTCGCCTTGGGCCCCTGGCCGCCTTGGCCGCCTTGGCCCCCCAGCTGCATTGGCCGCCTTGGCCGCCTTGGCCCCCCGGCCGCCTTGGCCGCCTTCGCCCCCCGGCTGCCTTGGCCGCCTTCGCCCCCCGGCCGCCTTCGCCCCCCGGCCGCCTTCGCCCCCCGGCCGCCTTCGCCCCCCGGCCGCCTTCGCCCCCCGGCCGCCTTCGCCCCCCGGCCGCCTTCGCCCCCCGGCCGCCTTCGCCCCCCGGCCGCCTTCGCCCCCCGGCCGCCTTCGCCCCCCGGCCGCCTTCGCCCCCCGGCCGCCTTCGCCCCCCGGCCGCCTTCGCCCCCGGCCGCCTTTTCCCCCCGGCCGCCTTCGTGTTGTTTATTCTGAAATCACTGAAACAAACCACCGGTGTTATAGAGGGCGCTATCTCCAGACGAATCGCACCCGCGAACTGGACTCACTGAAAGGTCTTGGACAAGTTGGCACATTGGGGGCGTGGTCAGACTATTGTAATATATGCAGTATTCATATCACGTGATAATGATGGACGGTTAGGCAAAATCGTGCGAGGGTTTGTATGTTTACGCAAAACGTTACAGGCCGCGATTGACCCTGCCGTATATGTACATGTCAATACCGCAAATGGAGGGCTTTTATGTAAGTACACACTCACATACTGAGGACACCTTGCAAACCGAGCGCGTCCTCGGTATGAAATATTGCAAAAATGGCACTTTCGTGGCCGTTTTTGACTGTTGGTTAAATATCAAAGCGTTTGGGAGGAGTCCTTGGTTCACGCATAAGACCTGACGTGGGGCAGTATGCACATTTTTTACCCCGTCAGATAAAACGCAAACAGTATTACCCTGAATGGCATAGCGCCCTCCGTTGGTTTCCATAAGTGGCGCGTGTGACAACGAAGTAAATACATACATGTCTCTAACTATAAACTAGTCTAGACATGTCTTAACTATTATAACATTGTTTTGGCCTGAGTGTAGTGAGGCATATTGTAGTTTATGCGAAGACGTGGTCATTTGCAGCTAGCTAGGTGTACCATGGAGCTGGAATAAATTCGTGGATAGATGGTAAGTAGAGCAATTGTATTTGGAAGCTTGCATGTTACTCGCTATGAATGTAGCTCACTCTATGACATATATGACATGCTAATTTACTCTAGTCTTAGGATGATGTGGGAAGTGAATATGCCTAATTTCAGAATAATATAGAAGTTATAACCAAATTTAACTGCTTTATTTTGCCAACCCAAGCATGAGTTGTTGAGCACCGTGCGAACAAGAAATAGTTAATTGTAGTTATTGTATAAATAATAAAACAAATAAGTAGCCACAATTATTAATATTTACTTGTATTATCAGTTTAATGGTATATTGTTGTTGTATTGTTGTCTTGTTACAGCTAGCTAGTCTAGGTGTGGCTGACAGAACTACCATAACAAACATGAAACGGAGTAGTCGTCTTGATGGAACCTTGACAAATCACCAGCATCATGAAGGGGAGAACGTAATCGCACTGTGGCCTCCAGATTCATCATGGTATCCTGCCGTAATAATTTCCTTCACCAAAGGTAAGTGCGGAGCCTCGAAAAGGACATATGACGAAAACAAATGGAATGCCCTCGTAATTTGTGGGTTCACGTTAACCTTGCGTCAAGACCGTGCTGTAAAACATATTTACTTTTGTCACGGTGATTACTATTCGTCATATGTCCCATTAGGGGTTCCGTAGGTAAGAAATGTAATCCATAATGTAGAATCCCATTTGTCACATAAATTAAGACAGCTGTATACCCTCTTACATCCCCCCCATGACATGTACCACATGTAAATAAACAATGCCATTTTTCCTAAACTTGCTTCCTCCCCCCCCCCCCCCCCCCTTCAGAACCAAAAATATATATGATCTGTAAACAACAAATACTTTTCCCCATTCCTCTCCCACTACTCCCAATTGCATGTAATCCCTTTAAAGTTTAATTAGTTGAATTTGTGGCTTTCTTATCAGGAAAGTACTGCGTCCGGTACACTGATGGTGTGACACGCTGCCTATTTGAGCACCAGGTGAGAAAATTACCATAGAATGCATTAATTAACAACAGACAGGTTAGGAAGAATACAAATGAAATGCGTAATTCTTCCAAATAGGCACTTGGGGGGACAAATTAGCGTAATTTGTAGGTAATAAGGAGACAGTGGCACTTAGGGAGACATTTCAGTGTCTCCCTAAGTGTCTACCTACCCTAAAAAACGATATTTGGGAGTTATTTTTGTCCTAGAACGACAGATTTTGGTCTAAATAGCAAATTTCGAAGATCTTAGACAAAAGGGTTAGGGTAAACAAGTTAGGACTGCTTTAAGTTTGTGTACATCTCTATGGGATTGTCTCCCCAAGTGCCTAATTGGAGGTATAATAATAATAATTACCATTATTATTATTATTATTAATATGAACAACGCCTGTATTGTACGCTGACTACAAGTATTTAATTAGTGAACTGCTCAGTCTTAGAAGTCATGAATGCACATGACACAAATTCTCATTTGAATTACATATCTTTTTATGAAGAGGATAACTACCGGTATGTCGTCAGTTAAGTTGCACATCAAGGGCGAATGTGGGTGGGGTGGTTGCTTGTGATGGTGTTAAAATGGATAGTATATTTTAGAGATAACCCAAAGAAATTGTTATTTGTTTAAAATTAAATGTGATTTTGATTTGATTTCTATGCCAGGTGGCCCATCCGCTGTTCTAGAGTCCGCACTTAAATGGTTCAGACAGTCCACAAAGCAGTTCCAGTTGGGATGATGGCCCACAGGCTGATTCTGGTACAGGACCTGCCGTTTGTCCTTCTCCATATGAAGCTACTGAGACCTGTCACATAACAGTCATGGAGACCAGCAATGAAAGTGGGCACAGGAAATGGGACAAGAAACACTTCTGCCTTTACTGTGAAGTACCTCAATCTAAGTTGCCCCGTCATCTCCATTCATGTCACAAAGAAGAGAGCGAAGTTGTAGAGATTGCATCTGAGACCAACCCAAGTGCCCGCAATGTTGAACCCAAGTGCCCGCAATGTTGGTAATCATAGGCACAATTGCCAAGTCCTTCGGGAAGGCCGGGGTGCACTTATTGTAGGATATAGGCCTAATCATAAGGTAGCTCCACATTCATACGGACCGTGCATATATTGTTATGGCTATTATGTGCGAAGTGATCTCTGGCGTCACCAGTGCCCACTGAAACCTGCGCTCCCTGCACACTCGCATGGTAGCAGTGCCACGACTCCTCTGCGTAGACGTGTTGCTCACAAGAGTGATTTGTTAAAGCCTGCACCTGTCGGTGTGTCTTTTCAGTTGAACCAGGTTCTTATTCCGATGAAGAGAGATGAGGTGACTCTGCTGGCCAAGAATGACACTTTGATTGTGGAAGTAGCCAAGCGGGAATACGCGAAACTCGGGCACGATGTAGATCAACATGGCTACATCCCAAACAAGATACGGGAATTGGGTCGTCTTGTCATACAACTCCGCAAGAATACACACCAGCCAAATGCATCACTTGAATTATTTGTGCACCCCCACTACGTGAATGATATCATCAAGGCTGTTCATGGTCTAGCTGGCTTTAATGAAGACAAGCAGTTGTATGATGTTCCGTCTCTAGCTTTAAAGATTGGACATTCCATCAAGAAGTGTGCACTCATACTTAAAGGAAATGCTCTAGAGTCTGGCCAAAAGCAAAAAGCGCAACACGCTGAAGAATTTCTGCAGTTGTGCGAACTGACCTGGCGAGACCGTGTATCCACCCATGCACACAGAACACTGTACCAAGAAAAGCGCAACAAACCTAAAATTCTGCCGACAAATGCTGATGTTGTGAAAATGTCGGCGTTCCTCCATGAAACTGGCAACAGGGAAGTGGAACTTGTCCAGGATGCTCGGGGCGAACAAATCGGAAGAGATTGAATGAAGTCGCACTGTGCCACCTTATTATGTTCAACCGCAGAAGGCAGGGGGAGGTATCAAAGATGAAACTAGAAGACTTTCAGAAGCACACAACAGCTAGTGTCAACGGGGAATGCCTGCTGACTGATCTTGAACGGCATCTGTGCAAGATGTTTAGAGTTGTCGAAATAGTTGGCAAGAGGGGTCGAACTGTTCCTGTGCTTCTCAGCAATGAGGTGGTGGCGTGGTTGAGTGCTCTGATTGCAAAGAGAAATGAAGCTGGAGTCGCCCACGACAACACCTACTTGTTTGCACGATGTTCTTATGGAGGTACAGGTCATATAAGAGGATGTGACTGTATAAGAGTGTACGCAGACATGGCGGGCCTTGACAATGCTGCCAGCATCCGGTCTACAAAACTTCGTAAGCACGTGGCAACCGCTTCGCAAATTCTTGCCTTGAAGGAACATCAACTTGAAACACTTGCAAACTTCATGGGTCATGATTTGCGTGTCCATCGTGAATACTACCAGTTGCCAGATACTGTGCAGAGGGTCACCAAACTTTCTCGGCTTTTTCTCAGCTTGGAGAGGGGAAACTTGCCTTCCCAGCAGGGCAAATCCCTGGATGAACTGCATGTCACTGGTGGTAAGGACACAGTCGTTTTAAATTATTTACTCAACAGCAAAAGAAAGACATTAATGATTGCTTTTGTTGAAAAATACTTGATCAGTAATTACTATTCACTAATACATCTTCAACAGCGAAAGAAATGCAAGAAATAACATTTTGTTATCAGTTCACAATATATGATAACAAATGGTATACGTGTTTTGTGCATTTCTTTTGCTATTGCTCCTGCATTACAGAACAAGAAAGAGAAATAAAGAAAAATAGAAAGCAAGAAACAGACCACAGAAAATTGACAAGAGTTGAGTCCACTTTTCTGATTTTACATGCAGGACAACAAACCCGCTTGACTTTACCATTCTAGAAATGCATAATTAGCTAGTATTACTATTACCACCACCTTAGTTGTCTTCCCTCCCCCTCCCCCCTCCTCCCCCCTCCACCTCCCCCTCCCCCCCATCTTTCCTTCCATCCGCTCCAGCAGAGAATGACCAACTGTCAGGTATGTGTGCATTAATCTAACAAAAACTGCTCTTTGTGACTTGCAGAAGGCTTCACTAGTGACGAGGACAGCGATGACAGCAGTGACAATTCCTGTGATGTGCCCAGTGAAAACAGTAAGTTTAGGCTTTTATGTGTCTGTATTTTAAGTCGGGCTGTCTTTAAAAAAGATTTGTCTGTCTGTCCATTTGTTTGTTCATCTGGCTATCGGGCTGTCTGAATTAAAAGTGCATAAATATCTGTGTTTTATATCGACTTGTTTCCTATGTGACATTAGGTTCTCGACAGGCTCCTATCAGTGTTCCATCTGGAAGTCTGGCATCTCTGAACAACTCGAGACGAGTGAAACGTCGTCCCTGGACTGCCGAGGAGAAGGGAGACGTTACGAAGGGTTTGCAGAAATTCTTTCTGCTGAAGAAGATTCCTGGCAAACGAGACATCAAAACATCCTGTCCTGTGGCACTGCAGACACGAACCTGGAGGAACATCAAAGACTTTTGTCGGAACAAAATGAAGCTTCATCAAAGCTAAGCAGGGTGTTTCGTATGGAGTTCTATATCTGCCACCTCGCGCCGCGGATCTCGCGTCGCGGATCTCGCATCGCGGGTCACGGATCTCGCATCGCGGGTCGCGGATCTCGCATCGCGCGTCGCGGATCTCGCATCGCGGGTCGCGGATCTCGCATCGCGGGTCGCGGATCTCGCATCGCGCGTCGCGGATCTCGCATCGCGGGTCGCGGACAGTCAGTCCACAAAGCAGTTCCAGTTGGGATGATGGCCCACAGGCTGATTCTGGTACAGGACCTGCCGTTTGTCCTTCTCCATATGAAGCTACTGAGACCTGTCACATAACAGTCATGGAGACCAGCAATGAAAGTGGGCACAGGAAATGGGACAAGAAACACTTCTGCCTTTACTGTGAAGTACCTCAATCTAAGTTGCCCCGTCATCTCCATTCATGTCACAAAGAAGAGAGCGAAGTTGTAGAGATTGCATCTGAGACCAACCCAAGTGCCCGCAATGTTGAACCCAAGTGCCCGCAATGTTGGTAATCATAGGCACAATTGCCAAGTCCTTCGGGAAGGCCGGGGTGCACTTATTGTAGGATATAGGCCTAATCATAAGGTAGCTCCACATTCATACGGACCGTGCATATATTGTTATGGCTATTATGTGCGAAGTGATCTCTGGCGTCACCAGTGCCCACTGAAACCTGCGCTCCCTGCACACTCGCATGGTAGCAGTGCCACGACTCCTCTGCGTAGACGTGTTGCTCACAAGAGTGATTTGTTAAAGCCTGCACCTGTCGGTGTGTCTTTTCAGTTGAACCAGGTTCTTATTCCGATGAAGAGAGATGAGGTGACTCTGCTGGCCAAGAATGACACTTTGATTGTGGAAGTAGCCAAGCGGGAATACGCGAAACTCGGGCACGATGTAGATCAACATGGCTACATCCCAAACAAGATACGGGAATTGGGTCGTCTTGTCATACAACTCCGCAAGAATACACACCAGCCAAATGCATCACTTGAATTATTTGTGCACCCCCACTACGTGAATGATATCATCAAGGCTGTTCATGGTCTAGCTGGCTTTAATGAAGACAAGCAGTTGTATGATGTTCCGTCTCTAGCTTTAAAGATTGGACATTCCATCAAGAAGTGTGCACTCATACTTAAAGGAAATGCTCTAGAGTCTGGCCAAAAGCAAAAAGCGCAACACGCTGAAGAATTTCTGCAGTTGTGCGAACTGACCTGGCGAGACCGTGTATCCACCCATGCACACAGAACACTGTACCAAGAAAAGCGCAACAAACCTAAAATTCTGCCGACAAATGCTGATGTTGTGAAAATGTCGGCGTTCCTCCATGAAACTGGCAACAGGGAAGTGGAACTTGTCCAGGATGCTCGGGGCGAACAAATCGGAAGAGATTGAATGAAGTCGCACTGTGCCACCTTATTATGTTCAACCGCAGAAGGCAGGGGGAGGTATCAAAGATGAAACTAGAAGACTTTCAGAAGCACACAACAGCTAGTGTCAACGGGGAATGCCTGCTGACTGATCTTGAACGGCATCTGTGCAAGATGTTTAGAGTTGTCGAAATAGTTGGCAAGAGGGGTCGAACTGTTCCTGTGCTTCTCAGCAATGAGGTGGTGGCGTGGTTGAGTGCTCTGATTGCAAAGAGAAATGAAGCTGGAGTCGCCCACGACAACACCTACTTGTTTGCACGATGTTCTTATGGAGGTACAGGTCATATAAGAGGATGTGACTGTATAAGAGTGTACGCAGACATGGCGGGCCTTGACAATGCTGCCAGCATCCGGTCTACAAAACTTCGTAAGCACGTGGCAACCGCTTCGCAAATTCTTGCCTTGAAGGAACATCAACTTGAAACACTTGCAAACTTCATGGGTCATGATTTGCCTGTCCATCGTGAATACTACCAGTTGCCAGATACTGTGCAGAGGGTCACCAAACTTTCTCGGCTTTTTCTCAGCTTGGAGAGGGGAAACTTGCCTTCCCAGCAGGGCAAATCCCTGGATGAACTGCATGTCACTGGTGGTAAGGACACAGTCGTTTTAAATTATTTACTCAACAGCAAAAGAAAGACATTAATGATTGCTTTTGTTGAAAAATACTTGATCAGTAATTACTATTCACTAATACATCTTCAACAGCGAAAGAAATGCAAGAAATAACATTTTGTTATCAGTTCACAATATATGATAACAAATGGTATACGTGTTTTGTGCATTTCTTTTGCTATTGCTCCTGCATTACAGAACAAGAAAGAGAAATAAAGAAAAATAGAAAGCAAGAAACAGACCACAGAAAATTGACAAGAGTTGAGTCCACTTTTCTGATTTTACATGCAGGACAACAAACCCGCTTGACTTTACCATTCTAGAAATGCATAATTAGCTAGTATTACTATTACCACCACCTTAGTTGTCTTCCCTCCCCCTCCCCCCTCCTCCCCCCTCCACCTCCCCCTCCCCCCCATCTTTCCTTCCATCCGCTCCAGCAGAGAATGACCAACTGTCAGGTATGTGTGCATTAATCTAACAAAAACTGCTCTTTGTGACTTGCAGAAGGCTTCACTAGTGACGAGGACAGCGATGACAGCAGTGACAATTCCTGTGATGTGCCCAGTGAAAACAGTAAGTTTAGGCTTTTATGTGTCTGTATTTTAAGTCGGGCTGTCTTTAAAAAAGATTTGTCTGTCTGTCCATTTGTTTGTTCATCTGGCTATCGGGCTGTCTGAATTAAAAGTGCATAAATATCTGTGTTTTATATCGACTTGTTTCCTATGTGACATTAGGTTCTCGACAGGCTCCTATCAGTGTTCCATCTGGAAGTCTGGCATCTCTGAACAACTCGAGACGAGTGAAACGTCGTCCCTGGACTGCCGAGGAGAAGGGAGACGTTACGAAGGGTTTGCAGAAATTCTTTCTGCTGAAGAAGATTCCTGGCAAACGAGACATCAAAACATCCTGTCCTGTGGCACTGCAGACACGAACCTGGAGGAACATCAAAGACTTTTGTCGGAACAAAATGAAGCTTCATCAAAGCTAAGCAGGGTGTTTCGTATGGAGTTCTATATCTGCCACCTCGCGCCGCGGATCTCGCGTCGCGGATCTCGCATCGCGGGTCACGGATCTCGCATCGCGGGTCGCGGATCTCGCATCGCGCGTCGCGGATCTCGCATCGCGGGTCGCGGATCTCGCATCGCGGGTCGCGGATCTCGCATCGCGCGTCGCGGATCTCGCATCGCGGGTCGCGGATCTCGCATCTCGCGTCGCGGATCTCGCATCGCGGGTCGCGGATCTCGCATCGCGGGTCGCGGATCTCGCATCGCGCGTCGCGGATCTCGCATCGCGGGTCGCGGATCTCGCATCTCGCGTCGCGGATCTCGCATCGCGGGTCGCGGATCTCGCATCGCGCGTCGCGGATCTCGCATCGCGGGTCGCGGATCTCGCATCTCGCGTCGCGGATCTCGCATCGCGGATCGCGGATCTCGCATCTCGGGTCGCGGATCTCGCATCGCGGGTCGCGGATCTCGCGTCGCGGGTCGCGGATCTCGCGTCGCGGGTCGCGGATCTCGCGTCGCGGGTCGCGGATCTCGCGTCGCGGGTCGCGGATCTCGCGTCGCGGGTCGCGGATCTCGCGTCGCGGGTCGCGGATCTCGCGTCGCGGATCTCGCGTCGCGGATCTCGCGTCGCGGATCTCGCGTCGCGGATCTCGCGTCGCGGATCTCGCGTCGCGGATCTCGCGTCGCGGATCTCGCGTCGCGGATCTCGCGTCGCGGATCTCGCGTCGCGGATCTCGCGTCGCGGATCTCCCCTCGCGGATCTCGCGTCGCGGATCTCGCGTCGCGGATCTCGCGTCGCGGATCTCGCGTCGCGGATCTCGCATCTCGCATTTTATTTGCTGGGTAATGCGCATGCCCAATGACAATGTGTAATTTGAGAAGCATGGTCAGGGTGCGTTTCCTTTGCGTTTTGTTCTCGCCCATTGTAATGTATACATTAGCGCTGGACGATATCACGATAATATCGTCACGATACGATACTGAAGACGATATCGACAGTATCGACTTTTGTTTTAAAAATATCGAAATATCGTGACCCAGACGATATTCGCAAGATATAGTCGATATTTAACAAAATGTATAAAAACTGCTTGCAAACAAACAAAAAACTTCACTGAAATCAGAACTTAATATGTGCCGCAAAAGTTATTGTAACTTACGCCTTCCCCTGAACGTACCCTTTGTCAACAAACCCAATTGCAGCCGATGCGCCGCTCACTACTTCCTCAGTGACAAGATCGTTATCCAATCCTAAAGTCCAGTTAAAAAATTCTTCGTTGCTATTTGGTGTTGACTTTCTTTTCTAGCTTTCCGCACAGACGTTCTCTCAACACAAAGGGCTACTCAAAGAATGTTGCCCTGGCCCCGATTATCTCCAACAAAGATACATTGTATTTACTTACACTAACCCTTGCCTGGCAGATACAGAATGTATTTAAAAGGCTTTGGCTGGTGTATTCCTCGAATTTATTTATCTCTTGGCCCAACCGATGGTCATTAAATTGGGTGTGAGTACTTTAAACAAACTTTGCCTACTCATTTGCAAAATGTATTAAGATGTAAAAATAAAAAGGGGTTAAAAAACCCTGAACCTGTTTATTTACGAAACCCTAGTCGTAAAAAAAATATATTTCTAAGGTTAATTATGAAATTGTCCTTGTTTTATAGAAAAAAAGAAAAAGGGTACTTAAAGACTTATTTGTCTGATTTCCCAAAACATTTCCAACCAATTTCAGGGGTAAATAATAATACGATTTATTCTTGGTTTTTCCGGTATCTAACAAAATCGACATACACCTGACCATTGAATTACGAGGCTAGCGAAATAAATTCCAGGTTTATATAATAATATTTATTTCTAGTTTTATTGTTTAAAAAAGAACAAAAAAGAAAACGGGACCTCAACACTTAATATTTTGAGCTCCTCAACATTTTTCCAACAGATTTAAATGGAAAATTTAATACGATTTATTTTCCATTTTTCTTGTATTTGACAAAAAAGATCTATTTCGTGGCCCATAAATTACAAGGCTAGCTTTTAAAAACATTTACCAAACCTGCACGAGCCAAGAATAAATAAGCAAGAATAACATCGAGGTGGTACAAAATCCCGATGGCGGACCCCAGGATAAACTGAGCCATGAATATTTGAAATACTTTAAATTAAGACCCAGAAATCAAGGCATGATTTTGAAACGGGTATTATTTGTTGTCCTGCATTGTCCCTTAAAATGCACGAGCTGAGGTTTTATCCCAGCAAATTACTCCCGGAAGCATGTACTTCAATCTTAAAGTGAATTTCTAAACGTCCTAATAAGAAGTGGTTATTCAAATTTAATAAATAATTTGCTGGGTGTTATTTAATAAAACCATAATAGTTAATTTGTCCCTAAAAAGATGTGGAAATTGTAAGAGCTTGTTACATTTTTCAATTTATAAGTGGTTCTGTGGTGTAGTTTTACATAATATTTAATAAACACCTTTATAGTGCACGAGGAATAAACTAAAACCACGGGAGAATTATTCGGGAGTATTTTCCAAATATATTCCAAGTTGGAGCAAGCAACCCAGACAATGATTGACAGCTGACCTACAAAATGTATTACATGAACATTGTAGCAAGTAGACCAACATGTGGCCGACCATTTCAATAGCTGGGAAAGTGGCCCATGTTGCTTTGAGTGCCGACAGTACCCGACCAGGCGGAATTCACAAAGAAAAAAGGTATTACATTATTGTCAGATAAGCCTCCAACTGATCAGTCATGGACCAATAGGATTTGGCAGTTAGGTTTTGTTGAACCAGCGCCACAACCTTTCTTCCAAGGAGCGCCCAGTTCGTTGCCCTCTATGGAAATTGGCCAATCAGAATAATCTATCTTTGCGCAATAAAACCGCAAGTGCCCCCTCCGACTTGAACGGCGGCTGGATTTTAGTGGAAGACGACGAAGCATTTTCACCGTCGCGTCTATTTTCAGCAACCATTCTGTTTATATAGTTTTCTTTTATAGACGTTCAGGAATCGCCACGATTCACACATGTCGTGTGACCACGTTTAATTAACAGCTCGTTTGAGTTATTTTAACCGAGATCCGCGACGCGAGATCCGCGACGCGAGATCCGCGACGCGAGATCCGCGACGCGAGATCCGCGACGCGAGATCCGCGACGCGAGATCCGCGACGCGAGATCCGCGACGCGAGATCCGCGACGCGAGATCCGCGAGGGGAGATCCGCGACGCGAGATCCGCGACGCGAGATCCGCGACGCGAGATCCGCGACGCGAGATCCGCGACGCGAGATCCGCGACGCGAGATCCGCGACGCGAGATCCGCGACGCGAGATCCGCGACGCGAGATCCGCGACGCGAGATCCGCGACGCGAGATCCGCGACGCGAGATCCGCGACGCGAGATCCGCGACGCGAGATCCGCGACGCGAGATCCGCGACGCGAGATCCGCGACGCGAGATCCGCGACGCGAGATCCGCGACGCGAGATCCGCGACGCGAGATCCGCGACGCGAGATCCGCGACGCGAGATCCGCGACCCGCGATGCGAGATCCGCGACCCGCGATGCGAGATCCGCGACGCGAGATGCGAGATCCGCGACCCGCGATGCGAGATCCGCGACCCGCGATGCGAGATCCGCGACGCGCGATGCGAGATCCGCGACCCGCGATGCGAGATCCGCGACCCGCGATGCGAGATCCGCGACGCGAGATCCGCGGCGCGAGGTGGCAGATATAGAACTCCATAGTTTCGTCAGTTCACATACATGTACGGATGCGTCAGAGTACTTGACTATTTAGAATTTGAAATCGCAATGAATACTTTAGAATGCACATCAATATGAAACAATGGACAGCCAGCATTTTAGTGTCGTGTCCTCACTATGATAGGTGTAATTCACAAACACTCAAGTGTCCCCCATTGGATAGAATGACAAGTATGCCCTCAGTGTGGTAGTGTCTACATGTATTGTGTGCATGTATGTGTACATGTACATGTATTCGCATTTTTGTATCACTGTGGAGACATGGCTTTGTTCTCGTGTACAAAATGTTTAGAAAGTCGAGCACTTTTTAAAAAATGCTCCCATTTTAACCACAATTATTTTCCAGGGTTGAAATTTCGACCCAATATACCCTATATTATACCCTAACCCAAACACTAACCCTAACCCACATCCTAACCCTAGCTTTTGAGTAATTTAAAGGTTCTACGCAGACCTTTCGAGGATTATTGCTGTTTAATAATTTTAAATGTGCTTTGGTGTGTAAGTAACAAGAAAATAAATAAAGATAAAATGGTATAAAATGACATTAATTGGGGTTAATCACCGTAAATGTAATTGCCCCCCTCATTAACATGTTCAAACACTGACAAATGGTGGCGCTGTTCGTGACGAACATTCGGCATCCCCCCAAAAGAGATGCCATGCACGCGGGTACGCACGCAGCCCGTTTTTTTATTCAGACATGCCGAGTGAAGACGACAGTTCGGGGCCGGGGAGCGCATATTCCACAGAATCGGAGGAAATATCCGCAGTATCATCAGGTCCTACATCTGAAGAAGATATTCCACTTGACAATTCCTTTGACAATAACTGGAGTCGACCATCGACTGAATGATTTTGCATCGATACGCGTGGCACATGATGCATGCATGCACGGGCACGCTGGTCGCGACGTCGAAGTCTTCCCAAACATACGTGCAAATTGTACATGTGAATAAGCTACCATTCTAGGGGCGGGGACGGTCCCCAAAAGCACTTTATTATTATTTTTCTCATATTAATTACCAAAAAATAAAACTTTTATAAACTGAAAATCACTCAATTAGTTATAATCTTTCATTTAAACTAATAAAAACCACATTTCTAGGACCCTTTAAGCACAATCAAAAAATCTAATTCGTGAAATTCCTAATGGAGACCTAAATATAAATTATCCTTTGGAGACCTTTTCACTCCCATTGTCCCCATTGTGTTCACGTCTCCAGAGAGTACCGTATTTCGCACCATACAGTACATATGTACATGTACATGCATGTACTGTACATTGACACAGCAAATCATAGCTACCCCGGCGTTTATTTGTGACTGCGGGTGCAGAGGTGTTTCTCTATGGTGTTTAAATTTGTTATGAGTGAAACCACTTTGCTCTATGGTGAAAACCTCCTAAAGCCCCAGTCCCACCAAAAGCCGGATACGCTACGGATCCCCCCGGATGCACTACGGTTCATATCCGGCGTCATCCGGGAGTGGAACCGTAGTCAACCCGTGATAAACCGTAGCCAATCCGGGACCATCCGGGGACATCCGTAGTACGTCCGGGAAGTCGAGCGTTACACCCTGGATCAACATCCAGCATCCGGGGTGATCCGGGGCCATCCGGGAAGGGAGAGGGGGCGGCGATGAACCGTAGTGAAACCGTAGTGCGACCGTGATGATCCCTAGTGTATCCGAGATAAACCGTAGCATAACCGTAGTGTAACCGTGTTTATCCGGGATGAAACGAGAGTTGGTTCACACACGGTTCCACTACGGATGACCCCGGATACACTACGGATCACCACGGATTCACTACGGTGTCACCACAGATTCACTACGGTATTTCCCGGATGAACTGGATGAACCGTAGTGTATCCGGGGTCATCCGGGGTGAACCGTGGCACATCCGGGATGAACCGTGGCGCCTCCATAGTGAAACCGTGGCGGAACCGTAGTGAATGTGTGACCATCCGGGTCATGGGGGAAAACAGGCTTGAACCGGGGTGATCCGGGCCCATTCGTGGCGGAACCGTAGTCAAACCGTAGTAGAACCGTAGTAGGATCGGGGAACATGTCACTTTGTTTTCGATTGCCTTCCCGGACCACCCCGGATCAAACGTCTGTTTCATCTTGGGTCATCCGGGGCGATCCGTAGCATATCCGGCTTCAGTGGGACTGGGGCTTAAACGAATGCTAATTTATATGGTGGCCCTGGAGGGATATCAAAAGTCATGAAAGTTTTTGCGACTAGTGAACAAATTTGCGACTAGTCGTGAATTTATTTGCGACTGGTTGTAAATATTTGCAACTGGTGGTGAATATTTTTGGGACTAGTCGCAAATTTATTAGCGACTGGCTGGAATATATTACGTGAATAATTCACAACCAGTCGCTAATAAATTCACGACAAGTCGCGAATAGTTTCACAACTACTCGAACAAAATTCACGACTTTTATGTCCCTCCAGGGCCACCATAAATTTCCCCTTTTATTTCAGGGAAAGGTAGTTTTTTCAGGTAATTAACTGTTTGCCAAAATGAAGCACGACCTCACTAGATTTGAGGCTAATACTGACGTACTGTACATTCGATACACTGGAATAAAAATATATAAAAAGCCGCGCTGAAGCACCATAACATAACGATGCTGCAGCGGGCCGACACGCGGTACCGTACCGGTGGCTGTAGCTAGCTTGCACTGCCATGCTCCGGAAGATTGGCCACACAATGCTATTAAAAGTCTGCACATTTCGCGCAATGCATATACAGTACGTGCATACAGTCACCATCACATACATGTACATTGTACATGTACATGCATATTTGTGTATAATGAATAATTCATGATGAGGCTCAAACTCGGTCGCTAATTGGATCCCTCGGAAAAGCAAGGGAGATTCGTCGAAAACTAAGGTTAAAGTTAACAATTGCTTGCCAACTAACTAGTGCTAGACCCTTTGGGGAATCCAAAATCATGTACGTTTGTCAAACGTCGGCTCCAGTGCGAGTAAGGATCCAGCTGCATTTTGTAAACTACGCATGGGTGAGACCAGATCGCACACAAAGCCGGCTTTTGAAAAAGAGACAGCGTTAACGAATCTGCGCGCACGGGCGCCGAAATAACAAAAGGGTCTAGGGCTAGACTAGCTGTGCGCCTGTATATACACGTTTGTTTATGGTGTAAATCGAGGAGTTTCCTTTGTTCCTCTCAAAAAATTTCCTTTGTTTGTACTTTGTTTGTTTTCCGACGGCTCTCATTGGTTTTGTACACGAATCTCAATCGAAGTCGTCCTCGATTCTAACCCTAACCCAAATTCACCTTCGTGTCGCCAGGTATGTGTCCTCCATTTACACAATAAACAAACGCATGAGGGGTAGACTGATGTGGTGTGTATTGGTGGATAATACCAGTCAGACAGACTGAGGTGTTTATTAGTGGATAGTACCAGTCGGAGCTGGTGTGTATTGGTGGATAATACGTCATACAGACTGAGGTGTGTATTTGGGTACCAGTCAGACAGACTAAGGTGTGTATTTTTATAGTGTAACGAAAACCGTTCTCTGGGGTCGACACACACACACAGGAAGGAAACTCAAGACAGGTATTATGTGGTTTCGGTGATTCTCAGCCCGTTTATTAGCACAACTTCTCTCATCAAAACACTGACATGAAGCTAACGTTATCACGCGGCACTGGAAACTGGTCTAAACTGGTTCGGCGTATGCGCGATCAAGTACGGGTTTCCGGGGCGCACCAGCGGGGACCACTAGGGCGACTCCAACGTGGAATCGTTCTAGTGCCCTCTACCGGCCAACCAGCACAGACGTTACATTAGTACCAGTCAGACAGACTGAGGTGTGTGTATCAGTGGATAGCCTACAATGTACCAGTCAAACAGACTGAGGTGTGTTGTGGTGGATAGTACCAGTCAGACAGAGTGAAGTGTGTAGTGGTGGATAGTACCAGTCAGATAGACTGAGGTGTGTTGTGGTGGATAGTACCAGTCAGACGTAGTGAGGTGTGTATTGGTAAATACTACTAGTCAGACGGTTTGTGGACTTGGACAGGGCCCCAGTCTGTTTTGCCGTCTCTGAAAAAGAGCTTTAGAGGAAAAAATGGGTTAGGGTTATATATATATAGAAAAGGTAAAAGGAACAGCTAGAGGCCCATAATCAAAATTGGAGGTTAAATTTGTTTGGGGGAAGCGAGAAAAATGAGTATTTAGTCAATGTTTTTTAACTACACGAAAACAAAGGAATGTCCACAGTACGTATGTAAGGTAAGCCTAATTGTGTTTAGTGGTGGATAATACCAGTCAGACAGGCCGAGGTGTGTTGTGGTGGATAGTACCAGTCAGACGGACTGAGGTGTGTAGTGGTGGATAATACCAGTCAGACAAACTGAGGTGGTACTGTCGACCACTACACGCATCGGTTTGTCTCACTGGTACTATCGACCAATACACACCTCAATCTGCCCGACTGGTATATCCAACAAATACACACCCCAGTCTATCTGACTGGTACTACCCACCAATACACACCTCAGTCTGACTGACTGGTATAGTATACAAACCTTGGTCTAGTATCCTCCAATACATACCTAAGTCTGTCTTACTGGTACTCATCCACTAATACACACCTCGGTCCATCTGACTGGTACACTCGAGCAGTCTGACTGGTACCATACACACCTCAGTCTATCTGACGTACAATCCACCAATACACACCTCAGACTGTTTGACTGGTACTATCCACCAATACACAACTTTGACTGGGACTATCTACCAATACGTACCCCACCTCAGTCTGTCTGACTGGTACTATCCACCAATACAAACCTCGGTCTGTCTGACTGGTATTATCTATCAATACACGTACACACTACCTCAATCTATCCCTACCTTTACAGGCGCGCCGCGCACAGCATGATAATTATGGGGTAGACGTAGCCTTAATGGTGTTTCTGACTTTGCAACAAATATATATTACCACTCAAATTAAAGTTTTAAATGTTAGGCAGGTTTCTATAGCCATTAGAAGCATCTTGTTTTTCAGCAAATACATGTACTTACAAACTTTGACTATTGACTAGACGTATTTTTTTTAATTTCTTTTCTTGCAATAAAAGGCCAAATAAGGTTTGGCCCATATGAAAAAAATTAAACCAATAAAATAACCATTACAATCAATTCCCCATACGTGAATTATGCAGAAATGTGGGTTCGTGGGTCTATGTACAAGGTTCAAAAGCTGTTGATACATTTTATTTTGATCTGTCGCGACAATTCTGGTGTAACAAAGTAATAGCCGTTTTTTTTTCGAAGGGGATTTTTTGGTGCAAAACAAATGCTTGCAATGGATTTGGAATCATGAAAAAAACATATTTTGACCTCTCATAAGCTGCTTAAGGCAGAATTAAACTTTTTCAATGTTCTCCTTTATAAGGTTTCAGGTACCCCAACTTTCAGCAGCTGTCACGGGTTGCCCTAGAGGAGTTGGATTTAAACTTTTTGAAATGTGTTAGTAGACACCTTTACAAAGACATTAGTGAAGAAATTTCTTGGTAAGGAAATTATTCCCAGATTTGCTAGAAATCTGATAATATTCCCTGACTATCAGTATTGGTGAGCTTCAAATTCACCAAGTTGCTTAATGGCACAGTTATCATTTTAAAACCTTATGGAAAATCATATGAACAATATTAGTATTGTGATATTTAGCCCAGCAAACAAAAACTGGGGAAAAATGATGTGTCCATAAGATTGGCTAAAATATAGGTGAAGGGTTTTCTAAGGCTAGAGACTTATTAAAGAAGTTCAAGGAAACCCCCCTCATTAAAGAATTGTGTTGCTTACAATAATCATATCTACGTTAAAATGTATTTTGGGGATTTTCTTGAACTTGTTCAAGACGTCTCCCATGTTAGGCAACCCTTTAACTACATTTTCGCCTAATTTATGGACACACCATTTTCCCCAGTTTTTGTTTGCTAGGCTAAATATCACAATGTTATCATTGTTCATATGATTTTCAATAAGGTTTTAATATGATAACTGTGCCAGTAAGCAAATTGGTGAATTTGAAGCTCACCAATACTGACTACTTGATGATATCTGGAGATAGTGTAATGTCCTCACATTTATGGGTTCATGAAGTTTTCATTTTGGATAATTACTGTGTTCACATAATTATTCAGTCACTTGTATGCTTTAGAAAATGTTATTGAAGTAAGGATATGTAAGTAGAAGCACCAAAATAAACTTTTCAAAAAAATAAATAATAATAATATACCCAAATATAGGAATAAATATATTACGCGGCAGGGATTAACGATTTATGCAAATTAGTCATATTTCCACCACTTGGATTTTTTGAGATTTTTAGTATGTTCTTTTAGGGAGCTTATAGAAGTGCACTGTGGTGAAAAATTTTCTATTGCAATTTGTGTGAGGTCAACAAAACAAAATTAGGTATTTTCCCTGGACTACCACTAACCAGACAAGAAACAAGGCCCGGTGACGTAATGCGGACCGCGAGAATATCAATAAGGTGTTTAATTGTCATGGTAATAATATAATCTGCCCATCTTGTTCACCGTGTTCACGGGTCAAAAAGAACACGCGTTGCTAGACGCGCGCACATTTTGAAATAAACGCATCGTGACTTGAAAACGTGAAAGTTTTCGATCGACGATGTGTACACAGCAACACATATACATTTGCCCAATGTACAAGATGGCGCATATTACCATGAAACACCTTATTTGATGTTCGCTGCGCACTCGCCACCTTGCTCCCTCCACCTCGTCTCCGTGTTGGGAGGGGGGGGGGGGTTCTTCAGTGCCACACCCTATTCTTTTTAGGTTCCCCTTCTCCCAAATTGAATGTAATTATAATGTCATGCACAAGATATTTCGATGGAAAAACATAGTCTTCGGTTGACTTAATTATAATCAATAACTTGAATAACTATAATAAATAACCTAAGAATGAGAAAACTTAACCGAGAAAACCTACAGAGCATAAATAACGACATTATAACCACAACGGGAACCACTGATTTTAAGTTGTGCTAAATCATGACTTTTAGGATCCATAGCCATTAGTCATGCATTACATGCAAGATTGTAACAACTGATAAAAAACACAGTCCGCGCCATGAAACCAGTCGCTGGTTTCCGCGTCGTCACTGGTGACCCCGTTTAACTCACACCGTTGCTCATTAGTGTAGTAATTAACGGATTTACAGAGGGTATTCCGCATGCAGGCAGCGACACATCTCAACCGACTGGGCGCGATGACGGTCTTAATCACCTGACCCCGGAGGCACTGTTTCCCGCCTTTGAAATCTGCGGAGACAACTCCTGAAATTGATCAAAAATTAAAATAATTATAATGTTTACAAGTTTCCAACTGCCTACACTGAATAGGCAACGCCCGCCATAGCAACTGCCTAGAGCTAGACGCTTGGCCGGCCGATCACTTGCCCATTGCACTAAGACAACGCCTTTGACTTAGGTAACGGTACTGGGAAGAGGATTTACAATTAGCATCACACCACCACTTAAAGGGATCATATACGTTTGGTAATTGGAACCCACTGTTTGTTTCAATCCTATATAGTTATAGAGATATAGCATAAACCTAACCTGTACAAAATGGTAGCATTTTGAGATATTGCCGAAATTCTGAAGCGGTTTTGTCCACGCAGGAAGAATAATCTGCATTGGAATACACACTCTGAAAAACGTCACTGCAGTAACGCTTCTCAGATTCAATTTTTTTGGGATAAAAAGTGATATCTTTTTCCATAACCGCAGTACTTCGAAGTGAAAAGTTTCTAAACATGCATTATACTATCCAAAGCTGTTGTACTTCTTACCAAGTAAGTTTCTATTGCCCTTTAATTTTTGGAGTAATTACCAAACATATACGATCCCTTTAAGCGTGACTATGATTCAAACCAGGTTGCTAATAGAATTGGGGCGTACAAGTGAAATAAAATTGGAATCAACAAAACGTGTGCGGTATGCCGATTGTTGGCGCCATTTTGTCAGACCTTAAAATCATGCAGTTTGATTGGTCAGTTTTTTAGGGGTGTAGCCTACCGGATCGATCTCTATTGGCAGCATTACAAACAATAAACCGCTGTCTGAAGGAAGAACAGAACAAACCTTCGCTGCAAGTGTTCCCGCCGTAACCGCAGGGACACTCGCAAACATTGGGTGAAGCACACTGCCCTCCATTCTTGCAAGATGGCGAACAAATGGCTGTTGAAAAACAATATATTAAAGATCTGCAATGCATGTTGTTCAAGGATTCGTCAAATGTAGTACAGTGCGCACTTTAGATTCTTGAAATACAAGGGAAACAACATCAACTAAAAATATCTGAGCTTACGTTCTTTGCAGTTGGCACCTGCATACCCAGCAGGACATCGGCAAACGCTAGGAGATACGCACAACTGTCCATTTACGCAAGGCGGTTCACAGATAGCTTTTGAAATAAAGAAAAGAGATCAATTAAAGTTGATAAGCCCGTGCTTTATGGGGTTGTTTCTATTAAATTCGGTACTCTGGAGACCTGAACACAACGGGGACGATGGGAGTCTAAAGCTCTCCACATGGTTTTTTTTCTAGAAATCAATAGGTCTCCACAAAAATGTTCACGAAATAGATTTTTGAATTGTACTCAAATTACTCAAAAACTAGGGTTAGGATGTGGGTTAGGGTTAGGGTATAATATAGGGTATATTGGGTCAAATTTTAATCCAGGAAATTAATTGTCGTTGAAATAGTCTCAAATAGAAGCATTTTGAAAAAGGTGCTTGACTTTCTAAACATTTTGTACACGAGAACAAAGAGATGTCCCCACCAAGATACACATTTGAGGGTGAATGCACCCTGCAATTTGGCGAACAAATGGCTGTATATATTTAAGGTCTGCAATGCCTGTGGTTCAAAGATGCGTCAAAATAATGTAGAACAGTGCGCACTTTAGATTCTTGAAATACAGGGGAAACAACATCACCTTAAAAGATCTGAGCTTACGTTCTCTGCAGTTGGCACCTGCATACCCAGCAGGACATTGACAAACACTGGGAGATACGCACGACTGTCCATTTACGCAAGGCGGTTCACAGATAGCTTTTGAAATAAAGAAAACAGATCAATAATTATTAAGGTTGAAGTGCATGCCTGTGCTTTAGGGGGGTTGTTTCTAATTTCGGTACTCTGTGCAGACCTGAACACAACGGGGACAATGGGAGTCAAAAGGTCTCCACAGGGTAATTTATATAGATGAATATAGGTCACCACAATAATGTTCACGAAATAGATTTTTGAATTTTACTCAAATTACTTTTAAAAAATAGGGTTAGGATGTGGGTTAGGGTTAGTGTTTGGGTTAGGATATAATATAGGGTATATTGGGTCAGATTTTAGGTCACCTAAAAAGATCTGAGCTTACGTTCTCTGCAGTTGGCACCTGCATATCCAGCAGGACATCGGCAAACGCTAGGAGATACGCACAACTGTCCATTTACGCAAGGCGGTTCACAGATAGCTTTTGAAATAAAGAAAAGAGATCAATTAAAGTTGATAAGCCCGTGCTTTATGGGGTTGTTTCTATTAAATTCGGTACTCTGGAGACCTGAACACAACGGGGACGATGGGAGTCTAAAGCTCTCCACATGGTTTTTTTTCTAGAAATCAATAGGTCTCCACAAAAATGTTCACGAAATAGATTTTTGAATTGTACTCAAATTACTCAAAAACTAGGGTTAGGATGTGGGTTAGGGTTAGGGTATAATATAGGGTATATTGGGTCAAATTTTAATCCAGGAAATTAATTGTCGTTGAAATAGTCTCAAATAGAAGCATTTTGAAAAAGGTGCTTGACTTTCTAACCATTTTGTACACGAGAACAAAGAGATGTCCCCGCCAATATACACATTTGAGGGTGAATGCACCCTGCAATTTGGCGAACAAATGGCTGTATATATTTAAGGTCTGCAATGCATGTGGTTCAAAGATGCGTCAAAATAATGTAGAACAGTGCGCACTTTAGATTCTTGAAATACAGGGGAAACAACATCACCTTAAAAGATCTGAGCTTACGTTCTCTGCAGTTGGCACCTGCATATCCAGCAGGACATTGACAAACACTGGGAGATACGCACGACTGTCCATTTACGCAAGGCGGTTCACAGATAGCTTTTGAAATAAAGAAAACAGACCAATTAAAGTTGGTGTGCCCGTGCTTTAGGGAGGGTTGCACCCTGAAAAATAGATGTTCAAATTGAATTGATAATTTTCTAGCATTGTATTTATTATGAGCTTTTGAATTAGATATCGCACGAAACAAATCGGCCAACGGCCAGTAATAAAAATTCAAATTTAGAATTAGGAGCGTCCCGTTATTCGCATGCGCTTTTGAGAATGCATGCATAATGCCAGTACCCCTGTACATGTTGTGTGTGTATGCATGTGGAATGGTACGATACCGCTAAACCAACCTGTGCAATACTATTACCATGGAACTATTTTACCTATAAGACACATGTTGTTGTTATAATTGCTCCAGCCGGGACAGCAGATATCATATGCCGTTCTCAATGCTTGGCGGTAGGTCGTGATGTACCTTTGAACGATACAAAAAAGGCAAATCTCTTACAAAATATCGTTATCCTTATCAGGTTTGGGCAGGAGTTTTGAAACACCAAGTCGTGATGTGTGACAAAATAACTGCGGTGATATCATTTTAGCTTAATTATTGTTTGAATGAAATTCCATAATTACGTCCTTGACTAACAACTACAGGTCTCATTTACTGCAGTTTTTGACTCGCGTCCTTCAACGATGTTTGAGGTCATTCTATTATTTTGATGCAAAATGTGAAAATGTGTGTACTTTTAAAAAGTATAAAATTAAAAGCGTTTTACCGTCTCAGGAAAAGCCTTGAAAGAAGGCATTTGAAAGTCGACGTTTCTTTCTGTTTTTTTTTTTTGTTCATTACTTCAAACATAATGACGCGCGAAGACGTTTGTTCATAACTCATAAGAACTCCATCGAGTTTCCAAAATTACGTCACAGCAACAGCGCCCTCAGGAGTAAGAAAATAGCGGCGCAATTAAATGTGAATTTAAGTGTTTCTAAGTTTCGTAGAGTTCAGCGACAAGTTGTGGCACAAGTTATATTTCGTTGCAAAACAAATTTTTGAGCTTCTTTTAAATTCTGAGATGAAGTTTTCTTACCTGTAACGTGTGCAGCGAGACAAACCCCAAAACCAACATGTTGTTTCGTAACGCTGTGAGGTTGCAGTCGACTCTTGAACAAAGTAATTTCTTGGGCATGTGTTTCTGATGAGAAAGTAACAGATATTGACATCCCATCCAATTATGACAATGGGTTTACGTTCTAAACTTCCAAAGTCACACATTATAACTAAGAATTGATGGAAAACGGAACCCCGTAATGTAAACCCGCATTAAACATAACGACAGATACGACTTTTAAAAAAATGTCTTCATTATTTAATTTTTGGTGGGGGTTATGCCCATTTACAGCATTTGGTTTTTTTCTGTATGCCCGTGTAATATATCACAAAAACTGAATGACTGACTTAGTATTTTTTTGTTACTTACTGTCCATGAACTTTGGTGTTCAAAAGAGCGCCTAGCGTGACGAGAAATATAACCAATCGGTGCTGCTGATGCTGTAATGCACGCCGCGGGAAAGTCATCACGCTAGAAACACCAACATGATCGAAAACGGTATGAATAACCGCAAAATAATCTTGTTAACCCCCCCCCCCCCCCCCCCCCCCCCCCCCCCCCACACCCCCTCCCCCCCCCCCCCCCCCCCCTACCAATTTCTTTCTTTGGGGGGAGGGAGGGGGGGTAATGGACACCGAACTTAAACATATTTAGAGGGTTATGCCGTTAGTGGATATTATCATTAGGAATTTTTACTAAAGGGTAAAGTTATAAATATTTTGGTAGTATACAGAATTAGCTTTTGCTGTAATTTTCTTAAATGAATAGATGGGGGGGGGGGGGGAAACATGGTTAAACTAACCTGTTTGAATATTTGTGTTTGTTGGATGCCGGGGGAGGGGGACAACAAAACCAATAATGTTGTAGTGTGGCTCCCTGACCCCACTTAAAGGGATCATATACGTTTGGTAATTACTCCAAAACTTAATGGCAATAAAAACTTACTTGGTAAGAAGTACAGCAGCTTTAGATAGTATAATGCATTTTTTGAAACTTTTCACTTCGAAATACTGCGGTTATGGAAAAATATATCACTTTTTATCCCTAAATATGTAAATCTGAGAAGCGTTACTGCAGTGACGTTTCTCAGACTGTGTATTTCAATGCAGATTATTCTTCCTGCGTGGACATAACCGCTCCAGATTTTTGGCAATATCTCAAAATAGCTACCACCTTTTGAAATGAAATTTTTACAGGTTAGTTTTATCTGGCTTGTACCAGTTCATATCGATTGCTCACAAAATACGGACTAAATATGGCAAAATAGGGGTAGTATTTAAGAGAAAAAAACCTGTTTTTCCCGATTCTGGTCGGCCGACCAGCAGTGGAAATTGATATACAAAATATCACTTTTCTTGAAAATGACGACACACCAGGTGCCATGATTTTACAGGAAGCTTTAGACTGTCATTCACCAACAGTCGAATAAGATATTTCATAATCATTTTGGTAGTTATTTACGTTTGCAAATGTTTTTTTAATTTCTTTTTAAAGACAACCGGTGTGAGTTTTTCTAATGTAAATAATCCCCCCAAAAATGAATACAGCATAAATTAGTTCAACTTACCATGCCGTTTGCACCAGGTTTGTCGCACCGACTGCCCCAAATAACACTGGAGTTGTGAGTCTAGAGAAAAACAATTGTTGAAATAGATTATCACGCGAGCGCGCTAGCAAGCATTACATTAACAATAAATTAAGCTGCAACACAATAATCCCGTAATGGAAGGATATTTGTTCCTTTTGTTGGGAACAGAATAGCGCCACAGTTTATGAACATGATGGATTGGTTTTACAAAGAGGTTAGTTCATTATTGTTTGCAAGACAAATGGTACAATTAATATAATTACCAATATTTGTGTTGCCACGGTATAAGAGGCAATAAATCTTACAATATAATCTATAGAAAGTACAATTGCAATTTGGAGTGGAAAATTGGAAATGTGACGGACAATTGAAATTTACAATTAACCCAATTGAATTATATGCATGCCATTTTGTCAATTGATGCCAAACTCGCAGGCGTTTCTTGACGATTGCAGCACGCATTGAACGCATCGTAACTTTGGTAAAATGGATCGTACGACGCGTCGCGAGATGCGACTCGTTACTCTTCGTAACTCGATTTGCAGGAAAAACAATTGTTGTAATGGATTATCACCGAGCGCGCGAGCGAGTGAGCATTGCATTACAAATTAGTTCCTTTTGTTGGGAACAGAATAGCGTCACAGTAAATGAATATGATGGGTTGGTTTTACAAAGAGGTTAGTTCAATTTATTGTTTGAAAGACAAACGCTGAAATTAAAATAATTACCAATATTCATTTTGCCACGGTATAAGAGGCAATAAATCTTACAATAGAATCTATAGAAAGTACAATTGCAATTTAGAGTAGAAAATTAGAAAGTAGAAAAGTAGAAAATGTCACGGACAATTGAAATTTTAGTGCAATACAATTAACCCAATTGAATTATGTGCATGCCATTTTGTCGTTTCGCAGGAGTTTCTTGACGATTGCAGCACGTACATCAGGTGCCACGGTTTCACATGATTATTAGTCACCTACAGTCAAGTGTATTTCATAATAATTCATTATTATTATTATTATTATTTTTATTTTTTTTCGAATGTTGTGTGTTACCTTTCGGTTAATTTTAATTGAATAAAATAGCCAAACTGATTTTTGGCAGAAATTTCTGCTGTATTTAAATCGCAAGTGTTGACTAATGCGGAAGTGTTTAAAAAGCCTGATGTAAACAAAATAGCAAATGCCAAGGTAAACCATGACCATGAAAGAAAAGTAAATAACGTGAAAATAGTAAATTTGCATTGAACCTGTCGTCAACTTTGTCAACTGTAATTGGACAATAACCCTAAAGTTATCTGCACAGTAACTTCAATACTTTGTCAACAATACAATACAATACAATGGCACGCTGAACGTAGCCTTCAACACGCAAAACGTCGGACAAATCCAGACTGTTCCTCCAAACTTTACGCTGTTCACGAAAGGTGGTCGGTGGTTTTACTACCCACCTCACCCGGCATTTTAAACTTAAAATAATTCCCTTTCAAGTAGTGATATTTGTCAAACCATTTATATCCGAGACGATAGGGCTCTTTTCGAATAAAAACAAATTGGTTCAAAGGCCAAAAAAGTGTCTTTCCTATGGAGGTCAACACAAATTTCCCATTTTTTCCGCGGGTCGTCTCACTAAATCGAACAGCACAATCGTTTGAAGCCCCCTGCGGTTTCACCTCGCACGGAAGATTAAGCCTTTTTGTATGTTTTTTCATTTGATATAGCAATAGTTTCTATTGGTCGAGAGGATTCGTGGGCTCTTTTGAGTCCAATCATTGTATCCCTCTCTAAAAAGGCGGTGACCTCTATAATTTATGCTAAGTGGCCCAAATTAGCCAAATTTATAAATGAAGTATCTTTGATATAGTTTAATATTCATATTTTACGTCAGTTGTTTTTCTCTATTCAACAATATGAAGAACATAAAGTGAATAAAACTTTGCTAATTTTGAAATACAAAGTTAAGTGTGTAAAGTGTGTATACATGTATTCCTATACGTGTGTGTACCTCTACTGTTATCTCCCCTATTGTTGTAGTCCACTGACATACGTGGTTGTTTATGTGCACGGAGGTCAGTGCATTCCTCTGTGATTGCATAATCCACACACACACATATAGGCCAAATCTTTTATGCTCAAAATCGGCTCAAAGTTTTCCATATATATACCAGATTTGGCTGGAAAAGACGGAGCATAATGAAAACTCCAAAATTATACATTTACGTGTATAAAAGGCCTAGAGGGCGCTATTGACTTCGCAACGGGCTAAATCACTTGGCCAGAAGAGGGCGCTCCTTATAAACAGTTATGTTTATTATATTGTCGGTAGAGGGCGTTGTTTATAAATCGAGGAAAGTCTGTTTAGTGGGTCAACAGAGGGCGCTGTTTATCTTTTCAACAGAGGGCGCTATTTATTGCGTCGATTGAGATGAGGGCGCTATTTATTTAGTCAGTAGAGGGCGCTATTACCACAGACATAAATAACCTATAGACGGACAGCAGGGGGCGCCAGAGTGAAATTTCATGAACGCCGCCATTTTTAAAAAATCGTGGGCAAATTGTTTGGTAGGCATCATAACACAGTCGTTAGTCGACGGTCCGGTGGCGAGTTCCTCGAAGAAAAATAACACAGAGAAGGGTAATAAGCCACTTCGGAGTTCCGACTGCGCATGCGTGACCTGACCTTCGCGACCGTGGATGGAAGATAAACAAAGTCGCGCTGCACGTATGCAACGTGCATAACGCGGGTACGATACACGTGTAAACATACTGCTTAACTAACGTTCGTTAGCATGTGGGGGAAAAACACAATTTTTCTCGTGTTTATTAAACCCAATACAGCAGAATCCTGACTCGAATTTAATCATGGTGAGATAATTAATGTTACCTAACTTTGTTTTTCTTCAGATAGAGCAAAACAAATCTCGTTTCGAGTTCGCTAAAATGTAAACTTATTTTTTGCAGGGTCGACCACGGCGCAGTCACAGTCACATGGGTGTGTGTGTACGTGTGTAAACTACGTTTGGGATTCAATGCGCCCATAATTAAAAATGTGGCAGCCTGCATAATTTCTCTAGGGTGCAGGCACGACCTACTTAGCTTTATCTTTGTCTGAAACATTTTTCTAAAGGAAAAACTATAAAAGACTTGCATGTATTTTGTACCAAAAAGTGTCAATTGCATCATGATAATGTATTTTTGAATTGTATTCGTAGCGTTTTCATTATACTTTTTATAGGAGGGCCTAATTAATTAGGGTAGGGCCTAATTAAGTTGGTCTAGGGGTTTTATTTTTTAAAGGAAATTTAGGGATCAAAGTGATAATGACAATGACAAAATGCAACACGAAAATAAAGTACAATGTAATATACTTAGCCTTAGGCAACTCTATTGTTCTCTTTTATGTGTCTTCCTTTATAAGGTGATGAGGACCATCTTTTGCTGAACCTGAGGATATATGTTCCGTTACAAACTGCGGCAATCAACTTGAAAAATGAAAAGGAGGACAGTGTACAAAGCATGGACGCCAATTAGGTTTCGGAACATGTGATTGTGAACCTCCATTCCATTCTCAACTGAGAAGCGTGATGAATTAAGACACCAGTCGTCGCTGGCACAAGATGATCAACAGGAAATATCCCAAAACAAACAGGAACGGGGTTGCAAAATCGTCGATCATGTATGCTCAAGACACTTGTATCTTCAGCCGATGATAATTAGTCTTTGCTGTATTCTTCAACCAGACCTCATTGTGTAAATTTATACAATGTATCTCTGTACAGCTGTGAATAACTCGTTGACCAAATAAAGTGTGCAGATATAAATGTACACTATACGTAAAATAATGATTGTATAGGGCTGGTGGCTTTCCTTTTACATGTAATATTAATAAAATGCTTTCACCCTTTATCACGAAGCATATAAAATCACTCGGCTGATGTGTTTGTGAACGTATTTTAAAGGTATCGTGCTTTAATCAACAGGTGCAAGAAGAAAAAAGTGAACATACATGTATTACAAAATAATAAAGATATAAAGCCTGACTAAAATAATATTGTTTAAGCTGCTCAGTTAATTAACAATATTATTATACACCCACTTGCAGCTGCAATTAACCCTTCATAATTTGTAACATAAAAGATGAAGATTATTTCAAAATACGAAAACAATTCAAGATTTGTCAAATGGCTAATGTTTGAACACCACTATATTTTGTGTAACCTCTGCATCAGCTAGTTATAAAATCAATATAATTTGTTATGGTAAATTCAATAATGGTATCAATGAACAACATAATTCAATTTTGAAAGTGGAATCTGTTATTGGTAGCTGCTTTGCCAATTAACACAAACGAAATTGTAATTGCTTTTGTGGCAATAATCCATCCAAGTTCCGAATATAACTTCGTTCTGTGTTTGTCTTCGGTCAGTTCGTCAACTGAACGTTGAGCTGATCAAGCAGAGTTCCTTCTTCCCCCCGCTGGATTTCCTCTTAATTTAAAAAAATTCCTTCAAAGCCTCGACATTCCAGTGTTCAATAACATCTAAAGACAAAGCAAAAGAATCCTCTGAGGACATTGACAAAGTTATTTGAGAAAAAAACAATCTAAAACGCGACAGTAGAAATAGAAAAATGGCATTCGCCACGCGCGACACGAGTACGTTGCCAACGGCGACACCATTTGTTTATCTGCAATAACCCTTGACATTACCCATAGTGCACTGCGCGCGTGAGATGTCGAAGTGGCTTATATGCAGCATTATTTTGTTTCTTTTATATATTAAAACAAACCTGATGAAGTAAACAAGTAGTTTTAAGGAAATGTAGGCAACAATTTTCATGATTTGTTGGGATTTTGTAAACTGCCGACGGTCACACACAGTGTATCGGCATGATGTATACTTTCAAGTTACAGAAAAGGTTCCATTAATATTATATTAGTCTCACTATTGTTTATACTGATTAGAGGATTAACATGCATATCATGCCCAGCAGTATGTGTTTGAACTTGTTGGTCCTTTCTGAGTGAAAAACTCTTGGGAATGGGATATCTCTATGGGTTGTCTTTCTCTTTACATCTGATTGAATTCCACAGTAAAGACACTTTCACTCATTCCACGAAGACTGTCCCGTAATTGACTTGCACAGTCGTTAAACAGTTCATACAGGGGAGATTTGCCATTTAAATTATAATTTAAAGAAGCATGGCAATTGTTGTTAATGTAAATGCAAAATATTTTACTAATCAGGTGCATGGGCTCTGTCCATTTCTTTGTTTTAAACATTTGCTAAATTTTGTTTTTGCATCTGAAGTCAATTAGGCTACACTTACAATGTAAATGTAGATTGAAGGAACTTTAATTTAATTTGTATTGAAGAAATAGTCAAAATGAAATATAAATAATACCTGTGTAACCATTCCCAACTTCCTCCTAGGGTGTGTGCAAAATCATACAAATTTGAGTGTTAGGGTAACATTTAAAGACAATGCATAACTTAAAAAAAAACTTTCCTTTGTACTATTCACACCTTAGACTGAAAGCCTCTTGTGAAATCCTTGTTGAGCACGTGACAGAATATTAGAAGGAGGTACTGTACGTCAAGTTTGCAACCACATTGCACTTCTACTCACCCAGAGCCTACATGTATGAAGCCACATCCAGTGCCCTATGTGACTACTCTGCGCTCCTGGGTTATGAATATCGGTGCTCTACCGGGAACCAGGTTTATCACAGCATGCACTTAACTATTTGGAAATGAGACCTTCCAGGTAGGGGTCTTTTTTATATTTTGGCTAAATATTCCGAAAATGATTATGTTGAACATTTTAAGAAGATATACTTGACCAGAGTAATAAGGCTCAAAGATTACCCACTTAGCTTTCTACCCTGTTGCCCCATTATTAACAGACCAGTGCTATGCCCTGTTGTTTTAGATGAAAATATATCAGCCATGGATAAATTACTGGACATAATGAAATGTCAAATGAAGCCGTTAAAAGAAATTTCATACTGTAAAGATAATTTTCCAATGATTGAATAGAAACAAATTAATTATTGTTCAAATCTTGCACCTACGACTGATAGATCAAGATGGTTCAATAAGCTTAGGTCATAAATAATTCACATAATTCCTTCAAACAATGTCTTTTGTTGTATTTACAGGTTGCTGCTCTTGTAATAGACAGCATGCATGTTAAGCAGCATGTCGATGATGACCAAGGTCTCAAGCGAGCAATTTGCTACGTTGACTTGCCGGGTAGCTCGACAGAAGAAGATAGTGAACAGGCAGCTATAAAGAGGTTCTTGTCATCATGTTTGTTGGGCTGCATGGTCATTTGAAACTCCCTAGTGAGGGATACAATTCATCCAGTGACAAGCCTTCAACCTGCGTGTGCCGTATGTCAGTTGTGAATGGACTGAGCGCAACATGAAATAAATAAATGACTTCTGCAGGCTTTTTGGATTTTGATGAAACTTTGATGCAGTGACTTGTACAATTACTGAGGTCGAAGGTCATGTACAGGCCATTGGATGTCGTTGTTAAAACATGCTCCAAGTGTTTCTTTGTCTACAGAATTTGATACAAAACCTTTGGAATCCAGGGGTCATTTGAGGTCATTGACTAAAAATGACTTTTAAGAACACAAAACATATAAGAATCGACTGCAGGAAAAGTAGGTCAGGTAGCCACCAGACTGATAAAAAGGCCGACACGCGTGATCTGAGGATCACTTGCTCTTTTACTAAATTACTAAATTACTTTTACTAAACTGGCTATTTTGTCTACATAAGGTTCTTTAGGATGTCACTGCCATTAAGGCCGAACTAACATTGTAAATGGTTACATTTGATGATTCAAATGTATTTTCAGCAATATGTGGAATTATGCTGTTTTTACTTTTGGATTTTGTTCTTGTGGTTTCAATTTGTTTTCTGAGGCTATTTTAATTTGTTTTTATTTATCATAAAGCCAAAACGTGTTTATTTGTGTATAAAAAGAACTGGTTTACTTTGTAAATTTATTAAAAATATATAACAGTCATAATAATTTGTGTACAGTTGTATAATGTACTGTATTGAAGCTTTTTTTCCAACTAATAATAGTAAAATATTTGGTGGAATGTTTTACAGTATGTAATTAGTATGTACAGAGACCTCAAAATAATATGTTTTGCATTTTATTTAAATTCACCTTGAAAGAAAAATTGAAACGTGGATATTTAGCCGGCGCTGGCTACTTCAGTAAATGCTATTTAGCTATCCGGCTTGTACAGTGCCTACCCCTGTACATTATATAAGGTATTACATCACCACTAGAATACAGTGGAAAGCGTATGAAAATACAGTCTGAAATTGTAAAAAACAAATGAAGTCTCAACGACAATGTTGGTGCAGAACCAGTAAGTAAGATTTGTTATGGAAATAAAAGGCAACTGCGCATGTTCAGTACCTAAACAAAACTATAGCATTTACTGATATCTAGCGGGCACCGGCTAAATATCAACTGGCATGCAAGAAGAATACATACATGTACAAATATTTGTGTACAAACATCATGTACATTGTACCCCTAACCCCCTAGGCCCTTTTTGCTAGCAACCGTCTTCAATCCTTCAAAAATTCTCATTTTTTAATAACCCTAGTATTTAGCCTCAATCCTCAAAAATCCTCCACACTTGAAACCAACAGTTTCTCAATTCTCAAAAATCCTCATTTTTAAACAATACCATTCATACTCAATCCTCAAAAATCCTTTAAAACTGCAATGAGGATTCTGGAGGATTGAAAAAAGTAAATTCTCCAAAATCCTCCATTTTTTGAAAACACCCATTCAGCCTCAATCCTCCAAAATCCTCCACACTTTAAACAACATTGTGCCTCAATCCTTTCCAAACTCCTCATTTAAAAAAATACCATTCATCCTCAATCCTTAAATCCTCCAAAACTGCAATGAGGATTTTGGAGGACTGAGCAGCGTTAGGGTTAATTGCATGGTAGTTTAGGGCCTATAAAGTTAGTGGTCATGTATAACCAGATCGCTGACTGCGATTGCGTAGGCCTAGCCTATGACATGCCTATGCGCTATGGATATGTGCGCGCGACGGCGTGGTACGGTCGAGACGGTGGCTCAAAGTTATAATTTATCATAAGAACTCATTCTTTTTTACAACAAAATACATATTCATAACTATGCAGCATTATATAGTTAACAGCTGAAAGTATTTTTAGTCGACATCAGCTGCGTTATCCACCAAAATTACCGATTTTTGTCCGTCCTCCCGAAATTTGTCCATAGAGTCGTGCACATTTTTCAATCACTTCCGCCCACGATTTCGTGATTAGTCAGGCGCCGTCGAAATTACGGTACCTGGACGTTGATTTCCATAGGCGCTGTCCGTCTATAGGTTATTTATGTCTGTGGCTATTACCGACAACCAATAGCAGGGCCGAGGGATTGAAAATAGGAACATTTGGGCGTTTTTGGTACAATTTTTATACAAAACGAGAGAAAAAAACATGAAGGGCGAGCATGATTAAAAGAATGAATAGGCCTACATGTAATGCACGAATCATTTGAGCTGCCAAGGTAAACATAGTAACGTTTTTTCTGCTTTATTAAAATTAAAAATACAGTCATGGTTGGTCGCTCGGCCTCAGTCTGAGCAGGCATTCCACCTATTGCAAACGCCGCCGGGCAAAGGGGAAGCTAGTCCCCATTCAATTTGTGCAGGGAATAACGTGTTTTCTTCATTTGTTTACAGCAATACAAAATGAAACCTTTTTTCGGTGTACATGGGGGATTTTGTTACTATAAAACGCCTCGCCCCCTGGTTGCCTCGCCCCCTGGCCGCCTCGCCCCCTGGCCGCCTCGCCCCCTGGCCGCCTCGCCCCCTGGCCGCCTCGCCCCCTGGCCGCCCCGCCCCCTGGCCGCCTCGCCCCCTGGCCGCCCCGCCCCCTGGCCGCCCCGCCCCCTGGCCGCCCCGCCCCCTGGCCGCCCCGCCCCCTGGCCGCCTCGCCCCCTGGCCGCCCCGCCCCCTGGCCGCCCCGCCCCCTGGCCGCCCCGCCCCCTGGCCGCCCCGCCCCCTGGCCGCCTCGCCCCCTGGCCGCCCCGCCCCCTGGCCGCCCCGCCCCCTGGCCGCCCCGCCCCCTGGCCGCCCCGCCCCCTGGCCGCCCCGCCCCCTGGCCGCCCCGCCCCCTGGCCGCCCCGCCCCCTGGCCGCCCCGCCCCCTGGCCGCCCCGCCCCCTGGCCGCCCCGTCCCCTGGCCGCCCCGTCCCCTGGCCGCCCCGTCCCCTGGCCGCCCCGTCCCCTGGCCGCCCCGTCCCCTGGCCGCCCCGTCCCCTGGCCGCCCCGTCCCCTGGTCGCCCCGTCCCCTGGTCGCCCCGTCCCCTGGTCGCCCCGTCCCCTGGCCAAATAACAAGGTCCTTGTTGGGACAAATTACATTTCCAGGGGTAAATCAAGGTACCAATAAAAACTTGCACACGCTATTTTTTCTATTCGAATGGTCCGGAAGCACAACACCAGGGGTCAACTTTTAAACTAAAATGTGAAATTTGTGAAAATTGTGGAAGTTGGGACCCTGTTACTGTAATTGTAAGACAACAATAAACCACGTTTACTTTTTTGACTCGTAAGTAGGTCACGATGACACTGGAAAATCGGCAAGATTGTTGTGGAAATTGTGGGGTAAAAATGATGATGCAGCAACAGAAAACTTAGAAAACACATATGAGTTTGTATAGATTGTATAGGGTCAACAATTGACAGAAAGTCCACAATTGAAAATGGTGTAAAAAAAACTATGGGAGGCCTTCCAAAAAAATAGGGGAGTCGGGTTGGTGTAGCAGTTCTTTCCTCGCCTTCCACCACTATGACCCGGGTTCGAATCCGGCCTGGGCCAATATGTGGATTGGGTTTTCAGTCCCTGCCTGACTCCGTGGGTTTTTCCCCAGGATATTCTTCTGGGGTTTTCCTCCCACCTCTAAAACTGTAACTTCTTCACATTAATTGTTGAATGAAATAAAAAATTGTTGAATGAACTTTGTTCCCGCCGTGAATATGGCCATTGATGCTGGTACGGCGTTAAACCCTAAAAACTCACTCACTCTAAAAAAATTGACAAATGAGAAACAATAGGGGGGAGTCCACGATGAAAGGTGTTTACACGCACACATGTAAATTTGTATGGTTACTGCTGGAAAATCAGGTACCCGTTAGGAAAAGGTAAATTTTGTCCCCAAATACTGTTCAAATGAAAACAATAAATAGGTTCAATACATGTACATGTATGTATACAGTATTTAGGAGAAGATTGCTTGAAGTACAATTTTTTGGAATGACAAAACTATTTGAATAAAAATATTACTGTACATGGAGGTGTCCTAAAACGCCACAATCCTTTTTAGAGGTGGCATTGCGTAGTTTGAATCTCTTTTTGAAATTCGGTTACCGCTTCCATTTGGAAGAGGAAAATAAAGTAAACCAAAAATGAATGAATAAATATTTTAAATGTTTTCTTCCTCAGATGATCTTGGCCAATTTGTCCACCCTCTTGAGGCTGGTTTGGACCAGGCCAGTGGCTAGTCTAGGCAAGGCAGACTGGATGGCCATCACCATGAGGACTGGGATGACCATCGCCATGATGACTGGGATGACCATCACCATGATGACTGGGATGACCATCACCATGATGACTGGGATGCCCATCGCCATCATGACTGGGATGCCCATCACCAAGATGACTAGGATGACCATCACCATGATGACTGGGATGACCATCACCATGATGACTGGGATGACCATCACCATGATGACTGGGATGCCCATCGCCATCATGACTGGGATGCCCATCGCCATCATGACTGGGATGCCCATCGCCATCATGACTGGGATGCCCATCACCAAGATGACTAGGATGACCATTGCCATGATGACTGGGATGACCATTGCCATGATGACCATCACCATGATGACTGGGATGACCATCGCCATGATGACTGGGATGACCATCACCATGGTGACTGGGATGACCATCACCATGTTAACTGGGATGACCGTAAGGGTGAGTCTAACCAAGAATGTAACCTGCTCCATCAAAACTCTTCACCGTGTGCACCCAGGAACCTAACGTTGTCATTGTTGAGAACAACAAAAATTGACGCAAATTTGTTTCTTTATAAGAAAGGTGAAACGGCATTCTGATCGAAAGCTAATCCAGAACTAATCGGAACTCTTGACAGTAATTTCTAAATGAGAAAAAGGAAGAAAGTGTATTGTTTTTTACACATAATGTCCAGAATTAGTCGATATAAACACAGAAGCTGAAATAACAGGTTGCTCATTTGCTGGTGCTTAAACATTAACTTGTGAAGTTGATGTGGTGCACTAAACCACTGTGATGGAGCAGGTATGTAGGTTTCATAGAAAAAGATGTGGAAAAACTAACTTATCAGTTGGTGGTATGAATAGAATGACCTTACAAAATTGGTCTTGTTTTTTAATGAGACCATTATAGGTCATACAATTTGCAGATATAGACAACATTTTACTACCGAATTATTGAGAAATATCCTACGCACATGTGTATATTTTAAAATAAATAATAATTGTAGGCATCCATCAAAATAATTGCGCTAGGTGTCCTGTCACTGTTCCGAAAATGTGAATCTTAACAAAACAAATCACTTTTTGTTGGACTTTGTTTGACTCAGTACCAAAGGCCCAGGGAGACCCTGTTGAATTCTGTGAGTTTCAAGGCAGAAATGCACAGGCATTTATTCTAAAATGACCCACGGCTGGTCATGACACAGTTCCTTTTAAACTGTACATGTACATTTGTACACGCTGTGTGTCCCCACTCAAGCACAAGCCACTGGCCAGTCATCACTGCGCTGATACTGAACAATGCATTGACCCATCTGTACTGTGGTGGAACCAGCAGTCGACAGAGGAAAACCTTGATGGGGGACTGGTTTTATTTATCCCAGGACTCCAACCAACGCCTATTAACCCTTCAAAATATGTATTAGCCTCGCGCAAAGATAAGCGCTATCCAGATGCAAAAATACGGGGGGGGGGGGGGGGGGGGGGGGGGGGGGGGGGGGGGGGGGGGGTTAATGAACGGCATCTTATCCTAGGGGCAGTTTGTTTTGTGGTCGGAAATATACCATCGTTTTATGATTGAGTGAATAACTGGATGTAACATATAGGTAGCAATAAGTGAAAATAAACCACACAATGCAAATAAACCTCACAGTGACAAGAATCTCCATTGGTCTTATTCTCTTTCTGGTTCAGGGAATATTACACCAATAATTATACACAAAAACCCTCGCTGGTATATGATAAACCTCACCAGTTCTGGTAAACTTCACGTGGTCAACTGCATCACTTGAGTGTAACAGGGCTTAAATTATTCTGCCTTGGCTTATACAATATAAATAATATGGGGCATACACCTCTAACAGTTAATACAATTATAATCCAAGTAAACACAAAAAGGCAGGGTGATGAAACAAGGGGATCGGGTAATTAAATATGCACAAATTAATCCTCACGAGGTACCGTTTAAATTTAGTACAATTAAAATGTCATTGGGGAGTCTCTTATTTTCTAACTAAAACAACATGATCTTATAATCTTGAAAAACAAAAATATAACCTCACTTGAAACTTTTAAAAAATCAAACAATTTGCAAACTCTAGACAGACCTGGATTGATGGAATCAAGAATAATTTGCGATTACAGTTATAAAGTCATTCACGGAAATTACAGTTCGACACTTAGGCTAGAGAGGTCAGCTCGTCGCTTCTACTTGTCAATGATGTACTGAGTGGCTTCCACGGACCTCTGGTACGTCTGGCTATTGGTCTCCTTATGGACCAATTTGCCGTCAATGTATATGTTCCTTCAAGTCTTTTCCTTGACAGTGGCCATCTTCATTTGCTTGGCTGGTGGCTTGTCCTTCCCTGTTGGTTTGGACTTTTCGTGCACGCGGGGACTCAACTGCGGTGTGGATATTGGTGAGGTCTTTGGAGTTTATCCTGGGCAGTTTCTCATCAATAAGCTCGTGATTTACACTAGCAGGCATTATTAGACTATGGGTCTTTCCACCAAGTTTAAAAACAAAGTGTGACATGATAGTTGAAAATTCAAGTTCAAACAATTACCCCGGTAGGTATTTTTAGTCATGCTTGGAAAGGTTAAGCATTACATTTAACTAAAACAGTAACATATTCATCATAACCTTGACGCTTTTACCACTTTTATGCCTCTATTCTTATGGAAATGGACAAGGTTGTGGATGTAACATGGGACACCACATACATATTCAATGGAAGCCAAATCTAAAATGAAAATTAGTATCCCCTTCCAAAATGGCATGGATTGTGAGACTGTCAGCCTTTAAAAAGTGGTGGGTAAGATAAGCAGAATCTCTGAAAATTGTGTGAACTACTGGCCCAGAACCCGTTAGTCTATTGGGCACCATGTACATTGTATGAAAGGTACTTTTAGCAATAAATGTTTCCAGAGATCTTTTAAATTATACTGTCTTTGGCTATACCTGTCTTATTTTCATCAGTCAGTGAAGCCTCTACAATATAATGCCACATCAAAGGTATGTGAAAACATGAATGGCAATCCCAGGCCCAAATATGAAAGGGGTTGTGGATGTAACTGGACACCGTGTCTAAGTTCATCTACATCCATATCAGCATTAAAGGTAGTATACACCATTTGCAGATATCGAAAATATTTACTACTGAATTATTAAGAAATACCTTACTCAATTGAAAGTAAATAATGATTCTGGGCATTCAGCAAAAGGATTGCGCTACATTGTAGATATCCTGTAATTATTCAAAAAAATTGAATTTTATAAAGAAAAATTTGCTCTCGCCGGACGGCGAGAGCGAAAAAACAAAGATAACATAAGAATAACTGCTGGACCCCGGTTGAAAACAAACGCTGTTTTTCGTGTTTTTCTCGGCATCCATGATTGTAAAACTTCGGAAAAGTCAGTTAAACGATATTTACCATGAAATACAACCCCCCAAATCTACCCATTCATGATAATTAAAGCAATTACCAATGGTGTATACTACCTTTAACTGAGCTTTCCAACCTTTGAAAGGTGTTTTCACTCGATATCAATTGCATTAAATGCATTTATGTATACATTATGATTAGTTTGGTTTATGAGGGTTGTTTGAAAAACGGAGTGTAACAGTTTTTACTGTACATTTCAAGACATAACCCGACAAGAGTGATGTGCTGTTCAGGGTACATGTACAATGTTCCGACATTCGCAGGTGATGAGATCACAAATCTGTATCTTGTTTGTGTAATTTCAGGGAAAAAATACATTTCCAAAAAAAAAAGTTGAAAACATGGTCAGATGGTTGTGGATGCAACGGGACACCACGTCCTAAAATGTACGCAAGATGGTAAGCCTGTGGAACCTGAATTGGCTTTGACTGTGTTATGATTTTGTTTACTGAACTAATCATCAGTTTTCTGTTTCTTTATAGAGCACATTTACATTAAATTTATTCAATTCATACTATATTGCTTCAGACATGACTACATGTATAATGAATAAAGACACTTGTTTTGCTTTTCAGAGTTTTTGCAGCACATTTAAATTTAATTTATTCATACATACATACATACATGTATTTCATTGCTTCAGCCATTACTAATAATTAATTTGAAGACAATTGTTTTGTTTTTTCGAGTTTTTTGCTAGCCATACAATAGCTTTATGCAGCACATTTAAATTTCATTTATTTACAATTGTTTTTTGCTAGCCTTGCTTTATGCAGCACATTTAAATTCATTTTGTTCATACTTTATAGCTTCAGACATGACTATAATGAATTTGAAGACAATCGTGTAGTTTTCCAGTTTTTGCTGGCCTTACATTTATGAAGCAAAGTGAATGCTTTTGTGAAACAGCAAGTACTGTATGTTTGCTTGTTTTTTTGTTTAACAAAAGCATTTACTTCACTTCATATTAAGATTCTTGTTGAGGAAAGGCTATTGGGAACCCCAGCTGATGAATGCTAGCATGCATTCCTGCACACTTTGAGCAGGAGATCCTACCGATAGCTGCCCTCCGTAACACAATAACATCTAAGGATCGAAACAGCTGTGCTTTAAACCAACAATTAACTGCAAAATGATAGAACTACATGTACATGTATTTAGTTGCGCATCATAAAATCCAGGAATTCTGTGTGCAAACTTCTTAAAACAATGCTTAACACTTCAAATACTAAAACCATAAATAGAAGAGCTCATACAAACTGCGTACATTTGGTAACAATCACAGCTGTCCTGGGGTTCTAACAACATTTATCTTCAAGGAAACTTCTGATTTGTAAATCCATGTTAACAAACAGTGAGTACATTACTCCATACCGCACTCTGCGTAAATTACGTTTTTCTATCACTTGTACAGTACATTCGTACATGTATAAGATGTAAGCGCCACATTAGGGTGACTTAGAATTGTTGATCTTGGCCGCTTTAATTATTCGTAAAAATGTGCAGTGCTTTATCCAAATTAAATTTGGAAAACATCCTCGAACCAACAAAGTAGGGTGATTCTGCCAACTTGCAGATGATATCACACGGTGGATGAGCAAAGAAGACTTCATCACCTGCAGGCCATGCATATAAACCACTTCGTTGTTTCTCCATCATCCATGTAAGACAGGAGGTACATCATGAAGGTTGCCTCTGAGGCGCATTGAATAAGTTGGTGGAGCCATCTTGATTGCTATGGTGAAAAATAAAGAATAAAAAAAAAATTAAAAAAAATTAAAAAAAATATAAAAATGTACATTGTACAACCAATTTTAATTTCATTTTTACCAACTCAAAAGTTTATTCTCCCTCTGAAAAATTACGACATAAATATAACTTAAACAAACAAGTAGGGGGCTAAGGCCAAAATAACTTAATACATTACATGTACCAGTGGCCGTTTTTTTAAATTTATCCATAGAATACAAGACCGCGGTGGGACAACTCGACCGCGGCCGCTCACCGCGATGTGCACGTCAAAGTCGAGTTGTCCAAAGACGGCCTAATTTCTAAAACTATGATCGAGAGAGAAAAAGAAAAAAAACACTCCAAGATTTTACCCTCAAAGCGGCCACGGAATTACTAGACAACACTAGAGAAACAAACGGTCATTGATAATTAAAATCGTAGTACTAAGGTGCTACTTACGATCTTCATGAAAAGTGAAATGTCCTGTTGAATTCACAGAGACCTTTCGTTTTGAAACGGTTAATTTTCCGCTTGCATTAAAAATGGAGTAGTTAACCTCGATCACAATCTGCACGTACGCGCGCACTGAGTAAACGTAACAAAAATGTAATTTACTGCTTCGAGATCGATCGTGGTAAAATATTTGACACTGGTTCCCGTCAGAATTGGTGCGGTCCGAAATGATAATGAAGTGAACCAATGTACGACGTGCATCGCATGGCGTCGCGTCATACAGTCATTATTTACTTCGTGACGAGTTTTTCACACTCGATTCCAGCAGCAGTTTTGATGTACGTTTCCGTAACGTTTAACGGGTACGTGTTGCAGGCGCGCTACCTGTGATCGAGGTTTAGAATTCATGCGAAAAATTAACCGTCGAGAAAGCAACAAGAAGCACTCGGAATTCAATTGGAAATTTCACTTTTCATGAAGATCGTAAACTAGGCTTAGTACCATGATTTTAATCATCGATGACTATTTGTATCTTTAGTGGCATATCTAGTAATTTTGTGGCCGCTTTGAGAGTGAAATCTGAAAGAGAGTTTTTTCTTGGACTTCGGACTGCTACTTTTGTTCTAGTCAGGACGTATCTGGGACACCGCGTGGCAAACCTATTTTTCTTCAATTGGCGATTATTAACACAGTAATTTGACCAGACAAGTCACATTATTTTTGCACTGGCAATTGCATTTTCTAAAACACACATTCCAAAGCACTTTTTCCAACTTACCAGACGCGCCAACAACTTTCTCCGTTCAGACGCAACCTTCGTTGTGGATGTAACCAATGGTAACCATGAGAGTCAACCCTCCTTCATTTTGTTGGGTAGCCACTTAAATTCACCCTTCTTACTTTTTAGGTGCTGCCATTCAAGTTGGCTATCCCTGAGAGCCACTCCTATTTATGGACAGGTAGCTATTCTTGAGAGTCACCCATCCTCTTTTTGCTCGTCATCTGGTCCAGTCAGAATAACCAGATTAATCTGATCACCCTCTTGTGTGGACAGGTAGCCACTCAAGTCGGCTATCCTCGAGTCACCCCTCCTATCTTTGGTTCGGTATCCACTAAAGTCAGCTGTCCCTGAGAGTCGATCACCCCTCCTCTCTTTGGTTTTGTGTCCACTCAAGTTAGCTATTCCTGAGAGTCACCTCTCCTCTCTTTGGTTGGGTAGCCCCTCAAGTCAGCTATCCCTGAGAGTCACCCCTCCTTCTTTAGGTTGGGTAGCCACTGCCTTTTTGGGGTCGACATTCAAGTTGGCTATCACTGAGAGTCGCTCCTTCTTCCTTTGGACGGGCAGCCACTCAAGTCAGCTATTCTTAAGAGTCTATCCTCTTTTTGCTCGTCATCTGGTCCATTCAGAATAGCCAGATTAATCTGATCACCTTCTTGTGTGGACAGGTAGCCACTCAAGTCGGCTATCCGCGAGTCACCCCTCCTATCTTTGGTTGGGTATCCACTAAAGTCAGCTGTCCCTGAGAGTCGATCACCCTTCCTCTATTTGGTTGGGTGTCCACTCAGGTCAGCTATCCCTGAGAGTCACCCCTCTTTTGGGGGGGTTGGGTAGCCACTCAAGTATAGCTAACCATAAGAGTCACCCCTTCTTCTTTTGGTTGGGTAGCCACTCAAGTCAGCTATCCATGATAGTCAACCCTCTTCCTACCTTTTTGGGGTCGACATTCAAGTTGGCTATCACTGAGAGACACTCTAATTCCTTCCTTTGGACGGGTAGCCACTCAAGTCGGCTATTCTTAAGAGTCACCTATATCCTCTTTTTGCTCGTCATCTGGTCCATTCAGAATAGCCAGATTAATATGATCACCTTCGTGTGTGGACAGGTAGCCACTCAAGTCAGCTATCCCTGAGAGTCACCCCTCCTTCTTTTGGTTGGGTAGCCACTAAAAACACCCGTCCCTGAGAGTCACGTACCCCTCTTCCCTTTGGTTGGATAGCCACTTAAAGTCACCCTACCTTTTAGGGTCGCCATTCAAGTTGGCTATCACTGAGAGTCACTTTTCCTTCCTTTGGACGGGTAGCCACTCAAGTCGGCTATTCTAAAGAGTCACCTATCCTCTTTTTGCTCGTCATCTGGTCCATTCAGAATAGCCAGATTAATATGATCACCTTCTTGTGTGGACAGGTAGCCACTCAAGTCGGCTATCCTCAAGTCACCCCTCCTATCTTTGGTTGGGTATCCACTAAGTCAGCTGTCCCTGAGAGTCGATCACCCCTGCTCTCTTTGGTTGGGTGTCCACTGAAGTTAGCTATCCCTGAGAGTCACCTCTCCTCTCTTTGGTTGGGTGTCTACTCAAGTTAGCTATCCCTGAGACTCACCTCTCCTTCTTTTGGTTGGGTAGCCACTCAAATTCACCCTTCTTACTTTTTAGGTGCTGCCATTCAAGTTGGCTATCCCTGAGAGTCACTCCTATTTTTGGACAGGTACGCTATTCTTGAGTCGCCCATCCTCTTTTTGCTCGTCATCTGGTCCAGTCAGAACCCACTCGGCAAAATTAGGTTTCAAACACGCGTTGATAACTAGAAAAAAACGCGTGTTTTGGGGAGGTTAAATGAAATATCCAAACACGCGTTTGAATTGTCTATTTCATCCTGTGTATTACGCGCGTTTTGGACACGCATATATGGTTTCAGACACGCATATCACGCGTGTGTATGTTGGTTTTTCACACACGCATATTACGCGTGTATATTGGTTTCAGACACGCATATCACGCGTGTGTATATTGGTTTCAGACACGCATATTACGCGTGTGTATATTGGTTTCAGACACGCATATTACGCGTGTGTATATTGGTTTCAGACACGCATATCTCGGGTGTGTATATTGGTTTCAGACAAGCATATTACGCGTGTGTATATTGGTTTCAGACACGCATATTACGCGTGTGTATATTGGTTTCAGACACGCATATTACGCGTGTGTATATTGGTTTCAGACACGCATATTACGCGTGTGTATATTGGTTTCAGACACGCATATCACGCGTGTGTATATTGGTTTCAGACACTCATATCACGCGTGTGTATATTGGTTTCAGACACGCATATCACGCGTGTGTATATTGGTTTCAGACACGCATATCACGCGTGTGTATATTGGTTTCAGACACGCATATCACGGGTGTGTATATTGGTTTCAGACACGCATATCACGCGTGTGTATATTGGTTTCAGACACGCATATCACGCGTGTGTATATTGATCTGAAATTCGGTACCCTCTGGAGACCTACACACAATGTGTATAATGGAGACAAAAGGACGCCGGAGGGTAAATTTCTATAGATGAATAGGTCGCCACAGGGAATTTCACGAATTAGATTTTTGGAGTGTGTCTCAAATTACTCAAAAACTAGGTTTAGGATGTGGGTTAGGGTTAGTGTTTGGGTTAGGGTATGATATAGGGTATATTGGGTCGAAATTTCAACCCAGGAAATTAATGGTGGTTGAAATAGAAGCATTTTGAAAAAAGGTGCCCGACTTTTTTAGCAGATTGTACACGAGAACAAAGAGATGTCTCCACAGGGATACAAATTTGAGAGTCAATGGTTTCAGACACGCATATCACGAGTGTGTATATTGGTTTTAGACACGCATATCACGGGTGTGTATATTGGTTTCAGACACGCATATTACGCGTGTGTATATTGGTTTCAGACACGCATATTACGCGTGTGTATATTGGTTTCGGACACGCGTTACTGATCATTCCCGTGTACAAAACCACTAGCTGTTTTATTGTCTATTTAATAATGCAACATAAAATGCAAACATGATTTTTTCGACATCATCTTTATTCAAAAAAACTTGTGATTCTAGCATAACTGACAAATTAAAGGCGACATTAAAGGGACCGTAATTGAAACCCATTGTTTGTTTCAATCATACATGTACCATTTTCATTTCAAAAGATGGTAGCGATTTGAGATATTGCCGAAAATCTGGAGCAGTTATGTCTACTCAGAAAAAATAATCGTATTGGAATACACAATCTCCGAGACGCACTAATTTTGGACAAACAATTATTTTGTTATTTTCTTCAGGGAGTTTAGAATCATTAATATTTTTACAACATTATTTTGGTTAGTCACTTTTTGGATAGCTACAAAAGATATACTACCCCTTAACACAGAAAACAGTTATAACAGTTATAACCGGAATTTGTATTAACCAGTTTGCACCTGATGACGTATATATATCACGCAAAGTTTTTCCGGGGTTCAAAACAGATGACGCATAAACACGTCACAAGCAAGACTGAATATATCATGCATGGGTGTGCTGAACCCACTTCGGATCGGGTTCTGTGAAAAATAATCACGCGTCTCGGCTGAGTAAATGTTAAAATAATCAAGGTGCAAACCGGTTAACAAACAGTGTTATAATGAGAGTGGAATGCAATAACCAGTTCGCGCTGGTTTTTTTGTTTTTTTATCAAACGCCCACGCGATGCTAGCTGCGAGCGGTTTGATAACAGATTTTTCTGGCCTCGCTTTGAGTTGCTGTGGAGGTTTATCACTCCTGCGTTTTAAATTTTGGAAAAATGTTCTCCGGCACAAACTATAGTTAAAACTGGTGTTTTTTTCTAACTTAAATGTTTACGTACTTATTATCACTCTGTGGAGATTCGGCAAGTCATGCATCAGGGAGAGTCTGTCGGTATACTCTTGACCAGGGACACGGTTGCCCTACATCAGGTTAACCTTCACCTGCACAACAGGCTCCATGATATCCTGAATCATAGCGATGGCCCTGGCTGTCGCTGCGTCTTTACCGATTTGGGTCAGATGTCGCACCTAGAAGAAAAGGGAAAAATTAACTTGTACTCTCAACCCATCCCTGCCTGTACGTGGCAGGTATACTCAGAAGTGTTGAATATAGGAACAAATGTACATGGCACGTATGACCGATCGGAACAAGGTTGTCGCACGACTAAAAGCAAGCACTTACACGTCACTTCTGGCAGTTTAATTGCTTGTAAACAATGATTGCATGAAATTTAGCACAGGTAAGTTTACAAACTGCTCATGTGTCTCCACATTGCTCAAGTCCTGCTCTATTGCCTTCAACTCCTCAACGTAGTTGCCGTTGTGAAGTTGTTGTCTTCCGATGTGTCACCGACATTGATTCTGCGCTCGATCTTTTTTAGCCTTTCCGAAATAGTCGCCAATTGCCGCAGAACAATCTTTTGGAACGCTTACATAACAAACAAAAACAATACATGTTCAGGGCCACAAAAACCACCTAATTGGTGAAAAGCCTGTTCAGCTTAGTGCAGGACACCTCCACAAATCCTGCTCACGTCTGCTCACGTCTGGAAGAAAACCCCTCCAGTGAAATGTTTATACATTATCAATCAACTATTTAGAGATTCAACTTTGACAGGCCATGTTTAGATTGTAAATCAATTACAATCTAACCCTAAATGTAACAACAACATTTTAACCTGCATGTACATTGTATCAAACCACCAAGCTTTAGTTGAAATCGGTCATTTTGCTCAAGGTCAAACGTTCATAGGGGTTCTAAATGTTCATACAAAATAATGCATTTCCAGAGCATTTCCAGACTTCAACATTGAAAAACACATGTGTACTTACTTCCAGCGTTTACTGTGAGGGAAGAGAGTGAAGATGAAATATAGGGTTCGTGCTTCAATTTCAGAATGGCGTGTCCTAATAATGTTAGACAATTTTTGTGGGTTCCTTGGTGTCAAAAACATGGGGTTTGCCACCGTCGTCGTGGACTTTACGACATTTAGGTGCAACTTCCTTTATGTATATCATTTAATTTTGCTGTAATTTTTATGGATGGATTTCGGGGTAAGTTATTGTATAGCAAATAATTGTTACACTGACTACCTGTTCTTGTAGTCGGGTACCCTGACCCCCACTTAAGATGAAACAGCACAATTTATAGATGTTGGGGAATTGTAGGGTCAGAGATCAGTTGTACCCATTCACAGGTGTGTAATCGATTGGAAAGAAAATGTGGAAAAACTAAATATGAAAAATTAAGAGCAGTAATTAAAAAACAGTTAGCTGGCGGTACTGGTATATCCAATTGGTATATCCAATTTTAAATTAAATCCAAGATGGCAGCTATTTGAAATATTCAAGATGGCTGCCTTCCATTGGGCATACTTCTTTAACAATGTATTATTTATACTCCTTGGTATCGTATTTATGGGGTTTCACACCAAAATGAACTCAATACGACGTTCGAGTCCAAATTTATTAGACAATTTATGTCCAAAAATGGCGGCCATTTTGAAAAATCCAAGATGGCTGCCATCCATTTGGACGACACCATAATCAATTAATTACTTTGGTTCCTTAGTATCAAAAACATGGGGTTTGCCACCAATATGGACTTCATATGATAACTGCAGGACCAAAGTTATGTTACAAATTAGGTCCAAAATGGCGGCCATTTTGAAATCCAAGATGGCCGCCACATAGTAGATGAAAAAAAAATGGAACCAATGGATTTCTCACTTAGTAAGGTAAAATCTATCCAAATATTACAAAAATTCCTTCTTTAGCAAAATAAAATGCAAAATACATAACAGCCTACACTATTAACGGATACTCCAAGTTCTCTGGGTTTTGAGGTCTTCCTCCTTTGTTCTAAGGCTGCAACGGTTACACGGTTACACGGTTAACCGACCGTTCAAATGGTTACACGGTTACATTTTTCCGGTTCGGTTAACCTAATTTTTTTTTTTTTTACAAAAAACCTACTAATTGTCAACTTTGTCCGGGTTTCGTTGGAGCTTTTTGGTTGGGAAAAGGGATGGTTTCGTTGGAGCAGGTCACAAATAGTACAACTGATTAAATTGTGTATGGACTGATAGCTTATCTAACATATAGTCGGCCTACATTACACAAATTGATGCAGACAATTACCAATCGCAGAACTGCTCAAATTAGCAGCGCTAATTAGATATGCATTACAGGCCCGTGCATTTTTTTTTTATTTAATTTTTTTTATTTTTTAGTTTTGTTATTATTATTTATTTTTTTAAAAATATTTTTAAAACGAACGGTTACACGGATAATTTAATAACTGCAAACTGACATCCTTACAGTTTGTTCTGAGTTGGTTGACGTCGTTCTTGCTGTGGTGAACACCTGCTAGAGTCTGTAAATTGGAACAAAGCTTTACTATCTCTTACCCCCTCAACAAGATTCCATAAGTTTTTTTGATGCACTTGTTGAACAATTTAAAATCATACCATTCACAAATACCTGTGGAAGTTTTACAGAATATCTAGGGAAATCGTTTTGCTGGATGCCTACAATCATTATTTACTTTCAAATAAGTAAGATATTTCTTAATAATTCGGTAGTAAATTTTTTCGATATCTGCAAATGGTGCATACTACCTTTAAATCACATACATACGTACATGTGTAATACAATACATTACCACACCTTGTCAAAGAATGTCCCCACAGTAATGTCATATTTGCTGTGACACATGATGTACAGGCATCCTTGCCCACATGTGGACAACACCTCTGTGCCACCCCATTTGAAGTGGGACGAAACCCTTGGTCCTTGAAGTTTTTTACAAATTCCGGGAAGAACACTGTAAACAATATAGGTTGTAAAATAAGAACACGTTAACATGAAAAACACTGTTGCGGTAGTACGTATTATATCTTGAATATTCCTTAATGTTTTGATTAGTTGGTGTAAGGTGACAAGACAAGATTCATGTACTGATCAACATTTAAAACATTTGTTTAAATCTTGTTCGAGTTCGGATTGGTTTCTCAGGTTTGGTTGTGGCTGTTGTTTTCTGTTTCTTAAGGTTGTTGGTGTTTGTTGCTGTGTATTTTGTTGGTTTATTTCTTATAACCTACAGTTTTATTGATCTGTCCATGTAAATAAATAACAGTGATATAGTCCTACCTTAAGTAATCAAAATGAAATTGATCATTGTCTAGTTGAAACGTCCCTCTGAAAACGGAGCCTATCTCGTCCTCTACTTCAGAAGGAGACATCTCCCTGTGGATAGATATCTTCCCCGACATTCCATTTTTGGCGAGGCATTCCCTTGGTTTTCCACGTGGAATTGTCAAAATACTAGCATCGTCATAGGGCAGACAGAAAATGTCCTTTGACACACCTCTGGCCTTGGCCCTTGCAGCTTTCCTTGGCCTTGGTCTTGAGGACGGAGCTGGCCATTGATGTGCCTGACACACAAAGAAAACCACACGTTACAAGACTCACCAAAAAACCTGACTAAATGACACTCCAAAGTGACATTCTCTCTAATTGACATGTTTGAACAACTGATAATTACGCATTTCTTGAATAAGCCACTTCGACATTCCAACTGCGCATGTGCACAACAAGATTCAACAATTTTTCTCTTGGGATAAACACGGCAGACAAATGCACACAAGGCTATGGGGGACGTGGTAACCGAATCCGCATTTTGTGCATTTTCTTGTGAAATCGAAAAGACGATGGTAACTTTGGCCACACAAAAGTTTGGCCACACAAAACACCTGAAAACACCAAAACGTAAACAAAAAATATTACTTAGTAACTTTAGAACACGACGATTTCTTCAAATTCGCTGGTACCCCTCTATGCTCTTGCACGCAATCGCTGAAATGTTTATCTTGAAAGAAAAAATCGTCAAATCTCCATGTGAACACGCGCAGCGGGAATATCGAACTGGCTTATATCAACAGGTTTAAGTTTGTGGAAAGAGAGAAATTATAGGGTAAAATACTACGTTGACAACCAGAAACCAAGACGGCAAAATTGCCAAGCAAAATGAAAGCTAGTACGTACTAAAATCATATTTTTCTTTAATAATTTATTATCATCAGCCAATCAGCATCGGGCTTTTAATAATTTTGCTCGGCACTGCTGCCATCTTACTTACCCTGGGAGATCGAGTAGGAGTTGTTGTCGATTGGGCCACGCTGCCATTGGCAGTGGCACTAGTGCTTGCATGAGTAGCATTGCTGTTGCTCGTGCTGCTGCTGGACGTACTACCGGTACTAGTACCAGCATGATAAGCAGTCGTACCTCCACTGTTCGGAGTCTGTTGTCGCAGCTCGAAATTTGGCTAACAGCTGACTGAATTATAAGTTGGATGCTGCTGTCGATCTGGCCATTATCGCCATCAGCCATGGCAGAAGTCAATGAAAATACGCTTTGCTCTAGCCACTATTAAGTACTAAAAGGAAGATAATATTAGACCAAGCACGAGGTGATTTCGACAGTCACTCACATAGCGGTCTTGTGTCAATTCCCGCGTTTGGCTATTACACACGTTTTGACATATTGCAGGTACAGATCACAGAATGGACCAGACTAGACTCGACCAAGCCGCGCGCGCGTGCAGATTGTGACAGATGCCAGGATGTGAATATTCAGATTAATGGGCGTGGCTAATAACACAATTTACATACTACACTTTTATTTAGTATATCATATAGCCTCGTTCACTTCATTGTAAAACATATAAATTCCAATTATTATAAATAATTGTTTGGTCCCAAATTATTTATTTACAAATAAAAGATTACCGTCGACATTATTTATATATAAGTATAATGATTCATAACATTATATCTATATAAAGAAATTTGTCCAGCAATTATATATATATAATTGCTGGACATACATATAATAAATTGTGCACATTTTTTTATGTGCACAATTTATTATATGTATGTCCAACAATTATATATATATAATTGCATGTGCACAATTTATTAAAATTTGTCAGTCGTCCTTATTTATATATAAGTATAATGATCCGTAAAATTATATGTATATAATGAAAATTGTCCGTCAATTATATATATATAATTGCATGTGCACAATTAATTATTTACATATAAAATGTGTCCGGCGACATTATTTATATATAATTATAATGATTCATTGAATTATATATATATAATGAAAGCTGTTAACAATTATATATATAATTACATGTGCAAAATCTATTATTTGTAAAAAAAATGTAAATAATAGTTAAATAATTAATTATATGTTATATAATGAATTATTTGTAAATAATAGCGTTAAATAATAATGTTACACTTGGCGCCTCATACACTCAGCAAGCAGAGGGACCCAATGCTAAAAAGTACTACGAGTGCAATAAGGGGTGAAGTACCAAATACTAAAAATTACTACAGGCATTGCACACAAGTCAGTGAGAGTACTGCATACTACTTTTTACTACTAGTAGTAAAAAGTAGCATTAGGTAGGGTTAGGGTTAACATGAGCGAACAGTTCTATTATCTGAAGGAGAATAGGAGATTAAGTTATATCAGTAGTAACAACTACACAATAGGGAGGTTTCGCCTGCGAACGGATACGGTTAGCTTAACAGATACGTCATCAATGTTCGCGGACTTATGACGTCAAAGTTACTCACTATCCGCTAACCATAGACATGGATTTTTTTCTCCATGTACGTCTATGTGCTAACCGTGCACAAGGCACGGATATCTCGCTCGCTACACGTAAGTATAAAACGCGTACGAATAGCTAAACGTACGCGTACGTCTATCCGTTCGTATGCGAAACCTCTCTAATATCACATAATTTAAAACAACAAGAACAATATCTGCATACTTACTACCTGTATCGAATGGGTTATCCCGGGGTCTCCTGTGTGTGCTGTTATGTCTTGGTGTCTGCCCTTCCTTAGATGGACCTGGTGTACACCCACTGGATTCTGCAAAGTGGCATTTTAAGGAACTCTAGTATTTTTTGAAAAAAACGTTACCACAGTACACCTCGCATAATTATACGGGCCTCGCTTAAGCCGGACTCTTGCTTATACCGTTCTGATACTCAAATTTCCCAGTCTTCTTTAGCAATATTTCCAATACATGTACAATTTAACATATAAAATGGCCTTTATACATTAACGGACATTTGCATATATTGACCAAAAGCTCTGGTCCTGTCTAATGCTTTTCCATTAAAATTGCCTCGCTTATAACGGACTCCTCTTTCTTCGCAGGCGATACGAGCTATAAACTAATCCCAAACAATACGCTATATAAGTTTTGTTTATGCACTTTGGATCATGAGTACCTTTCGAATAACTTGCCACAGGAGACAAACGCTGAGCTGTAGGGGACCACGGTATACGGGTTGGAGATCTTGCATCTGAAGAACATACAATTTGAGATGCATGTATGAAAAACACAGTTTAACATGACCGCCTGTACATATACATGTACATTGTTAACAGAGTTACATTTACAGATCCAATATGGTCAATACATCCTCAAAATGGTTGAAAGTTGGGTTATTGATCTGAAACATTATTGGTAAACAGTCCTTTGTGCAACCAGATATTTACTATGATTCTACCTTACCTGACTTTGGAAATACTGGGTATTCCACAGGTCCAAGTACCTCGGATGTTTGGCGCTGCCTTGTATCTCGTCTTCACTTTTCTTTTTGTCCCAATTCACTGTCTGCAACAAGAATTGTTAAAAAATAGTGTTACCGTCATCAGTGACAATAAAATAACCACAAATATTATATGTTGTGGATTACTGCTTGGTTATATTCACTATAATCGTTACAACTGCAAATATTGGCTATTCAAAGACAACCATAATAATTAGTGATTAAATAGACTGCCGATCAGCGTTAATAAATGATGAATTGGCATCAAGGAAACACATTTAACATCCACTATATAAGTTTTGTTTACTATTACCCCTCCATTAGATGCCATGGTCGAGAAGAATAAATACATAGAGATACTGGCCATAATACTCAAATTCTGAGTCGGTGCGTCTCTTCTTACTGTGCCGGCTTCTTCTGCCTTCATCAGAAGCATCGGAATCTTCATCAAGTGTTGTGTCTTCCAATGCTTCAGCATCTTTTGCTGTAGCTAAAGACATAACAATAAAATTGACTTTTACAGTTAATTAATTGCTATGAATTATTTGTTCATTTGAAAAACAAAACAACTAAAACGAACACATCAAATATCATGCATTTTACAAATATTCAGTCAATATCTGTCTATTAGCTAATTAAGAGATAAATATACTCGCCGAAGCGACCTTTTATCTTAATAAGATCATATGACAACCAGCTGTCTTCTGGTTCCTTTTTATCTCTGTAGTTTTTCTTCTGGTTCGTTTGTGGCCAGAACACTTTGTTATTCTTAACCCAATTATAGGGTACAGCTCCGCTGCATTCAAACGGCTTTCCAAATTTGTCCAATTCAGTCCATACAGCACAGACGTACGATGTTTCTTCTTGGATAGATGACATCTACAAAAACAAACAATTAACATTATAAACAATTATGCCTTGTGTCATAAAAAACAAGTTGGATTTACTCAATTAACTGCCATCGCAGGTGTCTCAACAAATGTCCACAGGTGGATGACAGACAACCCTACTAGAAAAATCAGTCATCATGATGACTGAATTTGGTCATCGTTTGCAAAAGAGGCATCAGAGGCATCAAAAGGGCAGCATTTGGAACCCTCAAATAAAGAAACAAATAGGGATTTAAAGTCATCAACAGTCATCACAATGATGACTATTTGATGAAACATGCACCAAATAGTCATCATTTGTGATCAGGCATCACTACCGATGACTCTTTGATGCCTGATCACAAAGAGTCATCAGTAATCGGGCATCACCAAACAGTCATCAGGAACCAAACAGGCATCAAAGAGGCATCAAACAGTCATCAAATGTGATCAGGCATAAAAACAGTCATCAAATGTGACCAGGCATCAAAACAGGCATCAAAACAGTCATCAAAACAGTCATCAAAACAGTCATCATAATGTTGGGATCAGGCATCAAAACAGTCATCAAACAGGCATCAAACAGTCATCGGTTGGGATCCGGCATCACAGAGTCATCAAACAGTCATCAGATATGATCCGGCATCAAACAGGCATCAAAGAGTCATCAAAGAGTAATTAATTATGCAAAAAAAACAAAAAAAAAATAAAAGCACAATAATTCACTCCAAATGCATCATATTGAAATACAAATGCAACCCTGGTTGCTTCCTTTATTCTACTGTTGCGTTAGAAAGTTTAAGCTCAATCGGTCAAATCGCTCAAGCGGTTCAAACATGGTTTTCGACTCATGAGGTCAAAACTAATTGTTTTACTCATTTCTCAAAAACTACAGCACCTCAGCCAGTAATATTTCAAGGGAAGCTTTCTGTCATCATTATCTTTAAACCTTGTAAGTTTAATGTGAATCTGTGAGCTTTTCTGTTTTGTGTTTTACCAGAAGTATAGAGACCCTTTCAAATATTTTAGTGGAAAAATATTTCTTTCTCGAAAACTACGTTACTTCAGAGGGAGCCGTTTCTCACAATGTTTTATACTATCAAAAGCTCTCCATTGATCGTTAACAAGTAAGTTTTTATGCTAACAGTGATTACCAATAGTGTCCAGTGCCTAGTGTTTCATGTTTATGTTGGGATACACCAAGTGAGGATACTGGTCTTTGAAATTTACCAAAAGTATGGACTCCCTAGTTAGTTACAGTTGGCAAGTTACAGGCATTATATTTCAATGTCTACTCAGCCTTAGAGTTACCGGTAGATGAACGCCTGGCATTATAACAGGCACTGTTGATGATCCGGACGACATCAGTCTTCTTCAGAGGTTGGATGTTGTTTTCAATCGCAAATTTAGAGATGAAACCTTGAAAAGAAATAAATATGAAAGAAATCTATTAAACAAGTTTTCGTGAGAGAGAGCAAACATTTTAAAAGCACTAAATATCTGCATCCGTGTTTTATCTGTCATGGCAAAATTGATGTATGTTGTGTAGCCACAAGCCATGTGGTTTTTGGAGATTGCTAAACTAGAACTACCCGTTATTGCATGGGACTCACATGACAATATATCAAGTATTTTTGTACTCAAAAGTGCAAAGAAAAATAATTGCCCAGGCATGAGCTTGAGGTATCATCTTGTTGAGAAAGGGGATGTAAGTGTACTCCAGATATCAAACAGTTACATACTTTTAACAGCTTGAACAGCACTCTCTGGTAGGGCCTCTCGGCTGTCATCTTTGCCCCTCTGACCCTTGCAACATGACTTGGAAAGTTGTTTCCTGGAGAACAGTGTCAAAAGGAGATTCCTCACAACGACCTTAAGTCCCTTCGTATCCTTTTCACCCAGTGATGCCTTCACTGCAAAACTGATATGTGAAAGCCTCAGCAAGGTTACACTTTCAAAAGGTATTTTTAAAAAAGCTGGCTATAACAAGTTTCCCTCTTGATAGTGGACAGCTTGAAGCTAGGCTCTAATATAATATGTGAAAATGTTATTTTTATTCTATATGGTAACACATGTTTGACAAGAATAAAATTGTATGGGGGAAAAAGTTGAAAGCTGGATTTCGGAGATTCTGACAAACAAAGGTCACGATGACGTCACTCGTTAGACTGAGTACTGTCTGACCCCTGCACTCATCCCGAAACTTTGCCATGCAGCAAGCAACTAGACGTCTGGGTACGCACTCTTTGTGAATTCTAACATATGGCGTATTCGGGTCATTGCATACATTATATGATACCCATCAAATTGTTCTTATCGCATCAGCTGCTTGCCAAAAAATATGATTTTGTTGTTTTGTAGCATGATTTGAAATCAGTAACTATTCTTCCTTTTAAATTTCAATAAATCTCACCCTAGAGCTATTAAACGGAGCCTAGCTTTAATAATCGTCTTTCGTACCTGTGGTGGTTGTTGTTGTGGCAGTGGTGGGGTGGTGACTCTTGGCACTAGCAAGTTCTCTGAGGTTGGGCAAAAAGTAGGCTTTCAATGAAGACGATTTGCCACTCTTTCGTGATGCTCAAATTTCTAAATCAGAGAGTGCATTACTGACATTGACATTTGCGCTAAGGCATGATTTGTCTGGAGAGAGTTTAAGTGATTTGCTCCGACTCCTTGAATTACATTGTCCTTCACAAAATTCATGTGACACGTCATTGCATTTGTTCAGAAACCATGTCAAAGGGCTTAAATCACCCGTTAGGTGTCACAGATTCTGTAGTAATTGCAACATGTTCATAGGCGAGGACAAGAGTATTTCTATATGTCCAAATAGTAGCTGTGGCAAAAACTTTTCACCTAGTGAAGATATGCCATATTTCCTTGAAATTCCTATAGTTGATCAACTGAATAATATGTTCAAACGACCTAAGTTTCATGAACATCTGCTTCACAGGTTTAGTACTACAACCAAATGCACCAGTACCATTGCGGACATATACGATGGTTCACTATACCAACAGCAATGACTGCCAGGGGGGTTCTTGTCGAATACTAATCACATTTCATTTATGTGGTACGTAGATGGAGCCCAGTTGTTCAAATCAAGCAAGGGAAGTTTGTGGGTACTTTACTTAGCTATCAATGAGCTCCCATGCAAAAAGAATGAACCCTGACAACATCATACTTGGAGGCCTGTGGTTTAATGATGGAAAGCCTTGCATGAGTTCATTCTTAAAACCCTTCTGTGAATCACTAAATGATTTGTATTCAGCTGGTTGCAATGTCTACTGTGTGCACTGTTGAGATGAGGTCACAATCAAGGCCATGGTACTTTGTGGAACCTGCGACTTGCCAGCAAAAGCAGCTGTCATGAACATGACCCAGTTCAATGGTCAGTTCGGTTGTCCTGTTTGCTGCCAACCTGGGAAAGTAGTTGAAGCAGGTAGGGGTCACACTAGAGTGTATCCTTTTGATGTTGAAAACACTGACGGACCACTCAGAAATAATGCCGAGACAATTCAACATGCTGTTGAAGCTACAGCAACTGGAAAGCCAGTACAAAGCATGAAAGGTCCATCGTGGTTTTCTACATTGGAAGGCTATGATTTGATTCGAGGGACAGGGGTGGACTACATGCATGGAGTCTTGTTAGGAGTCGTTAGGCAACTTTTAAAGTTGTGGTTTACACCAAAATATTCCTCCTTGCCATTTAGTTGCTGTAAACAGGTTGATGAAGTTGATGAAAGACTGCTTAGTATCAGACCACCTAGTTACATCACGCGTCTCCCAAGATCGATCAAACAACACGTCGCATATTGGAAGGCAAACGAGTGCAGGGCTTGGCTGTTGTTTTACTCTGTTCCTGCACTCTGTGGGGTCTTGTCAAACGATTATTACCAGCATCATCTACTCATAGTAGAAGCTATACATATACTGTGCAAGGTTGAAATTTCTCAAGCCGATCTTGTACACTGCAGACGAGTCCTCATCCACTATATTGCAACATTTGGGGCTCTTTACTCCGACAGACACATGACAATCAATGTACACCAACTCTTGCACTTGGTTAATGTAGTTCAGAACTTGGGACCATTATGGGTTTACAGTTGCTTCTCCTTCGAAAGTCTGAATGGAAAATTGCTTAAGCTGGTCCATGGTGCCAACAAACCTGTTCTCCAAATTGCAAATGCAGTGACAAGCATGCTTCGGATCCCCGAGTTGGGTGGGAGACTGGTACCGAATTCGAAGGCGGCTTCCTTATATGGACATTTCCAAGGTCGTGGCAGTAAACATCCAAGTGCTGTTGAAATTGAGCCCGAGATATACATGTTGGGGAAGTTGAAGATGAGCTCAAGTGATGAATACCTGAACGCAGTAAACAGAGCAGGGGCTGTTGCTACATCAATGTTCTCCTTGTTGCGAGTACGTGTCAACGACCGGCTTGTTTGCAGTTCCCAGTATGTTGCTTTGAAGAGCAGAGTTTGCTCTGTTGTTATGCTCCGAGATGGCAGTTTTGTAAGGGTCGAGATATTCCTGAAATGTTGTTCCTGCGATTGTTCTGGTCAATGTAATTGTGAGAGTTCACGGCCAAGATATTTTGCTCTTGTGAGGAAAATGGATGTTGCAGGCTGTGTTGAAGCTGGACTTTGCTGTGATGAATTGACTGGAGTATCTCTTCCACAAGTGCAGTTGGTGAGAAGTACATCTGAGCAATTACTTGCCATACAAATTGGAGCGATCAAGGAAGTATGTGTGTATGTTTGTATTGGTTTGGAAAAACAGGACCTTCCTGATTTGGAATTTGTAGTTATACCTCCAAATTGCATAGAATGCGATTGAGTCAATATTGGCTTGCCATTTGTTTTAATGCCAGGTGACTGTAGTTATTGGAATATTGTATTTAATTATATCAGGGCTTGAGATTTTCAGACTTTTGTCTGAAATCAGTCCTTTCTATCCCAGAGAAAGACATCAGTGAGCAATGGAAGTTTCAGACCTTGCATTTAATTTCAGTCCTTTTACTAAATTGACAATCTCATCCCTGTTTTATATTGGAATTGTGAATATTGGCATTGTAACCTCCTGTGGAAATCAATAAATCAACACTTGAAGAATGAAGAATATCGCATGATTGTTTTCTTGCAGTTGTTAATTTATTGGTTCAATTAGGCCCCACATTTATTTGAAGGTTTAAGACATTATTGAAGTTGGTGTTTATTAAAGATTTTAATTTTGGCTTGGTACATTTTGCAAGTGTGTACAACAACAACAAAGTCAAAGCAAGTCCGTTTCACCAACTGTCCAGATAACTTTGTCCATTGCATTGCATATTATAGCATGTATAGTGGCTTTGGGAAAATAAGCTAAGTTTCAGTCATCAATGAGGCATCATCTTTGAACTGAAACTTAGTTTTTGGAGGATATGATGCCTGTTTGTTAGAAAATTTTGCAACAGTCATCCACTGTGATGACTGATGATGACTTTGATGCCAGTTTGTGATGACCATTGATGCCTATTGATGCTTCATGATGACCAAATGATGCCTATTGATGACACTTTGATGCCTGAATGATGACCATTGATGCCTTTTGATGACGTTTGATGACTGTTTGATGACCTTTTTGCCCAGTGATGACCAAATGATGACTGATGATGACTGATGATGACCAATTTTACTCATGATGACCAATTGATGACAGATTTTTCCAGTAGGGAAATCACAAAGTAATACAATTCTCATGATGCACACCTACCATAAGATGCGCTCTTAGTTCTATTCTCTGTGGCTCAAGGGCATGAAGATCCAGTTATCAGCAGTGGAGGGTAGGCAGATACCTTTGAACTTGATATCATCTTTGGTAAGTCGAACACGCTCAAATCGCACATTTGTAAGATTACGGCATAGAAATATTGACAACTTTGATGATGGACATGGTCTTGTAAAATAGTCGATCATATATACCGTTGACTGATCAAATCGCACTCATAGGTTTTGTCTTCATTTACTTCACGAACAAGTCCAAAATGTCCAGTTTTTGTGTACACAACACGATCTCGCACACTTGCTTTAACAATTATGGTTCGTTTCTTCTTTTTTATGCTGCTAGGTCATGTTGCTTTGCTTTTCCTCAAGTCTTCGGGCAACAGACAAGACGGGATTACGATGATTCTTTACTAGTCTTTTAATAATTCCAAGCTGATTTTCAAACGGAAATGCACTCATATCATCCAGCGAACAATTAAAATGTTCGACGTCATCAGCAAGATGCAGTAAGTTGTGGATGTTGTAGCTCACAAACTTGTCTTTGTACAACTCCCTTGATGTTGAAACAAACAGTTTAAGCAGCTCTTTTGCGTATCTGACTAGAGCAGCAGAATCGTTTCTACATAGCAGGGTTATAGCTACACTTAGTGTTACAAAGTGGTCATAATAACACCGACTTAGTACACTTTTGAACGCTACAATGCCAGTGTACAGTAGAAACTGCCGACACTCCGTGGCCTTCCAGTGAGGGAGAACAGACAAAAGACGTGGTCTCCGAGCAAACTCTGACGGTATATATCCACTGAATGAGATCAGTTTCTCAGATACCTGCATACGTACGTCACGCTCACCGGATGTAAGAAATCGTAGTAATCTCCTGACAGTGCCTAGACAAACCAGGTGCATGTAGTCCAAAACAAATGAAGTAAACCGTACCAATGCCTGGCAACTCTTGTAGTGGCGAAACACCAATTTGATGAATGTTGTATTCATTGTTAATGAATCCACCATCAGTCCTGAGCTTTCCCTCTTCTGGAAAAACCACGCGTCCTTCCCATACTCCTCTCACATCACACCTCTCCATAATATGCAGTGTGCCCCAACACACACTTCACAAAAGCACGAGCTGGCGCATCATTTATGATTGCACTGATTCTAACCTGGTAATTTACACCAAGATGATTAAATCCTTCTCTTAGTAATTGACCAGCCTCTGTCACAAAAACTTCTAAAAATTCATTCACTGGGTTGGGTTTTGTATTACCGTAGAAGAGAGCTACAAGTTGGGGGAATACATCTGCATTGCATTTCACCTGTGCCAGTATAGGCCAGAACTGTTTTGAAGAGCTCCTAGAAAGAGGCAAGCCATCAATGTTGATGTCAATAGTAAAACTGTCATCAATTGCATATTCGATATCTTTAATTAATACTTCCTTTAGACCAATGTAAATATATGAGCCGCCACATTTCTCTTCGGCACTCAAGGTGCAAGGTATTCCTACCAATGTTCGCACATCTTTAGGCAATTCAAGACCATAGTCACGCAGTAGTCCTAATAATTCATGCATATCCTCCCGTGTTTGATTAGTTTTAGTTGCCCAACCTGCCAAACGTTGTCGAACGTTTAAGTCAACATCATCATCACTACTTCCTGCATCATCGCTGGTTAGTGGTGGCAAATCAGGATTCTCAACAACATTTGCTACAGGGTCATCAGGGACAACATTATCATGTTCTTCATCAGAAGAACTAGATGTATCGTGCCGACTAGTATCGGAATGAAGTAAAGTTTGTTCAACTTCCTGATCCTGAGGAATTTCACCAGGATCCGAGCCAGATGACAGTGAATCAGAGGTTTCGTCACCAATTTCTTCAGCCCTCCGCAGAACAAGTCTTCGTCTCTTTTGGTACTGTGCCCACGACATGACTGAACATTGAAGTGAAATACCTAAAGACAGTATAAATGTTTTTACTGAAATTGAAATATATGTTATGTTCTGTGAATAAATCTCTATCATCTAAACACTATCAATTAGGCTCAACATAACTTATTTTCAAAATGTTTTTGTTTGAGTACCAATAAAAGCAGCGGTTGATCAACCGCTGTTTTTTTAGTGCCGACTGATGCCGGTGGTCGCAACACGATTGCAACTATACACTGGTGTTGCACTGAGTTGGCGACTGACCCGTTCTGGACGGTATCAGTGACTATAGGCATGTTCCTATTGGACTTAATTTTGTTAGAGTACCGCGACTTTTCTTTAGAACGACAAAATTAAATCCAATGGGGACGCACGGTAAACACACCTCCCTGTCTATTTACCGCGACCGTGATGTAAAAAAAACAGGCCGAAAGAGGTCGCGGGAGACTTCCGCGCAGCCACGGTAAATTATCAGGGCCGCTAAAAAGTCCAATGGGAACGCTCCGCGCTGTAAAACTACCGCGACCACGCTGTAAAACGCTATGCAAACAACAACACTTCCTGTTTACGTCACAACTATACACAGAACTCGCGCGAAAATGGTAGTATGGTTCCCTGTCTCGTTTGCATTGATGGCGGTGTGGTATGTACCGTACGCAGCGTGTGTAGGAATTACCGTGTGTAGGATGCAATATGGTCAGCGCTTTTTTCAACGAGTCTAGCGCGCGAAAAATACGTCACAGGCACGTCATATCCCGCATAGGTCAAAGGTGACTGTGCACAGCGCCCGCAATGTGTGACATTCTGCCAGTCTCGAACAGCGAATGAACCGTTCCGTCGCGGAATATAAGTCCAGGTGGGAACGCGCGGTAGATTCACGCTAAGGAATGCCGCGGTAAGTTTCCGCGTGGCCGCGGAAGAAAAAGTCCAATGGGAACACGGCTTAAGGCTGATCCCTGAAAAGCCAGTCGCCGACTGTTCTGTGACGTCGCAAGGTCGACCCGAGGTCGCATTTAAGCGACACATTTCGATTGGACTTGTCTAAGTGAGGAACTTGAGCAAAATAAGTAAAACAATTCAAAATGGCGATTTTTTTTTTCTGACCATGACCAAACAAACGCCTGATCTAATGACTAAATGAGTAATATCTTTATAGACAAAATCTGAATGAACTAGGCGCCGCGCAATTTATATAAACATAAGATATCTGAATAACGGTTATTTTATTTTATCCAACTTAGGCCTTTAGTACCTAGTCCGAGTATAACTATATACATGTAGGACATTTTCATTGCTTTTTTAACATCTAGACATGATGGTCTGACGATAGTAACGTCGCAGGTAGTTCGCCGTGTCGTGTGCAGCATTAAAATTAAATAAAAATGATTGCCAAAAATGTTTGCCAAAAACATCTTCATGTTTCACCCTCAAAACGGCTACAAAATTACTTGACAATTAACCCATCTGAAATACAAGTACATATATTGTAGATTATGTACTAGTTTACGTCAATTCGGATGACAAGTGAAATTTCCAGTTCCATTCCGAAACTTTCCTGACAATTGACGCGACGAGACGTTCATTTAAATATTGTTAAAATGGCGCGCGGTGACCCAAGTTGATCTGGCTAAGCCATTGACGCAAAGTTGAACGATATGCCGAACATTATGCCAAGTCAACTCGTAGTCAAATTTGTATATATTTTTTCTTAAAATCAAATGAAAACATTAGTTTACAAATATATATTATTAAAAAAAGTTATGTCAAACGATTACAAAATTAAAGCCAAGATGTAAAATTAACAATAGTAAAATCTTACACGAATGCCTTTGTAAAAAGAAGTCTTATTCTTAAAAATCGAAAAAAGATGAGACTTAATTAACAGAATGAATCTCATGCAACTTGTACATCGTTACGAAAATGTACAAATTACAAGGCTAAGGTTAATAATGCCAAGAAGGTTAATACAATTATAAAAAAATGCCAAAAATTGTACAGATTGGATTCGCCTTGGATATGCTCCAGAGTATCTGCCTTTTTAATTAATCAATGCCCACCCGTACCCGCACCCATGAACCACAATTTTATACCGCGTACGAGTTGGTTGGCGTACGAGTTGTACTGCAGACGAGTTGACCAATCTGCGTACGAGTTGTTCCGCGTACGAGTTGGTTCGCGTACAAGTTGACCTGTTCCCGGTCAACTCGGTTCACCACGCACGCGCCAAAAACTATTTTCATGAACGTCTCTTTGATATGTACTTGTACCTCAAATGGCTTATCGAGTAATTTTGTGGCCGTTTTTAGGGTGAAATAATTTTTTTTTGTGCAAACATTTTGGCAAAGTGGCATTTTGATTTAATGCTGCACATGGCACGGCGATCGAACTCATTAGAAAAAGAACTCGGGAGTACTACATATAGGACGTAATACGATCGCTAGATCATGTAATAATGCGAACAAAGCTATAACAACGTCCTATAGTTACTGGGACTAGGCCTATCTATACCAAACAGTTTTACCGACGAAGGAAACAATGTAGAAAAAAATTAAAACAAAATGGCGATTAAATTCTGACCACGCCGCGACCAACGAGGCAATAACAATCTAAAAATCGACCTTAATTCCTCCGACAAAATTAGAAACAGTATTTATAAGAGCTTGTTAATCGTTATAAAATGAATAGTTGTATAACTTAGGCAATTACCTTAATTCGAGATTTGCTTTCGTAGTCCTTTCCTTGAGAAAATCGTGGAACTTGACGAGCATGTGATAATACGTGATCCTTGTAAGCGGTCATACACATACTGTACATGGGCGGATCCAGGATTTTTTTAAAGGGGGGGTCCACCCAAGGTCTTAGGCAGGATTTTGTGAATTGGGTGTGTAAAAAATAAATGTGGGTGTGTAACAATTTGAGTACATGTAACTGGGAAGCATGTACGCAAAGCGCACATCACGAGCGCGTAGCGCGAAGTTCCTGCGGCCGGGGTTCAGGGCCCGCTTAAGGGCCCTGAAATTTTTTGGTTTATTAGGTGCTCTCTGGCGCAATCTGAGGCCAATTTCTACCTATTTTTTGTTAATGTTGTGGCAATATGAAGCCTGATTTTTATACCATTTTTTTTTTAAATCTAATATTTACCATTTTTAGCTGGAATGATAACTTGAAATAAATTTTGACCAGAGGAGTATATTATGGATACCGGTATTGGAAGTTTGGATTTAAAAACAGCGCACACTGACTCACACTACGTGTAAAATGAGGTAACGGTTAATTGGTCATAAACCTTAGGCATACTTAACATAGGCAGGATTTGGCTGGGAGCGACCGGCAGTGACTCCATTTAAAATAATAAACAAATTACAAGCCCTAATAGTTATTAAGTAAGTTTAATTTAAAGTTGTATGTTAAAATAAAATGTTACACGTTGTGTTTAATCTTTAAAAAACTACACGCCAAACGCCCGCTTGTGCTAGCGGGGTTTATTCCGACCGTCTCTACAAACGGTGGAAAAAGCGGCGTGTTTGTTCCAATTTAGTGTTTAGTAATTTACATAAATTTAGCTTAAATTTAGGTCACGTGACAAATATATAAACACTGTGGTTAGCGCCTATTGCACTCGTTCTGCTGGGGCTACTTAACCGTCACTTCAAACGGTGAAATTCCAGTGTTTTTATTGGCAAGTCTGCCAAGTAAATGGGCCCAGTGGTGAGCCAAGCATTTGGGGCAAGCCTGCCCCGTTCAAGCTTATGAAAGCGTTAAAAAAATTAAAATATGTAATTGCCTGAAATGCAATAAGAAGGAATAAACAAACTAGCGGCTCGAAAAACTAAGCCAAAAAAGTCAAATCATAGTCTATATGGTTGTTATTTTGTGTGTGTGGTTTAAGAATAATACACGTACATGTATGTGGTGTGTGTACATGTATGTACGTTGCTTGTTAGGTGAAATACATTTATTTATTTTTTTCGTTTTTTTCGTTTTTTTCCCCGTTTTGTCCGTTTTTTTCGTTTTGTTTTTTTTCACTCAAGAAAAAAGGGGGGGTCCGGACCCCTTGGACCCCCCCCCTGTATCCGCCCATGCTGTACACGTGGCCGATATATAGCGCTGCGCTGCGCTAGCGCGCGATCGACGCCGAACGTATCACGTAGCTTTGCACATCCGCGTAAACAAAATAACTCCCTCGATATCGATCGTGTTTTTGGCCAATTTAATTATATATAGGTCATGTTTACTTCAATTTAAGTAAATAAAATCACATCGAAAATTAAATCAACAGATAGATTGCCTCAAATATTTTGTTACGTCGATCAGTTTAACATTTCGAATACACATTATTTACGCGTATTTATTTTACGTTGCAGATGCGCGATATAAACGTGAAAAAAAGGCAGCGCATTGGACACAGTTTTAAACGCACATAAAATACCAGTACAAAAACGCGTGTTTCATACACGTTTCAGACACGCACAAAAAAACGTTACCGCTAAACGCGGAACGTCTTCTGCCGACTGGGCTCTTCCTTCCTTTGGACGGGTAGCCACTCAAGTCGGCTATTCTTAAGAGTCACCTATCCTCTTTTTGCTCGTCATCTGGTCCATTTAGAATAGCCAGATTAATATGATCACCTTCTTGTGTGGACAGGTAGCCACTCAAGTCGGCTATCCCTGAGAGTCACCCCTCCTTCTTTTGGTTGGGTAGCCACTAAAAACACCCGTCCCTGAGAGTCAAGTACCCCTCTTCCCTTTGGTTGGATAGCCACTTAAAGTCACCCTACCTTTTAGGGTCGCCATTCAAGTTGGCTATCACCGAGAGTCACCTTTCCTTCCTTTGGACGGGTAGCCACTCAAGTCGGCTATTCTGAAGAGTCACCTATCCTCTTTTTGCTCGTCATCTGGTCCATTCAGAATAGCCAGATTAATATGATCACCTTCTTGTGTGGACAGGTAGCCACTCAAGTCGGCTATCCTCGAGTCACCCCTCCTATCTTTGGTTGGGTATCCACTAAGTCAGCTGTCCCTGAGAGTCGATATCACCCCTGCTCTCTTTGGTTGGGTGTCCACTGAAGTTAGCTATCCCTGAGAGTCACCTCTCCTTCTTTTGGTTAGGTAGCCACTCAAATTCACCCTTCTTACTTTTTAGGTGCTGCCATTCAAGTTGGCTATCCCTGAGAGTCACTCCTATTTTTGGACAGGTAGCTATTCTTGAGTCACCCATCCTCTTTTTGCTCGTCATCTGGTCCAGTCAGAATAACCAGATTAATCTGATCACCCTCTTGTGTGGACAGGTAGCCACTCAAGTCGGCTATCCTCGAGTCACCCCTCCTATCTTTGGTTGGGTATCCACTCATGTCAGCTGTCCCTGAGAGTCGATCACCCCTCCTCTCTTTGGTTAGGTGTCCACTCAAGTTAGCTATCCCTGAGAGTCGCCTCTCCTCTCTTTGGTTGGGTAGCCCCTCAAGTCAGCTATCTCTGAGAGTCACCCCTCCTTTTTGGTTGGGTAGCCACTCAAGTATATCTATCCATAAGAGTTTCCCTCTTCCTACCTTTTTGGGGTCGACATTCAAGTTGGCTATCACTGAGAGTCACTCCTCCTTCCTTTGGATGGGTAGCCACTCAAGTCAGCTATTCTTAAGAGTCTATTCTCTTTTTGCTCGTCATCTGGTCCATTCAGAATAGCCAGATTAATCTGATCACCTTATTGTGTGGACAGGTAGCCACTCAAGTCGGCTATCATCGAGTCACCCCTCCTATCTTTGGTTGGGTATCCACTAAAGTCAGCTGTCCCTGAGAGTCGATTACCCCTCCTCTCTTTGGTTGTGTGTCCACTCAAGTTAGCTATTCCTGAGAGTCACCTCTCCTCTCTTTGGTTGGGTAGCCCCTCAAGTCAGCTATCCCTGAGAGTCACCCCTCCTTCTTTTGGTTGGGTAGCCACTCAAGTCAGCTATCCATGAGAGTCAACCCTCTTCCTGCCTTTTTGGGGTCGACATTCAAGTTGGCTATCACTGAGAGTCACTCCTCCTTCCTTTGGATGGGCAGCCACTCAAGTCAGCTATTCTTAAGAGTCTATCCTCTTTTTGCTCGTCATCTGGTCCATTCAGAATAGCCAGATTAATCTGATCACCTTCTTGTGTGGACAGGTAGCCACTCAAGTCGGCTATCATCGAGTCACCCCTCCTATCGTTGGTTGGGTAGCCCCTCAAGTCAGCTATCTCTGAGAGTCACCCCTCCTTTTTGGGTTGGGTAGCCACTCAAGTATATCTATCCATAAGAGTCAACCCTCTTCCTACCTTTTTGGGGTCGACATTCAAGTTGGCTATCACTGAGAGTCACTTCTCCTTCCTTTGGATGGGTAGCCACTCAAGTCAGCTATTCTTAAGAGTCTATCCTCTTGTTGCTCGTCATCTGGTCCATTCAGAATAGCCAGATTAATCTGATCACCTTCTTGTGTGGACAGGTAGCCACTCAAGTCGGCTATCCTCGAGTCACCCCTTCTATCTTTGGTTGGGTATCCACTAAAGTTAGCTATCCCTGAGAGTCACCTCTCCTCTCTTTGGTTGGGTAGCCCCTCAAGTCAGCTATCCCTGAGAGTCACCCCTCCTTCTTTTGGTTGGGTAACCACTCAAGTCAGCTATCCATGAGAGTCAACCCTCTTCCTGCCTTTTTGGGGTCGACATTCAAGTTGGCTATCACTGAGAGTCACTTCTCCTTCCTTTGGACGGGTAGCCACTCAAGTCAGCTATTGTTAAGAGTCACCTATCCTCTTTTTGCTCGTCATCTGGTCCAGTCAGAATAGCCAGATTAATATAATCACCTTCTTGTGTGGACAGGTAGCCACTCAAGTCAGCTATCCATGAGAGTTGACCTTCCTCGCTTTGGTTGGGTAGTCACTCAAGTCAGCTATCCCTGATAGTCAACCCTCCTCCCTTTAGTTGGGTAACCACTCAAGTCAGCTATCCCTGAGAGTACCCCTTCTCCCTTTGGTTGGGTAGCCACTAAAAACACCCGTCCCTGAGAGTCACGTACCCCTCTTCCCTTTGGTTGGATTGCCACTTAAAGTCACCCTTCCTACCTTTTGGGGTCGCCACTCAAGTTGGCTATCACTGAGAGTCACTCTTCCTTCCTTTGGACGGGTAGCCACTCAAGTCGGCTATTCTTAAGAGTCACCTATCCTCTTTTTGCTCGTCATCTCGTCCAGTCAGAATAGCCAGATTAATCTAATCACCTTCTTGTGTGGACAGGTAGCCACTCAAGTGGGCTATATCCTCGAGTCACCCCTGCTATCTTTGGTTGGGTATCCACTAAAGTCAGCTGTCCCTGAGAGTCGATCACCCCTCTTCTCTTTGGTTGGGTGTCCACTCAAGTTAACTATCCCTAAGCCGGCTGTCTCTAGCAATAGCAATTTCTGCACTGTTTTCAATCCTTTGCTCCCCAAAGCACTCCTTGAGTAGAACTCATGCAGTTCACTCAATGTCTTCTTGAATCTCTCTATTGCGGGAAAGGATTTGCCAGTCTTGAATGCTGCCAAATTCAATTTGTGAGCAGCACAGTGCTGACCCACTGCTTTCACCTTGTTTTCTTTGTTTGTTTGCTTTTCAATTGGAATGTCTACTATTTTTTTTGCTGCTCCATTACACTTGCCGACCATGACTGCTGCCCCATCAGAACCCAAGCCAACCAGCCCATCATATGGTAACTGATTTTCTCCCATGTAGTTTGTTAATTTTTTACTTATCTTGTCGGCATTCAATGGCAAATGCACTTCATCATCACTATCAGGATCCAAGCAGTCAACTATCTTCAGAAACCTTGTTACTATTTCTCCATCGCTATTCACATACCTCCCATGGATTGCCATTTGTTCTATTGTACTTATGTCTGTAGTTTCATCGAACATTGATGCATAATATCTGTTGTCACAAAATTCTCTGAGAATTTTCTGTTCTATGACCTCACCCAGACACAAACAAAATTCTTTAATTGAAGTTTCTGATGTGTATTTTGCATTGGCTCCTTTACAGATTTTACTCTTGATGTCAAGACCCAATTGTGTCAACAAGTCGAGTAATTTTTCACAGTTTGTTGTGTGAGGAATGTTACTTCTAGCGAAGAAGTACAAGCCCTGAAATGCTGTGACCATGTTCTCCTGACTTATTTGCTTGGGATTTGTCAGTAGTTCACCAATGTGTATAAATTTCTCTTTGCAAATGAAGTGAAACTGAATCACGATGCTCAACACAATATTCATGGGCTTTGACACTTTCTAATCGTAGCCTTACACAACCCTGTTTGCTCCAAACCTCTCGTCGAAATGGTGTCTTGTTGAACTTTTTACAGTACGTGCAAAACATACCTGAACCTGCCTCAAATTCCAACCACGGTCTGTTTTGTTTCCACTTTGGGTCGAAACCTTTGACAATCACATCAGCAACAGTTGTTTTCAATGAAGCTGATGCCAAAGTCGAAGTGCAGAAGTGGAGGGTAATTGATCTTCATCACGCCCAGGAGATTGCGGTTCAGGTAGCAAAACTTGCGGGGGGGTGGGGGGGCTCGGCCTCCGCTGTCTGTGTCCGAGAGTCTGCTGTGTGAACAATTCCATCTAAACACGCAGTTTCCCGATCCCTCTTGTGTTTTTCAAAAAAAAAATTACTTTAGGTTTTTTGGTGCCATTTCCATTAAAAACAAAGCTTTCGAGTCAACTCGTACCTTGGGCAACTCGTACCTTGGACAACTCGTACCTTGGACGACTCGTACCTTGGACGACTCGTACCTTGGACAACTCGTACCTTGGACGACTCGTACCTTCAATTAAGACGACTCGTACCATCAGAATAAAAAGTAGAGGTTATCGTGATCATTTTCAGAAAATCTGGTGGTAACATTAATTGGCAGATATACTTATTACTTATGCTGCCGCGAAGTTGTAGTAAATATTTTGTCTTTTATTTTATAACTTTTTGGGGGTCAATTTTTTTTTTTTTATCAGAAGAATTTGTTAAAGTTTTAAGATTCTTTTTTAGTACTTTTCTTTTTTGGGGGGTGGGGGAAGGAGGCAACATTTTTTCTTTATTCAATTTCAACAGCAGGATTCAATCTCTTTTTTGAACATGTTTGGCCCGTTTTGATGTACTGCCTGACGGAGACATCGCTGTTGAATGGAATGACTAGACCAAGTTGTTGGCAATGGCGCCAAACCGCTTGGTTCCAGTGGAACAGGCAACCTCTCACTTGCACCTCTGGAAAGACACGACGGATGGCCGACCACATACCAGCCTCGAAGTCCACAACCATCTCTTCAACCCTCGACCCGCTGGATGGCAGCTTCTTCTTCAGGCGCTTCAAGACTTTCTTGTAGTCACGTTTGGTGCGACTGGACATCATGACAAACGCCAAAGGAACTTGCTTCTGCTGGCCGCTGTCCCCCTTTACAAATGCGTGGATGCTAAACAACTGCTTGAATGGTCGCTTGGTGATCTTGAACGTGCCGTCCAGGTACCATGTCTTGGCTCTGTCCAAGACTGAAAGCTCGTCGTCGGTGTAGAACAAGATGTGCCGAGAGTTTCCCACCCGGATGTCAGCCTGGAGGAAGCCATCCGGAACACTTGAGGAGACGATGTCAAAGCCCAGGTCAGTGGGGTCTGGTGGACGCTGGCTTTGGCGAGCTCGGTTGCAAATACGGACGAGGTTGCTTGGCTTGGGACAGGTGGGGACATCAGCAGCCGCAACATCTAACAGCACCCCCTCAACAATGGTACCAGCGGAATGGAAGATGTTGGCCCTTGCCATCATCTTCACATCCCTCTTCACCTCGACTTGGATGTCTGCACCGGGATTCGAAGGATGGAGATGTTCTTGATGATGTCCAAACCGGAAGGAGTCGCAGTGTTGCAAAACCGAAACTGGACATCGGATATGCTTGTTTCGTACACTGCACACCCACGAAGAAAAGTCTGAAGTCGGATCTTTTTTCCACTTCATGGTGTAGGTGTAGCCGTTGGAGTCCACAAGAACTTTCTTCCCGCGTTGCGTTCCAGTGTCGGTGAGCTTGAAAGTGGTGACCACGTCGTCGCTGACGACTTCCTCCAAGGACTCAGGAAGGTCCATGTCTTGCAGCGTTTCCTCTTCCGGTGGCTGAGGGATTTCAAACTCGCCGCTCAGGTGAAATCCCTCAGTCTCCATGAACTCTTCTTCATCCAGGCCAAGGTCGGAGTGACGAGTGCTTTCGCCCACCGGGACTGGAGACAGAGCCGGACCCTGACAGTGCTCACACTCCCAAGTCGTACTTGCATCCACGAGCTGCATGTATTCCTCCCGTAAAAATCCGGTGTTGCAGACGCGATGCTGCCAACGATCACACCGATCACACTGGAGGCCCTGTTGGTTGCTGCGGACTGCCTTACGCGTGATGGTACGAGTCGTCTTAACTGAAGGTACGACATGCCGAAGGTACGAGTTGTCCAAGGTACGACTCGGTATAATTACGTCGAGTTGAAGGTACGAGTTGTCCAAGGTACGAGTTGCCCAAGGTACGAGATGACCTGTTACCAAAACAAACAACGGAATCAGCACTGCGTGGAGTTAAGCCATTTAAATCCCAAATTCGGCTCAAACCCAATCAATAAAAAAAAGAAATATTTTAATTGTAACAACAACAAAACTAACAATATCAGACAAATTTTACAATATAAATAATGAAATAAATATATATTATAGTATTTTACTAATTTATTCTGGGAAATTACGAAACTTTTTATTTACCCTATTAAAAATAAACATTTAGAAGAACAGTAATCGAACGAGCCTGGGCTGCTATCTCTGTGTATTTTAACGTATACATCGGTAAATTCAACATGGCAGCTTTCATGAGTCGTAACATTAGAAAACAACACTCGGCAAATTTTTAAAAATAATCATTTATTGTCAAATTGAAAACATGATTCTTGTACAATTGCAAATAAAACACGATTAAAGACGGAAATATGTACAGGTACTACTTTTCTTCACAAAGCAGTTGAAAAGCAGTTTTTTATGTGAAATTAGTGCCGGTCGGAAGCAGTGTTTTTCATCAGGAGTTATGGGCGGAAATCCTCCGTGCTGGTCGGGCCCACCCAGTGCCGACCACCGTAGCTATAACGCTGGGTGATGCCCCTTGGTGGTGCATGTCATTGGTACATGTAATTTCGCCGCGTATTGGTCCCTTTGCCCGTGTGACGATGGGTGAGCTCACCCACAAATAAATGTTTATGCATTTACCCAGACTACAACATTTTTACAAATCTCATGCCTGAACCTCACAGAGTTCAACAGGGTCTCTCTGGGCCTTTTGTACTGAGTCAAACAAAGTCCAACAACAAGTTGCTATGTTTGGTACCAAACCTGCCAAAACCTGTAGCAATGAGCTTGAGGTACCTAATGTAGTACAAGCAATCAAAGATTTATAGATTTATTATTTGACAATCAATATATAATCAACTGTAAAAGATCTAATTTTGATAGAATAATCCAAGGTGTTCATTTTTTATATTACCAGCAAAATTACCTGACCCTTCCATCCCGTCCAAACTGGAAGTGCCTTAAAAGTGGAAAATGATGTGAATCTACTTTTAACCGTGTTAGTCTCTGACTAGTTGTACTTTACAGAAAAAGTTACCAATGAGTCATAAAATGTTATAGCGCCCTTAATTAGCGACAGGTTGAAAAATGTTCAAAATTAATTCAGTTGATTCGTGTGGCGAAGTTTGCTGGAATCACTTTGTAAGAAAGACTTTTAAACATTAAAATATTGCTGAAAAATCAACCGCTAAAACAAACATCACGGGATCTGTTCCTCAAACAGACATGCATGTACCGGTATCTCTATGGCTTTTTTTGGAGGGGGGGGGGATTTGTTTGTTTGGTTTGTTTGTTTCTTTTGTTTGTTTTGTATTTGTAGTCCAATACCGGTCACACTTTTGAAGTCATTGCCAAACCAAACCATACTCACACATTTGAAGTAACTTGTGTTCGTACACAAACACATTTCTACATGTAGTTTTCATTTTTATTGACCTTTGGGACACCGCCATGCAGATTTTGACTCGAAGTAATAGTCAGTACTGTTTATAATGCATACATTGTAGTTTCACTAATTGTGCAAATTTGACCTTGTCCTGAGCTCAGGATGTTCAACAGTATTTTCCATTTCGTTTAACTCTGAGACAGCTTGATCAATCTTTATGTAGCAACACTGCAGCTTCATACAAATCCGTCTTTTCTTTCACCCTGTTATAATTATCTTGACTTGCACCCATAGTGGTCACAGTGACTATCACTCTCTTCCTGAACTCTGGCCACTATGTCATTATTTAACCCATATTGGAAACATGTCTGAACTTAATACTGTAAACACGCCCAAATCTTATGCCAGCTTAATTTAGTGTGGCTGTAGACCTCGGACATTCGACGCTCTTCATAATTCTTTATATTTCTCCTTTCCTTAGTCATGTTCGTACAATCTTCATACAAGAGGAAATTGCTGTCACATAAATATTTCTGAAAACAGTCTGTATTCTTTTTTTATTATTCATCAATTTGCTCAGAATATAAAACCAGCTACGATAGATTAAACCAATGTATACAACAAAAATCTGGAAACCGGAAAACCTTATGGCAGATCACCTAAACATGTACATTTCTAATTCAACATTTATTGACTGTGTTTACTTTATTTATGTTATGAGCTCGTATCCCTCAAGCTAACAGGTCGGGTTCTCAGATCTTCAGGCTCATACTTGTTAGCAGCACCTGCCATTTGGAATAAACTTCCTGCCACACTTCGTCAAGTTACATCCATGGACATCTTCAAAAGAGACAAACTGAAGTCTCATTTACTTCATTAGTTATCACTTAGTCTTGAGCAGATTTTGTGTGTAGGCGCCTTGAATGGGTTACCGGATAAATGCGCTGTTTAAATCTATATTATTATTATTATTGAATACCTTATCTTTCAAATGAAATATGCCAAAGTCGTCAAGTTGACCAACCTAGCAGCGTGGTGGACGCCAAATGCACTATATACCTGCCAGAATGGCCATAGTACCAGTCAGAATAGCCAGGCTACCGGGCACAATGGCCACGCTACTGGCCACAATGGCCAGGCTACCGGCCAGAATGGCCATGCTACCGGCCACAATGACCACGCTGCTGACCAATATGGCCACGTACACTACCGGCCACAATGGCCACGCTGCTGACCAATATGGCCACGTACGCTACCGGCCAAAATGGCTACGCTACTGACCAATATGGCCACGTACACTACCGGCCACAATGGCCATGCTGCTGACCAATATGGCCACGTACGCTACCAGCCAAAATGGCTACGCTACTGACCAATATGGCCACGTACACTACCGGCCACAATAGCCACGCTGCTGACCAATATGGCCACGTACGCTACCGGCCACAATGGCCACGCTACTGACCAATATGGCCACCTACGCTACCGACCACAATTGCCATGCTACTGACCAATATGGCCACGTACGCTACCGGCCACAATGGCCACGCTACCAGCCAGAACCGCCCTAATGTCAGTGACAATCCATATATATTTTTCATCCTGTTTCTCCCCAGCTATACTTCGTATTCTAAAGGAAAATAAAACACAGCCCACCCCCTGTTAAAGAAAATTGCAATTATACGATACATTTGTATACCTTGGCCTAAACTGATGAAGCCAACCTTTCATTAGACATCAACATTTCCTTTTCTCGTGTATTCCCCAGACCCTACCCCCAACACACCAATTAATGGAAGCAGGCACAAACTTTACTGGCTATATTCAGGGGCAAATGCAGTCCTTGTTAAATATCATTAATATTGGCTCCCAAAGTTAAAGGCAAATGAATAAATTCAACATGTTTTCTGTTCAGGTTCAGCCATTATGTGTGTTTGATTTGCTAAGGATTTTTTTTTTTAAACGTGCATTAGTCATTAATGAGTTGCTTTATACCCGTACTTGGGTATTTCCATAAATAAGGGTGCCAATGCATCTTATATGCAAAACTTTGTACATAAAGTATTTTCTGGACTATTTGCAGTTTCAGTGTGTGGTAATGGTTTATCCTTGTCACTCAAAACATGAATCCTACAAATCAAATTGATCTTCTTCATTCATGATGAAAAACCATCGTTTCTCGGGTAACGTTTCTCTAAATATGGAAATAAGCACTATTATGTGCAAAATAAAAGTGTCATTTATTAGCTTATAAAATGTATAGAATTCAGAAATGTTTAAAGAAAGCCAACAGATTACATGGCACACAAAGATATTTGCTTCATAATTCAGAAATTGTTAGTGTCCCTGTTAAATTGTGAAACTATAGCAACTTAATTTGCACTATATTTTTAGGTCTGTCATTGAAAGTTCAAATGTTAATAACAGACACAAGCAGCTTTACTGCTTTATATAATATATAAATTTTGAACATTTTCAATGAAAACCAACAGAAATATGGCACAAATAAGTCACCAATTTCACACGTAACATGTTGGTGTTCCTGTTACACGGTAAACCATGTTTTTTTGTCATGTAAGAAGAAAATAAAGTCAGAAAATGACAAATTTATGTTTAGTGTACTAAGACAAACCAGTTAATACACATTTAAACTGCAAGTTAAAGAAAATCCAGACGTACTATGTATTTATGACCCACTTTAGACCCCTTACTTATGGAATGCCTTGCTTACTGTTACAGTACTTGGTAATTGAATCTGCATCAAAATGATTTAGTTCAGCGATACTTTTAAGATAGTTCGGTTTATGGTGGTTTATCTCCACACTGTCATGGCTTCAACCATGAACCACAGTATACACATGTAATTTATTTTATTTTTCATTTTACTCAGTGGAACTTTGCTGTACATGTATGTCTTCATTTTCTGATGGAGATCACTGTTTCTAAACTCCTAAACTCAAAATACACGCTTACAACTATAATGTGTTGAATCAACCTTATAAGTATGCGGTCAGTGACTACTTTTTAAAAGTTGGGATTTCAACCATTAAATTGAGTGTTGAATTTATAGTTGTATAAGTTTTATAAGGTTGATTCAACACTTTAGTTTTTAAGCGTGTAGTAGGCCTTGAAAAGTCTTGACCATAGTAATGACAGACTACATGCTTTTCCATTTATGAATTACTTGTTTCAATGTTGTTTTTCTTAGCAAATTTGTAATTATATTTAAATTTTACAATGATGGGATCTCTGTAGCTTATTCTAAATAGTCAACACTTATTTTTGGACTTGTACAAACATCTACCCTCACAAATTTGCAGCATAATTTGGTAGCACATAGCTACAAAATCTGCTTTTAAAATTTACAATGTGGGAAAACTTAGTACATGTATTGGATAATACCCCAATGTGAAGTAATTTGGAAACTGTTTTTCTCAAACTTAAAAGCATGCGCTGCAGAGATACAAAAAGTGGTAAATCACTTTAAATTAGCAAAAGTACAGTACATGTATTTAGCTTTGTTGAATCACAATTACATCAGTTAGGCAAACAAAAAAATAGTTCTGCTTCTGGTTACTATACCTAACCTAAATAACAGCTCGACCATAAATCTTTTTACCTTTACAATCAGACAATTTCTACATAATGATCAACACAAATTCTACTTTATACTACCGGTACATGTACTTACCATTTAAATGCCAAATGTCATGTAATCGAAAGCAGAACTTTTTTTTTTTTTTTTAATTATTTTTTGGGGGGCCTTATTGGGTTGAGTTACTTGAACTTAACAATTTATAAGACTTTTAAAACTGGATTTAAATGCTGGAGGAAGATGCTTTTTTTGGGCCCTTGTGGTCGTCATGGTAGGAGGCGCCTGATCCTCGGACTAGCCCCACTTCAGGGTGTTGCCTTGGTGACCATTGCCTTGGTAACGGAGATGGCGTAACCCCATACTCTGGTGTGGGAGCCCAGTTGACATGGTTTTTGTGAGCCAATATTATAATTAAATCGCTATGCGGTTTGGAATAGGAAAACAAAATTACACATACTGGCAAAGAGAAGTTAATTAAGGCAAGATGAGACAGAGAATGTAGGAAATGGTTACTTAAGTCATATTGGCGACTTGATGTCAACATTTTTGTTAGTGAGTATATTCGGAGCCATTGAAAGCCATTATGAATCTGAAGTCAGTGCAGGTTTTTCATGGGCGGTTGATGTACCGATATCTTTATAATGTACATGTATGGAGAAAATGTATAATCTGTATTGAAACGTCTGTCCGGGTTGACATCATTCTGTCCGGCCTAAGATTATCACGTGTCTGGAAAGTTGATTGCTGATTTGAGTGAGATCTGTGGTACATAATGTTTGGCAGCCGACAGCTAGAAATGATTTCTGAAATTGCAATGAGAGTTGAATATCAGACACTGATGATGACTGGTGAAGGTGAAATTCAAAGTCAGAAGTCCATCCTAATTGACAGATTTCAAAGTTACTCCTCTGCTGAATTGCTGAGACTGTTATCCAGTGTCATCATTTGATCATGGTTGTGTTGCAAGATACTTGTTTGATTCCTTATGATTCATGCTGGAGGAAGATGCTTCTTTGGCCGTTGTGATTGTCATTGTAGGAGGCGCCTGATCCTCGGACTAGCCCCACTTCAGGGTGTTGCCTAGGTGACCATTGCCTTGGTAACGGAGATGGCGTAATTCCTTACTCCGTTTTGGGAGCCCAGTTGACATGGTGTTTGTGAGCCAGTACTATAATTGAATCGCTATGCGGTTTGGAAGATGACAAAGGTTTGACATCTGAAGTCAGTGCAGGTTTGTCATGAGCGGTGAAATTCTCTGTTTGTTATTGTATAAACAGAGTATTCAAGAATTGCATATCAGCGCAGAGAAGATTGGCGACAGTCAGGACAGACTGAGCAATTATCTCAACTTACTACAAAGATGGTTTATATAAAGTTGAAGAACACTGCTTAAAACTCAACTGGCGAATGGATGTTGACCTTGCAATGTCATTTATTGGAGGAATTTGGTCAGAATTGATTGAGAAGTTGATGTACCGGTATCTTCACAATGTACATGTATGGAGAAAATGTATAATCTGTATTGAAACGTCTGTCTGGGTTGACATCATTCTGTCCGGTCAAAGATTATCACGTGTCTAGAAAGTTGATTGCTGATTTGAGTGAGATCTGTGGTACATACTGTTTGGCAGCCGACAGCTAGAAATGATTTCTGAAATTGCAATGAGAGTTGAATATCAGACACTGATGATGACTGGTGAAGGTGAAATCCAAAGTCAGAAGTCCATTCAAAGTTGCTGAATTGCTGAGACATGTTATTCAGTGTCATCATTTGATCATGGATGTGTTGCATGATACCCGTTGTATTCCTCATAATTCATGCTGGAGAAAGATGCTTCTTTGGCCCTTGTGGTTCTCATGGTAGGAGGCGCCTGATCCTCGGACTAGCCCCAGTTCAGGGTGTTGCGTAGGTGACCATTGCCTTGGTAACGAAGATGGCGTAACCCCATACTTCGGTGTGGGAGCCCAGTTGGCAGGGTGTTTGTGAGTCAGTACTATAATTGAATCACTATGCCGTTTGGCGACATCAAGTCGCCAATATAACTGAAGTAACCGTTTCCTACATTTTCTGTCACATATCTTGCCTTAATTAACGTATCTTTGGCAGTACAATGTGATGTACATGTACATTTATTTCAAAAATGTATCCTACTTTTAATGCCAAAAATCCCCATCCAGTCAAACTACAACACCAGCTGTTGATGGAATCTGTTCAAATGGGTACTGGACCTCCTAAACTGGTAGTCTTTTACACTGGGTTAGGCATACTAGTACCTCCAGAATCAGAGTCCAACAGTTTGTCATGGTGTTGGGATTTTCCAGGATGGGTAAGGTTCCCAGTAAACTACACTCGGCAGTTAGGGTTAATTTAAATATAATTTATTGGTAATTTATTGTTTTTTAGCTAATTTCACTTAAGAATCATTTTGATGCAGTCCTGAAAGTACTAAAATGTTTACATATTTCAAGTAAATTACAAAGAATTGTAATATATGAGTAATGCATATATGGCAGTCGGTCTGTACTACTGTACATTGACTGAAACTGATCAATTCCATTTAGCTTCATGGTCAAATCCTTAAAAATGATACACACTAAATTGCTGAAGTACCTGAAATGTACCTTCATGCTAAAATTATGTGTTATTGTAGACTACAAGTACATCAAGTTGCTAAAAACAGCTTCATTAGCTGTTTCGGTTTTTCACCGAAACAGCTTTTGTTTTCGTTAAAGTTTTTTTTTTTTTTTTTTTTTTTTTTTTTTTCCACTTTCAGACTTTTTCCCATAGGATTTGTACACGTTTTTTCAGCCAATACACTTTGACACTTTGGTAAATCCGATCGACTTGAGACTTGGCATACATTTAGACAACCACACAAGGACGGTCCTAGAAGAAATTCGCCGCGATTACGTCACTCAAGGTCACGTGACTTCGCGTTAAAGGTGAAATTTTGCCCATAGGTTTTGTACACGTTTTTCTTAAGACTATTGTCTTTGACACTTTGGTGAATTCGATCGACTGGAAACTTGGCATACTCATAGAACACCATCCCCAGATGTTCCTAAAACAACTTTTGGCACGATCGTGTCATTCAAGGTCACGTGACGTCACGTTAAAGGTTGAATTTTCCCCCCATAGGTTTTGTACACGTTTTTCTTTAGACTATTGACTTTGACACTTTAGTGTATCCGATCGACTTGAGACTTGGCACACACTTAGACCAACCGTCCACAGACGGTCCTAGAAGAAATTTTGCACGATTAGGTCATTCAAGGTCACGTGACGTCACATTAAAGGTGCACATTTTTCTCCCATTGGTTTTGTACACGTTTTTGTTTAGACTGTTGACTTTGACACTTTAGTACATCCGATCGACTTGAGACTTGGCACACACTTAGACCACCATCCACAGACGGCCCTAAAAGAAATTTGGCACGATTACGTCATTCAAGGTCACGGGGCGTCACGTTAAAGTTTCATTTTTCCCCCATAGGTTTTGTACACGTTTTTCTTTAGACTATTGACTTTGACACTAGTAAATCTGATCGACTTGAGAATTGGCACACACAAAAGACCATCACACAAATATTAAAAGACACTCGAAACAGCTCTGTGTTTGTCCACAAACACATGTCTAGTTTTTAATTACACTTTTTCATTTATGACAAATTTAAGAAATAACTGCATAATATCGCTTTTTATCGATGAAACCTTTATCAAAATTAAAAGCTGCTAAATCAGATTTTCTTTTGGTTAACACACATGTTTGTTAATGTATGCATGTTTTTTCAATTTTGAGGTTTGATTATGAGAGCATATTTTTCCGGCTTACTAAAACATCATGTCTTTTTGTTGATTTTTAGGCTCATTTTATCTCTTGCTCATTGAGTTTTAAAAATGTAACAGATTTATTAAAATATATAGCTCTTTTTAGAAAAGAATATATATTTAAATACACTTATCAAATTAGAACGCTTATTTTTCATACATTTGTAACATATTTCTCTGATCGTTTATTTTCTTCATTTCAATGCATCTTCAGTACAAATTCAAATACATTTTCTCATGTTTTAAAGTACTCAGCATATTTTTTGAAATACAAATTTCTGTTGATAACATGTTTTAAAAAAATCTTATTTTTTACAGTTCCACAAGAATTACGCAAAAAGTTGCACTCAAAGTATTTGTTAGATCGTTTTGATTCCCTTTTTTTTTTGTGCACATTTCTACGTTTTTTGTTTCTTCATGAAATTGAATTTAAGGTTATTTTAAAATGTTATTATACTGCAATCAGTTGATATAATTTTACTACTACTGTTACCATTTTTTTATCCCGAACTGTTATTATCGTTGGTTCTAGATTCCTGCATTATTTTTCCCACTTTGTTTATGAGGCGGGAGAAACAGTCTAAGCAAAGTATGGTCGGCCATTAATGTTGGAATTGTTTTGTACCCATTAAAGTCACTGAATAATATTATTCACAAAAACTATCACAAATGTGGTAAGAGACATCCTTCTTATACTGACGTCGCAAATATGTAATTTTGAGCAAAAGCTGTTGCAACCATAGGCCTATAGTTTAATTTAAAAGCAAATTAATGGCTGCCCATACCTGTTCAACTACATTATATGTAGGGTTGTGATAATGCTCTAGCGCTAAGCTGCGTGTATTACCATTGAACAACACGTGCGTGGTGTACTGGAGGGAAAATATATTTCTGAAGCATGCACCGACTAAATCAACAGTGGTAAGTAAATTTTGGTTAACAGTTTTATTTATCGTATTTCTGATATGGTGCCCATATACTGCTGGGTAATGATATGGACAAATAAAAACACTAGTTACTGGTGCCCCACTCGGGCTGCATGTGTATGCTCATAACATTATAAATTTATATAACAAATGGCGAATACAAATGTTAGCATAGGGCTGGAATTTTTTATCTGAGGTACACCTAGGCCACATGTGATGATTCATCACCAAATTCAGCCTCAGTCATTTCTTTAGACGCATGCTAAGTTAAGTAGGTAAGTCAATTTTTACTGAAATATCATGACGGCTCAAGAAAACTAATTCCACAAAAAGAAGTGTTGTATAACTATAGTACAACTACAAATTTGGGGTCCTACTAATCACCATCAACAGGTCGGGGACCAGCAAATCTAGCGCCGTCGACATGAGATTGCTTCCCATGGCTAAGTTGAAAAAATAAGCGTTGTCCGTATATGGAACTCTTTACGAGAGTTAAATTTAGCCGACAAAAATAAGTTTAGCGAAAAGAATTGAGTTTTTGCTGAACTTAATTACGGAATGGATTAAATGTTGGTGTTTAATGTCTTCATCGATTTCGTGTTGCAGATTGTATAATTCTTATTGTACAATTGTTTGATGCACTTTTCCAATATAGCCCTCGGAAATTGTGAATAGTGTCATCGTATGTTCTGAAAAACCCGCACAAAATTCATGCAACTTGCACAAGAAGATTGATAAAGAAACTTATCAGAACTATTTCTACACAGTTTACAAAAAGCTTAGTCAAAAGTTTCTTTCGCAAATCGTTTTTTGTAGTCTGCAATAGAAACTTGGAGGACTAGGAACTAGTCTAACCTTTGTTGCAGCGGCCATTTTTGGTACAAAATTGTAGTCCCATTGCGATAACACTATTCACAATTTCGGAGGAGTATATCGGAAAAAAATGCATCGGGAACTATACAATCTGCAACACAAAATCAATGAAGACATTAAACACCAACATTTATAAAATACATACCATTTAGTTTAGCAAAACTCCAATTTTTCCGCGTAACGTTTTTTGTCGGCTGAACTCACTAACATAATACAAAATAACTAAAAAATGACATCAACATACACGTCATAGTCGTCGCTTGATCAAGCAACGGTTGTACAATCTAGCAACGTCGCTAGATTTAGCGATAGTCTCTGACTAGTCCGAGTAACTTTTACAAATCACCTTTTTTAACATATGGACATGTTTGGCATGTATCGCCAAACATGTCCAAATGTTAAAAAAGGCGATTTGTAGAGTCCAAGTTACTCGGACTAGTCTCCGACACCGACCTCCAAAATACAATCCAAAAAACATTGACAATTTTGAATGGCCCCTAAATGCATATGGTCCCTATAGCTCTGTAGGATATAGGAGTGACATGAGACGTTTTGTGATATATGTCTGGCATTCATCCATTTCTACTGACATGCAGTTCCGTCCCTCCACAAGACAAGCCTTGATTCCTGTTCCTGAAGAAATAAAAACATTTAGGACATGTCATTGCTTTTCATGGCTTAATCGTAGGTGACTGTACGGAAAAATAAGCATTGTCCGTGTATTGAACTCTTCCCGAAGTATCCGTAAATGAAATTATGACGCACAATTTTGAAATGCAAAGTTATGGACAGTTTGACCCTTGTGATATGTGGGAGTGAAATTTAACACACTGCTATTGCCGAATCAGAATTGGAGATTTGCTGTCATTAATGTATCTTACTATCTGAATATATTGTTGCTGCATTTGGTTTTATTTAATATATTTTAATAATTGACTTTGCAAATTGCACTTGCAACTACCATAGTACAGGTACATGTACAGGGTGTATCAAAATTATTGGTACCGTGATATGTTCCACCTGCCATTAAAAGCTTGCCAACTATCTTGAGGTTTAAAAAGCATGTCAAGGGGCACATTTTTAATTCAAATAATCCGTAATGTGTATATTGTTAAATATATTGGTAATTTTGTTATATTGTGTTATCTTTGATGTATTTGGTGTACCTTTGTTATTTTATATCGTGCGATATTTTTATAATTTATGTTATGAATTTATTATTGCTGTATGAAAAACAGTGCTGTGCACTGATATGAGTTTACCTTCATTAATTTTTAACCCTAACCCTCTAGGGTATTTTGGCTAGAAACCCTGCCAGACCCAGCACAGTGCATACATTGACTTGTGTGCAGAGTGCAGCAAGGTCAAGCAGTCACCACAGATGCACTGTGCTGGGTCTGGCAGGGTTAGGGAGATGATGTAAATAAATAAATAAAAATGTAACTTCTGAATAGAATGTGATATTGTCATGAACGAACATTCTTAGAGAGGATAAAACTATTATTTTTTCGAATATATAAAGCAAATTGGTCTAAGTTGGTTCATAACATACCGGTATTGAACAAAAATCTGAAAAAATGATCAGTTATCGGTACCAACCATTTTAATACACCCTGTACACACAATAATTAGTCAGTGCCAAGTAAAGAAGGGTTTTCTTCCCCCCCCCCCCCCCCCCTCCCCCCCCCTCCCCCCCCCCCCCCCCCCCCTCCCCCCCCCCCCCCCCCCCCCCCCTCTTCTGAAATATCTACAACTTCTTTAACGCATAGTCAAAAACATACCTGTTCCACTACACGCATCCAGTACCCAACCATCGTCTGGTGACATCGATGTCACTATGTCACGCAACAGTTCAAGAGGTTTCTGTTGCTTGTTGACAGCCTCCCCATCGTCTGTCCTGGCCAAATGGCATGGTTTGGTCAAATCAAACATATTTGACCTGTGCTGATGATGATGATGATCATGCATTTGTAAAGCGCCATCTATCTAGTTGCCTATTCCGAGGCGCTGCCAGGAACACCGGGGCGAACCCCTTCTCTTAGCGAAGAGTGTTACTGGGTTCTTTTACGTGCATTACACAACGCACGGGACCTACAGCTTTACGTCCCATCCGAAGGACGAAGCAATAGTGGTTTAATTGCCTTGCTTAAGGACACACGTGTCGACACCGGGACTCGAACCCACGCTCTGCGGAACAGAAAACCGAGTTCTTAACCGCCCGACCACGACACTCCCTACTTATTTTTCCACTGGCGTCCCAGAATGCACATACCAGTGCCCCTACATCTTGGTGCAGGACACTGTCATGGTGACCAGCTGATTTTTTACCTGCTTTAATGCAATAAAACAAAAGGAATCTTCCATTCTTTAATTTGATGTACAAAGTACATGTAATGGTTAGAAACTGTTCATTGTATGGAGAAAATGTTTGTTTACTATAGGGCCGTTTCCCAAACCCCAGCTTTCGCTCCGTCTCCGGGTTCATTCATGCAGTTTGGCAATGGGACAAATGGGCCGGAGACAATTCCAAATCTGGGGTTTGGAAAACGACCAAGGCTAACATAAACACTTATGTGATAATTTTTGTTTAGTTTTTTGGATTGACTAAACAAAAATGTACTTATAACTTATTCAGTGTACGTATAGTTCACCTTTGCAGTGGAATGCGTTTTCCACTTTGCAGAATGTCTTGCCACTCAAGACTTGGCATGGGCGGATACAGGGGGGGGTCCAAGGGGTCCGGACCCCCCTTTTTTCTTGAGTGAAAAAAAAACAAAAAAAAACAACGAAAAATAAATAAAATGTATTTCACCTAACAAGCAACGTACATACATGTACACACATACATACGTGTATTATTCTCAAACCACACACACAAAATAACAACCATATAGACTATGATTTGACTTTTTTGGCATAGTTTTTCGAGCCGCTAGTTTGTTTATTCCTTCTTATTGCATTTCAGGCAATTACATATTTTAATTTTTTTAACGCTTTCATAAGCTTGAACGGGGCAGGCTTGCCCCAAATGCCATGCTTGGCTCACCATTGGGCCCATTAACTTGGCAGACTTGCCAATAAAAACACTGGAATTTCACCGTTTGAAGTGACGGTTGAGTAGCCCCAGCAGAACGAGTGCAATAGGCGCTAACCACAGTGTTTATATATTTGTCACGTGACCTAAATTTAAGCTAAATTTATGTAAATTACTAAACACTAAATTGGAACAAACACGCCGCTTTTTCCCACCGTTTGTAGAGACGGTCGGAATAAACCCCGCTAGCACAAGCGGGCGTTTGGCGTGTAGTTTTTTAAAGATTAAACACAACTTGTAACATTTTATTTTAACATACAACTTTAAATTAAACTTACTTAATAACTATTAGGGCTTGTAATTGAGTCATTGCCGGTCGCTCCCAGCCAAATCCTGCCTATGTTAAGTATGCCTAAGGTTTATGACCAATTAACCGTTACCTCATTTTACACGTAGTGTGAGTCAGTGTGCGCTGTTTTTAAATCCAAACTTCCAATACCGGTATCCATAATATACTCCTCTGGTCAAAATTTATTTCAAGTTATCATTCCAGCTAAAAATGGTAAATATTAGATTTTTAAAAAAAATGGTATAAAAATCAGGCTTCATATTGCCACAACATTAACAAAAAATAGGTAGAAATTGGCCTCAGATTGCGCCAGAGAGCACCTAATAAACCAAAAAATTTCAGGGCCCTTTAAGCGGGCCCTGAACCCCGGCCGCAGGGACTTCGCGCTACGCGCTCGTGATGTGCGCTTCGCGTACATGCTTCCCAGTTACATGTACTCAAATTGTTACACACCCACATACTTTTTTTTACACACCCAATTCACAAAATCCTGCCTAAGACCTTGGGTGGACCCCCCCTTTAAAAAAATCCTGGATTCGCCCATGCTTGGTGTACCTCTGCCTGTTGCTTGACATCACACATGCACACAAGGTTGTAGCTGGTCAACAGAGAAAGCTGCATGTTTACAAATCGCAGCATTACGCAGAACTTCTGGAGGTCAGTCACTGTCCAGCTCTGCAAATAGTAAAACAACATTTCATTAAGCTGTGGCTTAATTGTAAAGGTACGTGTATGCTTTTTAAATTTCGCATATTGTGGTCATAAGAAACATTTTGTTTCTTAGTAACACAAATCATTCCAATTTGTTATTCAACAATAACTTGAAAATTATTTGATTTCTTTTACAAATTTTGGTTTACCACAAACTGATAACATGTATATTTTAAGTGGAATCAAAGACCAGTATTCAAACAAAGTTTTTAGCAAACACACATACCTCTGGGAAATCAATAATTGCTAGGTGAAATCCTGGACAGTTTGGCGCTATACTTGGATGATCCTATCATCGACCTTCAACACATCCATGTTCGATGTGTAGCCTTTACAAGACCCATTGATACCAACGAATGCATCTGTCACGTCGACCTCCATTACTGCATCATCTGCCGAGTTTCTTGCCGCCTTGGCAAATGCTACTAATGCAGCAGGCCTATTCCCATACTGGAAGTTGTATGCTGCAAAGGCAGACAACTTGTCCCTCGTTGTGTGCTTGGGGTATTTCCTTTCGGCTTCCTCCCATGATTTCAGATTGACTTCACGAAGAAAGGCCGTTTTGATAAGCTGTAGAATAATAAAGGTGAAATACATGTTAATAATTGCTCTTTCCAATTGAAATTAAAGAAAGATGTATGAACCTTTGTCGGTGTATTGCAAACAAAACACATTGACATGTACATGCTCCGATTCAGTTTTCAAAATTGGAACTGACTGAGAGGTCATATAAGAAACATTTTCCCAGGTTTGTCTTTTTCCGACATAGTGATGGTATCACAGTAACGTAATTTCCAGTTATTTATAATGTACCTGAAGCTTATGCAAATTCTTCGCCTCGCGCTTGAAGGATTTTATGTCTCTGTCCTCCTTGTCTAGCTCTTTAGAAATCTGCATCTGACTTGATGTGTCCAGCAGCACAAAGTGTCTGAAGGTATTTGGCTTGATGTCAGCTATTCCAAGTTGCCGTTGTTCTTGGTTCAATCTCTGACCCTTCAATTCGCCATGCTCTCCCTTTTTCATAATGCTCTCTATGGTGGTTGACACGCCTTCATCTAGTGCAGCCAGTTGCAGAAGAATGCTGTTATCCATTTTGCTCTAAAGGGAAAAGGGTGAGTATGAAAAACTCATGAATAATTTATATTTAATTTGTATGAACCTTTCTAAACAGGAAACCTATGCCCTGTAATTATATAGGCTCCCTAATAATCACTTCACTCCAACCACGGTATAATAAACAACTTTTGGGGGGCAGTTTGATATGTTTTAAAAACAAAAATATTGTACAAAGAGCTTTATACTCCATTTTAATTAAGAGTACATGTACATTGTACTTGATGGATTGTTTGAAATTTAAAATGAAAATGTCCTTATCTGACTTTAGCCGGCCCACTTTTACCATTGATAGGGTTTTGCTTTGTCTTTGGCTTAAAAGTGGGCTACTGCCCCTCCTCATTCATTTTGAAAGGGCCCATGCGATATATCTTTTTATAAAATTGAATCCTTGAAATGTATCTGTGTCCTATTTAACGCAATTCTCAATTTTTGTTAATTTGCATTTTGAGCTCCTTTTTTGTTTTTATGCTCATGAACATTGATATTGTTATGAGCAAAACAGTAATATCATTGACTGTTTTGGGTAAAACTTCAATATGACAACGGCTATATGCACAAAAAGTTGCCAGAATGTTTTTTGTGCCTTTGTCAGTTTTAGGCTCATAATTGTACGAAAGAATCCCAAATCGTAAAGTGATTGGCTAAAGTGACATCACAGCTACCTCATTTGTCAGGAAATAATGGACATTGAAAATGTGAAAAAATCTCTTTCAACAATATTTAAACACCAAAAGGGTGTCCCATTATTTTCATACAGTTCAGAGCCATGGATATATTTTCAAAAAAATGTGTTTTAGGGTGAAATTTATCTAATAGATCCTGACACAGTGAAGATTAATTTCAAAACTATGCATTTGTTGGTGTTACTAAGTACAATTCATTTTCGTTACCTTCTCTTTCAGTATATTTTGGCACATAGTCTTCTGTCGGGAGTTTTTTGCAAAAAGCAACCTGAAAATGAAAACAAAAACAACCTCCATATATTGTGGATGGATTTTTAGTGTTTACAATTTTGAGGGTTTTTGGGCTCCTATTTGGTTTTATGCTTTATAAAAAATAATGTCAGTAATGTGAGCAATCTTTATGCAGTAATTTTATAATGGGTTACATTTTAGGCCTATTATGTCATTTAGACAGTCACCTAAACCCAAAATTGTAAAGCGATTGCCTAAAGTGACATCACAACAACAGCGCACTCATTTACTTGGAAATACAATGTAGCATGGACATTTAAAAAGTGACAAAAGTTCACTCAAAAACATTTAAAATGATAAACTGATAAAGGGTTGCTCATTATAAGTGTCATGGGTATTTGCCCGAAATGTGCTTTAATTATTAATTCGTTTAAGGGACCCTTTGAAATACAACACCACACATGCATGCTTCGCCATATCCAATAAAGCCACCTTTCCGGTTCATTTACCGAAGCATAAATGTACACTTTCTGCACACATTTTGATTTGGCTCCGAATTTTCATACACAATAAAAGTCAAAACGTGGAACCAAATGACACAAAAACAAGGAATTTAGAAATTTGCATAAAGTGTGTACTTGGGTAAATGAGCCTATAATATTTGTGCAATATCAGACAGGGTAGTAGTGGACGAGAAGCAAACATTATTGAAATATTGAAAGTTCATATTTTAGAATAACAAATCATTCATTGTACCTTATCTTTTAGGGACATTCTTTTGTATGAGTTGTGTTGTGCCTATGTATGTGAAAGCCACATCATCTGCTCTTGTGTTAAATCGGCATAGACTACACACCACCGCATTCCAAGAGACGGATCGTCTTCTCTGAGCTCTTTTGAAGCCATCACAAGGTGCTGACCTCCGAGCACAAGGTACTTGTAGTCATTTACCTTAAATTCAAGATTAACAAATTCAGCAGTTATTCTCAATATATGTATGCATGCGTGGATCCAGGAGGTTGGGAGGTGGGGGGGGGGAGTTTCAAACACCCCCTACTCTCCCCCCCCCCCCCCCCCCCCCCCCCACAAAACAAAAACTAACAGCTTCGTGAAAACTGAAAGATATAACAAATAGAAAGAACAGGCTAAATCTAAATACATATAATTAGAGCTAAACCATGCTAACAGTAACACAGAAATCACATGCACAATAAACGTGCATTGTAGGCCTATAAAGTATGAGGACTTAAAACAGTTTCATATAAAGTAAATGAATGAATTAAATACATGCGAGTATCAAAAAACAATACCTCTTTGCTTCCTGGTGGATTAATTTACAGCATATGGTGGACTTTAAGGTGGATATTGGTTACATGCCTGCAGATTCACAATATAAGTACAAAAAAGATGGATGCCATGGCAGAGGAAAAACAATGTGCTTGTCTGTGTGTAGGTGAGCCTAATTTGTTGTCTCCAATAAATCAGTTAAGTGAGGGCGCCATATAGAATTAACAGTAGCACAGCAGTACATTTACATGGCTCCCCAAAATTAGTGAAACCTAATTTTGCAACTTGAAACCTTAACAATGACTTTGCAGTTAAACCTGGTACTTCTACTAGCATCACATATTCTAGTCACACGAGATAGACCAGTAAACAAGCATCAACTTTTAAACTACGTTACACAAAACCTTTAACTTTAAAAACATCATAACATGTTGGAATACAATCATTTCAAACTAGTAACATCAATACAAAACAACTTGTTTCATCATTACATCACGAGAAATAGTTATGGCTCCTCGATGGGGAATCCCTAGGTCTCCTGACTCTCTAGAAGTAGGACTAGCTTCTGGATCGGCCGTTCAAGATACTTTGTAGGATGAAGTCGCCTTCCTCTGGCATCTAGGGAGCGGTCAGCGATGACTAGCTCAACTTTGCGAACGTGACCATCTGATCCTGGAAACACTTGAGACACTCGTCCCAGCTGCCACTCGTTCCGAGGTAGGTTGTCATCTACCACAATGACAATGTCTCCTACTTGGAGTTCTGGATACTCGTGGATCCACTTCTGACGAACTTGAAGTGTATGGAGGAATTCTTTTTTCCAACGAGACCAGAACTCGTTTGTCAGGTGTTGTACCCTACGCCAACGTTTCTGCGAGTACATATCAACACGTTGAAATTCGCCAGGTGGAGGCAGAACGATACTTTACTTCAGAGTCAGTAGGTGGTTGGGAGTGAGTGGTTCCAATGCAGTGGGGTCATTCAGGTTGTTTACTGAGAGTGGTCGACTATTGACTATTGCTGCTGCTTCACCCATGAAGGTTCTGAGTGACTCATCGTCTAGTTGGGTTCCAGATTGATCCATTAGGGCTTTCAGTACCCTTCGAACGGACCTTATTTGTCGTTCCCAAACACCTCCAGTGTGACTTGCTGATGGAGCGTTCATCCTGAACTCCGGGTAGTCGCATCTCTTCTCTGTAAGGAACTGTTGAACTTTAGAGTGATCCATCTCTGCCAGGGCTTTCTTTATTTCCATTTCGGCACCCACAAAGTTTGTGCCTCTGTCAGATCTGAGTAGCTGTATAGGCCCACGTATGGCAATGAATCGCCGCAGGGCATTGATGAAGGAGTCAGTGGTAAGAGAATTTGCAACCTCGATATGGATGGCACGTGAAGCCATGCAAGTAAACAGAACGCCATATCGCTTCATTTCCTTTCGACCCTCCTTGATGAGCCACGGTCCAAAATAGTCTACTCCACAGTGTGTGAAGGGCGGTGCTGGCTGAAGCCTATCTTCAGGGAGATTGGCCATCTTTTGTTTCTGACTCCCGCTGTACAGTCTACGACACTTGACGCATTTGGAGATATGGTGGGCGACTGCAGAGCTGCAGCCAACTATCCAGTAGCCATTGGCTCTTATCGCATTTGTCGTCATGCCACGACCCTGATGGGCTGTCTGCTGATGATAGTGACGGATTATCATCTCCGTGACATGGTGCTTTCGTGGAAGAATTGCTGGATGCTTGAAGTCAAACGACAATTTCGCATTCTTGATGCGGCCACCTACTCGCAATATTCCATCTTCATCCATGAACGGATCCAACCTGAACAGTGCGCTCGTCTTCTTGATGGCGTTGTTCCGCTTTCTGGCAAGCTGTCTGTCCGTGTCGCGATTGTTCACCTGAAGAGAGGTGAGAATCTCGATCTCGTTCCTGAAGGTATCTCCCTGGACAAATCTAATGATCTCGAGTTCAGCTCGACGAAGATCTTCCACGGTGGCTGGTTTATACTGTGGAACAGAGTTTCCTTTCGTCGTGCTAGTCTGGTTTACATCTTGAGACTTCAGCTTCAGACGTTCTTTGAGACGTGACTTGTAGCTCAGACAAGCAGCTATGGCTCGCGTGGCACGATGCCAATCCGAGAACTGTTCGAGCCTAATGCCACGCTCGACCGACTGTGAAGCAAGAACCTGTACTTTCTTGACTTCTGGGTCCTCTTGGCAGAGCGGCTGCTGTAGCGGCTGTTCTCGGGTGGGGAGATCCTTGTTCCACAGGAAGTCAGGTCCTTTCAGCCACTTGGATGTAGTAGCCAGTTCATGGACGGTGAGGCCTCTTGATCCTTCATCTGCTGGATTATTCTCTGTGCTGACATGCCTCCACTGGGCAGGTTCTGATCGGTCTCTTATTTGTTGAACTCGGTTGGCGACGAATACATGGAATCGACGCGATTCGTTGCTGATGTAGCCTAGTACTACTCTGCTGTCTGTCCAGAAAACTTCTGTAGCATCTGTGTCGAGTTCCTTTCGTAGCAGAGTGCTGACCTTTACGGAAACCACTGCCGCAGTCAATTCCAGACGAGGAATGGTGATAGATTTCAGAGGAGTGACCCTGCTCTTTCCCATCACTAACGCACAATGGACTTTCTGCTCGTCGTCAAACAGACGTAGATATGAGCACTGTGCGTAGCCACAAAAGCTTGCATCTGAGAAGTGGTGAATTTCTTTTGACACCACCTTTCCAAAACCTTCGGGTTTCATGCATCATGGAATCTTTTGTTGTTCAAGAAGTGGGAGGTCTCTTCTTCAGTGGTCCCACCGTGACCTGTTCTCATCAGAAAGTGGGCTGTCCCAGTCGGCTTTATCTCTGCATAGATCTTGCAGAATTCGTCTTCCCACCAGTATTACCGGAGCAACAAATCCCAGTGGGTCATAGATGGAACCAATAGTGGAGAGAATTCCACGTCTTGTCAGGGGTTTGTCTTGCAGAATGATTCTGAAGTTGAAGGTGTCGGACTCCACACACCACTGAACCCCAAGGGCTCTCTCTATGGGAAGAGCGTCGAACTCGAGGTCCAGATCTTTTATGTTCTTTGCCCGTTCTTCTGATGGAATAGCTTCCATAACTTCTCTTGAGTTGGAAACAAATTAGTGCAGTCGCAGTCCGCCCCGTGCACACATGTCTTTGGTTTGCTTGATCAGGCTAATCGCTTCACTCGCAGAAGAGACAGACTTTAAGCCGTCGTCAACATAGAAGTCTTGTCGGACAAACTTTGCTGCACAAGACCCACATTCGGCTTTGTAGTCGTCTGCGATGCGCTTCAGACCATAGTTGGCACATCCTGGGGACGAAACAGCTCCAAATAGGTGAACGCCCATTCGGTATTCCATCGGTTCTGCATCACAATTTCCACCTTCCCACCACAGGAATCGAAGGTAGTCACGGTGCTCGCAGTTCACTTTAAACTGGTGAAACATCTGCTCCACGTCACACATAAATGCAACTGGCTCTTGGCGGAACCTGCTGAGCACTCCCACGAGCCCATTTATGAGATCTGGACCCTGCAGGAGATGGCTGTTCAAGGATTCACCCTTGAAAGTTGCACTGCAATCGTAGACTACACGGATCTTCTCGTGTTTACTCTTCGGGGTTGTGACATGGGCACAAAAAAAAGAGTGCCTGCGCACCACGCGCACTGGTGAGCAAAATTTAAGGTGCACCCAATGATCGACTGCAGTCAGGGTGGGTGCACTGTGCCCATGAAACAAAAGAAATGAAATCGACGTTTTTGAGTTCTCTTGGTTGCAATCGTTTGCATGCACAGCACAGGTCTTTGGGGTCTGTAGTCTCAGATTCACTGTCACTGCTGTCGATATACGATTGTTGATTTCTTGGTGTTGTTCCGGACGTACTTGGTTTTTGGGAACTGTTTTTGCTGACTGATTGCCTTGGTTTGTTTTTCTGCTCCTCTAGATGTTTCCTGATGTTATCTACAACTGTGTCTTCAGTAATGGCTTTACCGCTTACAACAGCACTCGGAACTTTACGCTTCTTTGTCTCTTTAGGGTTCTCTGTCAGCACCGCTTCAGCCTTCTTGAAAAAGTTGGTGCATATGTCAGTGGCGTCTTCAGCTGTAGGTGTCTCTGCTGGCATGACCGACGAGGAAGAAGTAGCTGTTGGTGGAGGGTGGAAAATTGTTGCTGGAAGAAAACTTGATTATTTCACAGAAAATCGGTCAACTGGATAGATGCCACTCTTTCTGAATGATGCTTGCAAGTTATTTGGCGTGAGTGCAGATGTATATGCCTTGCAAGCTAACTCACACAGGGAGTATTTGTCAACACCAGATGTTTCATTTTTCCACATATGATTGTGTCTAACACCATTCAGGATTTTTTCAAATGGTCCAAAACATCCAACATCCATCGGCTGAAGAATATGTGAAGTGGTGTGCTGGAAGTACAAAAAGGATGATATTTCTCTCCTGTGCCCATTGAATTAATGATAGCGAAACGTGAGACTTATGTCCGTCATACAACACTAAGATAGGGTTTTCTGGTGTTGCATGAGTGCAGTATTTGCTGAAGTGGTCATTTAGGTATCTCTTAAATATGTCTGAGTTGGACCAGCCCGAGTCACTGACTGCCCCTGCAGCACCAGCAGAACATCCTGTCAAGAATTCGTTGCGCATACGCTTTCCCTTGAAGATGAAAAATGGGGGTATTGCCATGCCAAGAGCATTACCACATCCAATTACTGCTACGGCAGAATGTAGTGGATGATTTACCCACGTGGTTACTGCTGGAGGTATTTCTTGGCGTGAGGAAACAACACGTGGAGGTTTATGGTTCTCAGTGATGCCCTTTTCATCAACATTGTAGATGGCCTGTGGTCGATCTAGTAGGTCATACTTCTCTAGAATGTGCTCCAATTCATCAAAGTATTTATTGACCGTCTCAAGAGAAGTGGCTTTAGCTCGCATTATCTCAAGAGATCTTGGTTTCTGTACCTTTAGCTGTGGCCAGCGTTTCATGAAGCTATAAAACCACTGCAGTGAGAGGGGCTTATCGGACTTCTGTCTCTTTCCAAGGTGGACAGCCAAGTCAAGTGCTGTAACTTCAGTACGGCTGTACCCATACCCAAAAGAAGCCATTGACTCAATGTGTGTTACTAGAGTTTGTTCCTCTTCTTGACTCATCAGGGGAGCGGGTCCCGACCTAGTGGCTTCAAACTTTGTCTTTCCACTGACTTTATCATGCAGAGTAGAATATGGAACACCATAAGTTCTTGAAGCTTTTTTGACAGAGTCACCTGCACCGAAAATAGCATCTAGTGCCTTGTCTAACGCTTCTGTCTCGTAATTTCTGTAGGTCATAGGGCGAATAGTTTTCTTAGTGGCCAACTTAATCTGTAAAGAAAAACAAATAATTGGCATGAAAAAAAAAATAAAAAAAAAAAGCTCGTATTAAATTTTAGATTTGTTTTTGAATAGCATTGTCCTTAGACTATAGCTAATTAATTAGTGTCCTGAGACATCACAGGACACCCCCCCCCCCCCCCCCCCCCCCCCCCCCCCCAAGCATTCTTCCCCCAGCACAAATACTTCACGACATTCTGGTTTTCCCCTTATAATATTTTAGACCAGCCATGATTGGTTTCAGGAGGAGAAAATAGACCCATCTCTTTGTTTTTGTTGATGTTGACATACCATGCATTATGTTTACCAGCCCCAGTCAGGGAAAAAAATTCAATTTCACTTAAATTATTTTAATTTTTTGCCAAATTGGCGTGCCATAGAATCCCAACTAGCAACCACATCACGTGATCTATCGAGTGTTCGACGGATCGAGTGAAACTTAATCTAGCAGACGATAATTTTGTTTGGAACTTTCGAGGCTGAATATTGTTTCTTTGACACATTTGATTGTTGGTATAATAATGTACTAGTGATCTATACCCAAAATGAATCATTTTATTAACGTTTGAATGTCACTTACGACAGGAAACTTGAATTTCAGCATGATTACGCCGGGAGACAGCACGGACCGTGAGTATACAGCAGAGCTTCTTTCAATGGTGGATCTCGTACAGTCTCGCGGTAAACGGGAATCAAAGTTGGGGGTCGATAACATATGAGGGTCGATAACGTATGATAACTATGGCCCAAATATTATGTGTCCACCTTTCATTCTTTAGAAAATCCCACAAAATTGAAATTTTAGTAAGGGTATGAATAATTCTAATATAAATAAGCACTTTCACGGTAATATGCGCCATCTTGTTCACGGGGCAAATACGCTTCGCGCGGCACGCTTGAAATGTTCGCGCACAGCAGCTAGATGTTCGCAACACTGATTTTTTAGCAGCTAAAGCTCATCATGCTTGCCATCTTAATTTATTGCTAAAATATCAGCTTACGGAGGTCGAAACGGTTCACCAACATCCGCACACGAACAGCATTTGTTTGCAGCGACGACTCTAGACGTCCGCACCGTTTTGATGACTCGTAAGTAATGAATAATACTTATTTTACGTGTAGTTCAGAACGGAAGTTAGGGGCACTACACTTGCGCAGTGTTGACAAATATCAGGACCAGCCCCCCAGCTGTCAATCATATTTGACCTGGCCACTTTGTTCGTCCCACTTTTAAGGAACTGAAAATCAATTGAACTTGCGCCTTCCTTATTTTCCCCTCTTTTAAAATACATAAGGGGAACGTCTTTATAGGATAAACTAATTCAAAACAATCACAGAAAATAATGAAAGGGTTTCAAACGGGTTCACAATATTTGATATAAAAAGCTTGAATAAATCGGTGGCTATAGTGATAGTTTATTGGGTTTTCTTGACGTTTGATGGGATTTGGTCGGGGATGGTAACTTATTAACTGCCTATTAATATCTAGCGTGGCCACGTTTGTTTTTTTATTGATCCATAAGTTGCGAGGTTGGAATAATGTAGGCCTATATACGTTATATTTTAGAAGAGAAACATCTAAGCGAATCATTGGAGTTTTTGACTTTTGACCAAACTTTAACAACAATATTATCTTATTTATTCACATTTCGCAGATTTCTTACATTTGTTTACATATATTATTATTATTACCAATTATACTGTATAAAAATACTTAAAGTAATATTGTTTTTCACATTTTTATTTACTTCAGTATTTAAATGATGATGGCAGTGATGATAAAATACAAAATATTTACAACCAAACTGACAGGCTGAGTAAAAGCACTCAAACATAAATTACATTACAATAACAAATTATGACAAACTTGCAATACAACATTTTATATACAATTTTAATATACCCGTACCTCACCTTTTCATTTGGCCGAGGACGAGATTAATACAATATGCCATAAAAGATAGATTATTTCTAATTTCAGTTTCGTTTTTTTTTCCTAGGTCATGGTTGCAGAAACTGAAAAGGAGTTTGATGATTTCCTTAAGATGACAAAAAAAGAGCTGATGGACTTCCTATCAGCCCTAAAATGCTGTACCACAGGCTCAAAACATGTCCTTGTTGCAAGGGCTTTTGTTGCCTGGGAGAACAAGGAACCAGTTAAAGTGTCTGAAAAGGCACACCAAGAAAACCTGCGCCGCCAATACGGGGAAAGCCTAAGGGGTCTCCCAGATCCCCGGTGCATCCCTGAAGAAAAGTGGTCTGAAGACGTCAGCAAGTGGCCCGTAATCGATTTTGGCAAGATTTTCCAATACATTTTGGAAACAAAGATTTTAACATAGATTACGTCGGCAAGTACAAAACCCAAAAGGCCTACTCGTACTTTGCAAGCAAGTTTGTTGGGCCAGTAAGATGGGCGGCAGTTGAGAATGACAAGTGTTTTCTTAATTGTTCTGTCACTCCATCACAGAGTGTCAGAGCCGAATCCCACCAGGTATGGGTACTTGCCAAACATGATGGTACCGTACTGTCATCGTGGTGCTCTTGCATCGCAGGTTATGGGAAGACCTGCAACCACGTGATTGCAGTGCTCTACAAGGTGGAGTTTGCAGTCACACATTCTCTGAATACTCCTTCGTGTACAGAGAGTAGCTGTCAATGGAATAAAACCACCCAGCAGACCATTGAACCAAAACAGATCGCAGACATGGATTTTCGTATAGACACATGCAGTATGGGTGGCCAGAAAAGGTTAGTAATGTAGGGTGTTTACGTGTGGCCTTAATTTATGTTTTGCAAGTGATTTTTATGTTTTCATTAAACCCTTCTATTTGTATTTTGTTAGGAAATACTTTTGTTATGAAAATGCTCTTGACTCTCCATAGACTTTGTACACAGCCGCTGAGATGGCGTCTGAACTACATTCTTAATAAACTGCTCGTAATTACTTTTAGTTCTAATTTCCCGTAATTGATTCGTCTTAGATCAAAAGACGAGAGAATAGCGTCTTCCAATGCCAAGCGAGCCTTCGATCCGAGACGAGAATCCGAGCGCATGCTTACGAACACAGAAATGGGGAAATTTCTAGAAAGACTCCACCAGTTGTCGCCTAATTCCGTCGTCTTCTCTGGCCTCTTCTCATCAGTTAGGTGTGCATCCTCCGACCCTATTACCTCCATCCCTTCCCGAGGTTGCTGATCGAATAGCCCGCCAGTACAACGATATGCCATCAGCACTCCAGGCATTCGGGGAAGCCATCATCCTCAGTTCTAAACAATGCCACAGTCTAGAACAATACACAAGAGGACAGGGTAAATCACAGGCATGGAAAGATCAACGTCTGGGCAGGATAACGGCGTCCAAATGTATGACGGTAAATAACAAGGTGGTGGAGCTGATGCGAAAGAAAGGGGCAAGAACAACTCCTCTTGTTGAAGGACTAGTCAGAGGGGGGCCGTCGCTGTCACATCTACCCGCTATAGCTTGGGGATGCAACCATGAGAAAGATGCTGTCAACGCTTTCAAGTCACAAGAGACAGTAAACCACGCGAATCTGTCTGTAGAACAAGCAGGTCTGTTTGTCAAAGGTTCAGTCCCGTACATAGGTGCAACACCGGATGCATTAGTCAGATGCAAGTGCCATGCATGGCAGTGCCCCTCTGGAATGCAAATGTCCCTACTCAATAAGAGGCCAGACAGTCCAGGACAATTTCAAGAAAACAGATTTTCTTGAGCAGGTAGAGTCTGGGGAACTAAGGCTGAAAAGGAACCATGCGTACTTCTTCCAAATTCAGACCCAGATCGCCGTAACTGATTCCCAGTTTGGTTACTTCTGCGTGTGGACAGGAAACGGACCCGCCTTTGTTGAGGTGATAGAAGCAGCTCCAGAATGGTGGTCGAAGATTGAGCAGCACCTAATGTTTTTCTTTAAAGCTTATGTTTCAAAGTACCTCCTAGGATTTAAGGTATTCACATACTGCCCGGCATGCTCCAATGTGTGTCTCGAAGAAGATGAAATCAAAGGGAATGATGAATTTAGTGTGTGCTGTGATACATGCAATCTTTGGTTTCACTGGAAATGTGCATCATATTCAGACAATGGCGAAGCCTACCAGTGTGCTCTGTGCCAAGACGTGTAACATATTTTCTATAACATAAATATATACAAATAATCAGTCTTACACATGCTTGTCACTTTCGACCCTGGGTTGAATTTCATGGCTCATGCTAAACATATAACGCCGCGCTAAACGATTGGTATTCGGTGCTAACAATGCAAGCAAAATAAGCACAAACCATTATTCCTCGTAACAAATTAATGCTTACCATAATGCCCGCAATGACCTCACACTGATTGAATATCATATTATCGTTTTACATGTACATGTAGTAATTTCTAAATAGAAACCACAAACACCTTGATTGAAAATAAATAATGTTGCAGGTGTTTGATTTAGATTGGACATGTCAGCAAACAAATGGCCAAGGGCCCGCCCTACTTTTTTACCACAACTGATGTTCAGCCCTAACAATTTCATTTGATTTATCTTGTCAGTGAAATGCTCACTAATGTTTACACATAGAAGTAATAGTTTATTTATAGGGTCCTAAATAATAACCACAAAAAATCTGTCTCAGCTAAATAATGCCGTGACATTAATGGGCAGTGCATTTGGTGATGCTGTAATGGAGATGAGCTTCTGACAATGATAACAACCTAACTATTAGTCAGAGGGTCAAGCAAATTGCATAATGCACAGCATACAATTACAATGTCGTCACAAATTGACAAACATGCAACCTCCATTTCGTTGGCCAGGACTCTGTACCACTTGATTCTATTGATGGCCTTCTCCACATAGATTCGCACGTTGGCGATTCTGGATGTTGCACGTACATCTTGCTCACACATTTGAAATGTGCTCCTGCAGCTGGGTGGTATGCTGAGAGTGGCTTGGTATTGAGCGAGGTCATCTTTGATCTTGAAGCCCCGATCTGCCATAACCTGGTCGTATGGTTCAAGAAAGTTAAAGAACCCACTGTCCTTGACGATGTGCTTGTCACTTGCTCGGCCACCATAACACTTGGAGACGAACATTATTTGTCCATTGGGAGATATGGCAATGAGGACTTTGAAGGTGCAGTGGTGTTTGTATTCGCTCCAGCACATTGCCTGGACATCCAGTGCTGTCGGGGTTTCGATGAAAACTTCAGTGCAATCGATAATAGTTCGCACCTTAGGGAACCACTTTTTGAAACTTTCTGGCAGGTTTGTCCTTATGTCCTGTCTGCTTGGCCAGTGTATTAACCAGGAAAGTTCCTTAGACATAAGCTTCATCCATGTGGTGAACACTTGGCTGATTTGACCGGGCGAAACATTGAATCTAAATGCCAAGTCGTTGGTTAATAACCCCAGGCGAAGTCGCATCATGACCATCAGGAACTCTTGTTCTAGTGTTAGTTTTCTTGGTGGTCCGGGGCGTTTATATTGACCTGGCCTGCTGTATGGATCACCTGATGATGATTGTTCTTTTTCAGTTTGTTTGGTGCCCTTCCAGTACAGCATGTGGCCAGCTTTGATCTTGAGGTGTTCAAATATGAAATGAAAGGTAGCAGTGTCTCTGAAGCCTGTAAAAAACCTGACATCCGCTTCCTTCGAGAGGTGATGAAAATAGAGTGCGACAGCTATTGGTGGGGGCTCTGGTGAAATGGGGGTTTTGGGTTGACTTGCAGATGATGTTGGAGTTGCGGTGATAGGGCTGAAAAGTCGCTGGCAAGGGGCTTTTCTTTGGCGAGGTGAATGTTGAAACTTATAATCACTTGCTGCAGAAACAATGTAGGATTTGGGTGTTGTCTGCTTGGCTCTCCCTCCACGAAGTGATTCGAGCACACCACCACATTTCTTCCCATTTTCCATTTGGGTGGCTTGCCTTTCTGTAGTTGTCTCTCCCAATCATTTCTTTTCTTTTCATTTCTGGCCACTCCAAACCATTGCACGGCTTTGACGTGAGCCCTCTTTAATATTTTTCCAGGTTTTCTTCTGTCGTTTCCACAGCCAGCTGCACTACACCTGTCACCTCCTCCCATTATCTGCAATCAAGAAATTACAAAAAGGAAGGCTCACAAATTACCGATTTTGCCTTGTGGGTGTTAATTCATTAAAATAGCATAAACATAGGATTGTTGATTAAATGTAAATGATAAAATTGTAATATTTGTATATACAGTTGAGCTATTTTGTATGTTATCATTATCATCTTCGCCATTATATACACATTTTTAAATATACAAATTAAAATGTAAAAGACAATTTATTTCTATATTTGTATTCAGTAAATTATATTATTAATATGTAAATACGAAAATATTTATTTTTATAATAATAATATCTGATAAAAATGTACAAAGTATAAATATGTGGGAAATGTGAATAAATAAAATAATATTGTTAATAAAGTTTTGTAAAAAAAAGGGAATATAGTGCCATTATAAAATAAATATAAAAAGACATAACAAGTCAAAAACTCAAATGATTCGCCTAGTTCTGTTTTAAAATATAACATATTTATAGACCTACATAATCCTCGCAACTTATGGATCAATAAAACTACAAACTTAATGGGGAAAAAAACGTGGCCACGCTAGATATTGTAATAGGCAGTTAATAAGTTACCATCCCCGACCAAATCCCATCAAACGTCAAGAAAACCCAATCACTATCACTATAGCCACCGATTCATTCAAGCTTTTTATATCAAATATTGTGAACCCGTTTGAAACCCTTTCATTATTTTCTGTGATTGTTTTGAATTAGTTTATCCTATAAAGACGTTCCCCTTATGTATTTTAAAAGAGGGGAAAATAAGGAAGGCGCAAGTTCACTTGATTTTCAGTTCCTTAAAAGTGGGACGAACAAAGTGGCCAGGTCAAATATGATTGACAGCTGGGGGGCTGGTCCTGATATTTGTCAACACTGCGCAAGTGTAGTGCCCCTAACTTCCGTTCTGAACTACACGTAAAATAAGTATTATTCATTACTTACGAGTCAATAAAACGGTGCGGACGTCTAGAGTCGTCGCTGCAAACAAATGCTGTTCGTGTGCGGATGTTGGTGAACCGTTTCGACCTCCGTGAGCTGATATTTTAGCAATAAATTAAGATGGCAAGCATGAGCTTTAGCTGCAAAAAAAATCAGTGTTGCGAACATCTAGCTGCTGTGCGCGAAGCGTATTTGCCCCGTGAACAAGATGGCGCATATTACCGTGAAAGTGCTTAAGTTATTGAAAGAAAATAGATGTCTGTTTAGAACTGTATTTCATATGAAAAGTAAAAACTTTCCGCTCTTTTTAATTAGCTAAATCTTCACAGCCAATTTGGACCAACTTATTGGGGCATTGTAAAAAACTTTGAAAACTGTCTTCCCTAAATGGCCAGACAACAAACACAAATGAATAAATTAGATGAATTTTAAATGGCGAACATAAAATGAAATCAGCAAAGTATGTGTAAGTGCGCTTCCTTAATTCTTATTCTTGGATTAACTGATTTGGTTTCTAGGAGTACTCTTCCACACAGATTTACCGGGAGGTATGAAAGCTTATGCCTTTACAGATATACTGAACATACCTCACGACAGCAACTTGACTATGAACGTACTGCTGCAGGTGCTTGCTGATAATGCTTCCAACAAGGGAAAGAAACTTAATGTGCAGGTATTTAGTTTTAAATAACTTTTGTGAATAATGTTATAACATGAAAACAGGTTTGTAAGAAAACTATAATGACAATAATTTAAATGTGTATTTCACGGCATAAAAGCTTTATGCCTAAACCATTATGCTGTTTTAGTATTTTTGTCAGTAGGGGATTCGATGTATCCTAAGTTGACGAGTGTTACCTTACATTATTTTGACTGGTTTTGGTCCCTTTTTGCAGATGGACAATTGCTTCAGGGAGAACAAAAATCGTTACCTGTTGGGTCTTGGTTTCTTCATGGTAGAAATCAATTTGTACGAGCAAGTGATTATTAAGTAATTGCTTACTTGCTTGCTCCCCTGCTCACTTGCTGGCTTGTTTGTTTGCTCGTTAAGGTGCCCTCACACCATAGCGTATGCTGAAACCTATGAGTTGCGTGTACAAAATATTTGTATACGCACCAAACGCAACCCAAATCAAACAGTTTGTCAATTTCTAACCTATTCAACCTGTGGGTTGCGTGTGGGTTGCGATCACCTGCGTACGAGTTGCGTGCGAGTTGCGTGCAGAATTTACAAGTTGCGTTTGAGTTGCGTTCAAAACTTACAAGTTGCGTTGGACCTATTCTGTATGTGTTGATGTCCAATAACATTAAGAGGTATAGCTCCATGTTGTCATCTCGGAGATCCACCAACAACTGACACCGATCTAGAAAAGGCCCACTATTTATACCATTTCTCAACACGCATGTAGTACGCAACTAACACGCAAATCACACGCAACTAATAGTTTGGATACGCAGGGCACAAGTTGGGGATACGCTGGGAATACGCACAATAGGTTGGGGGTACGCTACACACGCAACAGGATCGCAACAGGCACGCAACACGATCGCAACATGATCGCAACAGGTACGCAACACATTCGCAACATTACTTAGATTTTTACTTTGGAAGTATTCTGCTCCCACATGTACGTTTAGGTTGACTTCAATTTTCTTCCAGTCGGACACACTCATGAGGATGTAGATCAGTTTTTCAGCCGTGTTGCAGAAAAGCTGCGGTTCAATAATGCATACACCTTGGATGGTAAGAAAATGCTTAAGCGTCTTATTGATTTATGCAGTACTGATAGGCTCTTGTTTTGTGCCATCCCACTTTACAACCAAATTTATTGTATCTATTGTATGTTTCAATCACATCGTCACCGTTTTCACGAAGAGGCAAATTGAGCCTTTCACGGTCTGAACAAACTTTCGAGATAATCGCTTGTAAAGTTAGTCCTTTTTTCGTTTGGCAGTTTGAAACATAAATATCCATAGAATATACAAGATTAAGGTATCATGGGAAAGAAGAGATTTCAATCTTCTTAAATATAGCAAACGTTAAGAAAAATAGGTGATTAGTTTTGCAGAATTAATCAATTAATAGAATTGCCTCTTCGTGAAAACGAAAAAACGATACATTAGCAAATTCGCCCGTGGCTGTGAGAGTCAGAATGTATACATTTCCCCATTGCGCCCCCAATTTGTCTCTTCGTGAAAACGCTGAAAGCCACTTCGCGCCCAATTCGCCCAATTCGCCTCTTCGTGAAAACGCAAAAGGGCACCTGAGGACCAATTCGCCCCTTCATAAACACGTTGAAGTCAACGCTATTTCGAATTCGCCTTTTCGTGAAAACGCAAAAGGGCACTTGAGGACCAATTCGTCCATTAGTTAATTAGGTTAATTAAGATTTAAATGATTTTTTTGATGTATAACTTCACCAGGTTGTGGAAATTGCAATATTTAATCGTTTTCATCAAAAAAAATAATTTCGATAAATAGACGATTTTTCATGAAATTCGCCTCTTCGTGAAAACGGTGACGACATACTCAAGGGATAAAAAGATGGTAACCAATGAACATTCTGACTTCAATTTTTTTGTGCACGCATAGAAGCGATTGCATACCAAAAACAGATTAACCTTGTAAATTGTTGCTTTTCAACCACTAAGGTATGATTGCAAATAAAATGGTTATTTTTCTCTTACAACATTTTTCTCAGATCTTCATCATGTCATCGAGATGTCGTACACACCCAAAGTGACAATTATGCACATTCATGGTCCAGAACTATTTAACATCAAAGAGTGGATTTCCCCGTACCTGAAGGATATCGGGAATCATTCCAAACCCCATCACTTCCAGTTCCGCAGGGTCAATGGCATCACACAAATGTTTTACAGGATGTGGTGCTGTGACCCTTGGCGGCCCAATGATGTAGAACGGAATGATCCTGACATCCCTTCGTGTAGCTCAGAGTCAGCAGATGGTCTGATCTTATTTAAGGTATTATTTAATGCTTTTTTTTAATATGTAACCTGGAAAAATGACACACTAGCTATGATGATATACATCTCTATACACACATTTTTGCCAAACAAAATATACAAAGTATTCTGCTAAAATGTGCAGTAATTTCTTTTTACAGAAAGTACCACCTGTTGACAGTACCCCCACCAGGGTTGTACCCAGCTTGGAAAAATGGGACCCAGATCTCCCCAATGTTGTGTCATTATTTGGGAGGCGACTTCCAGATGTGGCACAAACATGGTGGGCAGAATTTCTGAGAGACACGAGTGCATACACAGAGGTATACATAAAAAGGAATAAAAAGCCATAGTCTATATTTTCTATACTTTTTTCTCACAATTGAGACATACAAAAGCAACATTGGAAGAACGATTTAATAATTAATGAGTAAATAATTATGTAATTATGTAATAAAACCACCAACGTGACGGGCTCCCAATCTGAATTTTCAAACTGTTATTTACGAATACTTATTCATAAATACCCAGTACAGTACTCACCGCACATACCATTAACTTGACCAGGGGGTGTTTCACATAACATTGGGTACAATCCGTTGATGAATTTGATTTATTTTGATAATAAGATTTTTGACGTGATTTGAATTTTTGTCTAAAAGGTATTTATGAATGGGAATAAGTACATACTACTTGGTCGGTATTAAAACAAGAACATTTAAAACCGGCTAGGGTCTTGGACGTGGATAATGGCCCTCCCCTTTGGCTTGGGCTATGATCCAGGACCAGGCCCCTATAACAGTTTTAAATGAACTAGTTTTAAAATGGCCAATCACATATTTATTCGCTTATTAATAAATATACCTTTTTGTGATGTTTATTTTTGCATAGCCATTATATGATGGTAGCCACCGTTGGCCCCTGGAAAAGCTGCGTACATACAGCAAACGACACGACGGTTGATGACCAACCCATTGACCTGTCTCATCTCCAGCACATTGAGGAGGCTGTGGTTGATGATTGTCCAGAGGTGAGCCAAAAACAAACATGACAATTACTGTACATTAGTGCTACCATTAAAATGCTGAGCTTTTTCTAACCAAAACATAAATTTTGTAATCAATAACCGTAATGGTATGAAGACGTTGTTTAAGAACGTTGCCTAATGCATCCTTCAACCTATTCTTTGAAATGTTTAGTTTAAGTATAATTAATCAAGAAAAAAATAAAATGCCACAGACAATTTTATTACGTATTGCTATTGCATAAACAATTTGAATAGATTCAAAAAATAGTGAGATCATGATAAACTGTGTTATTTAAACTTAATTACAGGCTTTCTTGGCAAATATGTCTTTAATTATTATAGGTGTTTGTTGGTTCAAGTTCGAAGAGGCAGACCATAAAACATGTGGATGACTTTGCATCAATCAAGGAAGGGATGATGGTAGCTGTTTTTGTTAAAGAATACGAAAGAAAGACCACAAATTGGCTGCATAATCTCAACCGAAGACCACTGGATCCAAATTCACTGGTACACGGGCCAATGGATTGGGTCACAGAAGCCGCGATATATGGGCGCTGGAAAAAATCGCAAGGCAGTTACAGAATGGTTAGACGAGAAGTCAGCTCTGCTTTGGGACTTCCAGCTTACTGCAAAGACTGGAGCTTTGCCTAAAGCAACCCAGACCGAACTCAAAGCTAGGTACAGTGAGATCGATTTATTGTTAGCAACGGAGACAGAACATTCCTCAAAATTCGCCCTGACCTGAAATGCACAGTTGTCGAGTATTAATTAGGGAATAACAGTGCGAGGACCTGGTCATTACTGCGTGATAATGACCGGGTTGGGGGATGACCGCTGGTAATGGACCGAGCCGAATGACCGGGTCCTCGCACTGTTATTCCCTTCAATAAATACCTTTTTAACAAGAACAATGGTGAAATTGCTCCACATTTCGTGACTTCGCGATATTTCCAGTGTTTTGTTTTCATGTTCAGGGGCCATATTTTAGCTTATGCATGGTACCCGGTCTCTTCAATATGTGTTGCTTTGAGACCAGACTAGCTGACTACGGACCCACCGTGCATAGCAACGCGCTAGCGTTAACAGACGACACGTGCATTTTAAAAAAAAGCCGCGCGTATAGATACAAACGTTCTACGCGTACATTTATAGCGCGCAGTATCAAGATTTGACGCGTCCTTGTTAATTAGGTAATAACAGTGCGAGAACCCGGTTATTACTGCGTGGTAATGACCGGGTTGGGGGATGACCGCTGGTAATGGATCGAGCCGAGACTCGATCACGTGCCGGTGGTAATGGATCGAGCCGAAGGCGAGGTCCATTACCAGCGGTCATCCCCCAACCCGGTCATTACCACGCAGTAATAACCGGGTTCTCGCACTGTTATTACCTTTAATAAATACCTTTTTAACGAGAAAAATGGCGAAAATACTCCGAATTTCGCGACTTCGCGGCTTCTTTTAGGCCGTTTTACAAACGCAGCTTCGTTTCCGTATTTTGGCTTTGTTCATGTAGTTTAGCAGTGGTACAGTTGTTTTCCTAGTCCCGGATTTGTCCGAATCCGGATCGCTTCAAATAAAAACCTACCTTGTTATGGCTTGGTCTCCAATACTATTTGTTTAGATGAAGTGCATTTTGAAAAGAATACAAGCTTCTTGATACATAAGTAAAAAGAAGTCTAAAAGTCTCCAGTATTAAAAAATCTGCCAAAGACTGAACGTTCATTTTTTTCCTACTTCCGGATCGCACGTAAAATACATGCATCAACGGTACGCGTGCAAGCGATTTCATATGACGTGTTCTGCTCCATGGTGGGACAAAGTTTATCGGCTCGTTGCCGCGCGCCACACACGTACGTACACGGACAAAACATTTCAAAGCATTTCCTTGCAAGTCCTCTTTTTAAACTTTATTGGAAGTGATAGTATTTGAAATTTATTATAAACTGTATATTTATAAAAATTAATGAATACTTTATCAGAAATATAGGCTTGATTCGGGTTGGTTCTAGCATGATAATTTTTCTTGTACGAAGCAGTTTTTTATACGATCCGGCTGATCCGCAACTAGAAAAAGGGATGTAGGTATATTTGACGTCGTATTTTCAAATAAAGAACAGCATAAATATCGAAACAAAAACTGTAGTTTCTCCAACACTCAAGGTAAACTACTAAACCTATTTCATTTAAATTTCAAGGAATTAGACTTGCCGAAAACAGCCTGAATATTTTTTGCGATTCGGAACTAGGAAACCGTCTGTAGTGTGGCCAGAATGCAGCCCAAAGCCGGGGTTTAGAAAACGGCCCTTGGAAAACCCATGATATTACTATATATAATGACCGGCACGTGATCGAGTCTCGGCCAATCAGAAGCTTTCAACTCTCATAGGTATTTATTAATACAAATTCATAAATACCTGGGACAGTTTAGGCACCACATTTGTTTGGTGTTGGCAGGGAGTTAACTTTCTGAATGGTCTGTAGTCTTAGGGCATGAGATGTAGTATTCAGGGGTGGGGCCCTACTCTGCTACTAAGGCATAAAAAACAAATGTTATGTTGGCGTAACCCGACCGACCCTAAAAATACGGCCGACCCTGGATATTATTTTTTTCAAGGGACGAAATTTAATGATTAAAATCTATATAAATCTAGTTATAAATACGTTTGAAACCATTTCTGAACGTTTCTCATTGTTGTGTGTGTGGATTGTGAAAATATTGAACCTGGACACGCTATCGTGTATCACTACCGGCTTAAACAATTAGAAAACATATCGTTTTCATTGCTGGGAGGGAAAAAAAAAAAAAAAAAAAAAGAATCCCGACCTACCTACCCTATTTTTTGGGGCCTGTTACGCCAACATAACCTTTTTTTTTATGCCTTTAGTTTCACTTTTCACTGTTTCCGACTAGCTAACCCCAGACGTGCTTTAGTGACCTCATTGCCAGTCCATATGTGTATAATATTTCATTTGCATCACAGGATAGAAAATTCTACTCTTCACTGTACATATGTATCATAATCCTAATTTAATTTCGTATCGAAGGATAGAAAATTCTACCCCTCACTACTGTATCTTAGTACTCCTTATTTCATTTGCATGGAAGGATAGACAAATCTATCCCTTACCAATGTATAATAATCTATATTTTATTTGCATCGAAGGATATAAAATTCTACTCTTCATTGTACCTATGTAATTTATAATTAAGATGAAATCAATAACAGTTAAAAAAAGAATGAGTTTAATTTGTCCATTTTGTCATTCATTAACACTTTTCAATTTCAATGAAAAGTTTGTTAAAAATACTGCATTTAGTTTAAGAAAAAACAAAAATGAAATAATAAGTGTCACTGATCTGGAAATTCTTGAGCGTTTATCTAAATCGTTCAAATCTTCTTTTCAAATAACAGATTCAAGCATTATTTGTTGACTTAACTGAACGTTTTTCAGTAAGTGTAAAAAACTGTGCTCTGTTTAAACAAGTAATCGGCCTCTATAATAATGATGCTGAATATCTCTCTTTTGTAACGGTGTATGACAGTTTTAGAAAGCAATAGCTCAAAAAAACTATTCTGAAAATATTTTACGAAATAATGAGTAATTATCGTTTCAAAGTGATTTATGAAAATAGGTAGTTTAAAATTAACCTGTTTTAAAACAAATAATGTTGAATCTATTGGTCTGGTTGGCTCAAGTATGGTCAGTATGTCTTGGTCATCAGGGCAATTAATTTTGTCCTACAAAAATATATTTCAGAGTCATCACATGTAGTTGAGTCTTGCCTTTCCATTTCAATGTAAGATCTCTGGTTTTTCCACTTACAGCGATCATTTTACCAACTCTTCAAGGGCCCCAGTTTCTATCAATATTGTCATCATTACCAAAATAAATGCCAATAATTTTAAGATGATCATTCACCTAGTGAAACCCTCTGGGATGTCTTTATGATTTTTCCATTTGCCTAACCAAAGCCTGTGGGATTTCTCAAAATTGATTTTAGAATCAGATTACTGTAAACAGTGAAGACATTTTCTAGGACTTGAATGTCGTTATTGTTAGAAACAAAAATTCTTGTTGGGCGGCCTGTTGGGCCGTCTGTTGGGCCGTCTGTGAGGTGGCCTATGGGGCGGCCTATGGGGCCGTCTGTTAGGTGGTCTGTGGGGCGTCCTTTTGAGCCGTCCTGTTGGGCCGTCCTGTTGGGCTGTCTGTGAGGTGGCCTGTGGGGCAGCCTGTGGGGCGGCCTGTTAGGCCGTTTAGGCCGTCTCTGAGGTGGCCTGTGGGGCAGCATGTGGGGCAGCATGTGGGGCAGCATGTGGGGCAGCCTGTTAGGCTGCCTGAGGTGCAGCCTATAGGGCCGTCTATGAGATGGCCTGTGGGGCGGCCTGTGGGGCGGCCTGTGGGGCGGTCTTTGGGGCATCTGCTAGAGCGTCACATGAATCGGCTTGTTGAACAACCTGCAGTTCAACGACTTGTTGGTCCTCCTTTGTGGCATCCTTATCATCCTTGTTTTCTGTCTGCATTGGTTCTTTTTCTGGTTCTTGTTCCTAACTTGCCTCCTTTCCATTTTCTTTAGTCTGCTTGCGTTGCACATCCTCGCTGTTTTCACCTTTCTTTCCTTTTTCTTTCTTGACGATGGTTGGTGTGTTTTCCATTACCCCGTTCATGTCGATCTCTTCTGAACTACCCAGACCCTCCGAATATTCTGAATGCGGCTCGATGCTCGTAGCTCCCGCAAACCTCTGTTGGATAGACAAATAGAATTGTCTGTCATGTACATGTACATGTACTTACGAATAATATCTTTTACAAAAAAATTAACATAAACATGGTTAGCACAGTTTTTTAAAAGAAGATGTTTAAAATCTTCTTTACCACCTTTGCATAATGAACAAGTATCATCGTTAGGTAAGCCAACATTCTTTATTTTGTTTTTGGTAGGGAGATTCCTATGTTTCAATTTATACCAGACATCTAAATCATCTGCCTCAAGAAAGGCGGCGTCTTCCAAGGAGTCGGCACGAAACAAATTTTTCCAATATATTTTAACGTTAGGGGTAGTCAGATAATTACAAATTACACTGTCATAAATAACTTTGACATTAATACAAGATAAGGGTAAAACTTTGTCATTCCTGTTGTGAGGAGGCGTTCTTAGCTGTTATTGTTCAATTGTTATAAGTTGTTTTGTCTCTCTCCGCTGAACGGTGGCGCCCTTTATTTTAACATAATGTTCATGTAAAACTTCGATGACCCAAGGCTCCTTACTGCCTGCACAATCTTTCACAGGTGAGAACGTCAATTTTTGACTGATTATTTGAACCTAGATTTTGGAGATTACACATTAATGATACTTGTCCATTATTATTTCCAGTTTAACCGCTTGGGTCTATAGCTCATGCCTATTGTACTTTTTATGTAAAACGTGGTACCAAAAAGTGTTATTTTGGAGTTTGGAAACTTGTGTCGAAGTGTCAAAAGTTTAGCGGTGACAGTTGCCGTGCGTTGCGTTTCTGCCAGAGCACAATATACATGTACGTGCTGTACGTGGTGATTTGTGGAGGCAGTTGGCTTGTTGTGCGCGCGTGGAATAATAATTTAATTACAATGTATACATTGCTGGTTGTGGCGGGTTGCATGGAAGTCGCTATGGTGCGCTGGACTTTGGGGGAATGGGCGTGTATTTTCTGTGTATGTGAATGAGTGCAGCTGGGCCCAGCGATGTGTGTTTGTGTCCCATACCCCTCCTGCCTAGCGTTTCTGTGGCATCTTTGCGACCTACATAATCTGGGATATTTAATTATTGAGAAATTGATGATGACATTTGTTGAAAGGAATGTTTATTGGAAAAAGGAGACAAATTAAGGTACAACAAGTTGGATACAGTAATACTATAGTCACTCTTAATTTTATTAATGTGCATTTTAAGTAATTATACAGTCACTTTTACTTTGTTGATATTCTTTCAAATGTCAGTCATATTTGTTCATGTATTACAATTTGTCTAATTAATTATCTTGTCTGACTGCCTGCACAATCTTTCACAGTTTGTGCAGGTATCCCACAGGCGTATGCGACAATAAACCCGGCCCTGGCTGGAGAGAGACCCCACAAAGAACCTGTGCTTTGTCCTCTCTTTCACCGGGAGTAACGGCGGCCCAGATCTAGCCCCCCCCTTACACCTTACATGTCAATAAAAGATAATTCTGTTCGTTAACATAATCGACCTTGGTGATAAATCCCTACAGCCTTAAGGCAATACGACCAACAATTATGTGCAGTGTATTACAGAGACTAGCTATTTTACTGAAAGAGATAATCTGCCCGTTATCCCACACTTGATCTAGACAAAAGATTACATGCCCTTTAAGAACATTACTGTCAATAACTGTATTGAGATCGTCAGTAATACCCATTTTGTGTGCATAATCTGAACATGTAATTCTATTCGATACGATCAAAAGCTTTCTCTTGGTCAATGCTGAGGAGAGAGCACTTTTCATTTTTTTGTCGTTAACAAAAAAAACTCATCTCTGATAATCATTAAATTATCTTGAATGTTTCTACCAATGGCACCATGGACTGAAATTAGTAGGCATGATTATTCTTAAACGGTTAATAATAACTTTCGAGATGATCTATCAACGTTGAAGAGACTGTTACATTTAACAATTGTTGCCTGCTGTGACATGGTCCATGGCGTTTTGTACACCCGAGGGGGAAAATGGCACCCGAGGCGAAGCCGAGGGTGCCATTTGCCCCCGAGGGTGTACAAAACGCCATGGACCATATCACAGCAGGCAACAATTGTTTTGTTATACCACGGTAATAGATTACAGCAGGCAAGAATTGTTTGTTATGGGTCCGTTCCCGTTGCGGTGCAAAATTGCCGAAGTAGTCGCACTGAATGTTCCGTGTTTTTCTTCGTACTATGGCGCTGTCCTGCTCGAAAATCAAATTTCTGATCTCCTCTTTTGAACGAGACAGAAATCGCTTCTTTGGAGGTGACTTAATGCTGTCGTCTGCCGACATTACGGAGAAAATAAGGCAAAATTGGAACAGAAAAAAAGCAGACGAACAGCATAAACGAAAGCCGGTAAACAACAATGGCGGTCGTTAGTCGTTGCCGAAAGTGCTAACTTCACTGTTCCCTGTTTACATCGCACAGGAACATACATCAATTTACGTAGTACCAGCTAATATAACACAGCGTTGCTAGACTCTAATATCAGTCGCTTCCATGGTATTTATCACAGAAATGGCCGGCCAGGCTATGCGCTATCGTGTAAAAAAAGATTCCGCGGCCTGGAAAAAGAAAGTTCATGTACCCCGTGGGGTACATGAACTCATGTACCACGCGTACTCGGCGTACATCACTCATACCATTAGCCTCTGTCATGAAATGACGAAAATCAACCGAAGAGGGCGTTTTGAGGAAATTTGTCAATATGGCTTCCGAGCTCGCGCGTAAAACTAACGTAAGTAGCTATACCATGGAGGAAAGACAACAGATAGTTAGTGAATTGCGGGGAAATACTTAATAAAAAATGGCCAATCATAAAACTAGATTTTCTTTCCTGCACTTGAAAAGACCCGCCGTGTATTTATGCTCCTTAGAAAACCGGTTAGGCCCAATTAACATTTAAACAAAACAAAAAATTCAGTGGCACTGAACTGAAGCCATATTTGAATGCCAAACAGTAAACAAATTCTGGGGCCAATTCATACAACTTGATACATGTACAAGCAATATTATTTTTGTATTTTTAATTATTTTTTGACATCAAATATAAATTTGGGGCTTTACACACAAGCACTTGGTTCACATAATTACTGGACGTTAAACCTCAACATTCCTAATCCTGCAATGTTAATTTAAAAACCAGTTTTAAATACTGTCACATTAAATGTACAGACGCCTGTGAAATCTAGTAATATTTTACCCTTTTATTGACTGAAGCCTGACATTAAAAGAACTTCGTAAATATTAAACTTGAATTTTTCAAGAATTATTCAATTGCGCCACGACCATTAGGGAGCACTCGGTCGATTGTGTGCACAATTTCTGGACGCCACCGTTTTGGTGTTTTTTTCGGACTAAGCTTACACCTAAATTGTTAACAGAGGATAAATAGCAAGCATTAATAACATTAACATGGTAAAGGGTACAATGAATTTGCAGTTTGTCAACAAAGAAGTATGGCAACATTGCATGAGGAAAGTCGGCCCAACATTAACTGTTTATAAACAATGTAAACGTCGAAGTACAGCTATAGCTCTCCCAAAGGTCGAGTTGTCTCAACGGGCGAGTTGTCTCAACGGGCGAGTTGTCTCAACGGTCGACTTGTCTGACATCTGCTAGCTACGCACGTACGTATATAGCGCAGCACGCTTTCACAAACTGACCATTTTTTCAGTCGCTGTTTCTTTCTCTTTCGTAATTTTACGGTTTTGGATGACATTTAGCCTTATGCCTACGATTTATCCTTTCGAAATAACCACAGCCTTTAGAGCTCCGTCGTAAGCCATAAAGTTCTGACATCGACGACACACGTGTTGCTGTTGGTAAGCGCCGCCATTTTGACAATTTTCCTCGCGTTGACCTTTTAGAAAGGTCATGACAGAGGCTAATGCTCATACATCGGCACACTCGGATACATGCGTTTTTGTTGCATGTCACGTGAACGCTTCTCGACCAATAGAAATTCACAATCTATTGCCGTGGTATAACAATACCTTATGTATCACCCTGCCCGTCACCCTGAATTGCAAAGTAGTAAATGTACAAAAAGAATTCATACCAGAGTGAGCTGTGTACATGTACTATTGGTTTGAATAAACTTGGAATTCATCTTCAAAAACGGCTGGTTTTAACCTTTGTTTCTGGTGTGTGAAACATTTGTTTCATCAGCAAAATGCCGTTCATTTACAAAATATATTTCTTAGTATTTGCTGCTGGAAATATTTTGTGTACAAAAGAAAACCAGGATATTTGTGATACATGTATTTAGAATAAATGGCACTCACAAATGTAAGAAACAAGACGTGCATTTCATCCTAGACATTTGAGTCGGCCTGGTATTATCTTCGGATCAAATGTCTGTGCAGAATTTAGACATTTTATTGCTCTAAAGCAGTTTGAACAAAAAAGTAACAAAACAAAACAAAACCGAATGATATAAAACAATTGTTAAAACCAGCCATTCAACATATATTATATTTTGATGTACAGTGAATTCATGTTAGGACATTTTGATGGCTATTTTCTTTTCTTTTATCAGGTGACTGATCACATGACTAGAGACGCTGGTTACTACGTGTACATATGTACGGTATAGCCGACGTATGATAGCTGAGGACTGCTTGATGCACTAGGCTGGACTGGAGTGGCCTGTGTTTTACGACAAAAGGCTGGTTACTCAAGCGGACATTTCTTCAGGCTCATCTTGAAGACTGCTGGAGGCACTAGACTGGACTGGAGTGGCCTGTGTTTAAGACAAAAGCAAATCCATGGCAATGACTGGTCCAATTATCCATCCTGCAAGAAATACAGGAATCCTCAAAGTCCAAAATGACAACACTTTATTGGAGAAATAAAAGTTAAATGTAATTTATTTTGAGATGTGCAAGATGACACTTTCATTGCCTTGGATTTGCAGTCAACAAAAGTTAAAAACAGAAAGTTGCATTCCCTGTGCTTTTGAATTGAATAATTGTTTTCTCCTAAATGCTTAACTTCTATGGTTTATAATCCAACCCTAAAACTGGGCACAAACAGATCCTTGTTCTGTCAGGACTTGCCTCCCGGATCATACATTATTGATACTAATAATGACGTGAACCAGTCTACAAATGTATCGGCCTACCCCACAAGAACAGAATTATTCTCGGACTCAAAATTCCGCAAATATTTAGAAATTTAGGCAGGGAATGCAACTTAGATGTACAAGAAACATTAATTTATGAATAATTGCCCCAGACACATGTTACAAATTCAAAATTGCTTCTATATATTTGTTATTATGTACCAACAAAAAAGGAACTTTGTTCGAATGTTCACAAGAGGCCTGATTACAGACCTTTTTTAAGACTTGTCAGTGTTAACCAGTTAGCGTCAGAGGACGTGAATTTTCCAGAATTCAAAACGAATGACGGATAAACTCGTCACGAGCGAAGCCAGAAATATCAGGGTGTGCTACCCACAGATGCTGACAGGAACCCATCGAAGTTCGTGAAAAACAATCCCACGCCTGGGTTCGGTCAAAGTCAAAATAATCCCGGCACGAACTGGTTAATATCAAAATGTTTACACTGATAATTCTCTGATTCTGCATTGTTTAAAATCTGTTTGGACTTCATCATCCTTGTTTTGGTACAAATATGTGACCCACCACCCCAAAACCAGGCGGAAGTCGTCAAATGCCATTTCGAGATATGGCATTGTACACACAAAAATGTGTTGCCGGTCGATTGTTGTTTTTTTCATAAATAGTTAGTTAAAACTCTAATTTATAGGCTGTTCATGTTTAAACCTTTTTAAAAATCCCCGAAAGTGATAATATCGGTCTTCTCCTGATTTTTGTTGTCGTTGCTATTACTCAAATTAAGCAAACTTGTTGCCGCGAACGGCAACAAAATGTCACTTTTTGAAGCGTCGTTACTTTTCATTCCATAGCGGTACTGGTGCATATGATGTATCATTTTAAAGCTTAAAACGCTAGCAATCCAATGGTATAAAAATCTCTCATATGAACAATTTTGACTTTAGCCTGGTTTTGGGGTGGTGGGTCACATATTAGAACTACTTTTTGTCTTGCTATCTTTTAATCACCTCCGCAAATGCAATTGAACAAGAATAGCTCAGAAGTGAAACATTTGTTCGAGGCTTTGATGAAAAGACTATTTTTCTTTAGTTTTCCTTGAAAAAAAATTAAATTTAAATTTGGTTGACATGTGTCTGGGTCATTATCTTCAGCTGAAGAATTCTTTTTAGTGATTCAACAAATTTTATCTTAATATTTTAACAATTTTCTTAAATTGTGTTGATCTACAATGACACAGCATAATTTAATATTTGTGTGAAGGTCTTTGCTGATTATTACGGTTAACGTTTAATTACAGAAATATAATTAAGCTACTTTGTTTATTATAAGTTTCTTCAAATATCATGTTCATTTGTGAAAATTGAAGAAGAAGAAAGTTTAAACTTTGAGAATCTTATGATCCGCGTGATCACCTCAACTGTTGTGTTATAAGGGTGGCCCGTAAAAACACGGTCTGGAGCTAAAACTACATGTACTAGCCCAGATCAAAATATCTTGGTATCATTTTTCTTCTAGAAAGATTATCCATCCATTGGTGTAGGTTGTTTTAATAATAGTAATAACAGCTTTTTATATAGCGCTGTTAACAAGATCAAAGCGCTTTACATTATTATTATCCCTAATCATTGGGCCAACAAAATATTCCAAATACCATCTCAGCTCCCTGGGAGTATACAGCACAATGCAGCCATTTTGGCACAAGGCAGCTAAATCAATCACAATAACCATCTCTGCCCTCAAAGGTACCCATTTACGCTTGGGTTGAGAGAAGCAATGAGTGACAAAAGTGCCTTGCTCAGGAGCACACGCACCATATGCATAGTCCCAGGCCGGACTCGAGCCCACAACCTGTAGCTTTACCTGCAAGTTACAAATTCAGACCACAAGGCCACAGCAGGCCATGCCACAGGCACTTTTAGCCTCAGTGTAGTGGAAGTATGCTTGTTCTTTGAGATACAGTATGTTTGTCTGTATTTGGGGGGGCCACCCTGTATAGCAAGATTGCCTTACAATATACATTTACTAATTACTAGCAAACTCGGAGGCAACCTTAATTAGTTGAAAGGTCAGTCTTTTGGAATATTTAGTCGGACATGGCTTGATGTCACTGACTCTATTTGGATAATTTGCAAACATTGAAGGACCTGGAAGTTTTGAAGGAAGTGATTGTATTACCTAATACATACAAGTCCTTGAAGGTACCTTAGGATACACCATTAATTGCAGATATTGAAACATTTTACTACCAAATTATTAAGAAATATCTTACTCATTTGAAAGTAAATAATGATTCCAGGCATCCAGCAAAACGATTGCGCTAGATATCCTGTAATTGTTCTGAAAAAAATTGAATTTTATAAAACAAAGATCATCATCACCGAACCGATCACGAACAACAAGAACAACTGCCCGACGCCGGGTTGAAAACAGGTTATTTTTCTCGGCATACATGGTTGTAAAACTTTGGGAGAGGTCAGTTAAAACGACCACCCAAATCTACCCATCCCTGATAATTCAAGCATACAATGGGTGTATCCTACCTTGAACTTGAATGTACTTGTATGTATACGTGTGTAATGAAAGTAATGTATTATGATGTGCCATTGTAGACCCATTTTTACTTTAAATAAAAAGAGGTTGTTTGGTGTAAGTGTGTTGTTGTTTTTTGACACGTCTGCTGTCTATTTTTATCTATTTTGGGCAAATTTGCAGCGCAAAAGGAAGTTCTTTGTATCGTGTACACAAATTGAAGTGAGTTTTTGAAAATGACAAGAACCCTGCCGTCTGCTAACCGCTTCGCCATCTTTAAAATACGTCACTGGCCAACAGCGAACAGCTCGGAATGTCGTTCGCCGTTTTCGCTAACATTCGCCAACATAATTGGCGCACATTGCGTTCCAGTTACACGAACAACGCTAACGTTGGCCAACGTTGGCAACGTTCGCTGGAGTGGAACGCACCCCTGTTCTTCACGCCTCATCATGCGATCGGTTTATTCTCTGTGGCTGAAGAATTCAATTACCATTACGGATAAGTTTTCGACTGGCGCAGTCAATAACTGCACCTCCACGGGGTCATAATAATTTGTGCAAATTTGCGATGAATTTATATAAAAGAGACGGCAGACGTGTCATTTTGACTTGATTTGTATGTGAAGGATCATGTTGGTGCAAGAGGGTGCCCTCTTGAAATGGGGGCAGATTAAACACCCAACAATGTTTCTAATGCCAAAGTTGAATATGATCAACTGATTAACTTTGTTTAGAGGACAAAAGTTATTTTTGTTGGCATTTCATTCGTGTTGGGTGTAATTCTGTCCTTTTTTCAAGTCCCATAGTTAAATTTGCTCTCCTGTGCTCTTTATATTTCTCGTAAGAAATAAAATTTGTACCAACTACCGGTAGTTGGTCTGAACACAAAGTTGTTTGTACAACTCTGAAATGCACAAAGATCGACACGTACATGCATACGTTGTGATCAATGTCTCATTCCAAAATGAAGAACTAATATAAACAAACTTAAACGTAGCACAGGGAAGAGCAACTTTAACATCCCAAACAAAGTGTGCCCTCTATAGGTGCTGTCCTCTTGAAATTGAGCAGTCCGAAATACTCGTAGTTCAAGTTATTGTGACATCACACTTACGAACCGGATAGTTTGAACTTTTATACTTGGTGATGACGTAGGCTCATAAGATTTATTACTTGCGAGACAAATGTTAAATTTACTCGCCATAGATGAATCTTGTGAGCCTATGGGCCTTTTCAAATCCCTGGCTTCGTCTTCGTCTTTGGCTTTTTGACTCCCAACTGCAAGATCTCCAGCCACATTCTGACGCCTGTTGTGCTTCAGAAACATTTACCCGATTGATGTGAACCCCAAAGTTAGACAATTTTAATTTTCTTCCATTTCTATTTGCTTCTCAGTAATTCGGAATTCGGAGGCGAAGCCAAAGCCAAAGACGAAGCAACGATTTCGAAAAGGCCCTATGTCATCTCCAAGTTCCATAGTCTTGGTTGCAAGACGTATAATGTCCAACAGTTAACGTGTTTGACAAAGTCACTCATGAACCGGGTAAATGTCGCCCTCTTTTACTTAACTTTATGGTGTTTATTTTCTAAGCAGTACTATTTATAATTTGATAGAGGGTGCAATTGGAATAAAGTACGAGACAGCAATAATTCTGGTATTCATTTTTATTTATTTAAATGTCTGAGTAAATCAAGTAAAGTAAATTAAATTAAATTAACAAAAACCAGAAGTCATGAAAGTTTATATTCAAATTTTTTATTTGACCTTTGAACTATGACATGACCCTTGATCTCTGAACTTTGACCTTTGACCCGGCCACAAAAAAGCCCAACAGTTGATCTTAGTGTGCAACTAACTCCCCAAACTTGTAGTCTGAATAATCACAGATGACTTGGTTAACTCCAACATGATAAGGATCCTTATGAACTTCAACAATCAGTTTACTATTCTGACAAAGTCGATGCCAGACTCCCATGTTAGGTAACCCTTAACTACTTTTTTGCCCAATTTATGGACACACCATTTTTCCCAATTTTTGTTTGCTGGGCTAAATATCACAATGTTATCATTGTTCATGTGATTTTCCATAAGGTTTTAATATGATAACTGTGCCACTGCCAGTAAGCAACTTGGTGAATTTGAAGCTCACCAATACTGACTACCGTGATTTCTGGAGACAGTTAAATGGAGTGTGCGCACATTTATAGAGTCACGAAGTTGTCATTTTGGGTAATTACTATAAGTTCTCATAATTATTCAGTCACTTATATGCTTTAGGAAGTGTTACCGTATTGAAGTAGGGATATGTAAGTAAAATCACCAAAATAAACTTTTCAAAAAAAAAAATATATATATATACCCAAATAATGAGAATAAATATATTACGCGGCAGGGATTAACGATTTATGCAAATTAGTCATATTTCCACCACTTGAATTTTTAAAGACTTTTAATATGTCATTGTGGGGACCTTTTAGAAATGCATTGTGGTGAAAACAAAATTGTTGCAATTTGTTTGAGATAAAAACTTATTTTTCCTAGACTATAACTCGAATTGATTTTGTAGGAGGCACCTGGGGGTGCAAACATTTTCAACACGGGGGAACCCCCACCACTACTTGGGCTCCTTGTATTGCGGATGTTGTGGTTTTTAAGGAATTCTGTTCAAGTTTTTAAGGGGGTGTCATCATTAGTCTAGAGAGTGTACATGTATGGGGTACAAAGGGGGAGTCTCTCGGTCCCAATCTTGGGGAGGGCACACCTCCGACAGGGGGCGTCCTCCACGTAGTTAAGCTACTGTGTCTTAGCCGGGAGAATTATTAATATATTGATTTTTTTTAAAGGGTAGGCCGGTTAAAAGGCTGGGTTCAGACATTAGAAAGGTTTGCCGATATTTTTCTTTACATGTCCACGTAGCCTGAATTCTGCAAGTTTAGATGAAAGTGAAAAAGTTTCCAAATTATTTATTCTCTTCCCAAATACTTTTTACCTAGTCCTATAAGGAAATCATCTTTAAAAGGGCCAGGGGTAGGCACAATTTGACTCAGTTTTCCACACAAAAAATTAGGGTAATTTAAACTCATACATGTAGGTTTAATCAATTATATGAACAAAGACATCAGAACAAGACAAAAGTACAAAAATGTATTCAACTACAAAACTTCAACAGCCTCAGGGTTTAGGTGCTATTGGTTGGGAAGATCTCTATTTTAGACAAAATTGGACACAATTTGAGCTAAGATTAACCTTACAAAATAATGATTATATATATATTCTGCAAACAACTTTTATACAGAAAAGAAACAATCAATTGCATTTTGTAACAATTTGAGGCAAATTATAAATGACACCAAAAAAAATCAGTCAAAGGATTACTTTTTTTAATAAATATCTTTTCGGTTTCAAGGAAAGCAATAAATATTTGTTCTTAAACAATGTGTGTACACATGTTGTGAAATATACATAATATATAGTGGTAAATACCAACAAATATTAACCTCCGTGATATTTAAGGCTTACTTGGTTTAACAGAGAATAGTATAATGATTTTTGAGAGGTTATTGAGGTACGATCATGTGACAAAGTATGACCAACTGTTCCCATGGCAAGCTATCAACAATGCCAGTAAAAGATAACTAGTTGCAAAACACCTCGATATTTAAATTACAAGGATGCAAAATCACAACACCAATCTTTCATAGCAAAATATAATTATTTATTCAACACGAAATGTAAGAAAAGAAAACTGACTTGTTACAATATAAATGTCAGGGTTACACGAAACAGGAAGATTAATCGAATGTGACCGGAATGTTACATTACCTTGAATAACAAATATTCAACACCAACAATTATTTGTTTCCTAATTATGTAAATAAATGTGTAACGTTATTGTGTTTGACTGGTAGTGTTGCTAAGGAGTTTGTGTTGGTACAGCATTTTCTCAAAAGATACAATTTGGCTTGTTAACTTTAAAGGTAGTATACACCATTGGTAATTGCTTGAATTATCATGGATGGATTTGGAGGTTTATTTTATAGTAAATACCATTAACTGACCTGTAACACTGTAACTGTAATCCACTGTGCCAACATAAGACAAGTATTTTCCGAAATCAGACTCATTTTTGCAGAGCGGGTCACATATGGCTATTCTGACTAGACCAGATGACGAAAAAAAAGAAGAGGATGGCTGACTCAAGAATAGCTAACTTGAGTGGCCACCCGTCCAAAAATAGGAGGAGTGACTCTCAGGGATAGCCAACTTGAATGGCGACCCCAAAAAGGTAGTAAGGGTGATTTTAACCAGTTCGCGCCGGATCATGACGTATATAAACGCAAAGTTTTCCCCAAATTCAAAACGGATGACGCATAAACACGCCAAGTTCAAGTTCGGAAATGTCTGTCAGCAGCGAGCAAGGCCGGAGATGCGTGGGTGTGCTTCCCGGCACTATCGGCCTGAACCCGCTTCGGATCGAGTTTCGTTAAACATAATCCCGCCCCTCGGCTCGGTGATGTTAAGAAAAATTTGTTTAACCCTCGCTTTGTTACAGCCAAAAGCAACATTTTCAAATATTGAAGTGTTTGTAGCGTGTAGCAAAGCAACGTAAATCTCCTTTTTTTTTTCAAATTTTGATTTTTAATTTTCAAAACAGTGAGAATATCAAACTCTTTTTGTATTTTGTGAGTATAAATATACTCACTTGAAATAAACATACACAAACTGGCAAAGAGATGTTAATTAAGGTAAGATAAGACGGAGAATGTAGGAAATGGTTACTTCAGTTATATTATTTCATTTCCTGTCCTGACAAATTTTATCCTGAAACATTTTTCTTGAAACATACCTCAAATAAAGGTTGCTGTTTAAAGATATGATACACCATTTGCAGATATTGAAAATATTTACTCCCGAATTATTCAGAAATATTTTACTTATTTGAAAGTAAATAATGATTCTAGGCATCCAGCAAAATGATCGCTCTCATCCTGTAATTATTCCGGTAAAATGGAATTTTATGAAACAAAATTCACGATCGCCAGACGGCGATCGCGAAAAAAACAATAATAACATAAGAACAACTGCCCGACGCCGGTTGAAAACAAATGCTGTTTTTGGTGCTTTTCACGGCATCCACGATTGTAAAATTGTGGACAGGTCAGTTAAATGATATTTACTATAAAATACAACCCCCCAAATCCACCCATTCATGACAATTCAAGCAATTACCAATGGTGTATCCAACCTTTAAGCATTACAGTGATACCAAAATCCCAATATTCAATTTTTTTTTCCTAGAGCTGGTCACAAAATGGGCATCTAAATAACGATCAAACCTCACTAGATGATTTCAGTGGAACTGGAAATACTGTCGACTTCCATAAAATGTGACAACATAGTCAAGGTCAATTTCTCCCTCTTTAAACAGGATTTGTATTTCTGTTAATTTTCCTGAGTTACATTTTAATAAGATGCCAACAAAAATTGTGGTTTATCACAACAATTAAATGCAAATCACAAAAAATAAAACATCTCAATTTGTAAATTCAAATTAAACTTTTCCATGAAAAGCAAACAGAAATGTTGAGGGGTGCGGAGTGACGTCTAATAGACTAGACTGGACTTGTGTGGCTGTCGGAGGACTGTGTTGCGCCTGGTCGCTTATTCACAAAGAACTGTAGAAGAAGAAGAGACAATGCCTGAATGAGCAAATCTTTGGAAAAGTTTGATTAGGTAAAAAACTTTCTCACACAAAGGCAAATTTACAGCCAAGGATTTTGCAACACAACAGTTGGTTTATAAACCGAGTGCATATATACTCCAACACAGTAAATATAAATTAGAAAAAATACAAATAATTGCTTTTTTTTTCTACAATTGCAAACTATCACCAATGATATTACAAGAAAGCACTGGGAAGAGAATTATATGGTCCTATAATAGGTCGTAAACGACAAAATCGTGATTAAGCATGTTTATGTAATGAAGTTGTTCAGCGCAAGAATAGAGGGTTTTATGAGCTGCGTATGTTACTGTTATACTGAAGCAATTGTCCACTTCACATCAGTTTATTCATTAGGTAAAACAGGTGGTTTCATTTCATGGGTACCCTCATTTTTCAAGAGTACCTAAAAAACACATTATCATTGCATTTACATATGAACAATTAAAACACATAATCGTTACATCAATGCAAAATCTAATTTTGAGATAATGGCTCCTGACTTAAGAACTTGCTACATTTGCGTATTAATTGTTTTTCTAAATGGCAAATAATTCATGCTGGGGAGGGGGGGAAGCGGGAGTTGGTAACCGTGCTTTTCACGAAATCATTACAGTCGATTTATTGGAAGACAGGCTTTAACAAATAGAGTCTGTTGATAACAAATTTAGTCAAAAATCGACAAACACTGTCTTGTAATCTGACAGAACTGCGTTGGCATTCGTTTCCAAAGCGTCTATTGGGAGTTGGAAGTTATGATTCTGATTAGGATGCTTCTTGCTTGGAGACACAAACTAAAACCAAAGTAGTGTTTTTTTTGTAGAAAGACAGCCACTGCCAGATAACAAGGAGGTAAGTTATCATTTCTTTCCAAAACTCAAATTTCAATTGAGCGTTGAGATTTTTAAGTCTGTTACTTCCAGAGGTAAATCTCCTCAACTCATGGTGAGCTGATTTTAGTCCAGCAGCTATATGAACACAAAAAAGTTGCTATAAAATACTAACCCCAGCATCCATCCATTTCTGAAAATCGCTGCGAAAGTAAACGTTGTATATGTGACCATCAACGACAAAAGGGCTGTTAGGTCGCCAGAGCTTATTTTGAGAAAAGGACCATTAAAATATGTGAAAAACAATAAAAAACAAACAATTTTCATATTCAGTGTTACGTGTTGTGGCTAACTATATATACCAACTATGTTTTTTAATACATAATTTAAAGCTTATTTCTTGTAGATTTCATTTCTTTAAATAACTCAAAACGTCAAGATGCCTACTTTACAGCCCTTTCGTCGTGGACGGTCACATATATCCTGTAATCTCAGCCCTTTGGTTTAACTGTCTAACTACTGATGATATGCTAGATTCTTGGAATACACTTTATTGGTTTTAGACTAAGAGCCAGGCGCCCACTTGCGCTTTTTTGCAGGTCACAAGTTTTCGGAACACTGCGATTTACTTGCGGTCCTTGCTGAATCACAAAGTGGGCATCAAATGTCCGCAATGTCCACAGTAAATCGCACCTGTTCCGCCACGAAACGCATAATTTCTAGTTCAAAAGAGGACGGTTGACTGCAGCCTCTTGTGGATACTTTTCAAAGTGAACAAAGAAATTGGCAAGGCAGGACTTAAACCTGCGACCTCCGAAATACAGGACCGGCATTTTGCATTGCATTTTGCATTGCATTTTGCTGCGGAACTAGTGCGTTTTGCGACAGAACTAATGCGTTTTGCTGCGAAACTAATGCGTTTTGCTGCGAAACTAATGCGTTTTGCTGCGGAACTAATGCGTTTTGCTGCGGAACTAATGCGTTTTGCTGCGGAACTAATGCGTTTTGCTGCGGAACTAATGCATTTTTCTGCGGAACTAATGCGTTTTTCTGCAGAACTAATGCGTTTTTCTGCAGAACTAATGCGTTTTGTTGCGGAACTAATGCGTTTTGCTGCGGAACTAATGCGTTTTGCTGCGGAACTAATGCGTTTTGTTGCGGAACTAATGCGTTTTGTTGCGGAACTAATGCGTTTTGCTGCGGAACTAATGCGTTTTGCTGCGGAACTAATGCATTTTGTTGCGGAACTAATGCGTTTTGCTGCGGAACTAATGCGTTTTGCTGCGGAACTAATGCGTTTTGCTGCGGAACTAATGCGTTTTTCTGCGGAACTAATGCGTTTTTCTGCAGAACTAATGCGTTTTGTTGCGGAACTAATGCGTTTTGTTGCGGAACTAATGCGTTTTGCTGCGGAACTAATGCATTTTGCTGCGGAACTAATGCAGAAGCTTACAAACTGTTGTTTGCTTGTGGACTTTAACGCAAAAGATTCACAACGATCCGCAAAATGGGTATAACAAATATGCAAGCGCAAAATAAGGCAATAAATTGGAGGCAGTGGACTGCGATTTCTGTCCGCAAGTTCTGCAGTAGATTGGAACGTTGCGACCTGTGGAAATTGCAAAGTGGGCACCTAGCTATTATAAGACGCCTGACACGCACCTTGCTAATCACGGCAAAGGCTGGGCCGAATCTGGGCATGGTCTGCATGCGACTCCTGATCCATCCCGGCAACTTTCCCTGCACTGACGGTCGGGCGTACCGCTGGTCTAGCAAGAGGATGGTGGCATAGTCGCCTTTGTGGCGAATGGCCCTCCCTGAAAGCGAGACAAAGATATATCCAGCAATCAATTAAGTTATAACCAACATGTTTGTGTCTCAAAACTTGTCCCTTGTGGCAAACATCTTGTACTGTAACGCTGTTTATCTTGAGGTTGTTTGTTTCATTAGGTGTGTATTTTTCCACCCTTTCTCGATGTGTCTTTCTTGTTTCAAAAGGAACCAAAAACAAATACGACTTGATGCCAACTTCCTTGCATGTAATTAGAGGTTCACACTATTTATTTGCAGATTTGGAAAAAAAATCCAAGCCACAACATCATATGCTTGTTTGCTTTCAACCAGTTCGGGCCGGGATTATTTTGACATTGAACGGGCCCAGATGCAGAATCGTTTTTCACGCACCTCGAACCGAGACAAGTTTAGTCCGGCATCTGTGGGTGTCGCTGACGGATATTTCCGGCCTTGCCCGTCGACGTGTTTATCCGTCATTTGTTTTAAATTCCAGGAAAACCTTTGCGTGTATACATGTCATGCGACGCGAACTGGTCAATTGTAAAATTGGTCCCTAAAACAATGTTGAATTTTTCAGTCTTTTGGCCATTATTTGTAAATTGATATGGTCAGTTAAAATTGTTAGTGTGTAAATTAGGAAGGTAAAGATTTTGCCTTTGGGTTAAGTAAGGGTATAAAGGGTATAAGCTTACCAATGGATTGATTGACAGCTTTCATGCAGGTGTTGTCATAGTGCTGTTGCCCAGCTGGCTTGCCGTCAATCGGAGGCTGAAATGGAGACAAGTTTCAAACGCTTAAAGGGATTGTACACCATTTTTATCGTTTAAAACAGCAAAAGTGCTCAAAATTTAAAGAAAGGTACTTGATAAACAACCTTTACCTCTGTGAATGCTGTATATATTCCGAGAAAGTATATGTGACCTGCTCCAACGAAACCCGGACAAAGTTGACAATTTGTGTTTTTTAGATTGTTTTTTTCAATTTCTCTAGGTTCTCAGCTTTAAAATGATGTATCATTTACATATGTACCCCCACCTTCCCATGGTGGAAGGATTTATTTATAAAACCCTGACAACCTAATTATGAGCTAAACAGCTTTAAAGTTCAGAAAAGCGTATTATTTCTATACACAATTGTTTTTACAAAATCGACCAAAAAACACACTTCTGGGCGACAGATTATGTTCAAATTTTTGGAGATTGTAGATTAATAGTTCGTGATTCAGGAAAACCAAAACCTAAAAATGATAAAATCAACCCTGAAATGACTTCACGAGTACATTGTAATAAAACACATTGTGCGACTTTGTCCTGGTTTCGCTAGGTCACATATTTTATAATGTTTAAATCCAATTTCAAATTGAATTGCGACCACAATCACCATTCTTATTCAGTCTATTTCAGCTACGCATGCGTCACGTACTGAACCGACAAATAATAGTGCGCACGCGCACGTTTGTGTGTCATTCGAACGCTTGCGCGCACACGTGTGTGTCATTCGAACGCTTGCACGCACGATTCGCAGATAACAAACCAACTACTGATGGAAATTTCCAAACACGCGTCGCTGAGACGCATCTTTGGAAATGACATTCGTTTATTTTTTCTTCTTCAAGATAACACCATGCCAGAAGGAATCATTTCATTATTGAGTTTAGAGTCGATAAAATCTTTACAACAAGTCATCTTTTCAACAGTATTTTGGCTTTGATTATGTAAAAGGAAATTGCAAAACAAAGGCTGCAGTGAGACTGTTTTTAAGACACTTACCATTGTGGCATTGAGATAGTCCATCTTTTCCTTAAGTTCAGGAGACTTGATATTGGCGTAGGGAAGCCCGACCATTATGACGCACCTACAAATACAATACAAAAAACTGATTTAATGCAATGATCTTTTAATAAACAAGGTTACTTATTAACCAGTTCGCATCGGATGCTGTGTATATAAGCACAGTTTTTTGGGGATTCAAAACAGATGACGGATAAACATATGACAAGCAAGGCTAGAAATATCAGTCAGTGCCCGGCTTGCAGAGAGCAAGGCCGGAAATATCAGGGTGTGCTTTACAGGGAATGCCGGCCTGAACCCGTCTCTGATCAAGATTCGTGAAAAACAATCCCACACCTGGGCCCGGTCAATGTCAAAAACTGGTGTTGACGCCCTCTTTTCTTTTAAAAAAAAGCTAGATTTCACCAATTGTAAACCCTGAGCAGATATTGATAATTGTTGGTAAGGACAGCCAGGCTAGCAAATTAAACACTACTGCAAATACATGTTTTGGAATAAGTTGGTTTACTTAAAAGGTAGGATACACCAATGTTGATTGCTTGAATTATCAGGAATGGATGGATTTGGGGGGTTGTATTTTTTGGTAAATAACGTTTAACTGACCTGTCTGAAGTTTTGCAATCATAGATGCCGAGAAAAAAAGAAGAAAAACAGCATTCGTTTTTAATCGTCGGCAAGTTGTTCTTTGTAATTATGATATTTTTCGCGATTGCTGTCCAGCATTTTTTCGGAACATTGACAGGATACATAGCGCAATCATTTTGCTGGATGCATAGAATCGTCATTTACTTTCAAATAAGTAAGATATTTCTTAATAATTCAGTAGTAACATTTTTCGATGTATGCAAATGGTGTATGCAACATTTAACTTTGCATATGTGACCTGTCATCACAAAATGAGCGTAAAGTCGGCAAAATCAAAAATTGAGATATGGGTATTTCTAAATTCTGTGGAAACAGAGCTTTCCAATGGTATATAACACTTGAAGGTTTGATACTCAAAAAAAATTATTTTTTAGTCTGGAGTCTTATTACAGAGATTATGAGAAAACGGGCATTTCTTGCGAGAAATTGTGTGAACGTGCAAAGAAAGGCAAAGTCAAAATTGTCTCAAAAACTTCTCAAATTATCTGATCGTCCTGAAAAATTGGGAATTGATTGTTAGGGATTTAGTCTTAAAAAAACCCATATAATCTCAAAATCGAATTCCAATTTTGACTTTGACTGGCCGTACTGGGAAATCACTCCATGCGACTTTACGCTCATTTTGTGATGACAGGTCACATATAAAATTGGATGAATTTTGTAAATGGCATATATTTTGTTCACAACTGATTTCTTGTTCACACATGTCCAGAAACGTTTAGAGCAATTTTAATTAAACAAAACGTCAATCCCAACATAGAAAACAGCTCATTTATGATGCTGAAACCTGTGTAGTAAAACTAAAATGATACGGTTAAACAAAGCACAAACCTGCCCAGGTCGTCTGAGAAGTTGATCCCCTCACTCATCTTGGCTCCTACCACACACATCAGTATGGCCCCATTCATGGAGCCAGGAATACCACCCAAGCTGCATCTCTGATCAAAATATTACAAAGAGATTTAGACAAGTGTCAGATATTATCCCATCGAAGAAAAAAACCCAAGTTTTCGATTTTACAACACTTGGAGTGTCGTGGTCGGGCGGTTAAGAACTCGGTTTTCTGTTCCGCAGAGCGTGGGTTCGAGTCCCGGTGTCGACACGTGTGTCCTTAAGCAAGGCAATTAAACCACTATTGCTTCGTCCTTCGGATGGGACGTAAAGCTGTAGGTCCCCTGCGTTGTGTAATGCATGTAAAAGAACCCAGTAACACTCTTCGCTAAGAGAAGGGTTGCCCCGGTGTTCCTGGCAGCGCCTCGGAATAGGCAACTAGATAGATGGCGCTTTACAAATGCATGATCATGATCATCATCATCATCATCATCATCATCTAAATGCAACATATCCTTGTAAAATGTTATGAACATAATAATATTTTATTCTTATATAGCGCATTACATTATATAATAATCTCAACGCGCTTTACAAAATATCATCACGGAAACGTTATTAAAAATGTATCTATTTTAAAATCTTTAAAATACATGACGAGATTCATTAAGAAAATGTATTTAAAATCACAATCACTGGAATATTACTTAAAAACCTGTCGAAAATATTACGTTTTTAGTACTGTCTTAAAAGATAAGAGAGAAGGTGCATTTCAAATGAAATAAGGAAGTCTATTCCATACACTGGGTGCTGATACTGAAAATGCACGCCTGCCATAGTGTTCTAGATTATAACGAGGTTGAACTAAGCGTGTTTCAGTGGAAGAGCGAGTGACTATAGAACTGTTTTAACCAGTTCGCGCCGGATGACGTATAAAACGCAAAGTTTTCCCCAAATTCAAAACGGATGACGCATAAACACGCCAAGTTCAAGTTCGGAAATGTCTGTCAGCAGCGAGCAAGGCCGGAAATGCGTGGGTGTGCTTCCCGGCGCTATCGGCCTGAACCCGCTTCGGATCAAGTTTCGTTAAAAATAATCCCGCCCCTCGGCTCGGTGATGTTAAAATAATCCTGGCGCGAACTGGTTAAACTGTCAACAAATCAGACAAATATGTTATGAACATAATAAAAAAAACGTTGTTGTCGTCGATCTACTAGATTTTGAACCATTCTCAGGTTAGGACATGCTGATGGCTAAAAACAATCTCGAAATGACTACAAGCCCAATGATCAGGGGTAAGATAAATGTGAACCCGTTGATCAGAGGTAGCATACTGAACTTCCAACCTGTTACAAAAAAAGAATTACAATTCTAGTCTAAGGAAATTGACTGGAGCGGGGTTTGAACCAGCGACCTCCAGATTGCCATTCCGGTGCTCTACCAACTGAGCTTATCCAGCCCAGGCCCTATGTTGGCGGTTCCCCAAATAAGAACTTTGTTCGGGGGCGCAGCTATTCAGAAGCCACAAACACCTGTGATTTCCATATGCCAGGGATCGCGCCTAAAGTCATGATACTAGCAACATTAGCAGAATATTAGAAAGGAAAAAAAAACAGGAGAATATCCAGGAATAAAACCGACAGAGTCAGGCAGGGACTGAAAACCCAATCCTCATAGCCCAGTCCTGATTCAAAACCGGGTCCCAGCGGTGAAAGGCAATCGAGGAAGGAAACACTACGCCAACCTGACTCCCATTGATGGAAGCTGAAAGCAAATTATTTGGACAAGCCAAATCTTTAAAGTTAGGATACACCATTGGTTTTTGCTTGAATTATCAAGAATGGGTAGATTTGGGTGGTTATATTTTATATTAAATATCGATTAACCTGTCCGAAGTTTTACAATTATGGATGCTGAGGAAACCAAGAAAAACGGCGTTCCTTTTTAACCGTCGTCAGGTAGTGGTTCTTATGTTGTCCGGCGATCGTGAATGCTGTTTTCTAACATTCAATTTTTCGGAAGAATTACAAGATATCTAGCGCAATCATTTTACTGGATGCCTAGAATCATTATTTACTTTCAAATAAGTAAGATATTTGTTTAATAAATCGGTAGTAAAGATTTTGATATCTGCAAATGGTGTATACGACCTTAAAGGTAATGCACTTTGGATGGTTGGCCAAATAATCAAAACAGAGTTTGTACCATTCTCTATTTAGCACCTGTTGAAGGCTATAAGCAATCCCGACACGACTATAAGCCCATTGATCGGGGGGGTAACAATACACGTATATGTATATCCAGAACTTTGTTCACCTCAATGAAGCTTGCGTACTGTCCGAGCACAAAGTCAGCCTGGCCAGCCTTGCGTGGTTCCCTGAAGACTCTCTTGCGCAATTCAATGCGCTTGATCAGACCGGTGCTCTCCCAGTGGGTATACAGACGCTTCTCGTAGTCGTAGGATGGCAGGAAGCAGATAATACCGCCCGGAACCACATTGGAGATGTTTGCAACAACGCGTCCTACCTCATCCATCTACGGAAAGCAAATCATCCCGCATGTAAAAAAAATTGAGAAAAGGTATTGTGGACTAATCGCTTGTGTTTGTGGCTCATTAGAAGGTCAGAGTTACCAATCCAGCTGCATGAGATATGTGGCCCGCTTCATCAAAATCAGGAATAAGTCTCAAAATTACATGAGCTTTCTAATGATACCCATCACAAGTGTGTATCTATTTAGGTTAACGAGTTATGGTCTGATGAAGATGACAGGTGTATATTTATTTGCCGAATCCACATTCCGAGAAAAACAGCTTTGAAATAAACAAAATTGACCAAAATCATATGGACAGCGCACACAAATAATCTTCATTTTCATCTTTATTGATCGTTTTTACATACAAGACATTAATGACAATAATCTGTGATAACTACACTTCCTAAAAATACAACGTTCAGAAAAACGACTTGGTCACAATTTTCACCCATGCGTTCACTTCAATTGCATAAAACGGCCCCAGCGACTTATTCCTGATTACGATGGAGCGGGTCACATATGATGTGTCCTTTAAGCAATCTACTTTATCACTATTGCCTGCGTCAAGGAATGTAAGTTGTTACCTGCATTAATCCAGGGCAGCTGGGGAACTTGCCCGATGAGCCGCATTGGCTCAGGACAGCCATTACTTATATTGACGACCAAAGAAGCCAGGTCATAACAATTCCTTATCAATCTATAATTCTAGAACCCTCTGTGTGTCTGTCTGTACCAACTTTGCAAACGCTGTGTGGACTTGCAAACAAAAGATGTCCACACAATACACAAACCAAAAACCTTGTGTGGACTTGGCCACTTCCACACAAGGTTTCTCCCTTTTTGATATGAAAGAGCTCTGGAGGTAAAATGGATTAGGGTTATATTTGAGAAAAGTGAAGAGGAACACTTTAGTGTATAACAGTCACAAATGTAGGTTGAAAGAATTTTCGTAGTGCGAGGACAATTATTATTTTGGTGAAATTTGGTCAAGGATTCTTAACTACACAAATTCAAAGCAATGTCCACACAAGGTATGTAATGTTTGACAGAGTGTGTCTGTATTTTAATTATCTCCAGAACCGGGCACTTTATTGAAATTCAGCAGGTGTATTACTTATTTAGGACCCAAGAATGTGCAGTGTCAAGTGTAAAGTTGTTTAGATGAGCAGTTCTTTAAAAAAAAGCTGCAAAAAAGCAGTAATTCTGGAGGCCTAGACCCGCAATCGTAGTGGTATAGATTGCCACGTAGCGCTGCTATTCAAATACACTCCATACCGCCTTGTGTGCGGGTCTACTTGAGGCCAACAATTTTCCGCTTCCAAACAGGCCCATTTTGAACGGGCACCGCACCAGTTGTCAAAAAAATGTCAAATATTTGTAATGTTTGCTACAAACTGTCCATAATCAGGGGTAGTACATTTCGGCGTGCTCACCATTTTAGGCTGGTCACGTGACTGGTAGGTGAAATCCAGCTCGATACCAGAGGGGCCTTTGGCCAATGCTATGGGCAGCAGCTGCTCAGGCGGGATCACATGACCTGAATGAACCAATCAAAAGAAGATAAATCTACAATAACAAAATTAGTAATAATAAATAATAATAATAAAAAAACAAAAAAACACAGACACTTAGGGAGACAATCCCATTGGGATGTACACAAACTTAAACAGTCCTAACTTGTTTACCCTAACCCTTTTCTCTAAGATCTTCAAAATTTAGACCACAATCTGTCGTTCTAGAGCAAAAATAACTCCCAAATATCGTTTTTTAAGGTAGCTAGACACTTAGGGAGACACTAAAATGTCTCCCTAAGTGTCACTGTCTCCCTATTACCTAAAAACTTACGCTAATTTGTCTCCCTACTAAGTGCTCATTTAGTGAAATTATTATTCCAAAGACCATCTCAGCTCCCTAGTGAGTATACAGCTTGATGCTGCCATTTTGGCAGGGGAGAAGCAATGAGTGACAAAGTACCTTGGCACACGCATCACAACCCCAGGCTGGGCCCGAACCCACAACCTGTATAATTACCCGCAGACCACAAATTCAATGCTCCAGACCGCGAGTCCACGGCACTCAACCCGACGGAATTTAAAAAAAAAAATGTGGTATAATTATTGTTCTAGAGAAAGTTTCTCCATCCATCAGTATAGATACGGTAGTTTTGGTCTTGGGGTAGTGGAAGTATGCTTGTCCGGTTGTTTTTTGTGGGCCACCTTGTTAAAATACAAAGACCTTTACCACATGAGAACTCCACGATTCTTCCTTCGTCAACACCCCCGCTGTACAGCAACTGCTGCTTGAACTCCTCCACGGGTTGCATGGTGCCTCCTGCGACAATCACCGCTCTGGCTTTCTGCAGCACCTCGGTGAAATGCACGGCGGGGTTCAGCAGCAGAAACTTGATGCTCGACTTGCTGAGAATTTCTGTACAGCGATCAAAGTGCAAGGAAAAAGTGCAAGGAAAAAGTGCAAGGAAAAAGTGCAAGGAAAAAAGTACAAGGAAAAAGCCGAAGAGCTGTCACTAAAGCATTAAATATAGGATACACCATTTGTAGATATCAAACTAATTTACTATCGAATTATTAAGAAAATTCTTACTTATTTGAAAGTACATAATGATTCTAGGTATCCTGCCAAAATTGTGCTAAATATCCTGCAATTGTTCAAAAAAATTGAATGTAAATAAAAAAATCCACATTCGCATGGGGCGATCACGAAAAAACCTTGTGACTGGACTTGTGACTGGACTTGTGACTGGACTTGTGACTGGACTTGTGACTGGACTTGTGACTGGACTTGCGACTGGACTTGCGACTGGACTTGCGACTGGACTTGCGACTGGACTTGCGACTGGACTTGCGACTGGACTTGCGACTGGACTTGCGACTGGACTTGCGACTGGACCTGCGACTGGACCTGCGACTGGACCTGCGACTGGACCTGCGACTGGACCTGCGACTGGACTTGCGACTGGACCTGCGACTGGACTTGCGACTGGACTTGCGACTGGACTTGTGACTGGACTTGCAGGGACTGGAAACCATTCTTTATGAATAATGAAGTCTATGTCCCAATCTGTCGTACCTTGTTTACGAATGACCACACGTCCATCCTTGTTGGCATTCGTGAGTGACAGCAGAAATCCCTCAATGTGCAGGAGTGGAGATGAGAAGGTTTGCCATTCATCCTCTCTCCTCTCGCTTGTTTCTGAAACACCAGAAAAATCTCTTTTTTTTTTGTTCGGCCGTGTCCTAAATGCTTGTCTTCGGCTTGAAATTACAAACAAGTCTATGGGATGTGGACGCAGCCTTTTACTTTGGAAACTAACTACATGTACAAAACAACTTTATGTTTATGTTGTTCACTGGTCACTGTAACAGGATTTAATTGTACAATAATTTCGAGAGCCAAAATTCAGAGCCAACAAAAGTTGTCTTGAGAGATTGCTTTTATATATAAAAATGTAATCTTAATAATTAAGGTATGGAACTGGTCTGGGGACAATTTCATAGAGCTGCTTAGCACAACAAATTTGCTTAGCACAAAAATCTCTTGCTCTGTAAAAAAGGTTACCAACAAATGTTCATGTACTTTTCTTGCTAAAACCAGCTGAATACTAGTCACAAACAATTTACATCACCTAGAAATTTGGTTTGTAACCCTGTTTTTGCCAAGGAAGAATTGTCATTCTAAGCATTTTTTTGTTGCTAAGCAGCTCCATAAAATCGGCCCGTGGAAAGTATTGAAAAAAAAAAAAGTGCCAAGCTTTACAAGACGTTATACAGTGTGTTTCAATTGTTAATGACATTAGTATTATTAGTTTATGAATTCTTTCTGGTAATAAATGCTACAAAGGATCCCTCAAAAGCACCCTAGGCACTGTAGCTCGTAAGCCTACCTGTAGAGAGAAGACAATGAGAAGAAGGTACAGTTTTAGAGGTGGGAGGAAAACCCCAGAAAAAAAGTTCTGGGGGAACCCACGGAATCAGGTAGGGACTTAAATCCACATTATGCAACGGACAGGAATTGAACCCGGGTCACAATGATGAGAAGACGAGAAAAGAACTGATATCTCAACCTGATGCTTCTAATAAATGTGACCCACTCTGCAAAAATGAGTCTGATGTCGCAAAATACAGTTTCCCATACAGGGCTGTTTAATATCAGAGAACATTTTTCTTTTTTTTAATGGATTTTGGGTTTCTCTGATATTTTTATTTTCAGATCAGATCGATTGCAAAAGTTGTTTTGATCCCTAAAAAGCAGATTTAATAAAGGTTTTTGTCATTCTCTTACCATAGCGTCTAATGAAGTACTACAATTTTAAATCTTTATTTCTGTACAAAGACATTTTTAATATAATGGAGAAAAAGCTCATTTAAAAAAAATTGAAAGACCAAGAGTTGTGTCATATATCAAATGAAAGCTTATTTTCTGCTTTTTCCGACCAACTGTAAAACTTAAACAAATAATTGTAACACATCAGACTAATTTTTGCAGAGTGGGTCACAAATGTGACGTAAACAAACAAGGAAAAGTTGTATGCCCGACACTTCTTACTAGTCTTGGTTCCAAGACCATACAGTTTGTGCGCGCGTACACACAACCAACGTTCAGATTTATCTATACGTACACATGTACATGTGTGTACGTACGTACGTACGCATGTACATGTACATATCATACACGGCCGGAAAACTAGATGTACACGCTTGCAATTAATAAATATAGAGGGCGCTGTGACTAGTATTATTTTCCTCACCGACATCCGATCCCACTTGGTGAGACCTGGGAAACAAAATTACAAAGCGCCCTCTATGAGACCCGGATAAACAAATTTAAAAGCGCCCTCTATGCGTGAGACCCGGGAAACAAAATTACAAAGCGTAATACTAGATCTGAACGTTGGTTGTTGTGTGTGCGCGTAAACACAATGGTCTTGGAACCAAGACTAACTTCTTACCCGTAGATGGCGCTACCGACTTGTCTTTTGGTTTCTGACTGAGTTCTTGCAGGAATCTAGTCATGGCAGACTGCTGTGGGGCAGAGTCAGCCTCTGCAATCTTCACCGAGGGTTGGTAACGCTCAACATAACCATTCAGCTGAAAACAAGGGGAATATGATTTAGGTTTTGAACTTGAGCAGAGATATATTAACAATTAGTTTATACACAGAATTGCTTTTACATATTGTTTTTATGTTTTTATTTGTTTAGGCTATTCTTCTTCTTTTTTCAGATGGGAAATTTGTTGAAAACCCAAGCCAAGGTATCATGGTGTTTTTTTCAATGAGTACAATATTTTGTAAACATTGTATGGGGAACTACAAGTGAGTGAGTGAGTTTGGGGTTTAGCGCCATGCCAGCATCAGTGGCTATATTCACGACGGGAATGTTCACAATTATAAGACAATAGGTAGTAATAAAAAACAATCAAGTGAACTGTGGAGAATATAAAAACTTGGAGTCAGAATGAACAATTATCACACAAGAAACGAATGGGAAACAATTAAAAAAGATTGAAGAACCATTGTATAGAAGTATTACAATAGACTGATTCTGGGCAGTTTTCCAGGAGAATCCCGTGGGAGGCGGGCTATGGAGGATCCCCCAGACACCCTGTCTGAATGGGTCCCGCAAGGCCGTTCATTTCCCTTGCAGTTTAAGGGCCCGGGGCCTGGGCCCGCACCGTTATTTGGAAAACTACGAAATGTGAGGGTTGGACGTAATCATAATCGCTGACTCATCGGTCAAGTTTCTGTTGCGACTGGACTTGCGACTGGACTTGCGACTGGTCTTGCGACTGGACTTGCGACTGGACCTGCGACTGGACCTGCGACTGGACCTGCGACTGGACCTGCGACTGGACCTGCGACTGGACCTGCGACTGGACCTGAGACAGGACCTGAGACTGGACCTGAGACTGGACCTGCGACTGGACCTGCGACTGGACCTGAGACTGGACCTGCGACTGGACCTGCGACTGGACCTGCGACTGGACTTGCGACTGGACCTGCGACTGGACCTGCGACTGGACCTGCGACTGGACCTGAGACTGGACCTGAGACTGGACCTGAGACTGGACCTGAGACTGGACCTGAGACTGGACCTGCGACTGGACCTGCGACTGGACCTGCGACTGGACCTGCGACTGGACCTGCGACTGGACCTGAGACTGGACCTGAGACTGGACCTGAGACTGGACCTGAGACTGGACCTGAGACTGGACCTGCGACTGGACCTGCGACTGGACCTGCGACTGGACCTGAGACTGGACCTGCGACTGGACCTGCGACTGGACCTGCGACTGGACCTGCGACTGGACCTGCGACTGGACCTGCGACTGGACCTGAGACTGGACCTGAGACTGGACCTGAGACTGGACCTGAGACTGGACCTGCGACTGGACCTGCGACTGGACCTGCGACCTGCGACTGGACCTGCGACCTGCGACTGGACCTGCGACCTGCGACTGGACCTGCGACCTGCGACTGGACCTGCTAATGGACCTGCCACTGCGACCTGCGTCGCGTACATTCGAGGGCACCCATTTCGGTGGCCTACGCGCACTGCATACTGCGATTAGGGCGTCTTGCAACCAAGACTTTTTTTCTCCACTGTACCCTGTACCAAGTTCCGTCTCATTCATACCAAGTTCCGTTCCTCACAAATATTGATAGGCAACTAAAGAAAATTGAAGACATTATTGTTATGTTTAACAAGAATCTAATTTTATTACCTTTCTGGATATCTGGCTCACCGCACAATATCTCTGTAGCTGTAAAGCAACAAAAAAGAGAAGAAGCCAACAATGTTAATCAGTTCGCGCCGGGTTTACTTTAACATCATCGAGCCGGCGTGCGGGATTATTTTTAACGAAACTCGATCCGACACAGGTTTAGGCCGATAGTACATGTACCGGGAAGCAGAACCACACATTTCCAGCCTTGCTTGCTGCTGACAGACATTTTCGGCCTTGCTCGTGGCGTGTTTATGCATCATCCGTTTTGGGGGAAACTTTGCGATTATATACGTCATCCGGCGCAAACTGGTTTTTAGGTATTTACAAGTAGACTTTGACTCATTGAGCTTTGAGCTGTTCAATATCTTTATGGGCAATTCCACAGTCAGTAACGTTACATTTTCAGTAAGTTACAATATCTTATTTGACTCCTATACATCAAGATGTATAATATGCTAAATTAATTGGCATAATTTGAACGCGTTCTTGAGAAAAAATTGGGAACTTTGCGCAACTCGAAACTGTGATAATTTTGAAATTTGTATCTATTCTCTTCAGATTTTATTTATCGAGATTCCCGTCGAGATTTCAAATTTTACCCAGTTCCCAAACTCTAACGTTCGTCGATGTCAGTTTTTTATAATAATCGATTAATCAGAAATTCAATATCGAGTATACTCGATATATCGATTATTTCCCGTGTGCAAGATGAAACCTTAAAACAGCGCTCAATATACTGAAGACCGACAGTTTAATAGGTACGTTGCATATACCGGTTTTCGGCTTGATCCTCCGCGCATGTTGTCGGTCCGAACAATATCAAATTGCGCCAGCCCGCGTGTTTATGGTTTTACAACGAAGATAAGAAATGATTACGGTTGCCGCTTCCGCTTGCTATTGTTCCGCGGGGCGCGCCGTCCGTTATCTGGGCTTATTGAGGGCGCCCTATTATAAGAGCGCCCTCAATAAGCCCAGATAACGGACGGCGCGCCCCAAATGAACAGCTCGGTCTTCGAATCCAGACTGGCTTGCTAGGCCAATAGCAGGGTGCAGAGAACGCTCCCCGCAATTCCCGACTCGTGATTGGCCACCCCAAAATGTTATGAGAGTTACGTCGCGAACAACATATAGGCTGGGGCGGCATGGCCGGTTTTTTTTGAGATTTTACTGCGCAAGCAGTTGTGAACTATAGCGGCGGGCCGCGGGTGAAACACAAAGAACAACTTCACAACCGCAGTTGGTCGTCGAACGTATTTTATTTAATAGGCCTACTCAAATGTTTTAAGCTACAAATAAAGACGGCAGCTTTTCTAATCTACTAAAGCCCTGAGATATTCTGGATAATATGACAATCTTTTGGTGTTTTCGATATCATTTAGGAACATCGAAATTTAGATACATCAACATTTTCGATATAATGTCGATATTTCGATATGATTGAAAAATTGACATCGGCGATATCGATGTCAAAATAGTATCGAATATTTGAGTAATATCGATATATCGGCGGACGTTACCAAACTCCACGTATATTCTATACACCAGTATTTGAGAGTGTATACCTTAAAGAGATTGATGTTGTCTATCTGCATGGCGAACAGGAAGTCGTTGATCGTGAGCAGCTTGCTGGTCTCTGGGCCCGTCTCCTGAGTGTCGGGCGGGCAGTCGGCTTTGCCTCCTAGGCACCGGATCCAACCGGAGAGAACCTGTAGGATCTGCTTGATGTACATCAGGTTCTTTGCCTTTAAACGACTCCTGGATAGGGAGAAGAATTTTAGGAATGACTTTGTTGTTTATAATGTTACCTGCTATGCAAAAAAGGGCTGCTCCATGTGCAGAGAATAAAAAATTGTCAAAAATTTGGATTAGTTTTTCTCGTTTATTGGCTTCTATGATATCTATATTTTTATCTATATCTATATCGCCGAGTGGCGAAAAAAAAAAAGAACTACTGCCTAACGGAGGTTTAAAACCAATGCCGTTTTTATTGCTTTTCTCGGCATTCAATCATGATCGTTAAACTTTGGACAGGTCAGTTAAACGATATTTGATATAAAATACAACCCCCCAAATCCACCCATTCATGATAATTCAAGCAATTACCAATGGTGTATCCTACCTTTAAACAGATTTATGAATGAAAAAAAAATATACGAATGCCACTCACCTGTATTTTGTCATGTACTGACTGAGCTGTGAATGAGCGCGACATAACTGAAAATGAAGATGATGCACAATTGTATTAAAGGCAAAAACGTCTTCCCTGCTTCATGAAAGTAATACCACTTTAACCAGATCGCGGAGGAGAACATGAAGAGAAGCAAAGTTTTTCCGCAATTCAAAACGAACGAATGGGATATACACGTCCCATCAAGGGAAATGAGTCACATGTCGTTTTTCAGTGGTGCTAAAAATACCTCAAAAATATATATTTCTCATCAAAAATCTGCTAAGATTTATTGAGTAAATACTACATTAATCTCAATTTCCAAAAAAATCGACCTTTACGTTCTTTTATAGCAAAATGGGACTCATTTCTCTTGATCGGGCCACATATCTGTAAGCTACCGGCTTGTAGCGAACAAGGCTGTAAATATCAGGGTGTGCTACCCACAGATGCTACTTTGGGAATATATAATTGAAGAGTTTATTGAGTAAATACTACATTAATCTCAATTTCCAAAATAAATCGACCTTTACGTTCTTTTATAGCAAAATGGGACTCATTTCTCTTGATCGGGCCACATATCTGTAAGCTACCGGCTTGTAGCGAACAAGGCTGTAAATATCAGGGTGTGCTACCCACAGATCCTGGCCTGAACCTGTCTCGGATCGAGGTTCGTGAAAAACAAATCCTGCTCCTGGGCCCAGTCAATGTCGTAAAGAATCCTGGCGCGAACTGCTTAACCAGTTCGCGCCGGGATTATTTTAACATCACCGAGCCGAGTCGCGGGATTATTTTTAACAAAACTCGATCCGAGGCGGGTTCAGGCAGATAATACTAGAAAGCACACCCACGCATTTCTGGCCTTGCTCGCTGCTGACAGACATTACTGGCCTTGCTCGTGATATGTTTATGCGTCATCCGTTTTTGAATCTGGGGAAAACTTTGCAGGTATATACGTCCTCCGGCGCAAACAGTGCAAAGAGAAACAAATATCTTGATTGTTTCAATGTGTGCAATTTTTTAACGACCACAAATTGGACGTTCTGTCCTTACCTGGCCTCCAGTTACTTCCACACTGTAAACATTGGAGATGGTTTCTATGAGATTGTGCGCTTCATCTATGATGACGATGTTTCCGTCTAAGCGGATACCGCAGGCCTTACGAGTGGACGCGTGGAGAAGCGTATTGTAGGGCAGAACTACAAGCTAGGGGGAAAACAATGCAAGTTTCAAGCTTATTTCTAATAGAATGGGTTGTTTCCATGTGGTTTCACAGATGGAAATTTGTCTAAGCTGGGCCGATTACCCGTTTAGCGGTTCGTAGGATGCATAGAGTTGCTGGATGTTAGTGATTGATTACAATGAGAAGTTGCCCCCCCCCCCCCCCCCCCTAGTATTATTGCGAATCTGTTTACCTCCGTCGATCGTCAGATCGTCTTTACACTACAAATATATTGCAGTGCCCGTCCAAAATGTGCCGGATTACACATAATTTACGGCGATCAAGGCATTTTTTCATACAAGTTTAATACATACTACGCATGAAAAGAACAGTGCCATCAATCGATCGATACCGTTGCATGGGGTGATCACTTTGTATAACAACTTTAATGTTAATTAGTCTTTTTTTGGCCATTTATTCGCCCCTAATTACAAAATTAAAAAAATCCAGCCCCGGCACTGTCTGCTCAAATTCACTGCAAATGGAACACCTGCTGTTCCAAAAAAAAATTCCCCCTGTTTTGTTGCCCCCCCTGTTTATTGTCCTTACAACACAAACAGAACATGAAGACCAAGTGGGCTGGCGTAGCGGTTCTTTCCTCGCCTTCCACCGCTGTGACCCAGGTTCGAATCCTGCCTGGGCCAATATGTGGGTTGGGTTTTCAGTCCCTGCCTAATTCCCCCCCCCAGCATTTATTCTGGGGTTTTTCTCCCACCTCTAACACTTTAATTTCTTCTCAATGTCGTCTCTCTACAGGTTTTTTTCAGGTTTGCGAGCTATAGTATCTAGGTATCCTTTTGAAGGATCCTTGGTTTCATTACCATAAAAAATTATTAATAATAATAATATTATTAATTTCATCATAAAGGCCCCGTTCAATGCCCACATCATTGTGCTTGGGCGAATCCAGCCATTTTGTATCGTTTTTCCGATTCTGTCTGGGAATCGTGATTATACTCGGAATCGATTCCGAACATAAACAAAAATAGAACATAAAGGAACACCAGTTTTAACTATGTCATTATGAGAAGTAACGTTAATCCTTTGTGGCACTGTCAACAGAAAACAGCAACAAATTGCGACAGGCGGGTCATGTGGAAAAGAATGGCTAACTTTGTGATAGTTAACCAGTTCACGCCGGAGTACGCATATAAACGCAAAGTTTTCCCCAAATTTAAAACGGATGATACATAAACACGTCACGAGCAAGGCCGGAAATGTCTGTCAGCAGCGAGCAAGGCCCAAAATGAGTGGGTGTGCTTCCCGGTACCATCGGCCTGAACCCGCCTCGGATCGAGTTTCGTTAAAAATAATCCCGCGCCTCGGCTCGGTGATGTTTAAAATAATCCCAGGGCGCGAACTGGTTAATATGCAGCGGAGCTGTTAAAGGTTTCATGCACTTTTTAGGGTACGCTTGTTAAAGAATCAGGTGTTCTTTGAAGGCGTGTTAGAGTTGGCCAGTCTCAAAAATTATTGCACGAAGTCCGGAATCATAAAACTTGAATCGGCTACATCAGAGAATCGCGAAAGTGGAACCGCGATTCAGACAGAGTTTGGAATCGGTTTTAATCGATTCCGGCATGGAATCCTCTCAAGCCTATTGTGCTACAAAAAAACTTGACCAACCTCAGCACCCGGGATGGCGTAGCGCGTGCCGTAGTACGGACAAGCCTTCAGCTCTCGTCCAACTTTCAGCAGTTGCTCTAGGTCCAGGACTTCCACCACGGCCCTGTCCTTGAAGGCGTCCATCTGACTTGCCGCATAGAACGGGCAGCCAGTGGTGGTGGCAACTTTCTTCCGCTTAGGCTTGCCCGAGTCATCATCTTTATCTCGGATTTTCTCTGGTGGAATGAGTGGTTTGTTTTTTCGTTTAAAAGCGTTATTATAAGATCGATGTTAATGAGAATCTTGAACTCTGAGTATACTTGCTTAGCAAAAAATAGAAAGACTAAAACAACTGGGTGATGTACAATAAGAACTGGAGCCAATTTTATAGAGCTGCTTAACCAGTTCGCGCCGGATGACGTATATAAATGCAAGTTTTCCCCAGATTCAAATCGGATGACGCATAAACACGCCACGAGCAAGGCCGGAAATGTCGGTCAGCAGCGAGCAAGACCGGAAATGCGTGGGTGTGCTTCCCAGCACTATCGGCCTAGGCCCACTTCTGATCGAGTTTCGTTAAAAATAATCCCGCCCCTCGGCTCGGTGATGTTAAAATAATCACAGCGCGAACTGGTTAAGCAGAAAAAAATTGTTTGCTTAGTAAAACCAGCCCATCAGCCACAACTCCATGTGATGTATATTGTTCGAGTCTGGCACTTTAGCTGTTGTTAGCTTAGCATAACAATCGCATAGATTTTGGCTCCTTACCTGATTTATTAAGCAAGTTTTTTTTGTGCTTAAGCAAATTTGTGTGCTTAAGCAGCTCTATGAAATTGGCCCCAGGGCCCAATTTCAAGGCTCTGCTTACAGTTGTGACCTGTTCAAACAAAACCAGAACAAAGTCGCCCAATGTGTTTTATTACAATTAATGTACACGTGAAGTGATTTTGGGGTGGATTTTATCATTTTCAGAGTTTTGGGTTTTCCTGAAAGAGTTTAACATAATCTGGCCCCCAGAAGTGTGTTTATTGTTGAATTCTTTAAAACAATTGTGTATAGAAATAATACGCTTTTCTGAACCTTAAAGCTGTTTAACTTATAACTAGGTTTTTAGGATTTTATCAATAAATCCTTCCCCAAGAGGAGATAGGGTGGGGGTAAATAGGTAATTGATTTATCATTTTAAAGCTGAGAACCTAGAGAATTTGAACAAATCAAAATCTTAAAAACAAAAATTGTCAATGCAACTTAGTTCGGGTTTTGTTAGAGCAGGTCACAGTTGGTGAAACATCCCCGATTTCTGTAGCAGAAAATGTTGTGCTTACGGCAAGCGTATTTCACAATTTATCGCGGAATTTTGCCTTATGCGCATCCGTACATCCCGCAACTTAGAATTTTTCTGCTAGCAAGGTGATTAGCGCAAATGGTAATTGTAAGCGCGGAATTCTGTGTTTAGCAGAAGCATGAAATTTAGACTTGGGCCCCATTTCTTGGCTCTGCTTACTATAGTAAATCCCTGCTTACTATAGCAGAAAATTTGGTGCTTACGGTAAACCTATTTCACGCGTTAGCGAGGAATTTTGGTCTCTGAGCATGCGTACATCCCGTAACTAAGGATTCTTTGCTTACATGGTAAGCACATAATTTTTCTGCTAGTGCGGTTAGCGGGAAATGGTGACCGTAAGCGTGGAATTCTGTGGTTAGCAGAGCCAAGAAATTGGGCCCAGATGTTTTCTCGACTGGATTATTCAACCTTGTGGTTATTAATTTTACTTAAAACCTGACCTAGCTACTTTTTTAGAAGAAAAAAAAGAGCAAAAAAGTCATTTACTACGATTGATTATTACCTTTTTTCTTCTTCTGCATTTCTAAGCATCGATCGTTGATCAGACTTAGTGACTTCAGTTTCTTCACAGCTTCGTTGACACACAAGTTCTGTATGAGGAAAATACAAAACTTTGAGTTGATTTAAAATAATACAACTCTAAACGTCGTTTCCTAAAACACTCAGAGGATGATGTTCTAACATTTGGGATCTTATTTGTTTATGGCCGTGTCCGAATCTCTTGTGTAGGGCTATTGTCTAGGTGATTGCCCATTACAACTTAGGCCGTGTCCGAAACTAGTGTCTAGAGCTACCGTCTACGTCTACAGCTACAGCTACGTAGGCGCTAAGGCAAATGGAATTCAGACGCGGCTACGGTAGAGCCTACGGCTAGTTATTGCCCCCCCCCCCAAGCGATGCTGAAATAAGTGTTTGTAAAATTACGATGTAAGAATTTACAACAATTATCGTCTGCTAGATGTTACGCAATGTTTGTTTACAGCCAGTCGAAATACCTGATGATATTGACGTATTTGTCGGTCTGTTTGTTTCATTCAATTTAATGCACTATTATTTAAAAATAAAACGAACATTTGCTCCAAAATTAACGTTAGTGCTGCCGCCATTTTGTTTTGTCTGAGCTAGACAACTTCTTTTATGGCTAGATTTTTGTGAAGTTGTAGCCATAACTGTAGCTCTAGACGGCATTTCGGACAGTGCTACAAAATGGCCGACGCAGACAATAGCCGTAGCTGTAGCTCTAGACACCAGTTTCGGACACGGCCTAAGCATGAGCAGGCTGACAATAGATGTAGCCTTATAGCTCTGCAAGCCAGTTTCAGACACGGGCTATATAAGGGCCTTTTTAAAACCTTGGCTTTGTCGCCGGCTTCGGCTTCGCTTCCGAATTCCGCATCACTGAGAAGCAAAAAGAAATTAAAGCAGTTTTAAACAGTCTAACTTTTGGGTTTACATCAATCGAGTGAATGTTTCTAATAAGCACATCAGGCATCAAAATGTGGCTGGAGATCTCGCAGTTGGGAATCTAAAATTGCCTAAAGCCAAAAACAAAAACGAAGCCAGGAATTTGAAAAGGACCAAAGTTGTGGCCGTGTCGCACACAAGTCTATGCAAAGTGGCTGCAGCCGCTACTATTAACTTGTGTGTGATTTGAAGTCGCAGCCAGTAACTCGGACACGGACTAAAGCTGTCCGCCTACCTGTCTGGATCCTAGAGTAACCACTTTGGTAGAATCACCGTATGGGCTCTTCTGAACCTCGTGCACAAACTGGCTCAGCTGGGAATGGGTACGGCTGCAGTAGAATATCTACAAAGAAATGAATAACGCTGATAAATATGCAGATTATGTTAATTACTGTCCATGAGCAAGTGACTTTTCTGTGATTGTGGTTTAGCTCCCCGAAAGGTGAAAGTTTATACATTGCTTTAAGCTTCATTATGGTGTAGATTTGGAACAAGCACTTGTAAAAGTTGGGTTTTTTTTGTCCTTCGGAAAATAGTCTTGGTTTTAAGACATCCTAGTCACAGTATGCGGCGCGCGTAGGACGCCGATGCGGGCGCCCTCTAACGTACGCTGTAGACCACACCATAACCTTCTAAAAAATTTGAGCAGAATTGTGTCGCATTTGCATGCGCGTGTGACGTGGGACAGCGATTATGCATGTTACGTTTTTGCGATTATTCATGCAACGTCACACGCGCATGCAAATGGAAACAATTCTGCTCGGAGTTTTCACAAACGATTATGTGAGTTAGCCAAGACGACCTATTTGAATGTCATAACGTGGTCAACTGCATGACACGTGGTCAGGGCGCATGCATCGACGGCCTACCCGCGCTGCATACCGCGATTATAAGACGTCTTGCAACCAAGACTATTAGGAAAGAATATTGCTACAATAGTTCATACACTACCTAATTCATTATCTTCAAGCAAACTTAAATCCTTGATGGTCGATCCATGACAGCAGTGTGATATTAGAGAGGTTTCGTCTGCAAACTGATGGATACGTCATCAATTTTTGCCGACTTATGACGTCAAAGTTTCTCACTATCCACTAACCGTGTACAAGGCACGGATATCTCGCTCGCTACACAAAATGCGTACAGATAGCTAAACGTACTTGACGCGTATCCGTTCGTATTCGAACCCTCTCTATTATACTGATCACACGGTCCATATCGCACTGTGCGTATTACGATATTCCAAGATGCGAGCGCTATTTCTACTGAATCTGAAATCTGAATATGGAAAGTTATACTCCGATAAAACGAATACCCACATCACATCATGATATTCCAATTAGATGTACTATCAGTCCATGTTATCTCTAACACAAGATTAAATTAATTTAGTCAAAATAAATTGAAGAAAAAAATCTGGTTTTACCATAATTGAGCTATAATTCAACAGTGTTTACTGCAGCCCGATGGTTTCCAGTTACCTTGGTAACGTGGGGCTCTCCCTCTTCCTCCTCATCCGAGTCGCTTGACATTCTTGTCTCCTCGTCGCTATGGTAATCGGCCACAAGGATGCTTTCCTCGTCCGTGTCTTGTGGCTTGAGGATGTTGTCGTTCTCATCTGAGGAACAGGGCGGATCGCAGTCATCCGTCGGATTAAGTCGCTTATTAAGAAAAAGGAAAAATTTTCAGAAAAAGTCAAGTCAAGAATCACCATATTCTCTGTAAACCTTAGAAAGTGAAGGAGCACTTCTATTCTGTCTAAATCTTAACGAAACTAGGTAGCCGATTATAAAGATATGATTGCGAGTATGGGGGGTCATTCCGTGTCAGATCACACATTTAAATCTGCTCAAATTTGGAGTCCTTACCAGCTTTAATATGTGTATGGGGTAATTAAGACCAAAAAAGCAGGAATTTTAAGTTTTAAACATATGGCCAACGGTTTTTGTGCCACGACACCTTTTTTTGGTGATTTTGGCTATTACAAATGGACACGTCTGCCAATTGTCAAATGGCCTTATCTCTGTAATTAGTGGGCCAAACCGGGGGCCAGTTTCATTGAGCTGCATAAGCACAAAAATTTGCTTAGCAGAAAAAAGTCTTGCTCATTAAATACAGGTTACCGGCCAAAATTCTACGTGTTTTTCATGCTAAGCAACAAAACAGCTGATTATCAATCAAAAACAATAAAGACCACGATAAAATTTGGTCTGTAACCTTGTTTTTGCCAAGAACAAATTTTCATGCTAAGCAAATTGTTGTGCTTAGCAGCTCTATGAAATTGGCCCCGGTTGATACTGGTGTCTTTAGAAGAAATAATTGCATAAGTAATTTAATATTTATTGTATTTAGGAGCATTTTGACCTTTTATTTACTTTGACCTTGAATTTAACCTTGTGGATCACGTGACCTTGGGCTAAACTTGGGTGAAAATTATACCTATACACATTTTCTACATAAAAATATAACAAAATCACAGATGTTTTTTTTTTTTTTTCTCTCCAAGTTCATTCCAATTTAAATGTAGGGGGGGGAGGGGCTTAGAGAAGGGGGGTGATTTGACACAGAATGAGCCTATGGAAGATACCTTGCGTTTGACCAAGGCCTTGTGTTTGAGATCGTGTTTCATCTGCTGTAGCCTAGCCTCTCTCTTCAGAAGTTGCTGCTGTTCCTCCTGCACAACGACCCAATGAAAACAAATGTAAAAAATGGTTTACCATTCCAGAATTCACACATATCCGTATATGCGGAGGGAGGTAGTCGAGCTGACCTACACTGAGGGACCAGTAATATACAAATACAGCATGGTTTGAGGGGAAGTAGTGGGAATTACTGGTCCCGAGGTGCAGGTCAACTCGAATACCTCCCAACGCGAAGCTTAGGAAGGTAGTCGAGCTGACCTACATGTACATCGAGGGACCAGTAATATACAAATACAGCATGGTTTGAGGGGAAGTAGTGGGAATTACTGGTCCCTCGGTGTAGGTCAGCTTGACTACCTCCCAACGCGAAGCAGAGGGAGCTAGTCGAGCTGACCTACACCGAGGGACCAGTAATATACAAATACAGCATGATTTGAGGGGAAGTAGTGGGAATTACTGGTCCCTCGGTGTAGGTCAGCTTGACTACCTCCCAACGCGAAGCAGAGGGAGGTAGTCGAGCTGACCTACACCGAGGGACCAGTAATATACAAATACAGCATGATTTGAGGGGAAGTAGTGGGAATTACTGGTCCCTCGGTGTAGGTCAGCTTGACTACCTCCCAACGCGAAGCAGAGGGAGGTAGTCGAGCTGACCTACACCGAGGGACCAGTAATATACAAATACAGCATGGTTTGGGGGGAAGTTGTAGGAATTACTGGTCCCGAGATGTAGGTCAGCTCGACTACCTCCCAACGCGAAGCAGAGGAAGGTAGTCGAGCTGACCTACACTGAGGGATCAGTAATATACAAATACAGCATGGTTTGAGGGGAAGCAGTGGGAATTACTGGTCCTGAGGTGTAGGTCAGCTCGACTACCTCCCGACGCGAAGCGGAGGGAGGTGGTCGAGCTGACCTACACCGAGAGACCAGTAATATACAAATACAGCATGGTATGAGGGGAAGTAGTGGGAATTACTGGTCCTGAGGTGTAGGTCAGCTCGACTACCTCCCAACGCGAAGCAGAGGAAGGTAGTTGAGCTGACCTACACTGAGGGATCAGTAATATACAAATACAGCATGGTTTGAGGGGAAGCAGTGGGAATTACTGGTCCTGAGGTGTAGGTCAGCTCGACTACCTCCCGACGCGAAGCGGAGGGAGGTGGTCGAGCTGACCTACACCGAGGGACCAGTAATATACAAATACAGCATGGTATGAGGGGAAGTAGTGGGAATTACTGGTCCTGAGGTGTAGGTCAGCTCGACTACCTCCCAACGCGAAGCAGAGGAAGGTAGTTGAGCTGACATACACGGAGGGACCAGTAATATACAAATACAGCATGGTATGAGGGGAAGTAGTGGGAATTACTGGTCCCGAGGTGCAGGTCAGCTCGACTACCTCCCAACGCGAAGCAGAGGAAGGTAGTTGAGCTGACATACACGGAGGAACCAGTAATATACAAATACAGCATGGTTTGGGGGGAAGTAGTGGGAATTACTGGTCCCGAGGTGTAGGTCAGCTCGACTACCTCCCAACGCGAAGCAGAGGAAGGTAGTTGAGCTGACATACACGGAGGAACCAGTAATATACAAATACAGCATGGTTTGGGGGGAAGTAGTGGGAATTACTGGTCCCGAGGTGTCGGTCAGCTTGACTACCTCCCGACGTGAAGCGGAGGGAGGAAGTTGAGCTGACCTACACCGAGGGATCAGTAATATTCAAATACAGCATGGTTTGAGAAGAAGTAGTGGGAGTTACTGGTCCCGAGGTGCAGGTCAGCTCGACTACATCCCAACGCGAAGCGGAGGGAGGTAGTTGAGCTGACCTACATGTACACCGAGGGGCCAGTAATTCCCACTATTTTCCACAAATAAACCATGCTGTATTTGTTTTACTACATCTCATAAAAATTCACTGCCTTGTCGATAACTGCCTTCGTAGATTTTGCATCTTTATTCAGCTCCTATACAATGGTTCCAGAAGTTTGGTTTCTCGTAAGATCAACTTACATACTCTATTGAGTGACGTTAATTAGGGTCAATGAATTACAAAGTATTACTCTTTTTACATTATGTGACCCGCTCCATCGTAATCAGGAATAAGTCGCTGAGGCCATTTTACACAATCGGCCGTTGAAGTGAACGCATGGGTGAAAATCGTGACCAAGTCGATTTTCTGAACATTGTATTTTTAGGAAGTGTAGTTATCACAGTTTATTGTCATTAATGTCTTGTATGTAAAAACGATCAATAAAGATAAAAATGAAGAGGATTTGGGGGCGCTGTCCGTATGATTTGGGTCAATTTTGTTTATTTCAAAGCTGTTTTTCTCGAAATGTGGATTCCGCAAATAAATATACACCCGTTATCTTCATCAGACCATAACTCGTTAACCTAAACAGATACACACTTGTGATGGGTATCATCAGAAAGCTTATGAAATTCCCTTTCTAACCATGTGCATATCTCCAAAAGTCATTTTGCGACTTATTCCTGATTTCGATGGAGCGGGTCACATATTGACTGATCCTTTGAACTCTACATGTTTACTTCTACTTTTCGTTATCCTAAAAGCTTTTCTTATTAACATCTAGTAACTGGGCTTACCTTAAGCAAGTTAGCCTTCTCCAGCTGAGCCCGTTTGTTGTCAAACTCCAGAACCCAATCAGGCTGGGTGCTGGATGATGGCATGGCTGCATCACTCTTGCCCGAGACGGAATTTCTGGGTCGGAAATGATGCACAAATACCGGTTTATGTGGGCTTGATATTAATTTGCTTGATATTAATTTACATGCAGTTAATTCCCATGCCAGTCATTCCTGATAATGTGTCTAATATTAACAACCACCCACTCACTCAGCGAGTTTGATTATGTTGAAGAACAAGAGATCATCAAATTCATCACTGGTTCTCCTAACAAATCTTGTTCTCTTGATTCCATGCCTACTTGGAACAAAATTCCCCATCCCATCCGTTTTTCACCTCCTTTGTCTGTTTTCAAGAAAGTGCTCATCAAGACCCATCTGTTCCTTAAATCATCTTATCCCCTCGTATACCGTTCACTGCCCCTTGATTCCCGCATTTATTTTCTGTACTTATAATTTGTATTATTTCTATATAACACAATGTTTTGACAAATACTGTAAAAATTTCAGATCCCTTATATTGCGATGACAGGCATTCTAATTCAAATACCCCCCCCACCTTCCCACAACAAGCACCCGAGAAAAAAAAAGAAAAAAATATAAATAAAGCAATATAATCGTCTCCTTCTTTCGTTTGCCACACACACACAGGAGGGGGGGGGGGGGGGGGGGGTAGACTTAGATCTGGGGCCAATTTCATAGAGCACAAATTTCATAGAGCACAAAAATTGCTTAACCACAACACTTTATTGCAGTAAAATGAGCTTAACAGCCACATCATTTGTGATTGGTATTTAGCTGTTTTTAGCTTAGCATAACAATTACGTGGAATTTTTGCTTGTAACCTGATTTTACTAAGCAAGGGTTTTTGTGCTTAAGCTAATTTGTCTACTTAAGCAGCTCTATGAAATTGTCCCCTGGAGCAGCCAATCCTGTGTGGAAACATCAACATCGGCCAAACTTTTGGCTCCATTGGGTGGTTGATGGAGAGAGCACTCCTGAGGATGTGGTTTGCTGTCTGTTGTTCTGCCCCACAGTGGCATGCTGGGCTTTGTGTAAGGCCTCATCTGTGCATATCAGAGTTTAAACATCCCACTCCAGTTCGCTGGTGGGTTTAGCTTCACCCACGAGTGCCTAGCTGAAGGGAAGTCTGAGCCAGGAGGGCATTTAGATGACTTAGAGATGTATACCTACCCTGTTATTCCTGTTTCCCCTTTAAGTATAGCCTCCACTTCCAGCCGCTGTTTTTCTTGGTGGTCATTCAACCACTTCAGAGCACCACAGATCAAGCTGAGCGACTTGCCCTGATGATCAATACAATGAAACAGAAAACAACACTGGAAAAAGGCTAGGAAATAGTTATTACATGGCTATCAGTTCAGAGAGAGCTTTAATTAAAGTCAATTTCTTTGTTAAAAAGGTAAATAAAGTTTGATATATCTGTCCAGATCGACCGATAGCACAACACCATCGACCGATAGCACAACGCCATCGACCGAGATATCTGTCACGTCAGGATTGACCGATAGCACAACGCCATCGACCGATAGCACAACGCCATCGACCGATAGCACAACGCCATCGACCGATAGCACAACGCCATCGACCGATAGCACAACGCCATCGACCGATAACACAACGCAATCGACCGATAGCACAACGCCATCGACCGATAGCACAACGCCATCGACCCATAGCACAACGCCATCGACCCATAGCACAACGCCATCGACCCATAGCACAACGCGATCGACCGATAGCACAATGCGATCGACCGATAGCACAACGCCATCGACCGATAGCGCAACGCCATCGACCGATAGCGCAACGCCATCGACCCATAGCACAACGCCATCGACCGATAGCACAACGCGATCGACCGATAGCACAACGCCATCGACCGATAGCACAACGCCATCGACCGATAGCACAACGCCATCGACCGATAGCACAACGCCATCGACCGATAGCACAACGCCATCGACCGATAGCACAACGCGATCGACCGATAGCACAACGCCATCGACCGATAGCACAACGCGATCGACCGATAGCACAACGCCATCGACCGATAGCACAACGCCATCGACCGATAGCACAACGCGATCGACCGATAGCACAACGCCATCGACCGATAGCACAACGCAATCGACCGATAGCACAACGCAATCGACCGATAGCACAACGCCATCGACCGATAGCACAACGCCATCGACCGATAGTACAACGCCATCGACCGATAGCACAACGCCATCGACCGATAGCAAAACGCGATCGACCGATAGCACAACGCGATCGACCGATAGCACAACGCCATAGATCGATAGCACAATGCGATCGACCGATAGCACAACGCGATCGACAGGTAGCACAACGCGATCGACCGATAGCACAACGCCATAGATCGATAGCACAATGCGATCGACCGATAGCACAACGCGATCGACCAATCGCACACACCAACCAATCGCGCTCAACACGTTACACTTCAACACAACGTACAGTCCCAGTTGGGCTCTCAAATATGCCAATCTTGCACTCCTCGATGGTGGAGTACAGTCCCCTCATGAAGTCCTCCTGGATGGGGTAAGGGGTGAACGGAAAGGGAAAGGTCTGTTGTGGCTTGGCGTCATCTTCGACATCCATGTCATCACAGCAGGAGAACATGGACACATCATCAGGGTCTATACTTGCCGGTGTACTGGGTGGGTCAGTGGTTGTTGCCATGGTGTCATCACTTTGAAATTAAGTTTCAGTTCTGAGCGTAGAAGATAAAATTAAGAATGAAAGAAAGAAGTCACTTAATCTTGTCTAATTAAAGGTAGGATACACCATTGATAATTGCTTGAATTATCACAAATTAGGGGAGGGGGGGTTTGGAAGTTTTACAATTAGGGTGTTTTTATCATTCTAAAATGACTTATCAACCTAATGGCATCAACTGTACTCTTTCTCATGGTAATTGTGAGTTTATTATGCCTTTTGGGGGGAAAATGTCGTATCCTGACACCACTTCAGCGTTTGTGTATAAAGTCTATAGCGAGTCAAGAACATTTTCCAAGTATTTCCTAGGGCAGGCCCTAACAAAATTGTAAATGAATTCTTAGTTCCAGATGTTTTTTCCACATTTTTGCACTGATTCTTTGACCTTTAGAGGCTATTTTGCAATTTGCGCTATATAAATGTCCATTATTATTATTATTATTATTGAGACACATGATGGAGGTAGCCCTGTGATTGATGATTTAAACAAATAGTATTCCTCGATATTCTCTGGCAAATAGGACCTATTTTTAAGCGTAATTTCATCAAGTCTGTTCTTAGATGGAAGCCAAACAGCAAAACAGGCTCCTTTTTCACAAAAAAAGTTGTGGATGAACTTTTGTACAATTATATATTAAACAAAAAGTGAGGTCAGGTTGCAACATTCATTCCAAATTCCAGACGGGAATTATGTGTGAGCATTTCCAATTGTAGAAAATAGCTTATACATAGGCATGACCATTCGGAAATGGCCCAGGTTAACTCGTACTCCATATATCTCACCTACTCGTACCCGTATTAACATTTACACCCTCCTGCCCTAGTCAAGTCACACTCTGGCTAAACTCGTACCCGAGTCAACCGGCCGTGTCCAAGTCAACTTGTACCCTCGTGCATGTACATGTACGTATACATTTGTACACCCATATTCACGAAATTGATTGAGCCATGTGCTTAATTAAATGACAGATGCAAAACTATAAGTCAACAGTTTTACACATATGTCATATGGTGCATCATTTGTATGATGTAGTAACATCCGGTGTCATACTATTATTCTGATGATGTGATCACATGAGGGCGCTATTACATGAGACCATACATGTCATCCGGTTACCGAAAAAAAAAGAAAAAAAAGAAGACATCATTTACTTAGTTAGAATCATTATAAAACATATTAAACATATGGCCCTATTCTTACTCAAGCCGATGGTAAAAAGATAATCCACAGACTCGATTTGACTCAGGTACGAGTTGACAAGGTCAAGGGTACGTACGAGTTGACTATTTTGATAGGGCACGACTAGTATTCGACCTTTCATCAACTCTTTACATTCAATAACAATGCAAACCACAGTGCAGTAAATGTTTAACACATGTTTAACTTTATTCCGCAAAGTGCACGCACTTTTGCACTTTTGCACTTTTGCACTTGCATAATTTGCACTTGCGCGCACATTGCACTTGCACTGCAGTCTCCATTATCGCGCCCCCGGGAATACAAAAAGCGCGCGCCCTTGCGAGAACTAATGGGCATCAAAACACTGTCTAGACAGGATTCTACGATTTTGTATTAAGGTTATAAGAAACTTTATTCAGCGTATATCACAAATTTCGTGCCAGTATTTCAATTGTGATTACTAAAGTTATGAATATTAAAATACATGTAGTAGACTTTTAAATTTAAACTAATATTTGTAAGATCAAAAGATTCGTTTTTTTAGAATTTTGGTATAGACTTTTAAGCAACATTTGTCATGATGGATGCCCCACAGGGTGCATATTAAATTACTTTAATAGTCACTGTTTTTAATTAATTTTTGTTTGTTTGTTTTAATTTTTGTACTGCCACTTTAATTCAGCCCTAGGCCTAGGGCCGCGACAGTGGCTTGAATAAACCAGAAATAATAATAATAATAATAATAATAATAATAATAACATGTTATTAACATTTTACCCATAGTTTAAGTGGTATCGTCTGCAAAAGTCAAAGGTCATGGACAGTTCTGAAAATAAGAGCATGGTGCCAAGTCAAAATCGTTAATGTATTCGAGTTGCTCTGGGTCTGTGTACCATACATTACCTAGATTGTCGATTTTCCCAACATATCCCGGCCTTGTGTTTGGTCGATCAATTCAAAGATTTGCCGGGTTTGTGGTATTAAATGGATTGCTATCGGTTCTCTTCTTCCATGATATTCCTGCTTTTTGCTGCTTTGTTTGCATGGATCGTGATGTCCTTTATTACCAGAAAGATCTTCGGAACTCTCAACGATCTCATGTAAATAACGTTATGCCTTTATCAATATCATGTACTCGTTAGAATCGCTGGTAAATATTATCAATTATGTAATAATATCAGTGCGAGGACCCGGTTATTACTGCGTGATGACCGGGTTGGTTGGTGACCGCTGATATTAATGGATCCAGTGTTTGTTTTCATGTTCAGGGGCCATGTTTTAGCTTATGGTTATGCATGGTACCCTGTCCCTGTCTCTTCAATATGTGTTGTTATTATAACCCATATACTTTGAGACCAGACTAGCTGACCACTGATGCCCACTGTGTATAACATTACAACGCGCTAGCGTTAGCAGACGACACGCGCATTTTGAAAAATGCCGCGCGTATAGATACAAACGTTCTACGCATACATTTTATAGCGCGCAGTATCAAGATTTGACGCGTCCTTGTTACAAGTTACCGTAGAACTCTCGCATTCGGCCAATCATGGGCTTACATGATGCTTGATTAATGCTGGTTCAGGGAACATTTATTCGCTTCTTCTTGAAACCCATGATATTACTACCTGATAATCCACTCCCCGTGATCGAGTCTCGACCAATCAGAAGCCAGCAACTCTCCTAGGTATTTATTAATTTAGTAACCCGGTTATATACTGCGTGATATGATGACCGGTTTGGGGGATGACCGCTGGTAATGGATCGAGCCGAAGGCGAGGTCCATTACCAGCGGTCATCCCCCAAACCGGTCATCACGCAGTAATAACCGGGTCATCGCAGTGTTATTATCTTTATTAAATACTTTTTTAACAAGAAAAATGATGAAAATGCTCCACATTTCGTGACTTTTCTTTCGGCGATATTTCCAGTGTTTTGTTTTCATGTTCAGGGGCCATATTTTAGCTTATGCTTGGTACCCTGTCTCTTCAATATGTGTTGTTATTATTACTAATAAATATTACCCATACTTAGAGACTTGAGACAAGACTGCCAGACTAGCTGATGACCACTAGTGCCCACCGTGCATAGCAACGCGCCAGCGTTAACAGACGACACGCGCATTTTGAAAATGTCGTGCGTATAGATACAAACGTATTACGCGTACATTTATAACGCGCCATATCAAGATTTGACGCGTCCTTGTTACAAGTTACTATAGGACTGTTGCATTCGGCCAATCATTGGCTTACATGATGCTTGATTAATGCTGGTTCAGGGGACATTTATTCGCTTCTTCTTGAAAGCCGGGTTATTACTACATGATAATCCCCTCCACGTGATAGAGTCTCGACCAATCAGAAGCCATCAACTCTCCTAGGTATAATATTAATTATTATCACTCAGGTTATTTGGATTTTGGTGTTGAGTTGTGTATATACATATCTTGGGAGGCCTTTCGTTCGTGTGGCTTTCAACGTAATGTCTTTGTATGTACAATGAAATTGCAAGTGCAACTTCAGTTTCATGAGAGGCAAAAGTGGTATGGTACAGTGTATCTGTAAAATATCAACTGATCTTGCGCAAAATTCTTTAAACAAGGCTCAACTAGCATGACTTTAGTATTTCTGACACAGCTAAAGAAATATTTTTTTTCAGATTTTATATTGTATTGTGTAATGTACATGTAGTATAGATTTCCTTTTTGTAATTTGTATATTATTCAAAACAAATATTTCAGTAATAAAGATTTTTAACAGAAGGCAAACTCGCACTGTTTGTACCTGTTAATTTTGTTTAATATAATTTTAGTTTCCGGTTTCAAGCCAAAACTGTGCCGAGTGTGATGTATGATGCAAGCAGTCAGTTTTCAGAACAGTATTTAATTTGTATGAATGTATGTTTGTTTGTTTATGCTCAGAAGATATGTGACCCACTCTGCAAAAATGAGTCTGATGTGTTAAAAAAAAAAAAAAAAATCAATTTTACAGTTGGTCAGAAAAAGCAAGAAATAAGCTTTCATTTGATATATGGCACAACTCTTTAGTGTAATGCATTGGTCTTTTACAATTTTTGGGAAATTTGCTTTTTCTCAGTTATATTCAAAATGTCTTTGAAAAGAAATGAAGATTTACAATTGTAGTGCTTCATCAGATGCTATGGTAAGATAATGACAAAACCTGTATTAAATTTAATTTAGGGATCAAAACAATCTTTTCACTCGATCAGATCTGAAAATAAAGGTGTCGGAGAAACCAGAATGCCTTAAAGTTAAAACAAAAATATTATTTGTTGAAAGAAAAATCACCTCCGAGACAATAAACGGCCCTTTACGTAAAAATGTCTTTTTCGACATCCAACTCATTTTTGCAGAGCGGGTCACATATGTGCAAGAACTTTGCTATTTCACGACAATACTTAATTTTTATTTATATATTTTTTCATTTGAAGGGATAAGACCGATTTTTAATATGGATCCACAAGTTCAAGTAGTTCCGACAAATAATGTAGACATGGGAACCCCAGCACCAGCAGCAGCCAGCTCAGATGGTCATGGACCACAGCCCACAGAGAGGGTAGATATCTGCCTGCAAGCACTGGAGAGGGCCAGCTCCGACACGGAGGTCTTTGCTGCTCTTCTGCTGGTAAGGGGAGAAGATCGTTTGCACCAGGATTATTATGACATAAGCCTGCAATGGTTACACGGTTAACCAACCATTCAAACGGTTACACGGTTAAATTTGTTTCTGTTCGGTTAACCTTTTTTTCTTTTTTTTCAAATAAAGGAAACCCCACCTATTGTCAACTTTGCGTGGGTTTCGTTGGAGCAGGTCACAAATAGTACAATTGAATAAATTTTGTATGGACATTTCTGATAGCTTTTCTAACATATAGCCAGTCGGCCTATAAAATTTGATGCAGACAATTAGCAATCGCAGAACTGCGATTATCAACACGTACCACGCGCACAAACTAAATTCCTTGATGAAGCAGCGCTAATTAGATATGCAATGCAGGCCCATGCATTTTTTTATTTTTTTTAACCGTAACCGCAAAACAACGGTTACACGGTTAATTTAATAACCGCAAACTGGCAGCCTTATTATGACATTGCCGGGCCCAGGCGCGGGATTGTTTTTTTTTACAAACTTCGATCCGAGAAAGTGTGTAGCGCACCGTGATATTTTCCGGCCTCGCTCACTGCGAGCCGGTCACTGACAGATATTTCTGGCCTTGCTTGTGACTTGTTAATTCATCATCCATTTCGAATCCTGGAAAAACTTTGCGCGTATATACACGTCCTGCGATGCAAACTAAAAATGGGTTGAGGGGAAGCTGATCCAAATCCTGGGGGACCACAATTGCGTTAATAACCCCACAACTCTTGCCATCCTTGACATATTAGGGCATGGATTAAAATATCCATTCACAGCATTGTTTTTACAATTACTTTTTAATATTTGTGAAAAATTCCCATTACAAAGCAATAACTGTTAAACGCTAATGTTTAAAATACACCATAGCTAAAGAATCCGTGGTACAACTTGCTGACAATGCACTGAATTTGCACTGGATTTTGTTTTATTATGCTATTTTTTCTTCAATCATTCAAAAGGTGGCTAAAATTGTACAAGCAGAGAGTACGGATGCTGGAACCAGAAAGAGAATCTTCGATGCCGTGGGATTTAGGTTTATTAACAGGCTGCTCAAAGCAGGTAAATTGTTGTTTTTGGTTTTTTTTCAATTTCAATTTGAACAAACTGAAACACCAGGGCTTAAATTGAAACTAACCCTGTCAGAAAAATCAGGAAAAAAAGTCTGGTGCACTTCAGCTGTCAACACCAGTGCAAGACAACCACAGTCTAAGGCTATTGAGAACTAGTCCCCATTAAACAATGCCAGAGATGGATTCTGCTGCGTTGGGTGACCAGAGACTCTGAGGCAGTTTGAGCTTAAGATTTTTGACCTGATGGATCTTGCTGCGCTGGGCACTTTAACAAATGGTGCATGTTGCTGCATGTGGCAGGATGTCTAGCCAAAATACCCTGGGGGATTAAGGTTAAAGGAAAACACTATCAAATCACTAGTGATCAATACATCTTGTAGTTCAGAAATAATTATCCATATTAACTTACAATTTCAAACGTCCAACATTTTGAAATGTTAAAAGTGTAGATTCGGACACCTTTTTCTTTTAATAGTACCGTTTAAAAAAAGGACTGTTAATTCCAAAATAGTTTTGCAAATCTTAAGCAGTAATTTTTAAAAAAATTTTAACTTCTAGGTTTTAATAATTTTGATGAGTACATGTAGTTAGGAAGAATATGTGGAAAGAATGTATTATCCTGCCGTTCTTTTTTGTTGTGGTGTGCAAAGTCTAGTCAAGTGCATTTTCAAAGTAATTCCTTTTCAACATTTATGCAATAACTGACCATCAATATATGATGAAATTTTCTTTCCGGATTTGCAGCCTTGTTTTATTTTAGCAGTTAGAGGCATGTGAATTATTTTGTGATATGGTTCCAGGGGCCAATTTCATAGAGCTGCTAAGCACAAAAATTTGCTTAGCACAAACAAGTCGTGCTCATTAAAAACAGGTTACCAGCCAAAATTCTTCGTGTTTTTCATGCTAAGCCGAAAACCAGCTGATTATCAATCGAAAACAATAAAGATCACGTACAAATTTGGTCTGTAACCTTGTTTTTGCCAAAGACAAATGTTCATGCTAAGCAAACTTTTGTGCTTAGCAGCTCTATGAAATTGGCCCCAGGTCCTAAACTACACTTTTCCCCATTTTTTTAATTTTTTTTTCGCCAGCTGCCAAACCAGATAAAAAAGAGAGTGGTACTTATCGCAGCCTAGCTGTCACGCTGCTCGGTTGCTTTAGTACCTCACCAGAGTTAGTCAGTCACCCCCAGATGGTCAACAAAGTACCAGTTTTGACTGAGGTGATCCTGGGAGCTAGGTGAGTTGATGTTGAGAGTACACAGTTTGTTTTTTTTCAAATCGTTGACTTTGTCTTCATCTTTGGCTTAACCCTAAGAGTCCTCAATCCTCCAACAGGTAAAGGATTGAAGACTGTTAGGGTTAAGGTGATTTTAAAGGTCGTATACACTATTGGTAATTGCTTGAATTATCAGGAATGGGTGAATTTTGGGGGTTGTATTTTATAGTAAATATCGTTTACCTGAACTGTCCGAAGCTTTTTATTCATGGATGGCGAGAAAAAAGAAAAACAAATAGAAGCGTTCGTTTTCAACCGGCATCGGGCAGCTGGGGTTTTTGTTGTTGTATTTTTCAATCTTGTGAATTTTTTACAAAATTCAATTTTTCGGAACTATTACATGATATCTAGCACAATCACTTTGCTGGATGCCTATAATCAATATTTTCTTTAAAAAAAAATCTTAATAATTCGGTAGTAAACATTTTCAATATGCAAATGATGTAGAGCTGCTCAAATATTTTAACTGTTTAGAATATAAATGAATGCCTGGCATGTTACAAGAATGGATTTTTGGATTTGATTTCTAGAACATCGGAAGAAGACGATGACAAACAGACAATCGATGATGCCTATGAGATACTGGTTACCATGGCGATGGAGGAATCTCCGAGAAAGGTTCTGTGCTGTCCAGAAGTCATCTCTGCCTTGTGCGGCATAATACAGGGCTCATTTTATGGTAGGTCCACTATCTCTGGACAGCGCAAGTTTCCCTTTAAGTGTCTTGCCCAAGGATACAAACACCATGTTCCTGACAGGGTTCGAAACCCACGCACCATCGTACACGAGTCAAACACATTAACTATTGGGTCATGGCATTCCAGATCAGGGGATTCCATTCCAAATTTGTATTTTGTCTTCCCTGGCCAAAATTAGTTATTTCAATATAACTTATGATTATATGACTTTGGTATTTCGTTTTTCAGGTTGTGATAGAGCGGAGCAAATTTTGCTGCTGCTATTTCACCACTGCGGCGAGCATGTCTGGAGACTTAACAAGCCACATATGGATGTGTTGTTACACAAGCTGGCTAGTCAGTTCAATGAATGCCAGGTGGGTTTTTAGTTTTTTGCAACTATCCAAATAGTAACCAACCAAACAATAGTTCAAAACTTACTTGATGTAATGATATTCATTACTCTAAACTCTCTGTAAAAGTAGTTCGTTTTTCTGAACCGTGAACTGTACTTTTTTTTGTTGAGAACAGGATGCTTACAAATTAATAAAGGCACATGGGGGAGGGAGGGGGGAAATGTTTCCTTTGATAAAAAAGTGGAATAAAAAGTTCCCACAACTGCCGATATAAAGCATAAATTTTGCCATTGTCATGGCCAAGGTTCATTGCTTTTAGGTTAAGGCCGTTTGCTGTAAATAAAAAATATGCCTAGACTGTTGCGTATCTGTAAAATTACATGTATATTAGTAACGAATACACAAATAGATCAATGGAAACTAAATGGGGTAGCGTTAAGGCTTTACACATGTAAGTGCCAAGAATTGTTCAAGCAATAATTGTAATTTTCACATTTTTTTAATTAAGGTTGAAAATTGAAATAGAGAATTTTCAAATCAAATATTAATGCAAGATAAAGTTTATTCTAAAACCTATTCTTCACACTAAGGTTATAATTTCTGTAAAACGTAAATTTTACTAAAATCTAAAAGTTGTTATCAGATTTTCAAGTTCATAAAAAAGCTGCAATCAAGTTATGAATATTTCAGTGTTGTCTTTGTAGAATATATTTTTTTAATTTGTAAAATTTGTTGATGTTTAAAGAATACTAAAATTGCAGAGGTCTGGCCCAAACATTGACTCGAAAGTTGCCCTTGGCAACCCCATGAAGTGCTATGGCATCATTTTAATCGACATTGTATAATAATAACATCGAGAATGTTCTTCCATTTTCTATACTTTCTCTCTTCGCAAAGCAAAACGATTCTGCCTCGAAAAAAAATTTGAAAACCAATGGTAATTTACATAGCAAGTCGATTAACACACATTAATTTTTTTTTTGAATTTTTTGAATTTACTTTTCGCATTTTTCATTTCAACAAACGGTTTTTATGTCTTCCAGGCCTTACAATGTATGTTTGACCCCATTAACCAGTTAGCGCCAGGTGACGTATATAAAACGCAAAGTTTTTTCCAGATTCAAAACGGATGACGCATAAACACGCCACAAGCAAGGCCGGAAATGTCTGTCAGCAGCGAGCAAGGCCGGAAATGCGTGGGTGTGCTTCCCGGTACTATCGGCCTGAACCCGCTTCGAATCAAGTTTTGTTAAAAATAATCCCGCGCGTCAGCTCGGTGATGTTAAAATAATCCCGGCGCGAGCTGGTTAATATTTTGTGCCAATTAAAAAGTACCGTGACACACATGCCAGATGATCGAGAATTGCACTTTAATTTTTAGAAAATAACTTGCTCGGATCACAGCAGAATTGCCCAAATTGTTAAGCTGTAAGTTTAGGTGATATTTTAATAATTCGGCCAAATATCTACATTTTGTTTTGCAGGATGAGGCAAAATTCCAAGTGTGTGAGACTCTGTCGCGACTGTTGTCAGCATGTACTTCAGTAAGTTTCAGATACCAAAGGTTTTGTTTAAAAAAAAAAAGTTGTGCCATTTTGTTCTGTTGTGTTCTTGTTAGTTGCACATCTGGCGCTAATTTCATGAAGCTGCTAACTATAAAAATGTGCTTAGCACAAAAAAGTCTTGCTTAGTAAAACCAGGTTACGGCCAAAACTCCATAAGCTTTTCATGCAAAGCACACACACAAAAACTAGCTGAAAACCAGTCACACACAAAATTTGGTCTGTAACCCTGTTTTTGCCAAGAAAGAATGTTCACGCAAAGAAAACTTTGTGTGCTTATGGCCAACTGTTCACAAGATAGGAATCCTAAATCCTGGTACCTTGTTTTCACTACAGTTTCCTATGGAGCAGTCTGAGTGGAGCCAGCTGGTATTCCATGGAGTCAGTGATATTCTAATGAGCAAAGTTTGTAAGTAAATTCTGTGCATTGGCTAAGCAGAAATGTTGAAAGGTGATATACCAAATATTGGGGTTAGTATTTTTTGCAAATATGTGACCCAGCACGAGTAAATGAGACACTTTGCGGCAAAAATGAAAATTGAGATTTTGATTTTATCATTTAAAGTTTGTTTAGCTTTAAATGATGAAATCAAAATCTCACTTTTCATTTTTGCCGCAAAGTGTCTCATTTACTCGTGCTGGGTCACATATGGTTAGAAAGATGCTTGAAAAACCACGAACAAAAATCTGTTCCTGTAGTCTAGTTCCCTGCCCCCTCTTCAGACAAAAAAACACCAAATTGTAGATACCAGTTGTCAGATCAGCCGCCCAATGGGGGGTCGACTATTGTTACAAATTGATACAAAACTTTCACTTTTCTGTTAAAAATCAGCACGCCAGGTGCATACATTCTCAAATTTGTATTGTTGTGAAGACACCGCTTTTTTCTCGAGTACAAAATGTTCAGATGGTTGAAGGCTATTCTCAAAATGCTCCTATTTTAACCAGAATAACTCTCCTGTGTTGAAATTTTGACCCATTATCCATATACATGTACTTCAATTTGCGACAGATGACCATACCTTGGAAATTACTAGTGGAGACCTATTCATGTCTCCAATGTGTTCAGGTCTCCACAAGGTAGCATTTTTTTGAATCCATTATTTCACGGGATTCTTCTGTCAATTATTTACTTACAGTCAACTAATGTACAATGTAACATCATCATTTGGTAGGTTTTGGGGTTTTGTTTTTTTTCCCCTATTTTTATGTTTTCAAGTTAATTTGTAAAATGTGATGCAAGAATGAGAAGCGGAGTGACAATATTTGATACTTTTTTAAATTTGTTTTATATTTGCGTAGCTGAGAAGCATCGAGACCCAGCCCTGAGTCTGGCATCCCTGATGGTCAGTCATTACGGCATGAGCTGGGCTCTCGGACCCAGTCGCCTAGACAAGAAGTTCCTTCTCCTACTGATCCACCTGGCATGCGTGGAAACTAGAATGGCACTGGAAAGCCCTGACCACCAATATGTGAGTTCAGCTTTGTAATATTCAATTTCAATGAAAGACAAATTGACTATAACATAAAAAGGAATGTTACCTACAGAATACGACCCCTCGCTTATATTCTAGTGCACCTATATCTAGTCCTATTTTGACTTTCCCGTTTTTTTCTTCAAATTCAGGAAATTATGCAATTTCATTTAGACAAAGTCTTTTTTAATAGTGCTTCGATTAAAAAACAATTTTTTTAATATTCGGTTTTAATAAAGGAGTTGCATTGACATCACGCGCGCTACGCGTACGCGCACTACGCGTATGCGCGCTACGCGTATGCGCTAATTGCACCATCAACCGGGCCGAGCGGCCATTATTGAGGTCAAACAGTATAGACGGCACATTACCGTGATTACGCAACGACCTCATTGGGGGCGCTGTCGTGAAGTGCGACATGCGTGTGACGTCATATGCATGAACTTTATTCCACTATTCGGTTTCAAAAAAAATTAAAAAATAGGTTAACCGGATTTTGAAATCTCCGAATTTTGAAATCTCCGACGCACAAGTAGTCATTCCAAAAGTAAACTTACTGCAACTCGCTCCACAACTCGCTCTACAAATGTAGGTTGCTGTTCCCTTGTCTTTGAAGATGGTATTATATCGGTGGACTTACTACATAGACCCACTATAACTTGGGCTCTAGAACGTCTTTGAGCCGGATGTACGAGGTTTAAACTTTTATACCCTAGTCTAACAAACCAAATCAAAAAACAAACAAAACAAATAGTTCTGGTGCCCCATTTAGTGGATATACACACTATGTCAGGAGAAAAGAGAGAAAAGAAAAATAAGTTACTGAGCAAACTGGCACTGTAGTGCATCACCAGTGAAATGCAAGGCTGTGCATCGGGATCGGGTACCCTGTTCCCAAACTACCTGTAAATGCACACCCTCTAGTGAAATGCAAGGCTGTGCATCGGGATCGGGTACCCGGTTCCCAAACTACCGGTAATTGCACACCCTCTAGTGAAATGTAAGGCTGTGCATCGGGATCGGGTACCCGGTTCCCAAACTACCCGTAAATGCACACCCCCTAGTGAAATGCAAAGCTGTGCATCAGGATCGGGTACCCGGTTCCCAAACTACCTGTAAAAGCACACCCTCTAGTGAAATGCAAGGCTGTGCATCGGGATCGGGTACCCGGTTCCCAAACTACCCGTAAATGCACACCCCCTAGTGAAATGCAAAGCTGTGCATCAGGATCGGGTACCCGGTTCCCAAACTACCTGTAAAAGCACACCCCCTAGTGAAATGCAAAGCTGTGCATCAGGATCGGGTACCCGGTTCCCAAACTACCTGTAAATGCACACCCTTTAGTGAAACGCAAGGCTGTGCATCAGGATCGGGTACCCGGTTCCCAAACTACCCGTAAATACACACCCTCTAGTGAAACGCAAGGCTGTGCATCGGGATCGGGTACCCGGTTCCCAAACTACCCGTAAATGCACACCCCCTAGTGAAATGCAAGGCTGCTGCATCGGGATCGGGTACCCGGTTCCCAAACTACCCGTAAATGCACACCCTCTAGTGAAATGTAAGGCTGTGCATCGGGATCGGGTACCCGGTTCCCAAACTACCTGTAAATGCACACACCTCTAGTGAAACGCAAGGCTGTGCATCGGGATCGGGTACCCGGTTCCCAAACTACCCGTAAATGCACACCCTCTAGTGAAATGTAAGGCTGTGCATCGGGATCGGGTACCCGGTTCCCAAACTACCGGTAAATGCACACCCTCTATTGAAATGCAAGGCTGCTGCATCGGGATCGGGTACCCGGTTCCCAAACTACCCGTAAATGCACACCCTCTAGTGAAATGCAAGGCTGTGCATCGGGATCGGGTACCCGGCTCCCAAACTACCGGTAATTGCACACCCTCTAGTGAAATGCAATACACTCGTTTAAATCTAGACATAATTCATACACTTCCTATATATTTTATTGACACAATTTATATATTATAATTAACTGGACAGTTAAACAGGGGGCCCTGTGAGGACTGGTCATGGAGGATTGACCAGACACTCGGTGCATTTGTCCCCTCATCACCCGGAGGTATGTGGACCTGTGAAAATACCGGCGGGGCCCGGGCCTTTAAACTGCAAGGGAAACGGCTGGCCTTGCGGGATCCATTTAGACAGGGTGCCGTGTGTCTGGGGGATCCTCCGTGGCCCGCCTCCCACGGGATTCTCCTGGAAAACTGCCTAGAATCAATCTATCATTACACTTCTATACAATAGTTCTTTCATTCTTTTGAAACGTTCTCATTCTTTCCTTTGTGATAATTGTTACTTCCGACTTCAAGTTTTTATATTCTCCACAGTTCACTTGATTGTTTTTTATTATTACCTATTGTCTTATATTTGTACACATTCCCGCCGTGAATATGGCCACTGATGCCGGCACGGCGTTAAACCCTAAACTCACTCACTCACTACTATACAAATATTGACTGCTTTGAGTGGTATAGTAAAACTAGCGTCCCGAGGTGATCCATGGAGCATTCTATTTTCCCGAGGCGAAGCCGAGGGAAAATAGAATGCTCCATGGATTATTTCATGCGAAATAAAGCAGTCAATATTTGTTTTATAACACCTCACTCACAGATTCTGCACAATTTAAGCTTCCTGAAAGTATAGTAATGACAAAAAATCTCTGAATTCAGTGATCAAACACATCAGTGTGTTGTTTACGAAAGAAATGTACGTTAAATTTGCGTTTTGAAAGGGCACCTGACTATTTGTATCTTCGTTCCCTTTTTCTCGATCATACGTGTACTTTGTTGCCTTGATGAACGGGTGCGAGGGTGATAGAGCAATGTTTACGCAATGCACCGAAACACACGTCTGGGTTTCAGTCACGCTTTCGTTGCTATGCGCATAGTACGTGTGTTGCTATGCGCATAGTACTTTTTCAGAACGAGGCTGCGTGGTATAGTCTTTTTGGAGCGCAAGTAAAAAATAGTAAAAATAGCAAGTGACACGTGACGCGCTCTCGGCCAATCAAGACACAGAATCTGTGAGTGAGGTGTTATCAACTCGTTTATTCCACTGAAGTTGATTTCAATTCTCCCACTCACCTCCCAGAGGACATCCAAAGAGTCGGTCCTTGTCTCCTGCTTCAGTCTTCTAGAGCAGTGCATCGAGTATCTGACGTGTGGCCCTACCTTAGCCCTGGATGACAGGCAGGTGGTTCAGCTCCACACGGCCATGACAGGGGCATTTGGGGCAGTCATGTACTATCTGCAGAGAGCTCAGTATCGAGAGACCTGGGTGAGTTTGCAGGATTCTTCTTATTTCATAGAACATTGATATGTTGCATGCAGTGCACCATGATGTAATGTAATGCTTTTAATGGATTTAGAATGATTGTGGCGTCCCATGGTGTTCCTTTATGCGCCTGGTATATATGTGACCTGCTTCCACAAAATTAGAGTAAAGTTGACATTTTGATATTTTGAGATATTGGTATTTCCAGATTCCTTGAATTCTTAGCTTTAAAATGATATATAATTGATTGGGTAGTGTATTTAAAAAATATATAATATTGAGCAAAACCAGCGGTCATTACACACATTAAGAATAGTTACTGAGAAAACACACTACATTTTACTTCTTGGGTACACTCAGTAAAATCATTTTTTTTTTTCTGCTAATCTTTTGCCAAAAATACTTGGTAGTTCGAAAGAAAACATATGTGGGAATTGTATCATGCCAAAACCCCCAAAAAGATTCCCCACTGTCAAATCGGCTATTTTCAAGCATAACTCAATATAGCATAGCGCAATTTTACGCCGTTTTCGTGGGAGCAGGTCACATATTATAAGAACTTCAACGGGGTTGCATTGTACTGTGTTCCTGGGCAAGACACTTTACTGCATTTGCCCCTCTCAATCCTGGTAAATGGATGGCCTTGATGAAAAAGACTAGATAATGCTTAACCTAGTTCTAGGCATTCATTTGGCATACAATACCGTGTACTACGAATTACTACAGTACGAATTACTACAGTACGAATTACTACAGTAAGAGTACGGCATACTGCAGTTTACTCAAGTAGTATTTTGTGCTATATGGTGATGTTAGGGTTAAAAGAACAGCCTTTTCTTTTTGTGTAATTCTCTCTAATTCTCCCTTGTTTGGCAGCCTGATCAGCCATTAGTTGTAGCTGCCGTCAGAGTCCTCTGCGTGTGGTTAGCTGAAGAGACCACTGCCCTCAAGGAGCAGGTCTATCAGCTCTTACCGTTCCTCATCAAAGTTGTGTAAGTTGAAAATGCTTGATGTGTTAGCAAGACATACCTCTTTATGTTTGAGGTAACATAATTATATGAGGTAACACATTTGACGTTACATACAACGCTATTCCCGAGATGTGTATCAATGTGGAGCAGCGAAAAAAATACACGGGGGAGGCGGGCGAATTCGCCCCGGAAACACCTAAAGGAGCCCCCGAAATAGGCAAAAAATGCGATTTCGGGGGCGACTTAAAAATAGGAAATGGTCCAAAATCGTCCCCGTAATATTTGCTGCACGACTACGAACGGCCGCTCTCTGATCCTAGCGCCACTGCTATTAAGCGGCCGTGCCGGCATGCAGACCGGAGATCCAGAGCGCGCGGTACATGTACAGTACATGTACAGTACATGATAGATTTAGCACTCAGCAGCGCGCGCTGCATGCATGACGCGTACAACAGCAATAAAAAGCTGGCCTGTGTGGCCGTTTTCTAAACGTTTGTTTCGTCTACGTTCCGGCTTCATGCAATTCACCATCCGAACTACACAGCGCGGAGCATTCAAAACGACTGGAAAAAAGACTAGGGGGTGTCGCAATTGAGCAATTAGGGATACCCCTCTCTGGGCACGCGATCGCTGCATGTGCTATGTACATATGTATGCATGCAGTATATACTGCAGCGATATCGGCAAAGTAAACCTCGTGCGATATTGTGACTGTACTGGTTTGAAGTTTTCATAGATTGTTTGCGTGCCAATGAGTCCTGATCCAAGACCGAGCTAGCCGTTCATTTTGTTCCGCGGCGCGCCGTCCGTATCCAGGCTTATTGAGGGCGCCCTAAATTATCGCCAGACGAATCTGGTGATAATTTAGGGCGCCCTCAATAAGCCTGGATATATACGGACAGCGCGCCGCGGAACAAATGAACAGCTAGCTCGGTCTTGGATCAAGACTAGTGCCAGATAAACTCAAGTACTCAACAAATTGTATCCTTTTGTTAATTAATGAAAAAGTAGCCCCCGAAATGTAAAAAAGTAGCCCCCGAAAGAGTAGCCCCCGAAATGTAAAAAGTAGCCCCCGAAAGTTAAGAAATTAGCCCCCGAAAATTTCAAAAAAATTGAAAATGGAGCCCCCGAAATAAAAAAATTAATTTTTACCCTGCTGTGGAGACATCTTTTTATTCTCGTGTACCAAATGTGTACACTGTCAAAAACTATCTTCAGAATGCTCCTACTTCAACTACAATTACTTTTCTGGGTAAAAAATTGGACCAAGTACGGACTATACCTATATTATACCCTAACCCAAACATACACCCTAACCCTCATTCTAACCATAGTGAGTAAAATTCATATATCTATTACGTCAAAACCTTGTGGAGATCTTTTCAACTATACAAATTACTCTGTGGAGACCTTTTGACTCCCATTGTCCCCATTGTGTTCAGGTCTCCACAGGGTATCAAAACTGTTACACACTGTTGTATGTGTTGCACACTGATGTATGTAAATCACACACTGATGTATGTAAATCACACACTGATGTGTGTAAATCACACACTGATGTGTGTAAATCACACACTGATGTATGTAAAAATCACACACTGATGTAAAAATCACACACGCAGTCGTGAACCACATAACGACCGAGGATCGATATTGTGTTTTCCTTTCTTCCTTTACTTAACCCAATCCCCATTGCTTTGCCATTGCACCATCGATCGAGGACAGAATTCGGACAAGCAAACCGTCGATCGAGGATCCTTTGTTCCCTTTTTTTCTCTTTTGTGTTTCGATCCTCGATCGTAATGCAAGACAAGAACACACAGTCGTGAACCACATAACGACCGAGGATCGATATTGTGTTTTCCTTTCTTCCTTTACTTAACCCAATCCCCATTGCTTTGCCATTGCACCGTCGATCGAGGACAGAATTCGGACAAGCAAACCGTCGATCGAGGATCCTTTGTTCCCTTTGTTCTCTTTTGTGTTTCGATCCTCGATCGTAATGCAAGACAAGAACACTGATGTATGTAAATCACACACTGATGTATGTAAATCACACACTGATGTATGTAAATCACACACTGATGTATGTAAATCACACAATGATCTGAAGGGCTTTGGGTGCAGAAGTACTTCCTTTTATCCGACTATGTCCTCCAAAGTCTTACTTTTTTCCTACTTATTTGAACATTTTGATCTTACTTTGAAAAAATTGTGTTCCTCCTTTTTTTAAATAGAGACAAATCCTTCAAGGAGGTGACAAGCTCTAGAAGCCACGCCAGTGCTGCAGCTGCTGCTTCCATCCCGTCTCGGACCCTGAGGAGCTTTGCCTCCACGGACCTCTTGCGTCTTCTGCTGCCAGCCCTGTGCCATCTGACGGCTGAGGACGAGCCAAGAGCCAGGCTGGTGAAGGAAGGAGGCATCGAGTTGATGGGGGAATGCTTCAGCTATCACTGGAAGAGATTTGTGGACGGAGATTCGGATGGCGATTCCGAGGTGTGTGTCTGTCTGTTAGTTAGTTTGTTCGTTTGTTGGGGTGTTCGTTTGTTTGTTTGTTTGTCCAAAGTTGGTTCACACTCGGCAATCTCTCTGTGTGAAGTGCATACCTGTGTATAAAGGCAATTTTGTGTTTTAGCGGTCGCACCATGCATTCAACTTTTTGGTTTTTGTAAGGTCAAGTTTTTTTCTGAACGTTTCACTTTCGAGCACCCAAAAACCGAACCAATGCGATGTTCAGGTACCCGTATCCAAAATTACATGTAAATGCACAGGGGCCAATTTCCAAAAACATGTAAAGCACACAAATTTGCTTAGCATGAAAATTCTTTCTTGGCAAAAACAGATTTACACATTTTCAGGTGATGTTTATTGTTTGTGACTGGTAGTTAGCTGGTTTTTGCTTAGATTGAAAAGCACAGGGAGTTTTGGCTGGTAACCTAGGGCCAATTTCGTAAAACATGCAAGCACAAAAGTTTGCTTAGCACAAAAATAGTTTTGCTTAGTAAAAACAGGTTACTAGCCAAAACACCATGTCCTGTTTATGCTAAGCAAAAACCAGCTGAATATCAGTCACAAACGATAAACCTCACCTAATATTTGATTTGTAACATTGTTTTTTCCCATGGAAGAATTTTCATGCTAAGCAAATTGTTGTGCTTACATGTTTTATGAAATTGGCTCCAGACCTTTTTAGTATAGGCTTAGTAAAGGTTTCATGAATATGACCCCAGAACTCGACATTTGACCATTCTCTCACCTTTTGAGCAGATTGCCCTGACAACGCTGTGCAGTGTCTTCCTTAACGTGACTTTACAAGATGCAGAGGCCGTGCAAAGTCACTCCACAGTCTTCAAGGAGTTACTGTGTCTTCTGGCTTCTGCCCTGGCACACATAGGTACAAAGTAAACAGATTCTGGTTATGAAGTGCTGTGGCCTCGTGGTCTGGAGCATAGAATTCGCCGTCTGTGGGCAAAGCTGCAGGTTGTGGGTTCGAGTCCGGACTAGGACTATGGTGCATGTGCCCTTGGGCAAGGCACTTCTTCACTCATTGCTTCTGAAATGGGTACCTGCAAGGTGCAGAGATGGTTGTTATTAGCTGCTTTGCGCTAAAACGGCAGCATTGATCGCTGTATACTCCCCAGGGAGCTGAGATGGTATTTGTTTGTAATGTTTCGTGGGCCCAATGAGCAGAAATCTTAATGACACAGCGCCTTGAGTACCAGTCTTGGTAGATACCTGCACTATATGTAACCTGCTTCCACGAAATCAGAGTAAAGTTAACATTTTGAGATATTGGTATTTTCAGATTCCTTGATTTTTTTGCTTTAAAATGATATATAATTTATTATATAAAAATATATAATATTGAGCAAAACCAGCATTGATATTTTCATATTTTCATTAATTTTGCTAGATTTTACATCTTGGGTACGCTCAGTAAAATCAAATTTAGATTTTTTCTGCTAATTTTTTGCAAAAAAATACTTGGTAGTTCGAAAAAAACAACATATGTGGGAATTGTATCATGCCAAACCCCCAAAACGATTTCCCACTGTCAAATCGGCTATTTTCAATCATAACTCAATATAGCATAGTGCCACTTTACGCCCTTTTCGTGGGAGCAGGTCACATATAGGAAATGCCTTCTGTTATTATAAATTTTATTATTATTTGCATCAGGCTGTAAATTGAATTGGTGTTTTTGTTTTGTTTTTCTTTTAGTCACTAACACACAGCATCTCATTCTGTCCTTCAACTTTGCCGTTCTTGGGTTGACCCTTCTCAGAACGTTGGCGCATCATACAGGTATGCATGGGATTCAACGCAATTTAGCATGTCTTCCAAAGCATTTCTAGAATGCCGTATTCGTTTGTCTTAAGTCACATGATACTGGACGAACACTGTGATTGGCTCCTGTTCATGAATGGTAGTTTGTTTTTTTACATTAGCTGATAATATCTGCAATGTTTTGGCAGGTTAGGGGACCAGCCAACATACAGTTTGGTTCATATCGAGTCACTGGTACTCGGCTCAGGTTTTTACTGTACTAGACTGCAAGGGAAACGGCCGGCCTTGCGGGACCCATTTATAATTAGACAGGGTGCCGTGTGTCTGGGGGATCCTCCGTGGCCCGCTTTCCATGGGATTCTCCTGGAAAACTGCCTAGAATCAATCTATCGTTACACTTCTATACAATAGTTCTTTCATTCTTTTAAAACGTTCTTATTCTTTTCCTTTGTGATAATTGTTCCTTCCGAATTCAAGTTTTTATATTCTCCACAGTTCACTTGATTGTTTTTTATTACTACCTATTGTCTTTTATTTGTACGCATTCCCGCCGTGAATATGGCCACTGATGCCGGCACGGCGTTAAACCCTAAACTCACTCACACACTCATTACTGTACTAGATAATAGTTGTATCAAAATGCATCCCCCATGTGACCTGTCCCACGCTTTAGAAATGCCAACATTTGCACTAATATTTGTTTCCACAGATACTCAAAATTTATCGGCCATTAAGAAATTTGTGGGCCGTACGCTGGACCTGTTTGGAGCCTCGTTCCGGGTCGCTAGTGATAATGTGCACGAAGTATGCGAGGCATACCAGCCATATTGGGCCGACGTGAACGAACTGTGGCTACTTGGCATACAAGGTTAGAACCGCCTTAATATGAACATGTTAACACAGCCATAAATAGAAAGAATCATGTTAATGTGTTCACAGATTTTCAGATCTTTGGAAGTTAACTTTATTAACCAGTTCGCGCCGGGATTATTTTAACATCACCGAGCCGACGCGCAGGATTATTTTTAACGAAACTCGATCCGAAGCGGGTTCAGGCCACCAGTACCGGGAAGCACAACTACGCATTTCCAGCCTTGCTCGCTGCTGACAGACATTTCCGGCCTTGCTCGTGGTGTGTTCATGCGTCATCCGTTTATATCTGGGGAAAACTTTGCGTTTATATTCGTCATACGGCGCGAACTGGTTAAAAGGATTCCGACATTAAATTAGTTTTGCCAGCACCGAAGTTAACAACTTGTGGAAGTTAATCTCATATTACCAAAAGATTTTATAGAGAAAAATTGTGAATGGAAGCGTGTATTGATATTTTTTTGAACAATTTCCTTGTAAGAGGAAAACTGCACTTGGCTGGGCTGCAATTTCTATTTTTGTTTACGACATCCGAATAGGGTGTTCGCTTTGAGATTTCGGACTTTACTTCCCTTACAAAAATCCTCATCAGGAGCCACAAATTAGGAAACAAACAAATAAATGAATTTGAACCTAATGACATTTCTGACATTATTTCCCTTAACCCTAACTCCCTAGGGTGTGTGCAAAATCTTATGGATTTGGGAGGGTTAGAGTTTATAATAGAAAACAATTGGACTCAAATTGGTTTCAAACCCACAACCTCTATTTTCTACACCATGTACTGTATCGACTGATTTATCTGACTGAGCTATCGGACTGCTTGGCTGAAAACGAGCAATCATTGCATTATATATATATGCGTACATATTTTAAAAGATTGTAAAGTGCACTCAACAATCCATCTATTGGGATGTCGTTTTAGAAGAAATAATTTGTGGCCAGGCCAGGTGGAAAAAAACCCAAACATATTTGTGTCTGTTTACAGTGCTTTCAGAGTGTCTGACCTGCATACCCTGGCTTCCATCTATGTGTCTGCAGAGTGGCTTCCTCCAGTACATCATAGGGCTGCTCAAGATTGTTGTTGGTAAGGACAGCCAGGCTAGCAACTTAAACAATACTACAAATAATTGTTTCTAATAAGTTGGTTTACTTAAAGGGATCGTATACGTTTGGTAATTACTCCAAAAATGTATGGCAATAAAAACTTACTTGGTAAGAAGTACAGCAGCTTTGGATAGTATAATGCATTTTTAGAAACTTTTCACTTTGAAGTACTGCGGTTATGGGAAAAGATATCACTTTTTATCCCAACAAATTTGAATCTGAGAAGCGTTACTGCAGTGACATTTCTCAGAGTGTGTATTCCAATGCATATTTTTCTTCCTGCGTGGACATAACCGCTCCAGATTTTCGGCAATATCTCAAAATCGCTACCACCTTTTGAAATGAAATTTGTACAGGTTAGTTTTATGGTATATATCTATAACTATACAGGGTTGAAACAAACAATGGGTTCCAATTACCAAACGTGTACGATCCCTTTAACAAAACTAAACAAATGTGTAAGTGGAACGTTGTACACATACTTTTTTCATATTTCTTGCACCTCGACGAGACAAAATTTTGAAAGGAATTGTTTATTTCACCTTCTTTGCAGAGAGTCTGACCTCTGTAGTCAACTTCACCAGAGTTCCCTTTTTAAAAATCTTTTTTATTTCAGCTGAAACGGTTGAGGAGGAGACTATCATTGTGTATAGCGCCCTCTTGGGGTCAATCGCACAGACAGAAGTTGGAGTCCAGATGAAACAGATGGGAGTGAAAGACATTGCAAGGTAAATGCATCGCAAATAAAATAATAAGAAACAATTCCGGCGATTCACAATGCAGTGCGCCACCAAGCGTTTGACTCAAAAGAGCCACTTTTAAACTTTACGGTCGACTTCTTCCGTACATCATACTGTAGTGAAATATCTAATCTTCATTGTTCACGCGAGGTACAACACAAACATAAATGTATCCGGAAGCGTCGTTGATTAAAACAATGTTATTTGCAGAAAAAAAGTGGAACTTTAATCGTGCGCGTCCAAAAAGAGGTAAAACTGATGAGTTCATGCAAAATGAATACCGTTTTTCAAACTGATGCCGACTTTTCCCCATGATGCACTGCGTGTATATCAGGATTTGCGCCGCCGACGGCAGCTTCTAGGTATTGTGAATCGCTCGAATTCAAAGTAACAATGCCCGTTGAAGACACGTTACAGTACGTTACACGTTAAAGTTACAGTACAACATTTGTCACTTGTGCAATTTTTTCGTTAGAAGCAGAATTTTTTTTTTTAATCTAAAGAATGGTTCTTGACAAATACCCTAACAAAGTTTCTGCTCTGTAAATGCTGTATATTCCAAAAAAATATTATTCTAAGATTTCAATTTTGGACCAACTACTAATGGATTTTTTTTTTTAAATGCTTCTCTGAGACGGATCTTTGGACTTTTTATTATTGTTTTCTTCAAAATGACCGAAGTAATAATATGAAAATTTATTATTTCACATGGAGTTTAGAGTCATTCATATTTTTACATCAAGTAAAGCTTTTTAACAGTATTGATTGCTTGATTCCTTTTTGCAAAAGGTATACCTTCCTTTTAACCAGTTCACACTAGGATTATTTTGACATTGACGGAGTCCAGGCACGGGATTGTTTTTCACGAAACTCGATGATGATGATCATGCATTTCTAAAGCGCCATCAATCTAGTTGCCTATTCCGAGGCGCTGCCAGGAACACCGGGGCAAACCCCTTCTCTTAGCGAAGAGTGTTACTGGGTTCTTTTAGGTGCATTACACAACGCACGGGACCTACAGCTTTACGTCCCATCCGAAGGACGAAGCAATAGTGGTTTAATTGCCTTGCTTAAGGACACACGTGTCGACGGCCGGGATTCGAACTCACGCTCTGTGGAACAGAAAACACACGCTCTTAACCACTCGGCCACGACACTCCACTACAGGGTCAGACCGGAACCCTGATATTTCTGGCCTCGCTCGCTGCGAGGCCAGTCACTGACAGATATTTTACATGTTTATCTGTCATCTGTTTTAAATTCCGGATAAACTTTGCATGTATACACATCCTCTGACGCGAAATGGTTAAAATGGTTTTTGTTTTTGTTTTTTTATTAGGAAATACAAAATGGAAGAGCTTTCCATGAGCTTGCACATGGACTCTAGGTGATTGAACGAACCCCAGCAAGATATCTACTGCTGTAGGTCTGGGTGCCATACCTTCATTATGTCACCGTGGCAACAGATGTCAGAACATTCAGCCATTGTCATAGTTATAGTAGCCCAATCCGTTGACGACTGGATGCTTAAACATTAGTTTGGATGACAGTAGAGATTACAACAGAATGTGTGTATATGCTCTGAGCATAAAATGCAAGAGCCATCGTTTAGTAAAGGATCTCCTATCTGGTTTGCGCACTAACCGTTGGTGGCGCCATAGTCAATCTTCCAGTGACTTTTTGTGCGTGTGGGATTAGCTGTACTTTTATTTGACAAATTGTGACCAATTATTATGCATGTGGTGTGGTCAAATTTGGGTATTTGTGTATCAAATATTGTTTTCACTTTATTTACGCACATTTGGTTGCATGGTGACAATGTAGCCATTTTGGTTTGAATGCTTGCAGTTATAAACTGTATGTTGAGAAAATCAATAATATGTGAGCGTCCACGACGAAAGGGCTTTAACCAGTTCGCGCCGGGATTATTTTAACATCACCAAGCCGACGCGCGGGACTATTTTTAATGAAAATTCGATCCGAGGCGGGTTCAGGCCGATAGTATCGGGAAGCACACCCACGCATTTCCGGCCTTGCTCGCTGCTGACAGACATTTCTGGCCTTGCTCGTGGCGTGTTTATGCATCATCCGTTTTGAATCTGGGGAAAAGTTTGCGTTTATATACATCATCCAGTGCGAACTGGTTAAAGTGGGCATCTAGACGTTTTAAGATATTTAGAGAAATGAAATCTACAAGAAATAAGCTTTAAAATGATGTATTACATGACATAGTTGGTATTTATGGTTAGCTACAAGTAACACTGAATATGAACATTCTTTGTTTTTGATTGTTTATCACATATTTTAATGGTCCTTTTTTTTACAGCCTTTTTGTCGTGGATGGTCACATATGAACCTTGAGAAGTTTATGTATGAGATTTCATATGTGTTTATCAATTAAGTTAAAGGTAGGATACACCATTGGTAATTGCTTGAATTATCATGAATGGGTGGATTTTTGGGGTTTTTTTGGGGGGTTGTATTTTCGTTTAACTGACCTGTCCGGAGTTTTACAATCATGGATGCTGAGAAAAGCAAGCAAAACGGCGTTCGTCAAAACCATTGTCAGACAGTGGTTCTTATGTTGTTCTTGGTTTTTTTTCCTGAACTATTAAAGGATATCTAGCGCAATCCTGTTGCTGGATGCCTACAATCATTTTTTACTTTCAAATTAGTAAGATATTTCCTGATAATTCGGTAGTAAAAAATGTCGATATCTGCGAATGGTGTATCCTACCTTTAGTAAGACGTTCATTATTGTGTATCTTGATTCTGTAAGTGTGTGATATGTACAAAGAATGACCCTATACTGTGTTAGATTTAATCTTGTGTGCTGAGTACAAAATGTGGACACACACACAAAGGTGAAAGTTACTTGATAATGATGGTATTTAGTAGTCATATTTTCTCCCATGTCTGCATTGTTGAAAGAGATCGTGGATTTCTTTATGTTCAATTTGGCAATACTTCGAAGACTCCAGCCCAGCTTTCACTTTTACACTCACTGATAATGGATATTTACCACTCGACGTCCTCCAATAGCGCCCTCTACAGTCTGTGCATAGAGTCATTATAGATTCCATGGAACAAGGAACAGTCTCGTGCATCAAGAGTCGATTCTCACGCTGGACAATCGTCATTGCACGCGTTGTTTTCGATACCAGAAAACAACTTTAAATTTCGGCCTTTGCCACTCGCAATCGCACTGTTACGTTACGTACATGCCCTGGGGCCAATTTCAGAGCTGCTTAAGCAGGAAAAATGCTTAAGCACAAAACATTCTTGCTTAGTAAAACTATAGAGGAATAAGGAAAAACCAGCTTACCAGCCACCACTCTATGTGATGCATATTGTTTGTGGTTGGTACTTAGCTGTTGTCAGCTTGGCATAACAATCGCATGAAATTGTGGCTTCTTACCTGATTATTTAAGCAAGGTTTTGTGTGCTTAAGCAAATTTGTGTGCTTAAGCAGCTCTATGAAATTTGCCTCAAGGATCAATGTGCTTAGCACAAAAATGTCTTGCTCGGTAAATACAGGTTACCACCCAAAACTCCATTTATTATGCTTGGCAAAAACCAATTGAATACCAGTCACAAACAAAACAAACCTGAACAATTTGGTTTGTAACCATGTTTTTGCCAAGGAAGACATTTTCATGCTAAGCATTTTTTGTGTGCTTAGCAGTTCCATGAAATTTTTGTGCGATATCTGGGCATCTCTACTACTGTGTCGTCTACAAGCGAAAGTCGTGGATGATTGTGAATAGCAACCGTCTGCAACCGTAGAAAGTGACAACTCTTGTCCAATATTGGTTAAAACAATGCACAATCAACCAACACTTATAGCCAAAAACATTTGAATGCAGCTGATTGTCCTCTGATTTTATGCAGTTAAAAGTAGCTGCAGTGTAAAGTGGTGATTAAATAAAATAAACCTGTACAAATCCTGCATAATCTTATATAATACAGGATCCTTTTGAAAGCCCAAAGCTCTGTACTACTGTCCCACAATGCATATCAACAAAGATGTCGGGCAATCTTTAATTATCTTGTAGGATGTTCACAAACCTGTAGAGAAAACTAACTGCAGGATCTTTTCTAGTAGTTCTTGAAAGGTTGGTTGTTAAAGAATGTATTATAGAATATTTCCTTTGTTTTATTGCAGACTGTAAGATATCGTACAATAGAACATTTATACCCTGAAATGTTCAAATGCCTCACCAAAGCTTTGAAGATTCTTGGGATTAGAGGGCCGAATACATTAAAAACTAGCAATTGCTTATAAGCAAAAAAACTGAGCAAAAGAAAAAAGATGAAAAACTAACGTTGTTTTTTTAAAGAATAGCGCTATTCATCTAGATGTGCACAGAGGTGTGCGTAAATAGAAAGCTTTTTTTATCCCGACACATTTTCCAAAATGGCTGCCGAGAGTGATGTAATAAGCCATTTGCGCGTGACCCCGAGTTAAATTTAAATAATATCTGGTACACTGACTTGTTCACACAGCTTGGCACAGTTTAACTTTAAATTCTCCAGACCAAAGACACTGTTGCTATATATCACGTGATTCGGGACAAGCTTTTGCATAGTTACGTAAGAGACGCTCAGCACCAATACATTGTTTACAATGGGTGAGAATGGCAAAAAGACACCAGACCATTCCAGAGCTGGGGGTTGCTAGCATATGACGCTTAAGGCTTGCCCCGAATCACGTGATATAGCAACAGCGTCTTTGGTCTGGAGAATTTAAAGTTAAACTGTGCCAAGCTGTGTGAGCAAGTCAGTGTACCAGATGTTATTTAAATTTAACTCGGGGTCATGCGCAAATGGCTTATTGATCAAACTGCTGTCAAATTTGACAAACATCCGAGTTTAGTGTTGGTTACCATAATTTCAAACGCCCTGAACTTGTAGAGAAGAGTTAACTATCCAGTAGCAAGAGGAAAAAAAATGAAGGCACATGAAGATGGGAATGGTTTACATACGAGTAGGGAACATAATCAAATTTCAAGCTTGTTTTTATGTACAGTGAAATGCCACTAAAACGGGCTCCATAGATTCTGTTAGTATATCGATCGTTTGGTCACGTGCCTATTTTTCAAGATAGTGCCTGTTCTTTGATAAAGCGCACTTTCTTTTATCATGGAGCAATAAATGCTTTTAATCATCACACCAAATTAAACGCGGCTTCAATAGCATTTGGTATACCCAGTGAATTTCGAAAAATCTGTTTGACATATTTTTAACAACAATGTTTGGTACAAAAATCGGGAGCAAATTATTGTGTTCCGTATAGCGGCGTTCCACTGTATGTTTTTAAGCAATCGCTTCATGTAGAAAAATGTAAGCAAAAACCTAGAATAAACCATTGCTAGTTTGTATGTATTCGGCCCAATGTGCCGATGTTGGAGCCGTGGTTTGGAAAATGGCCGAGGCTCAGTGTTGTTGGTGATTAATTATCCGTCAATCCTTTGAAGTCTACTTTATAATCATATTGAATTTTTCTTTACCGTTAAATCAGATAAATTTGTAAAAAGTTGATTCAGTGTGTAAATACTTTTAAGTTCTTTATTTGTGTCAAATGTAATTAGGCCAAAAGAAATTGAAGGATACTATTCACTTTTACCACAACCACCATAACCTTGAAAGTGAAAAGGCAACACTTAACCAGTTCGCGCTGGGATCATTTTTAACAAAACTTGATCCGAGGAGGGTTCAGGCCGATGGTACCGGAAAGCACACCCACTCATTTTCGGCCTTGCTCGCTGCTGATGGACATTTCTGCCTTGTTCGTGTCGTGTTTATGCGTCATTCGTTTTGAATTTGGGGAAAACTTTGCATGTTAATACGTCGTCTGGCACGAACTAGTCAATAATCTCCACAACTTGAAAAGTGAATTATACCCCGGTGTTCAAAACAAATACGAAGATTTGTACATAATATATATGGCTTTGTAGTTGATGGTCAATCCAATGTAACACCCTCCAAAACATGTAGCTTTACCTTACATACGCACTGTGGACATTCCTTTGTATTCGTGTAGTTAACAAACTTTGACTAAATACTCATTTTTCTCGCTTCCCCAAAACAAATTTACCCTCAAATTAGGATTATGGGCCTCTCAGCTGTCCCTTCTATCTTTTCTATATATAACCCTAACCCGTTTTTCCTCTAGCGCTCTTTTTTCGGAAAAACGGATTGTGGACGTGTGCAAGTCCACACACCGTAACCTCTTCCCGCATCGTGTGGACCTATATTGTTCGGAGGTCCACAGTGCGTATGCAAGACTAACTCACCCATGGCAAACTGAAAATAAATGAGTAATTCTCGTCTTTACAATGTACACCATTTGACCTGTTAATGTTTCTGTAAATTTGCCTTCAATGCAGGCAATTTCTATAACAATTATTTGTTATGTAACCTCCGACATCACACACACATTTAATCTATTCAATTCTAGTAACAAATAACAAAAGTCCATAATACTTTAACAAAGAGTACCAAAATATATTTTATCAAATTTTTGAATAATATAGTACAAAATCTTTACACACACGTATCACTACATTGCATCAATAGGTTCATGCAACATAACCTTGCGACGTGCGGCCATTTTGTTTTACACGAACGCGGGTCCGTACTTTTTATCAAAGTCGGTTGTATTTCGTGTATAACACGAATGCTGTAAGGTTTTAGGGCTTTATAACCAGTACTTTCCCATAGTGTCTGAATATATATTCGATCCCAGCTGCTGTTGTTGAATAAGGCAACAATAGCACGATTAATTGCTTGGGTAGGTCTGGTAAACCCAGACTTGAATAGCCCCTTTATGTACACAAAGTAATGAGATACTCGTGGGGCAGCACTTTTCATTGCAAAAAGCTGTGTCACCGGTTCAACCAGGGTTCAAGCAGCACTTATTACCATGCTATTCGGCATGCTTCGAACTAGGAATACATGTAATATGAGATATTTTTTTAAACAAATAGTAATATGTGACCTGCTCCCACGAAGTAAAATGTAGCAAAATTAATGAAAATATGATAAAATGATCGCATTTTCACATAAAAAAACACCGCATTAATACCCTACCCACTAAATTATATATCATTTTAAAGCTAAGAATTCAAGGAATCTGGAAATACCAATATTTTAAAATATCAAAATGTCAGCCTTACTCTGGTTTCGGGGAAGCAGGTCACATATAACTGCATATTAACGATATCTCGACGATCAAATACATGTAACAACAACAAGAAAACAAAATGTTGATACATTGATAAATTATATTTCATATAAATCTTCACTATAAAATATTCAAAATACTGAGGTAAATATAACCCTCGTGTATAAATGCTAGGCAGTGTACTATACGTTGAGGTCAGCACGTTTCTCGTGCTAATACCGCGAAAGAAGGTGTGCAATTACTCAATATTATTAAATAAGAATTGCGCGGCCTCTGGGCGCCTCATGACCCGCGGCACTTTGAACTGGTTGACGGAGACGCTGCGTGTCTTCAGCGAGAATCGCTTCAGACGTTTGAAGGAGCCTCTTCTGACCACGTGGACCACGGCGGAGGCAATGCTGCCTTTGTCCCGGAAGGAGTTGTAGATAAAGGACTGCTGGCGTAGGTTCTCGTCAAGCTGGGGCCAAAAAATGACAAGGAACAAAAACAAACGCTTTTAATTCTTTTGCTCTGCTGAGAATCAAACCCGCAACCTTCTGCTTTACGAGTGCAGATGTCTGAACTAGACTGACAGACAGACTCTAGGCACTAATTGTCAGGGATGTAGTCGAGTCCATCACAAGTCCCTGCAAGTCCCTGTAAGTCCATCACAAGTCCTTCAGTTCCGATTCAAATCACAAGCTATTCAAATCAGCTTTGACAAAAGCATTCCTTTGTCATTGTTCATCCAGTTACTTGTGACTGCCTTTATGAAGGAACTTGTGACTGGCTTCACGAAAGGACTTGTGAACGGACTTTCAGGGACTCGACTACAACCCTGCTAATCGTTGGACTGTTGACAAACTTTCATAAACACTGTACCTGAAGCTTTTGTTTGTCCTCTAAATGGACTGATGCTTTAGGATCTCTGTCACTGGCCAACTCCAGAAAGGCAATGTAGCGTGGGAACGAATTATCATCTGCAACCAGAATATTGAACAAGAAATATACCAACTGAGCTAATTCATAATCCGCAAGTGTCAGTTATACGGTCGAAATAATCCACAAGGGTCAGTTATACGGTCGAGGCCGAGGCCACAGGGTCATGTCCAAGTCATACAAAATGGGACTCCGAGTCCCAGTCACGATCGAGTCGTACAAGTCTGGTTATATCTGTCAAGCTTTTAAAAAAAATCAACTTGTGTACTTAACTAAACATTTGCTCACCGACACTCAATGACTGGAAGGTTTTGTGTGATGTACAGAGAATTAATAAATACCTAGGAGAGTTGCTGGCTTCTGATTGGTCGAGACTCGGTCACGTGGAGTGGATTATCAGGTAGTAATATCATGGGTTTCAAGAAGAAGCGAATAAATGTTCCCTGAACCAGCATTAATCAAGCATCATGTAAGCCAATGATTGGCCGAATGCAACAGTTCTACGGTAACTTGTAACAAGGACGCGTCAAATCTTGATACTGCGCACTATAAAATGTACGCGTAGAACGTTTGTATCTATACGAGCGGCATTTTTCAAAATGCGCGTGTCATCTGCTAACGCTAGCGCGTTGCTATACACGGTGGGCATCAGTGGTCAGCTAGTCTGGTCTCAAAGTATGGGTTATAATAACAACACATATCAAAGAGACAGGGTACCATGCATAAGCTAAAACATGGCCCCTAAACATGAACACAAAACGCTGGAAATATCGCCGAAACAAAAGTCGCGACTGATTTGGAGCATTTTGACAATTTTTCTTGTTTAAAAGGTATTTATTAAAGGTAATAACAGTGCGAGGACCCGGTTATTACTGCGTGATAATGACCGGGTTGGGGGATGACTGCTAATAACCGGGTTATTACCTAAATAACACCAAGGTAGTTTAGGGTATTGACTGCATACTTGAGCTATCTATTACACATGCTCTTATGGGAGCGGCTAACGTCTCTTCCCATAGATAATTCATTACCACTGGTCATAGCCACAAGCTTATAACTGACCAGTTTCTTGTTTTTCCACCAGCAGGGGGCTTTCAGCACATGAGTAGTCTACCAGCGACACTCCCGGCCAGCCATCCACGGTTTCTGTTAGAGCCTTGTACAAGATGTCCTCTGATGTCTTCTCGCCTCTCACATTCAGATACTGGCCCTTCCTGATTGTAGAATAAAATCAGATAAGCACAAGAAGCCAATTTCATAAAACATGATGTAGCCCTTTTTTCCCCAAGGAAGAATTTTCATGCTAAGCAAATGTTGTGCTTAGCAGCTCCATCAGATTGGCCGTTTTCTTATAAAAAAAGCACCCTCGATCTGTTGGCCATTTTTATGCAGGCCGTGTTTTCCGTTTCTGTTTTTGTTTTTTTGGGTCTAGTTTTGTCCATTTTATTACCTGTATTTGAGCTCGATCACTGGGCACTGATGGTAGAAGTCCACTACTTTGACCACGTCCCCAAAGCGGAACCTGTACAGCCCACCAGCATTAGTTATCACCAGTTCATAACTTGAGCCTTTGGTGACTTGGTCGATGAAGTGAGTCTCAGGTTGCTCCTCAAAGCTACATAAAAAATGGGAAAGAAAAAAAAGGAATTCTTTAAAACATTTTTAAATTCCCTTTCCTTTTAAATCAGCTATGGCCACTGCAAGCTAATGCTCTGGTCGGCTGTGTTACTCCGTAGAACACGGCCTGTGCGACAGCTGCACGCTCGGGTGCATTGTGCAGTGCAGCTACTGAACAAAGGCTGCTGTGGAATGAGGCATTATTACCGGCGTCAAGGGGTTATATTTTTCAGAAATCTTATGATTGTAACTATTAGGTAACTCTCCTACTGTTGTAACAATCACAATCTATCCCCAAAAAACAACCCCTAGTTTCCTTTGATAGTGTAATAAGCTGGCTTCATTTTGGCACTGATAAAGGGAGGGTTGCTAAAGACTACCTTGGCCTTTTCAAGTTGATTACATTAAATTGCATCCTATGATCTGTACAAGTTGTTATTTATTTTAGTAAGCAATTTTGTGTATGTGTGTACTTTACCCTTTAAACTCAGGCCTGTTTTCGAAGATTTTGTACGTGTTGCTAGTTTGTATATACAAATATTATTTACAGTGTACAAATCCCATATAATTATGTATCATTGGAAAGCTTACAAATAGGGCTATATTTTGGGGGAATATTTGGATCCCCAGGAGCTTCTAAGGGACTTATAAGTCAGATGTAGCGCGGGGCTGAGTGCAAAGGGTTAAGCAAATAGTTTTGTGTGTTTAGCTTCATGGATTATTTTATTAGTGACATTTGTAGGTTTAGCAGTTTTCCTTGAGTTTGACCCCTGGTACACGTGCGTACGTATATGTAGACCATGTTTTACCTCTCTTGTTTCCACAGGGGAGTGGTACTGTAGGTAACAATATAGATGGAGTTAAGGGGGTGGGAGGCTTGTTGGGGGATCTGCTTACATTTTGTCCACTGGGATGAACTCATAGAACATGCTCCGTGGGGTCAGAAGGTACCGTCTCTTCTTACTCTTGGGCCAGATGTTGACACCAATTAGACCCTCTGTTGCAGCATACAGAGCAGAGTATGTTGGAATATCTAGAGGGAGAAACATGAACAAATGAGAAAAAGATAGCAGTGATTTCTATGCCAAGCAAACAAATTCTTGAGAGGGAACTTTAATTTAACCAGTTTGCACCGGGATTATTTTGACCAGGCCCAGACACGCGGTTGTTTTTCACGAACTCGATCCGAAACTGGTTCAGGCCGGCCGACATCTGTGGGTAGCACACCCTGATATTTCCAGCCTTGCTCGCTGCTAGCCGGATGCCGACAGATATTTCCGGCCTTGCTCATCACGTGTTTCGTGGTCATCCGTTTTGAATTCCGGAAAAGCTTTGTGCAACATACACGATCTGAAATTCGGTACCCTCTGGAGGCCTGAACACAATGTGTATAATGGAGACAAAAGGACGCCGGAGGGTAAATTTCTATAGATGAATAGGTCGCCACAGGGAATTTCACGAATTAGATTTTTGGAGTGTGCCTCAAATTACTCAAAAACTAGGTTTAGGATGTGGGTTAGGGTTAGTGTTTGGGTTAGTGTTTGGGTTAGGGTATGATATAGGGTATATTGGGTCGAAATTTCAACCCAGGAAATTAATTGTGGTTGAAATAGGAGCATTTTGAAAAAGGTGCCCGACTTTTTAAGCAGTTTGTACACGAGAACAAAGAGATGTCTCCACTAGGATACAAATTTGAGAGTCAATGTTCTCTGACGCGAACTGGTAAAAACCATGTTTTGGAATTAATGACAATTATTTGACGGTGGCTGACCTTTAGTATAATGTTCATCGAGCAACTTTCCATACATCTGAAATGGACCAGAATCAACAGCAGCGACAATGTTCAGGTGCGGCCAGATCCTCTTGGCAATTCCATCAAATCCTTTCTCAAACTCTCTGCGCAACTCTGCTGCCCTCTTGGGGTCCGGCTTGATCATCTGATCTAAGCGCTTGCGCACGTCGTCGTCGATCTGAAGACTCAGGGAGATGCGACCGCATTGGATGTCTTGCACTAGGCCGGGCCACTTCCGCTCTAGCTCTACGAATGCGGTGTGGACAAGCGATGCAAAATTAGCCTCGATCATGCCGAGGTTCCGGTCCATCAGACCAAACAGGAGGTGAACGTACAAGGCTTCGGGCTCGGTCGTTATGTCATAGCCGGCTAGAGGGGTGGTGTAAAGTGGGAGGATCCCTTTGGTGGATTTCGGGGAGGAGGAATTAGGTCCGACGGGTATCCCCCCAGCGGAGATGCGAGACTTGGGCGTGTAAAAAAACTTGAGGATCTTTTGTAGGTTGTTCGTCTGTGGGTAGGCATCGTACATGGCGTTGTACAGGACCGAGACTCCCTGCGTGAAAAATGCTAACGACTGGCCTTTGGTCATCGGGATGATGCTGCTCTTGCCGGAAGTTCCCGAGGTAACACCGAGCATGATTGGTTGGTCCGGGGTCAAGATCTCAAGCTCCCCTGCCGCGACGCGCTCAATGTACGGCTTGACGTCTTTGTACCTCATCAGGGGATGCGATCGACGAAAGTCTTCCCTGTCGGTTACGTCCGCAAATTTGAAATCCCGTCCATACACGAGACCAGAGGCCTCTCTAATCCTTGCTAAGAGGATTTCCTCCTGGACCGCCCGGCAGTTCTTGGTGTCGTTCTCCAGCCTGTTTCGCATCCGGTTACCGATGAGATTGATCAGTTTGTTGATGACGTACTGCCTCACGAGGCTGTCGATGGTGTGCAGTTGAGATCGTTGCTGGTGGTAGATGTCATTGGCGACCACTATTGCGGATACCAGTGCTACTGCACCAACACCTTCAAACGAAAAAATCCAAATTTATGAAATTGACATGTGCACTGCCATTATTGCTCGTCACTTTACAATCTTTTAAAACATATAGGCTAAACAAACAAACTAATTAAGTTTCTCATTCAAACGTTTTGGAGGATGCAAGCACTTTTGATGTTGTGTTTGGCTTGTGTGACATATTTGTATAGACTTTATCGCAGAACTTTAAGGGCGTCGTACGTGTCATATGATACTAATGATAGTGATACCAAAAATGTTAATAAACTCCACTCTTGCATTAAATGCTCTGAAAAATTAAAAAATTGTAATTTTCCCATAAATTGGGATTTGGGACCGGGAAAAAACCAAAACAAACTGTTTTTAATGTGGCAGCAAAAATGGATGCCCACGACTCGAGGACAAAAAAAGTAATTTATTTTGCATTTGGCCCTAACTTTCTAGTTTACTTTGGTAAAGATTGTTATGATCACCAGTAGACCCTACATTAATTCATCCACTTCCATCCCCTTATTCCACAATGCCCTTATTCCACAATGCCCTTATTCCACAATGCCCCTTCCACAATGCCCCCCCACCCCCCCGACCCCCCCAATTTGTGTATTCCTTCATTTTATTCCTCTATGCGCTGCGCAGCTGTTAGGCAAAACAAATTGTCTTGAATGTCGAGAGCTACCCCGCACTTCCTTCTTATTCCTCCATGATATTACATACGTCGCCCGGCACGACTAGGGAGTCAGTACGTAAGATCAGATTAACACGTTAAAAACGTACGACAGTAAACTGTCTCCAAAACAAATTTGGGCTAGGCCTACGACTACTTACCTTTTGCAATAGCTCTCCAAACCCCCATTATGTATCTGAAGAATCGTTCACAAGTCCAGCTAATGTCGTGTAGCAATCCACAGGAAATCAAACGAACCGGCCGGCGCGACACATTTTTGAACAGTGCCCTCATTGCTCAATAGTTTATTTACAGCTATTACACAAACTTTCATTGAAAAAAAAATTGCTTGGCAAATTGCCAAATCGGCTGGAAACTATATTATGCCCCATCAAATCATAATATTTATGATGGTAAATTTTGGGGAAATATATTGGGGGAATATTCAACCACATGGGCTCAACATCCAACCAGGAAATGATTAACTGTTTTTTTTTCTTCTGCTATCATTCCTCTGTTTCAGATTAATATGCCCTGCGCCATGATTTTGTTTGTTTGTTTTTGTTTTTCCCATTTAATTTCCTTTTACACCCCTTTTTGTATCGCTCCTTCTCCTCACAACCCCCCCCCCCCCCTCCCCCCTCCCCCTCCCCCAACAAAAAATACCCCCAGTCACACTTTTGTTAGTTCTTCCCTTTGATCTTCACCCCTTCCTTATTTGTGGCTCCACCCAGGTTTTTACCCCTTTAACCCCTTGGTCTGTCTTTGATCCTACCTACTCTAACCTCTTTTATAATTCCTTAGCCTAATCCTACTAATCCACTGTTATTACTCTTTTGTGTTTCTTCTCCCAACCATGTTATGCATCATGTTTGTATGCCTCCCTTGTTTGTTTATGTACACAGCCATTTGGTATCTGAAGATCTTAATTAGTTGTCAAGCTCGAAATATTAGGCCCTCTTAACTTATTTGATTTTTAATGAAACTTGGATGCAGTGACCCTTGGGTGGGAAGACACTATTTCTCATCAGATTGCTGAGGTCAAAGGTCATGTAGGGGTTATTTGCGGTTCCGAGGTCTTTTAAGCATGCACAAAATGTGACATTTTTAACTAGTTCGCGCCGGATGACGTATATAAACGCAAAAATTCCCCCAAATTCAAAACGGATGACGCATAAACACGCCAAGTTCAAGTTCGGAAATGTATGTCAGCAGCGCGCAAGGCCGGAAATTCGTGGGTGTGCTTCCCGGCACTATCAGCCTGAACACGCTTTGGATCGAGTTTCGTTAAAAATAATCCCGCCCCTTGGCTTGGCGATGTTAAAATAATCCTGGCGTGAACTGGTTAAAATAGAACAAGTAACAAAAATGAATAAACATTCACGACAATACTCATTTAATTTTTGTTCACTTTTGTATGTACAGGTTTAAATAGTACAATATATACATTTATACATCACAACAAAGTAGGTCTTTACACAAAGTGTTTTCTGTGATTTTTGTTTAAAGCAAGAATCATATAATATAGTGATTTTTTTACAGAAGATTTTGGACATTTATTTTCTTGTATTCAACATAATAATTTCACATTTGGACTAAACCTTTCACATTTTGACTGACAGTACATGTTTAATCACATTAACTCTAATTATAACCTTCCCAAAACACTCGAATTCTTCCCCCCCCCCCCCCCCCCCCTCCGCCATTTTGGCGCATGAGGTGAATGCATTTTGATGGATTTGGGCCAGAATTTTGCATATCTGGATTCTGCAGAACAAGAGCTTTCCAATGGTATACAACATTGAGGGTACTGACTTTTAATAAGTTATGGAAATATAGACCACAAACTTACTTCAAGCGGTAAGTCTTGCAACAAATGGCATTTAAAATCCTAAAGTTGTGTTACAGTGAATGTATGTCGATAAGATGTTTGACAGATGAACAAAATTGGAGAAGGTAAATCAGGACTTACAACTGAATTAAGTTAAGTTTTGCCTTCTGTTCTGCAAATTGGCAATTTCTGACTTTACTCTCATTTTGTGATAACGGTCACAAATTACAGAACAAACACAACTAGGTTTGCCCAGGGGACAATTTCATAAAACATGTATGCACACAAATTTGCTTAGCATGAAAATGATTCTTTGCCAAAAAGTAGGGTCACAAAAGTGATGTTTATTGGTTATGACTGGTATTTAGCTGGTTTTTGCTTTAGCATGAAAGGCATATGGAGTTTTCGCGATAACCTGTTTTTACTGAGCAAGACTTTTTTGTGCTAAGCAAAATTGTGTGCTTACATGTTTTATGAATTGGCCCCAGTTGAGTCCGACCTAAAAGAGGGTTGCCCTTCAAGTTCTAGCAAAAACAAAAACAAAACAGAGAGAGGGAGAGTCCGGCACTGTGATCTAAGATTTTCTAGGAGCCAGCCGTGTTAAAGAAGTCAATGAGGTTCTGTAGCTCGTAGTTATCCAAGACCTCCAGGAGCTGAGGCACTTTGGTCTTGACATTGGTTCCCTTGAATTTGAACTTGTCTATGAAGAGATCCGTGATCATTCCTAAAGAGAAAAGAAAAAAAAAGTAAATACCAATAATCAATTCCATAAATTTAGTTGCAGTTTACTTGCTAAAGCGGATTTCTGTAAAATCCATTTAGTGCAATTTTCTCTGTTTCTCTGAACTTAACACCCATTCTTAATGTGTATCCTCATGGAGACATCTCTTTGTTCTTGTGTACAAAATTATCTTAACGTCGAGGGCTACAAAGTGGTCTTATTTACCCTAGACTTAATTTCCTGGGCTGTAACCCTAACCCATTCTTCCCCAGAGCTCAAAGATCATTTTGCGACCGATTGCGACAGTAAATATTGTCTTATTTTTTGGGGTAAAATTCAAAAAATATATTTTGTGAAACTCTGTTGAGATCTTTTCAACTATAACAATTACCCTGTGGAGACCCTTTTACTCCCATTGTCTTTATTGTACTCAGGTCTCCACAGAGTACCGAATTTCGGATCGTATGATTCATATCCCTTGAACAGTCTATGGCAAGTGGCTTCGGCTGCTTCCATTGACGTATGTGTAATTGCAAGCTGTACCCAAGTGCTTTTAGTTGCGGCTTATCATACACTTCCCAAGCATGCGCGTATAATCACACTTGTTGTAAAGATATTAAAGATTTTAACTTCCTGAGAAATTGTTCCTTCTGGCATGCTGTCATTTTTGAAAAAAATTACAAAAGAATGTCATTTCCAAGGATGCGTCTCGAAGACGCTTGTTTGGGAATGTCCGCAATTGGCGCGCAAATGGTGCACGCAAGAGTTCATGCAATAATGCACGTGTGCGCGCGGATGCTACTATTGGTCTGTTCAGTGCATGACACGCAATTGGCTGAATGAGGACGCGCCATGAACGCAGATTGTGGTCGCAATTCAAAATTGTGACTCGTCAAATTTTGAATTGAAATAGAACTCTTTGCAATATTGTCAGGTTATTTGTCAAGCAACTTTATTTAATAGATTTAGAGCATTTTAGCTGCTTCAAACGATACAGATGCACAACTGACAAATGGTCTAATAATGTCTGTTCATCCAAGAGTTGGTCAAAGATAAGCCATGCATTCATTCCTTACCATACAATCTTTCTAGGTGGCACGGTTGTTTCTTGTATTCTGCCTGTAGAGTGGCCCCATCGCCTAGTATCTGCCGATACTCGGGGGACATGAATTCTAGATCACCCTCGTGGATCTGTAACTCCTGTAAAGTGAACCAAATCTTTTATCAGCCAATTTAAGGAATCCTCAGATCGCGAGTGTCGCCTTTTCCCGCTGCGATCCCTTTTTGTTTCGGGTTTGGGTTTGGGATTATTTTTAACAAAACTCGATCTGAGGCGGGTTCAGGCCGATAGTAATGGGAAGCACACCCAAGCATTTCCGGCCTTGCCCGTTTTGACTCTGGGGAAAACTTTGCGTTTATATATGTCAACCGGCGCGAACTGGTTAAAAAAGTCACATTTTGTGCATGTTTAAATGACCTCAGCAATCTGATGAGAAATTGTGTCTTCCCACCCAAGGGTCACTGCATCCAAGTTTCATTAAAAACTAAGAAAGCATGTTATAATCTTTTGGCAAAAAAATTTAACCTAAAACTTGAACATACATACGAACATCAATTCGCATTTTTGTATCACTGTGGAGACATGGCTTTGTTCTCGTGTACAAAATGGTTAAAAAGTCGAGCACGTTTTTCAAAATGCTCCCATTTTAACCGTAATTTTTTTCTTGGGTTGAAATTTCGACCCAATATACCCTATATTATACCCTAACCCAAACACTAACCCTAACCCACATCCTAATCCTAGTTTTTGAGTAATTTAAGTAAAATCCAAAAATCTAATTCGTGAAATTCCCAATGGAGACCTATTCATCTATAGAAATTTACCCTCCGGAGACGTTTTGTCTCCATTGTACACATTGTGTTCATGTCTCCAGAGGGTACGGTATTTCGCATCAATGCCCTCTAATAAACCCTACTTTATTATTAAACCCTACTTTGGGGTAATGTTTGACCCCAGCAATCCAATCCGATAAAGAATTGTGTCTTCCCACCCAAGGGTCACTACATCCAGGTTTCATCAAAATTTATGAAAGTACGTAGAAGTTATACATTTTTTCTTTTTTAACTTAACCTGAAACTTTAACATACGTGTACATACGGACATGTCATACAGAATTTAAAACTGGTTAGTGCCCAAAAAATTGTTTAGGCGACACAACATTTTGAGTTCAAGACATATAAAAAATATAAACCCTGACCGATTTGTTCACATATTTTTGTTTGGCCCTACCTTCAGAGCATCTATGAGTTGGACCTTCTTAGCAAGCAGGAGCTGGTATTCTAGCTTAGGATGTAGTCGTCTTAGCGTGTCAGGGATCGAGTCATCCTGGAGCTCGTAGCTGATGTTGAGATTGATCTTGCGTTTGGTGGCCTCTTTGGTCAAGACATCTTTCAAGATGGAGACGGTGGAGATGTTGTCCGAGCGGAAGATGCCCTCACCTTTCCTGGAGAAAAAGAAGAAGATTGGACTTAGAAAATGGCGGACACACTGCAGTATGGGTTTAACCAGCGTTTGTTTATGGTGTAAATGGAGGACACATACCTGGCGACACGAAGGTGAATTGGGGTTAGGATTAGAATCGAGGACGACCTCGATTGAGATTCGTGTACAAAACCAATGAGAGCCGTCAGAAAAAGTACAAACAAAGGAAATTTTCGAGAGGAACAAAGGAAACTCCTCGATTTACAACATAAACAAACGTACATGTTCACGTCAGATGACGTGTATACACGCAAAGTTTTTAAAGAATTCAAAACTGATGACGGATAAACATGCCACGATCAAGGCCAGAAGTATCCGTCAGCGACCGGCTAACAGCGAGGGAGGCCGGTAATATATCAGGGTGTGCTTCCGACAGATGCCGGCCTAAACCCGTCTCGAATCGAGGTTCGTGAAAAACAATCCCGAACCTGGGCCCGGTCAATGTCAAAATAATCCCGGCGCGAACTGGTTAAGGGTCACCTTAGGGTTCAGAGGTTAAATGAAGGTACCGCCCACTCACCTGTACAGGCAATCCAGCTGGGTGTCCAGGAACGTGGACAGGAAATGAAAGTTGATGGTGTCTCCCGGCGGGGTGCGTTCGGGGATCTCCGGCAGGCAAAAACAGACCCAGGAGTGGATCTCTGCCAGGCTGAACTGACCGCTCAACTTCAAGGTGTTCATAGGCCTGTGCCAAAAAGAGAAAAAAGAAGCAGTCACTTCGGCTGAAACCTTTCAGTGAAGAGAAATAATGTGCGGGGCGTTCTGGCTATAAAATGAGATGGAACTGGGCACAGGCCACAGTGTAGAAAAATGCAAAATAGTGAATGGGGCTGATTTATTGATATTTGGAATCTTTGTTATGTCTACTTAGACCACAGGGCATGGCTGCAAAATGTGCTCAGAAATTGATTTCCTTGGCGCACCTCTTGAATCTAAGTGGAATCACTGCAGTCTGTTAGCTGGGATCATGTGGATCACGAAAAACCAAAATCCCCAATCGCAAGTTCACCAGTTAATTAAATATTTGCATTTTTAATGACCTGTATATAGAGGGCGCCCTCTATTGACCAGGATTGGAAAGCTGTGTACAATTTCAATGGGAATAATGATTGCTCATTGCTGTTGCTTGCTAAAAAGGGACTATACAGAGACAGAATTCGATTAGGAGGAATTAGGGTGTGGTTTGATGTCCCAATACAAATTTTCATTTTGTTATTGCCATATTTTTAACTTTTGGATAAAGTGTCATTTTCTTTTTTCTTTTTCTGTTTTGTTATTATAATTTAATTTGTGTTAAGTATTTGTTGGTTTTTTGTGGGTTTTTTTGGGGGGTAAAAATCGAAATCTAAATTGTATAAAAAAAAATATATACACGACCAGAGGGTTTTCCAGCTTTAGCCTTTGATACATGTTTATTCTTAACGGTAAAACTTAAATTTGTCTATGTCTTTAACAATGTACATTTGAGTGGGTGAACAACAACTCGTACTGATTTACATACACAATTCTGTTATAACAAACATTTTGCCCATTTCCAGCTGAGTTTTTATTAAGGAAAGTCGGATGGAAAGCAGACTGTGTGATACAATGTTTCTGTGGTGACAAGATCCTTTTTCTCGATCTGTGAGAGCACCCACTGATCTTTTTTCCTCGCTGCTTCCAGAAGCTTTCTTGCAGTTAGCGTCTGGCATTGTGAAAGTTTGTCAAGGACAGTTGTTCGGGTCTTCTTGTCCAAACCTCCACCTCTGTCTTTTTGCAGATGATGCATATACGTGGCAGTATTGTGAAGTTTTTGTTGGTTTCTTGGAAAGAAGCCAGAGGTTGAACGCAGTTTTCTCCTTGGGGGGCTCAGTGCTGCATTCGCATGTGTCTTTTTCCGTCGTATCTGCATCTGAGAATATTTGGGGGGGGGGGGGGGGGAGTGCCCGATGAATTGAAATCTGGAGATAAATTAATAATGGGTAAAATTATACATACAACAACATCTAAAAATGTTGGACAGATATGCTTCACTCCACTCTATAAAGTGGAGCATATCTGTCCACAATTTATTAAAGACACAGGTATAAACACAAACATGGAATGCATTTTGTTTATGAGAAAAACATTCTTTTCAAAGTACAGGTTCCAGGAATGCCGTATTTTTCACATTGATTTAACTTTAAAACTATGGAACCCTGACTAAAACCTTAAATGTGTACATGAAGACTACATTGTATCTCCAGCCGACCCCTGCTCTATGTATTTTTATTATATTTTTCTTGCTCCGTCATGCAAAATATCCTACATAAATGTTGCATTCTTGCTTCGCCTCGTAGAATGTAACATTTCCTCTTTCAACTCGTACTATTATACTATTCTGGACATTGTGTAATCACAGGAAAGTAAATAAATACAATTGGAGGGAAAAAACGAAATTTAAACAAAACATAAATATTGACAGTGAGGGGGGTAAAAGAATACAATTAGACAAGCAGGCAGGTTTTTTGTTGTTTTATTTCCAGGAAAAAAAAGGCAAGGAAATAAAAAATACTGACAAATAAGGAAGTTAGTATTATGAGCTTCCAGGTTAAGAATAGAAAAATGTACTGGAAAATGTACTATATAAATGTCCCTCTCCCCCCCCCCCCCCCCTAAATTGTTGTCCCCCTAATATAAAGTAATAACTGCTTTCAGTACTAGTGACAAGTTACATGTATATTTGTGTTCCTACCCTAGTTTCAATTTCCATGTGACCAAGTTGCATGCCTATTTAGAGCTGGAAGCAGAACTATTTTATTTTGCCCTTGTGGAATTGAAGAAGATCGCTTGAGGTATAAAAACTCTCTAAGAATTATGGGTTCCGAATTATGACCCGACAGAAATTGTCAACAATGGTCATAACTCTTTTTAATCTCCATTTAAAACATGTTTAGTGCAAATTACACAATCTATGGGGACATAGAAGGAATAGGTGGTTCTTGGATTAAGACAAATTAATTCTGAAAAAGCCCTATTCCTTTGTTTTAACGGAATCTACTCAACTACATCATCACGTACCTTTGACACTGATTCCGGCCGTACATCAACCAGTGCGTGTACGATTGGAATGCCGATGATCATCTCCGCTTTTTTCGGCGATTTCTGCTTTGGTAGAAGTAGAAACATTCTTCCACCTATCGGCACAAGCGTGGAATTTGTTCCAACCTTTTTCAGTGAACGACAAAACCCTTGAATCTGCATAAGAAACGTGCATAAAACACTTTTTCGTGTTCGAATCGCTGTCATCTGAGCAGCTCGTGTCGTCGGCCATCTTGCTGTAAACAGCGCCTACGCTCGCTCTATTTTACAGCGCCCGCTATTGGTCCATTTGCCCACTATTCGCACAAACGTACCGCACCACGACAAAAGGGCCTCGTTGATTGGTCGTTGAAAAATAATGACGTAATTGTTTACTGGGCAGTTTTGTGCATCGAAACGGGAAAAACATGAATTTTAAATGAAGATTTTATCGAGTACTGGTTCGCAGATCGTCTGGGGATTTTATTTGTGAGTTTCCCAACAACTTGCTAAGTAGTTTAAAGTAAGATTTATATAGATTCACGATATGCGTCAAGAAAGTGCAAGATAATCGGCCATGCCCTGTGGTCTATACTGACCATAATTAAAAAGAAAATTAAGAAAGTAGTGGAATGAAAGTGTTTTAAAGGAAAATAAATTTGCCTTTTTCCTGATCACATGTGCAAAACTCAAAACTTTAATAAGGCCCTTTCCTTTTTATCATTTTACTTTGGAGACATCGATGAATGCACATTTTAAAGAGACAATATACCATTTGTCGATTGTGCATTTTTATCGTTTGAAGCAGCGAAAGTGCTCAAAATATAAATAAAAGTGCTTGACAAACAACCCGATGACGTTTTTAGCTCTGTGTGCTCCGAGTGCTACATATTCCGCGAAAACAATATTCTAAGATTTTGATTTTAATTCAAGACTCCTTACAAACCTTGTAGCATCCAGTACGTGCGTCCTCTGATGCAAGGACAGCGGTTTGATCTTGTACTGCCTGACCTGACACGCCTTGGGTTGCAGTCGCGGGGTGATGTAGGCCTGAAGGGTCCCGTACTGACCCTCGATGGACCGCACCTTGAGCTCCAGACGGGTGGTGTTGGCTTGGCACCGATACGTTGCTAAGAGAAAGTTCCCATTCTAAACAGGGGGGGAATGGTTAAAATTAAATTATCTGTTGTCAGCAGATAATGATTTTTTTTTTACAAAGCTTTTTTACCAGAAAGGTTTATTGATTTAACAGGTCATTGAGTTTCAACGATGGACCGCACCTTGAGCTCCAGACGGGTGGTGTTGGCTTGGCACCGATACGTTGCTAAGAGAAAGTTCCCATTCTAAACAGGGGGGGAATGGTTAAAATTAAATTATCTGTTGTCAGCAGATAATGATTTTTTTTTTACAAAGCTTTTTTACCAGAAAGGTTTATTGATTTAACAGGTCATTGAGTTTCAAGTCAAGCGGCAAGCTTGTTTTTGTTGTTTATTGCCGTTACTTCTGCTCGTAATTTACTTGATTGCAACTCAATACGTAGCCATTCAATACGTGTGTGTTTGAACATTTCATATGTGCTGTTGACCTAGAAAAAATTGATGTCCACAGGATGCGGGAAGAGGTTACGGAGTGTGGACTTGCACACGTCCATACTCCGTTTCACCCTTTTATAGGGAAAATTGGGGGTAGGGTTATCTGTAGAAAAATGAAGGGGGAAACCGGAGAGGCCCAGAATCAAAATCTGGGGTTCAACAGTATTTCTGGAAACGAAAACAATGAGTATTTAGCCAACATTTTCTCAACTACACAGATACAAAGGAAAGTCCACAGTATGTATGGAAGGTACGACTATGTGGGTTTGTTTATGGTGTAAATGGAAGACACATCCCTGACGACACGTCAGTGAATCGGGGTTAGGTGTGTAATCGAGGACCTCCTCGATTGAGATTCGTGTACAAAACCAATAAGAGCCGTCGGAAACAAAGGAGACGTCGGAAAAAGTACAAACAAAGGAAATTGTCGAGAGGAACAAAAGAAATCCTTAATTTACACCCTCAACAAACGTGTGTTCTTGTATCGTATTACGATCGAGGATCGAAACACAAAAGAGAACAAAGGGAACAAAGGATCCTCGAAGGACGGTTTCCTTGTCCGAATTCGGTCCTCGATCGTTGGGGCAAGCGCTAGGTAATGGGGTTAGGGTATAGTAAAAGAAAAAACAATATCGATCCTCGGTCGTTATGTGGTTCCCGACTGTGTGTGCTGGCGTGTGTAAACACCGTCGATCGTGGACGGGGGACAAAGGAAATTTGGGGGAAACAATGCTGTCCACGATTGACACAAATTCTACGATCTCGACTCGTGTGCAAATCCTGTGGAGATCATCCGTATAAACAAAAGAGGGATAATGCCCCGTCCACGATCGAAGGTCTTTACACACTTGTGTGCGTTTGTATTGACCGGCAATCGTGGTCGTCGGACAAAAGAATTGGGAGGCAAACAATGGGTCCACGATTGACATAACGTCCACGATCCAACTCGTGTACATACAAATCCTAAGGCGATCATCTGAAAACGTTAGAGTACAAACAAAAGAGGTAAGACGGTCAGACAATGCACTGTCCACGATTGCCGGTCAATACATGACTGTGCGTTTGTATTGACCGGCAATCGTGGTTGTCGGACAAAAGAATTGGGAGTCAAACAATGGGTCCACGATTGACACAACGTCCACGATCTTTTCCCGTGTACAAATCCTATGGCGATCATCCGAAAACGTTAGAGTATAAACAAAAGAGGGAAGACGGTCAGACAATACCCCGTCCACGATTGCCGGTCAAAACATAACTGTGTGTGTGTGCGTGTGTGTGTCTACCTACCTCGGTGTCGCAAGCGCTGTAGCTAACCACAGCCGAGTTCTTATCCACATCCAGCAGGTCGACGGGCACGTCGCTCTGCAGCAGCACGTTGTCGATGGCCACCTGCACCTCAATACTGAGCGTGTAGCTGGCATCGTCACGGTTCAGAGCGAAGCGGTCGTTGATGTTGAAGTACGGCACAGCTGAAATGGCCTTGGTGTTCATGGCCGAGTAGTGGTACTTCTCTCGCTCCTGGATCACGCGACGCTGGAGCCCCTCCATCTCCGCTCTGAGGAACAGGCAGAGCCAAAACAGATGAACCAGTAGATATGAGTAAGTCGTTAACCATACCCTCCAGGGTATTTGGCTAGAAACCCTGTCGGACGCAGCAACATGCACCATTTTGTCAAAGTTAGAAGCTAGCCCGGTGTGGCAAGATCCATCAGGTCAAGTCTCGAGGCCAAACTGCCTCAGGTTCCGTGGTCACCCAACGCAGCAGAATCCATCTCAATTGAAACTAGCTCTAAATAGTCTTGAACTCTGGTTATGTACTGGTGTTGACTGCTAAATGCACAAATCAGTGTAAAGGTCTAGGGCACTTTAGTGCACCTGACCTTTCCACCTTATATTCGAGTCCCTGCGAGTCCCTGCAAGTTCCTGCAAGTTCATCACAAGTCCTTCAGTCTCAAGTCAAGTCGCCAGCTATTCAGATGAACTGTTAACAAAAGCATTCCTTTGTCATTGTTCAACCAGTTACTTGCGACTGGCTTTATGAAAGAAGTTGTGACTGGACTTGTGAAAGGACTAGCAGGGACTCAAATACAACACTGACCTGATGCACTGAGCTGTATCTGGCAGGGTTTAGGGTTAACTAGATTTTCTCAAGGTTTTCTGGCCAGACTTACTTGAGGCTGGTGATCTTGTTCTGCGTATCTTGGCTGACCTTAACCTGGTCTCCAGGCCCTGCCTGCTTCAAGGGTGGTTCTGTACTCAGACCCTGGATCCAACCTGTGAACGAAAATATGGCAAAACTCCAGCTTACAATACAAGTCCAATAATGGGGAAAAAAAATGAAATTGACCAACTTTTAAGTATATTTTCAATAACTTGTTGAGACAAGGGGTCAATTTCATTGAGCTGCTAAGCACAACAAAAATATTGCTTAGCATGAAAATTCTTCCTTGGCCAAAAAAAGGGTTACCAACCTTAATTTTCATGTGATGTGTATTGTTTGCGACTGGTATTCAGCTCGGTGGTTTTTGCTAAGCACGTGAAGTTTTGGCCAGTAATTTTTTTTACTAAGCAAATTTCTTTTTGTGTGTGCTAGAAAGCAAATTGTTGTGCTAAGCAGCTTCATCAAATTGGCCCCCGATTGAGACTGACTGACCTGCATACGTGCATGCCACCACTTCATCGTAGCCTGGCGTACCAACTGTGCCTCCCTGGATAGAACTGATGCTTTCACTCAGGGTCTGCCAACAACAAAATAAAACATCCAGCAGCAAGTTCAGACGCGAACTATAGTCGACCATTAGTCAGTCTCTGCTTAACCGATGCGCATGCTCAAATGCAGTTCACTCGAACGGCTCTAGTCAAACTATATTGTTGAAAAAGATGGCAACCGCTTTGTTTACATTTGCGACATGAATGAGATGGGTATTGGCACAATTCTCCCACGCATATAAGTAGGTAAGTCATAACGTTAGTCATGTTGGTCCAAAAAACAAGAAAACAATAACATTAGGCCTGCCAGATTTTTACTTAACGTTACTGGCTTTCCCTCCATCCGACTACTGCCATCATATTTTCCACGTCACTGGTTCTCTCCACGTTTTCTTATTGAGAGAGGCTATTGTCAACTATCGGCAACCATGCCCCAGGGGCTGGTTCTAAATAGTCGACTAGATTGTCCAACCATCGTGCGTTCGAGTGACGTTAGTCGAACTATGGTTAACTATAGTTCGCGCCCGAAATTGCTCCAGAATGTGAACTAGAAGCAGTGTTGTAGTCCAGACCCTTAGGTCCGAGACCAAGACGGAGACCAAGACGGAGACCAAGACGGAGACCAAGACGGAGACCAAGACGGAGACCAAGACGGAGACCAAGACGGAGACCAAGACGGAGACCAAGACGGAGACCAAGACCAAGACCGAGACCAAGACCGAGACCAAGACTGAGACCAAGACGGAGACCAAGACCGAGACAAGACCGAGACCAAGACGGAGACCAAAACGGAGACCAAGACGGAGACCAAGACGGAGACCAAGACGGAGACCAAGACAGAGACCAAGACAGAGACCAAGACCAAGACAGAGACCAAGACCGAGACCAAGACGGAGACCAAGACCGAGACCAAGACGGAGACCAAGGCTTTTGAGACCGAGACTAAGACTTAGTCCAAGGCTTTCCGAGACCGAAACTCCCAAGACCGAGACAGAGACCACAACTTCTGAGACCGAGACCAAAATAAATATACCTGACTGAATCTAAGAACAGGCTCATCGGATTCGTCATAGCCGTACACCTCGACCAGGCCATCGTCCCTCCCCACCAACAAATCGGGGATTCCGTCCGCCGTGATGTCATAGTTGTCCAGGCACAGGACGCCCCCACTGCGCTTCTCGTTCGGAATCTCCCACTTGTGATTCGGGGAAGTTCTGCGAAAAAGAGCAGGAACACATGAAGAGTTAGGCACAAAAGTTGCTGAACGCCAGCAACAAAATAAATGATTATCGTATACTAGGCACTGGAGCTTTCACTTAACATCGTTACAATAATTTGTTAATGGAAGTGGCGTTTAGTGACTTTTATTGCGCCTAAACTCTTTACATGTTAAGCCTAGTTTCCATTTCGACACAAAGAAACACAAAGTGAAATACAAACAGGACCCAAACTAAAACTGAGACATAATATCATTTCATGCAGAAGTGTCGCCGACAACATAATTATAAACTACCTAGCAGAGTTGAACCCGGTTCACTCTCTTGCTGTAAAATATCTTGCCCGTGAACACAAGCATTTGATAACTTTCACATAGTACAGCCATAATACCTGCCAAGCTGAACCAATCCTATCTTGCCATCTGACGTGCCGTACAGAACTTCCTCACCATCCTCACCTATACACACACAAAAATTACAATTACAAAAAAAATCTGCAACAAAATATATAATGGCTCCTTAATGTCTTCATAGGTATCAAACGGGTATTTGACAATGAAAACCCCCTTTCTGAGAAATGGTACCTACCCCCTTCATCAGCAAACAGGCACAATGTCTGTGGGGGGCCTGCCACCTCCACTTCATACAGCAGGTTGGATGCGTCCAGCACCCTGAGCACCCGGTCCTGGCAGGCCAGGATAGGCGTGACCTCTTTGACCCTGCCCAGGGGCAGGCAGACGATGTCGTTGATGCAGTCGCTGCAGAGGTAGTAGTTCTCGTCTTTGCAGTCCACGTATTGGTTGAAGATGTAGTTACCGCCCAGGAAAAGATGGCTGCCGCTGACCCACCTTACAGGCAAAAGAAACAAAACGCAATCACAAAGATCAGGGGCCAAGTTCATGGAGCTGCTATTAACCCTAACCCTGCCAGATCCAGCACAGTGCATCTGTGGTGACTGCTTGACCTTGCTGCACTCTGCACACAAGTCAATGTGACAAAGTATGCAATCTGATACGTCTGGCAGGGTTTCTAGCCAAAATACCCTGGAGGGTTAGGGTTAAGGTTCGCGACCATTAACCCTAACCCTCCAGGGTATTTTGGCTAGAAACCCTGCCAGACGCATCAGATTGCATACTTTGTCACATTGACTTGTGTGCAGAGTGCAGCAAGGTCAAGCAGTCACCACAGATGCACTGTGCTGGGTCTGGCAGGGTTAGGGTTAAGATCGGGTTTGAAAAGGCAATGCAGTTTGTGTTCCTACATTTAGTGCTTGGCTAGAGGCCATTCAAATGTAATGTCACCAAATAGCAATTTCCTCTTTAACTGCTGTTACATTTCTGTCTTACATCGTCTTGATACTCTCAGTCAGGTTGGTGTCGAAGCCCAGGAACTGTTTGCCCTTCTTGGTGAAACCTTTGACCTCTGACCCCGAGGTGATGAAGATCTTGTCCGGGGACGTGCCCGTGGCTCCGCCCAGTTCCAACCGGTTGATTTTCGGGCCAGGGAGGGTCTTAAACGCACTCTGGTGATAAGAGAGGAGAAACAAAAACAGAAAATGATGGCTTCTAGCGGTTCACTTTTTTAGCCATATATAGCCATTTAGGATGCGGCTAGCTCTTGGACTTACCACCGGTTCTCGCTTCTTCATGTTGAAACACTGCAGGACGCCACTCTGGTCGGCTACGGCTACACGCTGGGCCGCTTTGGCTTTCTTCTCTGGCAACAGCCGCATGCTCCGAGGGGTGGTAACCCCAACCTGGTAAAATGAGATCAGAAAAAGAAAATTGGCTGCAGCAATCTGCTTATAACCAACTTGGCAAATATCCATCAAATCTTTGAGAAATTTGATACTTTTTATGGATGGAGTATATGGGACTGTTTTACTGTCTGATTAGTAAATGTGACCTGTCATCACAAAATGAGCGTAAAGTCGCACGGAGTGATTTCCCAGTACGGCCAGTCAAAGTCAACATTTGAAGGGGTGGTTGATTTTGAGATTATATGGTTTTTTTAAAGACTAAATCCCCAACATTCAATTTCCAGGACGATTTTTCAGGACGATCAGATAAAAACAAAATTAGTTTTTGAGACAATTTTAACTATGCCTTTCTATGCCTTTCACACAATTTCTCGCAAGAAATGTCCGTTTTCTCATAATCTCTTTATTAAGACTCCAGACTAAAAAATTAAAATAAAACAATATTGAGTATCAAACCTCCAAGTGTTATATACCATTGGAAAGCTCTGTTTCCACATAATTTAGAAATACCCATATCTCAATAATTTTGCCTACTTTACGCTCATTTTGTGATGACAGGTCACAAATAGTCCGAAAGAAAGTACTGAAAACATGCAACATAAGAAAATAGACTGGCATATGAAGCAACCAGTCAAACATGCCTTTAGTGCCGAGTCAGTCAAAAGTGTCAAATGAACCATGTCGGGTCAAACAGATAGACATGCACAAGTCTAATCTTACTCTTCCAAATGAAACCATGTGGCTTTAACTCTCAGGTACAAAATGTTGAAGAAAACTGATTGATTTGAGACTTCAAACTTGGCTGGTGTAATGAGGACCTATTTTTTAGACTCATGAAACATTTAGAAAACTTTGCTAATAAGTGAGTAAAGTTGGCCTGAAGCTTTGTTTGACATAATTTTCAGCACTCCGGTCCCGGGCCAATTTCACGAAGCTACTCAGCACAAAAAGTTGCTTAGCACAAAAAAGTCTTGCTCAGTTAAAACAGGTTATCGGCCAAAATTCCATGTGTTGTTCATGCTAAGCAAAACACTATACATCACCTGAAAATTTGGTCTGTAACCCTGTTTTTGACAAGGAAAATGTTTCATGCTAAGCACATTTGTGTGCCTAGTAGCAGCTTAGTGAAATTGACCCCTGGTCCCAGTATCTGCTGTCTGGTGTACAATCCGTCTTTCTTTTTCTTTGATTACCCACCTGGATATAGTCGGCTCGGTGCAGATTTAATTCCATCATCTTGGCAGCACGCTATCCAGCAGATTACAGATTTACAGCAGAAGAAACCACAGTCTACTTCCCAAGCATGGCAAGATGTTGTATTTTCTGTCTTTAAAAGAAAAATAAACCGTTATCACGTATTAAATTTCTCTCAAGTCGTTTTAGCCAAGTAAAAACAAATAATATTAATAAATAAGTTTTCATCCAGGCTTTTTTAAGAACAATTAAGAAGGCAGACCCCTTTTCTCCCAAGATTTTAAAAACGAGACACTTTTTTTTAGTATGCCCCACTTTACTTGGTCTTTAAAAAATCATAGCCCAAGCCTAAAAAGTAAAAATCAAGTGCATGGGCCCGTTTTTTCTTTTTATTAAAAAAAATATATGGCCTATTTTATTTTGAAAAAAATTAGAAAAATGGTAGAACATTGTTCTGAGGTAACATTTTATTTACCATGTTTTCTCAAAGAATGTCAGTAATACTAGGACATAATATCAGGACATATTGAAAAAGGTTTGGGACCTGATGAAAACAGTGTCAGTCAAAGTATGTTTTTTTTCACGAAATAGATGCAATAACATTATCAGGAGGAAATATCAAAGCCCGAAAGCCACCCGTTTCTCACCCTAATTCATAAATCTGGCAACAATTTATAATTCTTCATACATTGTATGATGTAGCGTTTATGTTAGTCGTACAACAATAAAAGGGGGCGGGCCCTAGTGGCAATAATTACCCCTTCTTTCATTCGGTTGTTACGGACGCTCGCTCCGATCCGGCCGATCGTGTTATGTTACCATAAAAAAAAACATACATACAGAGTGCACAAAATATTATGAAAATTTCTTGTGGAATGTATTAATAGCGCCACCAATCGTTGAAGGAGATTCGCGGTGCGCCTTTAAAAAAGCACGTGGATGTTTAGATCTGCTGCACAAAAACATCCGTACTATGTATATTGACTGCTGAGTGCTGTGCTAGGATCGGCCAAAATCAAGTTAAAATGGATGGAGCAAGGTTGGACGATTTAATTCTGAAACTGTACGACGTGGAGGCTGTCAAATTTGGCTCCTTTACATTAAAAAGTGGCATACAGTCGCCTGTCTATTTCGACTTGAGAGTCATGGTTTCCTATCCTGAAATAATGGTAAATAAAAATAAATGGTCAGAATATTAATATTGAATGGTCAGAATATTAGAGCGCCCTCACAGCTGGGTACTAGCTCATGCTCAGAATTTATAGAATAACAAAACCTTCGAGGACCCTGGTAATAATTGCACAAAATCAATGTTTAAAAAATGGTATGGTAGTGGTACTGAAAACAAATATTGTCATGAATGCTGGGTGTGATAGGCAGATCTTAGTCCGAGTAAACTAGGACCCTACTAGTACTTATCACTTTTTTAACATCTGGATATGATCTGGCGATAGATTATGTCCAGATCAGATGTTCAAAAAGCGATAAGTCCTACCTCCATGGTCCTAGTTACTCAAACTAGGCAGATCTGCACTAATTTATATATATTTTATTTATTTACAACCATCTTTAATGAGGGTAGCCAACCCAGCAGAAGCTGATCATTTGGGGCCCTAGTAGTACATAAAAATACATCAAGACAAGTAAATAAAGACAAAACCTTGAGAAAAAAACCCAAAATAGGTCAATAAAAACTTAATAATGAAATAAATAATAAAGAAATAAAGCAATCAGTCAATCCGGTAGGAAATCTCTGACTTTACTTCTTAAAACTGCTCTTCCACGATCGTCTGATAGCACACATCCACAAAAAGTAAAGTCGGAGATTTCCTACCTTACCGATCGCATAAGTGCAATTTTGCGCGATCGAGTGACTGATCCACCAATCGCACCCAACAAATAATGCTTTTAGACTATCCTTGAATTTGTAAAGCCTGTAAAATATAAATTATTTTTAATCCATGGCTAGTATAGTAGTAGTAAAAAAATTCTTTGCTAAAGAGTAAAGTTTGTATTTTTATCATTGTTAACGTTGAGACTAAGACCATAGAGTAAAGAGATTGTTTTAATTGACGTATTTTGGTTATAAATTCGTAGGCAGAAGTATCCGAGTTACTGTGGGAGGCTGCGGTTGAGAGTAAAGCTAACTTCAGCATTGTGTGCGGTGTGCCTTATACAGCGTTACCATTAGCAACGGTAAGTTTGTTAATAATATACTTTATACACGATCTTCAAATCACAAATTTAATTTTTTGGGGGAAAAGTATATAAATTTTACTTATTTTATTTTGTGTTTTTTATTTAAATTTTTTGGAAAATGTTTACAGTTGATTGCAGTGAACCACAATAAACCGATGGTGATACGGCGCAAAGAAGCAAAGGATTATGGGACTAAGAAGATGATAGAGGGTGCTTTCCAGCCGGGGGATCACTGTCTGATTGTGGAGGATGTCGTCACAAGTGGAGGCAGCGTCATGGAAACGGCACAGGTGTGTGCGGTTCCTGACCAAAAAAACAAATGGGGGGCAATATTGCCCATTGCCTGGAAATAAGCCACTAGAGCAACCACAGAATCGTACAAAGACATTGGCTGAACACTATCGACTTTTTATAAATCTAAAATAAACACAATTTGCAGATAAAGTGTTCCAGGGTAATAATACAAATGACAATAGGCAGTTCTTATATCTAGCACACGTATCTAACAAGACTGGTACTCAATTGGGTCGATGTGGCCGGCTGCCAGAGGCGCCTTTACGTGCCACCCTCTCCAGGACAGCAGCAATGCTTTTAGGAGAGTACACCAAAGCAAGCAAGCAAGGCGCTCTCATATTATTACCCCGGTCATTGGGCCAATGAAACATTCCAAATACCATCTCAGCTCGCTGGGGAGTATACACCTCAATGCTGCCATTTCGGCGCAAAGCAGCTATAAAATCAACCACAATAACCATCTCTGCCCTCACAGGTACCCATTTACTCCTGGTTGGTGAAAAGCAATGAGTGATAAAGTGCCTTGCCCAAGGGCACACGCACCATAGTCCCAGGCCGGACTCGAACCCACAACCTGTAGCTTTACCTACAGATTACAAATTCAATGCTCCAGACCCCCCCCCCCCCCCCCCTCCTGTAACACCACCACTCGCTCTTTTTTTATTTTTTTAAGTTTAGTTTACGTAATTAATTTTTTTAATTTATTTTTCAAGTCTCTCAATGCTGTTGGCTTGAAGGTGAAGGACGCAGTGGTTTTGTTGGATCGAGGGCAAGGTGGCAAGAACAGACTGGAACAGCGAGGCATACACTTAGAAAGGTGAATACGAATCAAAGGATTGGACACCTGCACAAAGTTGAAGTGTGTTCTTGACAATCGTCAAAACTGGAACATTTTTTCTTCATAGGTTTCTACAATTCACAATCGCATTGCAAGGGGTCTGAGGGAGTTTTATAACCAGTTCGCGCCGGATGGCGTATATAAACGCAAAGTTTTCCCCAGATTCAAAACGGATGACGCATAAACACGTCAAGAGCAAGGCCGGGAATGTCTGTCAGCAGCGAGCAAGGCCGGAAATGCGTGGGTGTGCTTCCCGGTAATATCGGCCTGAACCCGCCTCGGATCAAGTTTCGTTAAAAATAATTCCGCGTGTCGGCTCAGTGATGTTAAAATAATCCCGGTGCGAACTGGTTGAGTACTCGAACATGGGAACATTTGCAAACAAATAAATTGTAAACATTCTTTCACTCTGTAGCATTGCTGCTATGACCATTTTTGGCAATACAATTGAAGGTAAGATACACCATAGTACCATTGGTAATTGGTTGAATTATCATGAATGGCTGGATTTTTGGGGGTTGTATTTTATAGTGAATATCGTTTAACTGACCTGTCCGAAGTTTTACAATCATGGATGCTGAGAAAAGCAAGAAAAAACTGCGTTCATTTTTTACCGGCGTTCGTTTTTAACTGGCGTTCGTTTTTAACTAGCGTTCGTTTTTAATCGGCATTCGTTTTTAACCGGCGTCAGGCAGTGGTTCTTATGTTGTTCTTAAACAGCGATCGCAATTTTATCAGCTAAAAAATTAGTACAGTTGGCCTGAACTTTCTTTGCATGATTTTCAGCCTGAAGATGCAACAAATTAAATAAGAAAGTTCTCTTCTGTTTTTCTCGATTTGTGTTTTTGTCAGTGTCGTTACCCTACCCAAAGTTCTCCAAGTCCTAGAGGATCATGGGAAATTGGAAGCTAGCGTGGTCGCTGCTGTGAAGCAGTTTATCCTTGACAACACCTTCCCCGACGAAGGAAAAGTCACCACCTCGGAGAAGCCATCCAATGCAAAGAGACCTCGACTGGTACCACATCTGTTCTCTATTTTTTACTGCATTTTATTTAATGAAAAATATTTACCGGGAGCCGATCATATTTGTGACCGGCTCTACAAAAAGGTGTATTATGTCGCAAACAAATGAAATTGAGTTATATACATGGTTAGAAAGCCCACAGTGTAAGCTTTCATTTGGTATATAAAAGAGCTCCATAACCCCTACCGTTCTGGAGATATGACGTGTTTACATATTGATTACTTTCTAGGAGTTCAAATTGCACAACTGAGAAAACAGGCTTTGAAATAGCCGGCTCTGTTGTACCACAACAGAACGATGCACACAAAATGGTAGTTTTTTTCCACTTTATTCATCAAAATCCACATTTCTTTGAATGAAACCTGAAACTGTAGGTATTGCAGATGTCATTCATGACAAAAAATTAAAATCACATTTTGATGAAATGTTTACCCTCTCAACGTTGAGCGGGCCATTACATGATAGTGCATATCGCGACTTAATACATTTTTTTGTAGAGCCGGTCACATTTAGGCCCTTTTTTTATCGGCTCCTGCTTCAAAAGAAAGCGGGTGAACTGTTTCACAGTACCGTGGGACACTTTGGCACTCCCAGCTCTTGATACACTATGGTCGCTATGGTTTGGTACCAAACCAACCAAAAACCTAGCAAAACCTGCAGTTGGAGTTTGATGGGTTTTTGGGGTAGTTAGGGTTAGGGTATGTTTTATCAAGAAATTTATATTATTCATTAGAGAAGACTGGTAGTAAACTGTAATTAACTTTAGGTCATTTTTTATCTGCAAGTTCGAAAAAATGAAGATTTTACCTCACTTTCAATTCAATATGACCGACTCGTGAATAAAGACTAAAAGGTAGTATACACCATTTGCAGATATCGAAAATATTTACTGCCGAATTATTAAGAAAAATCTTACGATAAGTAAATAATGATTCTAGGCATCCAGCAAAATGATTGCGCTAGATATCCTGTAATTATTCTGAAAAATAGAATTTTATAAAGAAAAATTTGCGATCACCGTCCAGCGATCGCGAAATTTTTTTTTATAAAATTATATTTTTCACAAATAACATAAGAATAACATAAGAATAACATAAGAATAACATAACATAAGAATAACAGCTCGACGCCGGTTAACCACTTCGCGCCGGATGACGAATATAAACGCAAAAATTTCCCCAAATTCAAAACGGATGACGAATATATACGCCAAGTTCAAGTTCGGAAATATATGTCAGCAGCGCGCAAGGCCGGAAATGCGTGGGTGTGCTACCCAGCACTATAGGCCTGAACACGCTTCGGATCGAGTTTCGTTAAAAATAATCCCGCCCGTCGGCTCGGCGATGTTAAAATAATCCCGGCGCGAACTGGTTAAAAACAATCGCTGTTTTACATGCTTTTCTCGGCATCCATGATTGTAAAAATACAACCCTCCAAATCTACCCATTCATGATAATTCAAGCAATTACCAATGGTGTATACTACCTTTAACCTCAGACCCTAAGTACTTTGCTGTTGTACCATTATGCAATTTTCTCCCCCTGGATTATGAATTATTAGTCTAGCTATGAGCAACGGGCCGAGTTGTGCCAGCATCCCGTTGCTAAGCAACTGTTCACCATCATGGCCGCCAAGCAGACCAACCTTGCCTTCTCAGCCGACCTCGCTACTTGTCGGCAAGTTCTTGACGTGAGTAGCTCAGAACGAAAAACAAATCATCCCGACTATCATGATTAGCGGGTTAAAGCCTGTTTAAACTAGGAGCGAAAACGACTGCGAACAGGAATTTAAGACGCAAGGCCACCTTAATTTTCGCGCTGCGAATTTGCACAAGTTAAACACTTTTTAACTCGGGCGAATTTCACAGCAAATGTTTTGTTATAAGTAAAATTTGCTTAACGTTTGTAATCGCTTCAAGTATGAACCGGCCTTTAGGGATTGGAATCCAGCATTGTGCTGTATTGTTCTTAGGCAAGCCACTTTATCCCAATTCTCTCTCTCTCTAGACTGCAAGAAGTACTGGTACTAGCTAGAGAGTAACCTGTGATATACTGGTATCCCACGCAGGGAGAATAGACCATATTCACGGGGACGCGATTCTTTCGACTGTGTTCCCTGACTCCATTTTATTAATTGTAAACTGTTAAATGCGATGGTTGCCAGACTATAGTGCTTTCAAATATTGAAAATATTAGTATATATTAAAGGTAGAATACACCATTGGTAATTGCTCGAATTATCATGAATTGGTGGATTTGGGGGGGTTGTATTTTATAGTAAATATCGTTTTAACTTAACGAAAAAAGCAAGAAAAATGGCGTTCATTTTTAACCGGTGTGGGCAGTGATTCGTATGTTGTTTGGGGGTTTTTTTTGCGACCGCCGCCCGGCAATCGTGAATTTATTTTTATAAAATTAATTTTGGGGAACAATATAGGATATCTAGCGCAATGATTTTGATGGATGCGTACAATCATGATTTACTTTCAAATGAGTGAGATATTTCTTAAAAATTTGGTAGTAAAAAATTTCGAGATCTGCAAATGGTGTATCCACCTTTAAGGTACAATTTGTTAATTATTCAACACAGAAGACTGGTGTTAATTTGTAAGGAACTTTTATTTGACTGCAATCAGTCCTACTCCCAAGTTCTAAAACGGAAGAGTTTACCTCGCTTTAACATGGCAGACTCGTAAATATAGTCTATAGCCTAAGATATATAGTCAATGATATAAATTTGCACGATGAGCCATATTTAGGGGACTTTTCTTTTACTTTTTTTTTGTCCCTTACTCGTCCCTTTTCAGCTTGCAGACAAGGTTGGCCCCCACATCTGCCTCTTCAAGACACACGTGGACATCCTTGAAGACTTCTCAGCAGAGTTTGTGACATCGTTGAGCACCCTTGCCAGTAAACACAACTTCCTGATATTTGAAGATAGGTAAAGGGCAAGCTGCATTCAGATTCTTCCAGAGTTTGCTTGTTTTTTAAACCAAGGAAAATATTAAAGGTAGTATACACCATTTGCTCTTGCTGTTATTTTCAAAAAATTGATGGGTTAGGGGGTTCATATTTTATAGTCTTTATCGTGACTGTGACCTGTTTCAAAGTTTTTGTGTTCATAGATGCTGGAAAAAACAAGGGAAAAATGCTGTTGTAGTCTGGTTTCTTGACTTCTTTCAGGCAAAACAGACCAATTTGTAGACGCCAGGGAATTATCAGGTCAGGAAACCAGACTAGCTTGCTTGCAACCCGGATGTGTAACCAACCGTATTGCAAATATTCAGGTTTTTTCAGAGGTTGCCGACCGACAATTGTTGGAAACTCCAGCACACCAGGTTACCAGTATTCCAGAGGATGATTTAGACCGTTTTTTACTTGCAGTCGAGATATTTCATCAATTAAGTGATTTTGGTTCTTTTATGTTTGCAAATGGTGTATACTATCTTTAAAGGTATAGGATACACCATTATGGTAATTGCTTTAATTATCAGGAATAGGTGAAATTGGGGGTTGTATTTTTTAGTAGATATCGTTTATAACTGACCTGTCCTAAGTTTTACAATCATGAATGCCGAGAAAAAAGCCAGAAAAACAGCGTTTGTTTTCAAATGACATTGGGCAGCTGTCCTGTTCTTCTTTTATTTGCGATCGCCGTCCAACAATCGTGATTTTTCGGAACAATTACAGGATATCTAGCGCAATCATTTTGCTGGATGCCTAGAATCATTTTTTACTTTCAAATAATAAGTAAGATCTTTCTTAATAATTTGGTACTAAAAATGTTTGATATCTGCGAATGGTGTGTCCTACCTTTTAAGACATTAGTTTTACAATTCTTTATAAGTCGATTAAACTGTTATTAACAGTCTTGTTGTCATATTTTTTTATTTTTTAGGAAATTTGCAGACATAGGTAACACTGTCAAGCACCAGTATAGTTCCGGACTCTACAAGATCGCCGACTGGGCACACATAACCAATGCCCACGCTGTGCCTGGTGCCGGGGTGGTGCATGGACTGAAGGAGGTGGGCGGGGCTAAAGGAAGGGCGTGTCTCCTCATTGGCCAAATGAGCTCGGCGGGTAACCTAGCAACTGGAGAGTATACACAATGTACGTTTATTTGAGTATAGACCTCTTCCATTATACTTTGATAAAATTGAAGCTTTCTCTAGATATAATAGTATGTGTTGATAAAAGATTTTGATAAAAGAGATTTTCTGACTTAACCAGTTCGCGCTGAAGGACGTAAATACACGCAAAGTTTTCCCCAGATTCAAAACGGATGACGCATAAACACGTCACGAGCAAGGCCAAAAATGTCTGTCAGCAGCGAGAAAGGCCGGAAATGCGTTGGGTGTGCTTCCCGGTACCATGGGCCTGAACCCGCCTCGGATCAAGTTTTGTTCAAATTAATCCCGCACCTCGGCTCGGTGATGTTACAAAAATCCCGAGGCGAACTGGTTAAATTACCAATAGTGGACGTATGAACAATTGCCAAAGTGGTTTTTTTTATAAATTAATTGAATATAATAAATTAATAGAAAATAATTGAATATAAACTGGATTTATTATAATGTTGACATTTCAAAAACAATTTAAACTTTTTTCCCCCCATAGCAACCGTAAAGATGGCGGAGGATAATGCAGATTTTGTCATCGGGTTTATATGCACGTCGGCACTGACGTCAGATCCGAGATTCGTTCACATGACACCCGGTAAATTTTGTTTGGTTATATCCACTATTAAACGGCTCAGTGACTTTTCCCCCTTTTCCATCTTGAATTTGCTTCTTAAAAGAAATATTTTAAAGGATTTTAAGACTGACCATTTCAGGCAGTATTAATTGATATGTGGCTTATTTCCAAATTTTGGTGAAATAAAATAGATTGCGAGATTTCCTTGCGGTCTGAAAATAAGTAACGCCCTGACAAACGCCCTGATGTTAAAGGGGTACTAAGTGCCGATATCCCCGAAAGGTTTATGTTTCGGATTGTTTACTTATTTTATTTCAAACATATGGTTGAAAGAATACCAACCTACCAATGTCTTACTCTTTATACCTGAGAAAAGACACACAAAAAACGTTGTTTACAATCACAAACTGTTGTTTTCATTCAATGTGAATAAGATTAATACTGCTGCAAACTGCTTACTGGCTGGAATGACCTGAAATATACAAATCAAATAAGTTAAGAGGGCCTAATATTTCGATCTTAACAAGATCTTCTTCAGAGACTAAATGACTGTGTACAAGAAACAAACATATATAGGGCAAAATACAGCATGATGCACATCATTGATGCTGAAAAAACACAAAAGAAAAAAGCACAGAGTTCAATGGAACAAACAACAAAAGGAGGATTAGGCTGAGGGATTAAAGGGCGAGGTAAGTGTGGGTAGGATCAAAGGCGGGGTAGGAACAAAAACAGAGGGGGTATAAAGCCACAAGGAGAGGGGTCCAGGGTGGAGATTAAAGGGAAGAACTAACAAAGAAGTATGAATAGGAGTAACAATAAGCCCATGTGGTTGAATAGTCCGAAGACGATTCATCCACACTTTCTCCCGGCTGAGGCGGACTGAGTCTTTCCGATGGCCAAGTGATTCTATGCCCTGAAGAATCATATCAGAAATGCAATGGTTAGGCTGGTTAAAGTGATGTCCTACAGGGGTATCCAGTTTCTTGGTGTTGACGCTTTTTTAGGGGGTTTTCATTCAATGTTCGATACACGTTGTGTTTGTCCATAAACTACACACAGCACAAATACAAAATTGTGGTTTCTTACACGAAACTCGTTCTACACAAGAATAACACAAAAACGCACAGTTTTCAAAGGATGGTTGTTTGGATGTTTGTATCCTATTTTTAAAGGCTCCTTCTGATTAACATCATTTTGTTCAAAAATGCATTTAGTATAGCCCAATTGGGCGCTTCTAGGCCCCTTTATAATGGTTGTTTAATATTCTTGTTATGAAACAGGTGTGAAACTTGAAGAGGGAACTGATGCCTTAGGCCAGCAGTACTTGACCCCTGAAAAGGTCATCACTAAGCAAGGCAGTGACATCATCATTGTAGGCAGGGGAATCTATCAGGTATATCCACCATTCCTTGCCATACCCCTATGGGCTCTGTCGAAATATCATTGTTTGACTCGGTACAAAAGGCCCAGGGAGATTCTGTTGATTTTTCTAAGGTTCAGGGCAGAAAGGCACGAGACTTGTAAAAATGTTGGAGTTTGGGGGAATGCACAGGCATTTATTCGTGGGTGAGCTCAGGCTGGTCACAGCACAGTTCCTGGTCAACCGTGTGATGTGTACACCCTGTGTGTCCCCACTCGAACATAGCCCAACACACAGAACCAATGGCCAGTCATCAAAGCCCTGATCTTAAACACTGAACGATGGAATCGACCCAACAGGTTTTAGTACTGTTAGGTTCAGTACCAATAATTCTTCCAAATAGGCACTTGGGGAGACAAATTAGCGTAACTTTTTAGGTAATAAGGAGACAGTGGCACTTAGGGAGACATTTCGCGTCTCCCCAAGTGTCTGAATACCCTAAAAAAGATATTTGGGAGTTATTTTTGTTCTAGAACAACAGATTTTGGTCTAAATAGAATAAAACTCGAAGATCTTAGAGAAAAGGGTTTGGGTAAACAAGTTAGGACTGTTTTAAGTTTGTGTACATCTCTATGGGATTGTCTCCCCAAGTGCCTATTTGGATGTATTATTATTATTATTAAACTAGCAATATCTTTCCTTTGTGTTTACTTTGCAGGCTGCAGACCCAGCAGCAGCTGCCAGGGCTTACCAGGAGGCTGGATACGCTGCGTACATGAGCCTACAGTCCTCAAGGTAGTGAAACATATTTGCAATAAGAACTGCAACTTCTGAAAGAAGCGACTCTCGATCTGTTAAGATTGGTCAAACACTTGTGATTGTGAGAAGCGTCGGTGTAATATGAAGGGATGGTAAATGATGCGAAACCTAGTTACGAAAACCCAATGGATACAACACATGGATCCTGTCAAAATTTACTCAACTATTGGCAATTCTCTCCTTTTCAACAATTCCATGTGGAGGGCATATCAGCCTAAATTAGGTGATTTTTTTTTTTTTCCTCCTCGACATTTGTAAGGCATTCTGGCAAAATGAGACGGAACTGGGCACAGGGCACTGTGGAGAAAACTGCAAAATAATGAATAATGGAAGACTTTTTGTAATTTTCAGATTTATGGATATTTGTGACCCAGCACGAGTAAATGAGACACTTTGCGGCAAAAATGAAATTTGAGATTTTGATTTCATCATTTAAAGCTTGTTTAGCTTTAAATTATGAAATCAAAATCTCAAATTTTATTTTTGCCTTAACCCTTAGCACGCTACCATTCATATCATGGCGCTTGATTTCCTGTGCAAGTCACTAAGTAATGCACACTAATATGTTCCGAAGCTTTTTACTCTATGATGGGTGTGTTTTACAGGAAAATGCAACATAAACTATTTGTTCAGTATGAAATTTCCTCTCCATTGGTGGCCGTGAGGATGGCTAAAATTGATCAGCCAGTCCTGGCGGTAAGCCCTCCAAAATGCATCATTACGAGCTGCGATCCAAGCCGCGTTAAGAGCCGCATCACCTCCCGCTTGCTGGCGAACTTCACCGGGGCCATCATCGCGTTGTGCCCCATCACCACTATCGTCATCAATATAACCTTCATCACGTTCTCGTACACACTGGCATACTCGTTGTCGACACTATCGTTGACATAATCGGCCTGAAAAAGGCCTTCAAAGTCCGAATCTCCGGAGTCCGAGTCCCCGAAAATCTCCTGAAATGCAGCTCCGGCGTCCATTGAACACTCGAACAGCGGAACGGACAGATTTTCAATAGAAAATAGCAGAGAATTTTGTAAGAAACGAGTGTGAATTTATGGTTGAACAACGTTAGCCTCGTAATCATCTATCCAATGGTACCTGAATGAGGGTCAGGGGTCAATGGTTTGTCATATTCATTCATTTATAAATAGAACGTTGTTGCGGGCGACTGTGGTCGCCGATAGCGTGCAAAGGGTTAAAGTGTCTCATTTACTCGTGCTGGGTCACATTTGTAATCTTTGGTACGCTTGTAACTATATTTTGTTAAGAAAAGTATGGAACTAGTGGAATAAAATCTGCACGAGTATCATGTACACTTTTATTCAAAAGTACTGAAATATTAGCAACACTTACAGATGATGATGGATGTGTTTTTTTTTTGTTTTTTTAGAAAAGTTGGTGTACAATTAAACACATGGTATCCATGTAACAGATTAATACATCCTTTTGTCCGTTTGTCATTCTGTATTGGTTTTTATGACAAACATCTTTTTGAGATTACATCATTATTCGCGATCTTGCATAAAAGGCAGAGAATAACATGACATTGCAATAGTACTGTTATATGGAATTGTGCCAAAAAATATTTTTTTATTTTATTTTCAAGGATAATTTATTGTTGACACCCCTTCCGCAGGAAATTATACATACCTGTAGAAATGAGTAATTTCCTACTTTCCTGTCAAATCTGACTTGTATTAAAAACATTAATTGTTAGATCAAACAGTTGGTATCAAAGCAGATCGACTATTACACGGGCATTGCATTATCCTTATAAGGCCGTGTTCGAATTGCTGGCTTTGGCTGTAACTTCGGCCGTTGCTATGCTGTTGCTAAGGGCGGACAATGACTGCCCATGGCAACGGCCGAAGTCACAGCCTAAGCCAGCCATTCGGACACAGCCTTACATTGGGTCAAAATGACAACCATGGAGCTATGCTATGACACATACCAATTGTGTGGATCATCACCCGATTGTGTCACAAAGACATTTACAAACGATAGAAGCTATTTCTAGCACTTTAATTACAGACTAATAATACACTGACAATTATTTCTACCCTTTTAATACAACAGTACTGATCATTAGAGAATTTTCATCACACAAACTTTATCAAAAAACAATTTACAATGATCAAGTAATGGCCAACCTTTACTGAAATTATTTGAATATACATGTACCATGTATTGTATACCATAACTAAAAATGTTACTTAGAAATTTAATCAATTAACTTTGTGCATTTTGTGGAAGTTCTACCGGATAACTAGTACATTTGTAATGTTTTGTATATTTTGGCTTTTAATATACTGAATTTGAAGACCACCCCCCCCAAAAAAAAAAAGAAAGAAGAGGTAGTCTTAGTTCCAATGCGTTACTATTGTACTTTTGCAGACAAATATATAACAGGCCAACAGCGCAATCAAACATTTGTCAAAAACCGGCTCCGATGCAACTGTGGATCCAGCTGCATTTTGTAAACTATGCATGCGCGAGACCAGAACACACACAAAACCAAGATTTGGAAAAGACACGGAGTAGCATTTGTTGCAGGGGATATGATGCAATCCTCAATTTTCATTTCTTTCAACCACTCGTTTCAGTTTCCTTTCACAATTATTTGGTATCAATTTTTTTCTTTTCATTCTATCTTCTTCATTACTCAAAACAATTTCTTGTATTATTTACAATGAATATAGCAAATATATAATCCGATATATACATTTAAACTATCAATTATGAACATCAACTTTTAATATTTACTCTCATATCAGCATTATTTGTAAACATGTCAATTTCCATTGCAATTTATGTACACACAATTTACTCTTAATGTTAGGTACATATTACTTTAAAATGTACAGACTAATTTTAATATGGTTAAAACTGCTTACTGGCTAGAATAACCTGAAATATACAAATTAAATAAGTTAAAGGGTAACTGAAATTCAAAACTTTAATATGGCGAAATATACGCTTTAATAACGCTGAATACTTAACAACTGCAAAAACTTCTTATTTGTTTAGGTTTGCTCATTAATCGTGACCCGAAAATGAAAAGCAATATGCGCCATGCCCCGCCCATAAAAGATGACGTCACGGTAAGAATATAGCGTGGCTATACCAGGCTAAGCCTAGCCTTGAATACAAGGCTGCACTGTATCCGCAACGTGGGATCATCGTTTGTCATAACACCAAACGTGTACATAGCCCGCAATGCATTATTATAGAGAACCAGCTGAGTATGTATAATAATGCATTGCGGGCTATGTACACGTTTAGTGTTGTGGCAAACGATAATCCTACGTTGCGGATACAGCATAGCCTTGTATTCAAGGCTAGGCTTAGCCTGGTACAGCCACGCTCTATTCGTCATCTTTTATGGGTGGGGCACGGCGCATATTGGTTTTTTATTTAGGGTCACGATTAATGAACGAACATAAACAAATATTAAATTTTGGCAGTTGTTAAGTATTTAGCATTATTAAAACGTATATTTCGCCATATTAAAGTTTTGAATTTCAAGTACCCTTTAAGAGGGCCTAATATTTCGATCTTGTAGGATACACCATTGGTAATTGCTTGAATTATAATGAATGGTTGGATTTTGGGGGTTGTATTATATAGTAGTAAATATCATTTAACTGACCTGTCCGAATTTTTACAATCATGGATAGTGAGAAAAGTAAAAAAATAACAGCATTCGTTTTAAACCGGCGTCAGGCAGTGGTTCTAATGGCGATAGTGAATTTTTGTATAGAAAATTCAGTTTTTCTGAACAATTTACAGAATATCTAGCGCAATCATTTTGCCGGATGGCTACGATGATACGATCATTATTTACAAAATTTTCAAAATAAGTAAGATATTTCTTAATACAAAATCTATATTTGCAAATGGTGTATCCTACCTTAAACAAGATCTTCAGAGGCTTTTTGCCTCTGAGTATTGGGCCCTCTTAACTTATTTGATTAATACATGTATTAGTTTTAATAGTCCCTCAAATGCAAAAGAAACAGCTTCAATGGTTTTAATGAGCTAAAAAAATGATTGGTCAAAAAGCAATTGAATTGGAACTGTAATCTTCAGTCATAAAAGCATGTAATTGGCAGTAAATTTTGGTCTTAAAAGCTGATTGGCATATGGTGATAGAAGGCGGAGCCACCACTAGATATGTGCGCCATCTGCAGTGACCTAAGACTGGGCACTTGCTGTTGCAGCTTCTCAGCCATTGCCATAGTAACGCTGCTGCACTGAGAGATGTCAAGATGCTGTAGATGCTTGGTGTGCCTGCCCAGTTCAAACAGAGCAACATCTGTAACCTTCCCGCACCCGCAGACATCCAGTGACCTAAGTCCCTTGCGCCTCTCCACAAGAATCTTCAGTCCGGCATCCGAGACCTGGTGGCACTGCCCAATCAGCAGTTCCACCAAGTTTGGATTGTTGGTCGCCACGGCAGCTAGGCTTTGATCTGTGATGTTGGAGCAGAGGCTGAGATTAAGCGAGCGTAACTTCGGGAAGCGGATGGCGTGAGAGATGCAGACATCTGTGAGGTGGTTGCAGGCCATCAGGTCCAGCAACTCCAGCTTGGTCAAAGCCGTCAAGTTGACCTGGTCTGGGTTGTCCATCAGCCTCAAGATCTGCTTCTCTGGGATGTCGAGGATCTTCTCGGTGAAGGAAGGCATCTTGAAGAAGCCCAAATTGCTGTGGCTCTTGGTGAAGCGGTCGCTGTAATGCTTTGTAGTCTCATTGTCGGCGATGAAGACGGGAGCATTCTGGTCCAAGCCGAGCAAACCAAAGTCGGTGATCTTCTTGCACCAGGCTAATCGAAGCTTCTTCAAGTTGGGCAAGAACCTAGATTCCACAAGTAAAAAAATGATTAGGCTACCTGGGTCGCTAAGGTTTGTTTATAATATACAACTTGATATATACACGTACTTCTATCTTGCCTGAGCTACAAGAGAAGTGAATACCCTCAGATGAGAGTTGGTATTGATAGAACTTTTTTTACTTTAAAACAAATGTACCTCATGTGTTATGCATTATTCTATTTCTGGATCTGCATGTATCTAGCGCATAGAGATGAGTCCATATTATGCGCTATATAAATGTTTCATTATTATTATTATTATCTGCAGTACAACCTTTAATTGAATTACATAACACTAGATGACTTTGCCGAAGAGCTTATAAATCTAGTTCAAAACGACTGTCATAAAAACAAAGTATTCATAATTATTTTCTACCTTGAAATAGCGTGAACACTAGAATCTCCCACACCAAAGCATGAGCTGAGATCAAGTTGCTCCAGCTGTGGCAAGCTCTTGACAAGGCTCAAGACAACGTCATCACAGACTGATCCGCATCCCCCAAGACTCAATGATATCAGGTTGGAGGAGTTGCTGCTTCCGAGCCCTTTGCTCAGGTAGTGCTGGCCAATGTGATAGCAGTTGGACAAGTTGAGTGACTTCAGGCATGACAGGGAAGATAGGTACTCTGATGCTTGGGGCTCTAACTGGGACCACCCGCTGGCATTCAGGTGTTCCAAGTGAGGCACATGATTGACAATGGCTATCATGGTAGGGCTGTGCAAGGCAGCTATGCCACTGAGATTAAGAGACTTCAGAGAGGTTTGCTTCTTGACCAGACGTGTGACACCTTCATTGCTGATTCCGCTGCACTTTTTCAGGATGAGTTCTTCTAACACCAGTCCCTTGACATGGCTGATCAGGCCAAGGGCCTCGCTGCCTATCCCCGTGCCGCTCAGGTCAAGGGAAACAACCTCATCTGCGTGCGCCTGCAGGTACAACAGGAAGTTTGACAGGGACATGAAGGAGCCAGACTCCTGTTGTGTGGCGAGGTAGGTTTCGCTCTGGTGCACTATGTTGCAGGATGCCAGGGAGAGCCTAGCCACATTTGGCATCACAGCGGCGAGTCTGTTGAACAGAACGTCGGACAGGTAGCGGTTGGTTGCAAGATTGAGGGATGTCACCTTCTCAAGGGGCTTCCTGACTTTCTCCTGGTCCTCTTTCTGCAGCAGGTTCCCGGACATGAAGAGGCTGTTGCAGCAGCTCAGGTCCAGCTGCTGAAGCTCTGGACAGTGGCCCACAATCCCAACAAAGACAATCTCAGTGACATCGGACCCCCGGAGGCTGAGGCTGGTCAGATGTGGTCCCAGGTGGTGGCCCATCTCTTCCAGGACCTGGCTGCAGTTGCTGGACCCATCAATGTGGCTGACCACCAGGCTCGGGCTCTTGCGTTGGCCCAGGTGGTGGAACTTCTCACTAGTCGAGGAGCTTGCTTGGAGGGTGATGACAGAGTTCTGGTGCATGGCCGGGTCCAGAGATGCGTAGTACCATTTCTTGCAGACCAGTGAAACTTCGTGGCGTTCAGCAGATGTCAAGAATCTCATGATATATGAGATTAACTGGAACAAAAACAATTTCATTTACACAATGATGACTGGCATGAATTTAAGTCATTTTTACATTGGCACTTTTTTGATCATAATTTTCTCCTTTGCCGACTGGGCTGGCGGCCTATGTCCTTATGTGACCCTTTATAATTCTACCATAAAGTGTATACAAATACGTCAATTCAAAAGCAAAACAAAAAGAAACTGTAGTCTCGTCGTTTTTTTGTAATTCTTTTTTTGTGGACGAGAAACAATTTTTTCTTATTTTTTTATTTTTGGCCTGGCCTGCTCTGCCTAGCTAGCTGCAGCTAGGCCTCGTTTTTTAACAAGTTCGAAACTAGAACTAAAACTAGTTTACTGATCGAAACTCACTTCGGTTGGTAGCTCCATCCTCAAACAAATTATTCACAGTTTTTACTAGCACTGGTGTGATGTCTTGATCTTGTGTGATACCGGCCCATATGCATGTGTAACGTGATGTAATCCAAATCGTTATCATCGTCAACATCGTTATGTCAATCATCTGTGCACATCACATGATGACAGATCCTGTTGGAGGACAGGTGGTGGCTGGTACCCAGCGTGTTATGTTGTAAAAGTGCAACTTAGTGCACTACACACACATGACCACTAGTACCAGTGAGTTTTGTAAACAAGAAAGTTCACTGACTCCGGAACGAACACAAGACGAGTGAGGGCGCTAGTACATTTTTACCATAGATTTGAGATTTTTACGCAGTACGCGCGCGCACGTTGTTTTTTGTTCAATCCATATCAAAGATGGCGGCGTACGTGGGAATGAAACTTCGTGTGTCCACGATTGGAGGAGATGAATTCGATGGAATTTTACACTCCTTTGATGCCAATAGCAAGAAAATATCTCTTATGAAAGGTATGGCATGTAAAATTTAGTTTAAAGGTCGGATACAACATTTGCAGATATCGAAAAATGTTATTACCAAATTATTAAGAAATATCTTATTTAACTTAACTTATTTAATATTTGAAACTGAAAGCATTATCATATAGACCATATCGCGAATAGCAAAATATCACAAGAGGGCGCTGCTGCCCAAGCATTCTGTGTAAAATCATTCATGGGACAACCATCCATGAACTCGCGCGGATCGCATATCGGATTACGTACGTGTGTGGTCCCCGGCCGGCCGGCCGCACGCAGCGCTATGCCCAGTACCCATGTCATGTAGACCCAATAATTGGGGTGGAATTTCACTTCTTTTTCGAATTTTGGATTTTGTCTGTCATTCTAACGCCCCAACGGCTTCTCAGCCTATTGCCCGTAAACAATTAAGTTGTGACCACAAAGGTTGCCCAAAACAGGCCAAAAACTTGACAAAATATCTTGGAAAGCGCACACTGGCTTCTATACATGTTAAAGAAAAACTGTTATGGCTTAATTGGTACTCACGATTATTTGGGGTTGCAAATCCAAGCAATTTCGACCAGCTTTTCAAAACAATGTTGCCAACAACGTTGGGTCATATAAACTACATAGACGTCCTGACAGCACCCGACTCACATAAAGAGCACACTATGCGAAGACGGGGGACACGACAGTGGCTTTTCGAGCGACCACCAACAACTGTTTTATGGTGCAAGAGTGCAGGCCTGATAATTCAAGGATACCAATGGTATCCTACCTTTAAAATATATGAATTACACAAATTTGAGTCAGACAGGGATGTTTTGACAATGTCTAATCTGTTTTTCTTTCAACTTTCAACTTAAAGTGAGCATTGTGCCATCTGGGAAAAAGCTGACCGGTTTACTTCACTTCTATGGACAAGAAATAAGAGACTGTGAGTACAGTGCAGATAAAAACATTACAGATAATTAAGTTTCAAAGTACAAAATCATACAATTTCTACACACAATGTGTTTTGTGACGATTTTCAAGTATGTGACCGGCTCTACAAAAAGGTGTATTAAGTCGCGCTATGCACTATCGTGTAATGCCCGCTCAACGTTAAGAGGATAAACATTTCATCAAAATGTGTTTTTTATTTGTTGTCAGGAATGAAATCTTTAATACCTACAGTTTAAGGTTTCATTAAAAGAAATGTTGATTTTGATGAATAAATTAGAAAAACATTACCATTTTGTGTGCATCGTTCTGTTTTAGTACAACAGAGCCGGCTATTTGAAAGCCTGTTTTCTCAGTTGTGTAATTTGAACTCCGAAAAAGTAATCAATATGTAAACACGTATTGTCTCAAAAATGGGAGGGGCTATGGATCTCTATTATATACTAAATGAAAGCTTACGTTGTGTGCTTTTTTACCATGTATATAACTCAATTTCATTTTTTCGCGACATAAGACACCTTTTTGTAGAGCCGGTCACATATCTCAGATTCACGAGTAGAGCTCATTCTCTTTCTTGATGCCCCTTAAATGTTTATGTGAAAATGATGCGTTATTGGTGTCCAGCGCAGTTGAGGACTGTGGAGAAATCGCGGTCAAACCAAGAAATGAATCTATGGAAATGTGGTATGTCAGAATATAACCAACTTTTAGTATTGCCCAGGTTTTCATTGCATTGTCTTTTCCGTATTTATCCTGTCAGTGGTTGAGGTGGTTGAGGAACCAGGGAGCCAGACTAATGACAGGAAGCCACAGAGTGACCCTAAAAAGGTAGATTTGTAATTAAACCCAAATTATTTTGTGACACCTTATTACAGACATATGAGGTTTGCCAAACTGTTGCTTCTGCTCCAGCTTCTGCTTCACCTTCGACTTATGAGTCACTAGGAACATTGCTTAGAAGCAAACCAAACGAAAATATTCTAACTTTTGACGATTGAATGTTTCTGAAGCATTATCAAGGCACCAGGGCTTAATTTCACGGCGCTGCTTAACAGTTAGCGGAAAAATTGTGCTAACTTTAGCAGAAAAATTTGCTAACCTTAAGCGCTATTTCGCGGCGTTCTTGTGCTAACGTTTGCACGTGCATAGATATTCTACTGTTTTGTCACTGATTTATGCAATTTTCCCGCGTGCCTTTTGCTGTGCTTACTGCTTACGGTCCCCATGAAATAGGCAGAGGCCGAGGTTAGCAGAAAATCGTGTGCTTAGCAGCGTCGTGAAATTGGGCCCAGCATGCAGCTTGAGTTTCTTCAGTTATAGGCCTAAAATCAACTTAAGACGAAAACCTAGCTAGGGATTTGAAAAAAGGCCCATGCTTTTAACCAGTTCACACCAGAGGACATTATACCCAAACTATTTTTCAAAACAGAAGAGGAATAAATACGTCACAAGCAAGGCCGATAATGTCTGTCAGCAGCGAGCAAGGCCGGAAATGTCATGAGTGTGCTTCCTGATAAAAGCGGCCTGAACCCGGCTCGAATCAAGTTTCGTTAAAAATAATCCCACACCTTGGCTTGGTTAATGTTACAATAATCCTTGCGCGAACTGGTTAAGAAACCATCAAAGTACATTGTTTACAACTATATCTTACAATGTGTCTTACAGAAAGAAGAGGATCTGTCTGAGACGGAAGATGACAGTGTTTTGAACCTTGAGACATCGCATAGTTATATCTACCTTAAGCGCCCGGGAGCCAAGTTCAGACAAGCTGTGAGTTTGCTTTTGCTTTTTCTTGGTCGACTTGGTCGAGGAATTCACCAGATTCCTCAGTTGAGTTCCTCTGCACAAGAAAGCATGAATTAGTCCTGCCAGAGTATTATCTTCAGAGGTTTTTCTCATATGTTACCTGGCACCACGAAATGAGCGAAAAGTCGCACACGGCCAAAGCGAGTTATTGGCCAAAACGTCAATTTTTAAAGTGGGAGGGCGGTTTCAAGTTGTTAACGTTTTTACATACAAATAAACCTTCTTTATCATATCCTAAAATTGTATAGCTCAATTGAATCTCGAAAGTGTGCTTTTTTGTGGCTGAATTGCACTGAGTGATAGTATAGTTGGCACAGTTCACAGACTTTGAACCCCGTTTTCTCAAAACAAGGGAGCATGACTTCAGCAATTTCAAAAGAGTATGACGGCGGCTAGGAATAAGCTACAGCAACACACAATACATCATTTGAAAGCTTAGGACTTCTTCTTTCTAGAAATGTAATCATGTCAATTTATTTATGTTGCGACTTTCCACCCATTTCGTGGTCCCAGAGGTCACATATAAAGAACATGACAGTTTGTCATTAAACTTCATTTCTGTAGAGTGTTGATCAAACGTTACAAAAAAGGAAAGAAGAGAAAACCCATCTTAGCTTCAAAGACTGTTTAATGTAGTTTCATTTCGAGTTGAAAATTACCCTATTATGTTATTATATTTGAACCATTATTACCAGGTGGATCTTATCAAAACACAGCAGCTGATTGGTGTTGCTATGGAAGCAGAGAAGCTGGGCCGCGGAGCCAAGGTGTCCCTCGTACAGGTCTGATTGAACCAACTCACCCTATTCTGCTTATTATTCAGTGAGGTTTACCCCGGAGGTTTACCCCGGAGGTTTACCCCGGAGGTTTACCCCGGAAGTTTAGCCGAGAGGTTTTACCCGGGAGGTTTTTACCCGGGAGGTTTTACCCCTGAGGTTTTACCCTATAGGTTTTACCCCTGAGGTTTACCCCAGAGGTTTACCTCAGAAGTTTAGCCGGGAGGTTTACCCCGGAAGTTTTACCCCGGAAGTTTTACCCCGGAAGTTTTACCCCGGAGGTTTTACCCCGGAGGTTTTACCCCGGAGGTTTTACCCCGGAGGTTTTACCCCGGAGGTTTTACCCCTGAGGTTTTACCCCTGAGGTTTTACCCCTGAGGTTTTACCCCTGAGGTTTTACCCCTGAGGTTTTACCCCTGAGGTTTTACCCCTGAGGTTTTACCCCTGAGGTTTTACCCCTGAGGTTTTACCCCTGAGGTTTTACCCCTGAGGTTTTACCCCTGAGGTTTTACCCCTGAGGTTTTACCCCTGAGGTTTTACCCCTGAGGTTTTACCCCTGAGGTTTTACCCCGGAGATTTACCTCAGAAGTTTAGCCGGGAGGTTTACCCCGGAGCTTTTACCCCGGAGGTTTTACCCCGGAGGTTTTACCCCGGAGGTTTTACCCCGGAGGTTTTACCCCGGAGGTTTTACCCCGGAGGTTTTACCCCGGAGGTTTTACCCCGGAGGTTTACCTGGGAGGTTTACCCCGGGGGTTTTATATAATACCTCGGGGCGCGGTACCGCCCGTTTAATTTTACATTCTACTCTGATTATGTGTATCTGATTACAACCTTGTGCCTCCTTGACAGATTTGTTGTGCCAATCAAGTCTTCCTCTTTGACGTCTTGTCTTTGGGGCCGTTGGTCTTCACCCAGGGCTTGGCGGAAGTCTTGGAGTCTCCTGTTGTTGTCAAGGTAAACAGGAGTAACACCTGCACAAGTTTGCATTATAAGAGACTTAAAAATCTATTAAATAATTTTGCAGGATTTTGGTAATTTCGTATTTCCATTCTCGATTTTGATCATTCGTTCTTAATTGTACTTTTACGTCTCCAGGTGATGCATGATAGTAGGTGGGCTTCTGATCAGCTGTACCATCAGTATTCAGTCAAACTCACTAATGTCTATGACACACAGGTACATAATCATATCATATTTTAACCGTTTCATTCAAGCTTTCTGAGGTTTGAGTGCATTAACCCTTTCCTTACCAATTAAAACTGTCGAGTAAACTCGACTGCCAAACGAACACACGCAAGTCCTAATCAGGTCAATCAGTAGTTAATCACAGATGTTAGGGGATGAACAGGGAACACAAACACCTTTGTCATAGTTTATAGAATTGTGATTGGCTTGTGATTGGCTTGTGATTGACTTGTGATTGACTTGTGATTGACTTGTGATTGACTTGTGATTGACTTGTGATTGACTTGTGATTGACTTGTGATTGACTTGTGATTGACTTGTGATTGACTTGTGATTGACTTGTGATTGACTTGTGATTGACTTGTGATTGACTTGTGATTGACTTGTGATTGACTTGTGATTGACTTGTGATTGACTTGTGATTGACTTGTGATTGACTTGTGATTGACTTGTGATTGACTTGTGATTGACTTGTGATTGACTTGTGATTGACTTGTGATTGACTTGTGATTGACTTGTGATTGACTTGTGATTGACTTGTGATCGACTTATGGTCGACTTATAGTCGACTTGTGATTGACTTATGGTGAACTTTTGATCGACTTGCGATTGACTTTTGATCGACTTTGATTGACTTATGGTCAACTTGTGATTGACTTGTGATCGACTTGTGATTGAATTATGATGAATTTGTTATTGGCTTGTGATTGACTTGTGTTTGTCTTGTGAGTACTTATAGCCAGATTTGATACGTATTTGCTATTTAGGCTGCGGACGTCTTGATCAGAATGCGACAATTGAACGCTGGGTTACCACGCAAGCTGTGCAGTCTCCCCGAGTGCCTGCTGGAGTACCTGAACATGTCCATGGGAGAGGTCTACCCACAGTGGATGAATGAGCAAGCCCGTGAGGTAGGGAACCAGACCATGATTCTTACATCCGAGATCACACATTGTACTACATGTACATCTCAATATCCAGATGTGATAATATTCAAATGTACGCATGGCTGACATAATGTCAGACATTAGAGCTAAAACTTTGTCTGTGTCTGCGTAAAAGCTCCATGGCATAAGCCTTATTCACAGGTTGGCTATCTTCAATTAAGAGCGAGATAATTAACTTTGAGTAAAATCAAAATTTTTGAAACTTGCTGATGAACAATTACAAATTTGCAATTAAAAATAATGATGCGCTATATGTTTGAAGCCACATTAAAACAAAACAAATTGAAAGTCAGGCATGAGAATGGGTTGTGTTAGAAAAAACTGGAAAATAGCGATTCACTATTAATGACCCAATCAAGCCGTAGGCTTGGCCCGAGCCGAAGGCGAGGCATGCCGGGGGTTTCAGGGGGCCGGGGCACCCTGGCGGGGGTTGAAGGGGCCCCCTTTAGAAAATTTTGACAATTTAGGTACTGAAAAGTAGCATTTTCAAGCAATTTTCAATGTAATTTTTAGATCTGAATGTCCATAGGCCCTATTAAACAGCAGAAATAAACACAATTGACACTTGAGAATCTAAATGTATCACTCTATAATAACAAGTTACCAATTGATACAAATTTTAAGTTCTTGGGTTATTTCTTGAGAAGATTTTGAGAATTTTGAGATGTGGATTTCCATGTTAAACAAAACCAATATCATTTTGATTCACCTCAGACTCAAGTACTAAAATACATGTTCCGCTGTGGTAACATGAGCTTTTAGTGCACTTTTCCCTTTTCCATAGTTGATCAGTTTATTGCAAAGGAGGACTGTGGTCCAGTGGTTACCGTGTTTCACTCCTGTACGATGGTACGTGAGTTCGAACCCTGGCAGGGAACATGGTGCTTGTGTTCTTGGGCAAGACACTTTGCTACAATTGCCTCTCTCCACCCAGGAGTATATAAATGGGCACCATCCAGGTACACATACGTGATTTTGTCGCAACGACTATGTCGCGCAGCAAGGTCGAACAAGCGCGTGTATAAACTAACAAATACGTGATATGTTGCACAATATAAAAAATATATATAAGAGCTTAAAGGGATCGTATACGTTTGGTAATTACTCCAAAAATGAATGGCAATAAAAAGTACAGCAGCTTTGAATAGTATAATGCATTTTTAGAAACTGTTCACTTCGAACTACTGTGGTTATGGAAAAAGATATCACTTTTTATCTCCAAAAATTTGAATCTGAGAAGCGTTACTGCAGTGACGTTTCTCAGAGTGTGTATTCCAATGCAGATTATTCTTCCTGCGTGGACATAACCGCTCCATATTTTCGGCAATATCTGAAAATCGCTACCACCTTTTGGAATGAAATTGTTACAGGTTAGTTTTATGGTATATATCTATAACTATATAGGATTAAAACAAACGGTGGGTTCCAATTACCAAATGTATACGATCCCTTTAAAGTTGCTCGATTTTGTAAATGTAAATGCGCTCATTGATTTGTGCATGTATATAAATATACGCGCGACATTGTTACTTGACAAAATCACATAAATTCAGGGAGCACGATCAAAAATGGCTTCATCGTGAATATAAATGTCTATTATTCTCTTGCTCTGCGCCATTCCAGAACGAAGTGGATTCCTGCTGGTTAGAGCGCCCTCTTACCCCCAAGCTGCTCTCGTTAGCGGCAGGTAAGGCCAGCCACCTACCCGAGCTGAGAGTCGTCACGCTCCATCACCTCCTCGCAGAGTTCACGGCGTCTGTGGAGGTGTTCCTAGGCTGCGTACGAGACATGCCAGATATGAACCGCAACAAGGCAAACGTAAGATGGAGGCAAGGATTCTCTTTGTCGTTGCTTGTAGTGGAATTCTTTTTCTGAGTTCACCGAGTGAAGTTGAATATTGATATAACATTGGATAGCTTTCAGAGGGATACAAGGAAATATATCACGAGCTGTTCAATATTGTTGTAGCAAATGCAATATAGTCTTGTATCCCCTGAGGAAAACAAACCCATCTAATACTATTATTTGTATCAGGCTTAAGACTTGTTCAAAGCCAAATTAATTGAGAATAAATTCCTGCACAAATGCCATTGTTGCAACGGTAACGTTAGAACTCACCGTCTGTTTTTCTCACTTCCAAATAAAACTTGGTCTAAAAAATCGCAAGTGTAATCTTATCAACCATTTTAAAGTAGATTTGTCTCCGTCTGGTAGGCTCTCGGAGTACTGCTGCCTGTTTTGTGGCCTTCGAAGTATTTTTGTTTTTTAACCAGTTTGCGCCGGAATTATTTTTTCACATCACTGAGCCGAGGCTCGGGATTATTTTTAATGAAACTCGATCCGAGGTGGGTTCAAGCCGATAGTACCGGGAAGCTTTTGCTGACCTTGTTCGCTGCTGACAGACGTTTAAAAAAGTTCTTTCGAAAGATCAGAAACTGAAGCGAACCTCGCGCTGCTCGAAGCAGCCATTTTTGCTCACATTTACTGTGGCTCTGTTCAACCGTGAGTATTTTGCTTGTGCGCTCTTGACTGCCAAAATTGTTAAACTGCAATTATCAAAACTAATATTGCAGTTACCTGAGTACTTTTACTGACATAATATTGCGGTCATCCGGGTATTTGTTACGAAAGCATACAAAACGCTAATTTAATTTTTACCACTGGAAGCCTGATATATATAATAGCTCTTGCAGTCGGAATCAAATCTGAGAAATTAAACATGGGTACAGTGCAAATTCAAGCCCGATGTCAAAATCAACAGAATTTGAGAAGCTGTCTTGCTATTTTCTATTCAGGTCAGTCCTTCAGTGGTTCCCAGACAGTTGGAGAGGCTAGTGTATGGTCATCTACCGAGTACCGATCCCCCAGTGTCCAATCACAACACCACGCCCATTGGATACGATCCACGACAAAAAGGTGCGTTAGTTGTAAGTCTGTTTGTCCGTGAGTTTATGTATGTCATTGGAAAAACTGAACTGAAGTGCTTAGGAGTTCTGTAACAAAACTGGAAAAAGGGCACTAGATATAACGCAGACCTCTGCCCTTAACAGAAGAAAAAAATGCACCCTAGACGGAAAATGGGGTGTCACCGCTTGGTGGCGCTGTCACTGCGATTCGTACGTCGCCCTATCTCCCAAGGTAACACAAATTATTCAAAGTGATTCAGATTCCTGATATGAATTTATCAATCTGAACAATCAATGGAATCATCCTTGAACCATAAGCTATCTACCCACCAAGTTTCGTTAAAATTCCTCCAGGTAGTTTTTCCATAATCCTGCTAACAAACAAACAAACACCCCAACAAACAAATCCTGGCAAAAACATAACCTCCTGGCGGATGTAACAATAAAAAAGCTAATATTTGACCTTGTAATTTTTTCAACAGAAACAACAACTCATCCACAAGAGAAGCAGAATCCACCACCCCAACCACCATCCTCAAATACCTCGGCTACACAGACACCACCCACCAAGGCTACTCACGTCAGCACGACTCCTCCCCAGTCCACAACCCCTAATGCTCCTAACCCCTTTTGCGTGCCCAAAGCAACTGCAAGCCAAGTGATATCACATCCACCAGGGAGGCTTACAAACGGCTTCGCGGCACCGAAAGTCGAGGAGGGAGTGCAAAGAAAGCGCAGCCATTCGGGAAAAGCTGCGGGGAAAAGGCAATGCGCTTCCGTGTTCTCGCCAACGAGCTTTGACACGGAAACGGTGATGAAAGCAGATGTTGACGAGAACAAAAAGGTTGGCTCAGGAGAGAAAGAGGAAGGCGGAGAGGGATTTTGGCATCTGCAGAGTGATGATAGTACTGCCTTGACTAATCAGACGACGACTGTGCCGTCGTCGGTGAGGGCAGCTGAAAGGTTGCCCGGGCAGGATGCCGCAACACCCTTGCAGGACAAATCAGAGACACGGCAAGAAAGCCAAGGTGGAAGAGTTTGTAAAGGTGATGATGGGAATGATGATAACAGTAAAGAGGATGATACTGGAGACGAAAATTCTGAAGATTCTGATGATTCTGATGATGATTCTGATGATGATGATGATGATGATGATGACGATTCTGCTGATGCTGATGCTGATGGCCATGACGAAAAAGGTAGTGGTCGTGACAAATGGACAGAGCTTAATAAGGAGAAGACAGACACTTCCAAAGAACTCCTTCCTAGTCCAAGTAGACACACTGAAACCATCCAGCGTCTCTTAAGGCTCTCCCCTACTCGGAAACAGACACTTCCTACTCCGGAATCAACCAGTCGCAAGGTTACCACTCGGAACCAAGGCACAACCTTGGCCAGCATCTCCAAAGAAAAAACACCAAGCTCGGACCGGGGGTGTAGAGTTAACTCTAGCAGGGGTCGCCTGTACAGCACCGTTTTGAAAGATGCCGGGCTTCTTAAAACTGATAAAGGACGTGGCCGGAACGTCCTGAACGTGCAGTCGCCCAACCAGTTCCCAAAACTGGACCAGGAGACCAAGGAGAAAGCCAAGAAGCCTCTTTCCCACCGCAGTCGGGACCAACCATCCTCTGGTTGGACACCAGGGGATTCTGGTAAAACGCAGGAGCCGACAGAGACCAATGCTGGGGAAATCAGTCGGGATGGGGTCCCTGGAAGCAACACGATACCGCTAAGGAACCCAGGCGCTGTTCCAAAGACAAGGTCGCCGGGGTATGTCGCTCACTCTGAGGAAAATGCAGATGGAGCCCCGTCTAGGGGAGTGGACAATATGGGAAGTACTTGTACCATGCAGCAGTCGGGGGAAAGGCCAACCAGGCCAAGCGCTGGGCGAGGCAGGGCTAGAATCCTGGCACATAGCGAAGACATGTTACGGAGCATACGTAGACCAGTGGTATGTATTTGTATACCGTTCTCTCGTTTGTCGTTGCATGTTTCATTTTAACCTCCTCATTTAACAAAAAGTGCATCAACAAAATCTTATTTTAATTTTATTCCTGCATGGCACTTCCAGTGGTTGACCTAATAATAACCAGTTGTCCTCGGAGCTTGTTAAAGCTGGCTGGCCAACATACCAGTGAGCATCCTAACATGTGACATCAATCTAATATACATGTACACATATAGACTCGCAATGAGGTCACTAGTGCACGCCTATGCGCCCCGAGGGACTGTGAGCGACAAGAAGAGGGTCCTATTTTCCCCCCGAGGCCGAAGTGTACTGGTAGCCGAATTATGTCAGTCTGTTCTGTTTGTGTTTTAATAACGCGCCTTTATCCAAAATATGTCAGGAGTGTCGTGATCCGTCCTAGACGCCGCCATTTTTTGGTTTTGTGGTGAGCCTTTTTAACCTGCAGAGGGTGCTGTAACCAGTCACAAATTCTGAATATAGTGCCCAGTCAGGCACTATACTCAAATTCCATGTACCAGCCTATATTAGTGAACCCCACATGACCGTGTTTCAGCCAACCAGGATAAAGAAACAGCAAGAGGTTAAGAGTGTAATAACAGTTATTATAAATGGCGACTCTTTTTACTGAAGCATAGTGCCTCAAAAAAAATTGCGACTCCTCATTTTGATCACACCTTCTTTCCCTCATTCCCTCAATCTGCTTAGGAGCTACAAACCAGAAACTTCCGGGTCCAGCAGTTTGACTTTCCATCCAAGGATGAGTTGGCCAAGGCCCCCAAGAGCTTACCGACTCGGGCGAGTGATTATTACAGGGGCGCTGAACCACAGCATAGCCACTATTCTTGAGAGATGCTCCCTGGCCCGAAGAGTTGGTTCCATCTCTAAGCAGCCGAGTCGTAATATGGATTCCTCGCAAGTAAATCACTAGTCCATCACGAATGAGTCCCGAGTCCTTTAGTCTCAAGACATTCAAAAAAATTGTGACCGAGGCATTGCACGTTTTATTTTTTACTTGGGTGACTCGATTCTTTTTTAATTAACGTTCAATTTGTCATAACTTGGTTATTAGAAGGTGAAATCGACATTTAGAAAGTGACGCTTTCACCAAAACAAAATTTGGGCATCTGAAATCAGAACGGGGATAAAACCCAGTTTCTAGTCGATGCGAAAGCGAATGCATTCCCACTCTGGTAAATTTGTGTCGCAATTTTGTGTCGCGTCAAGTACCAAGCTGATTCTGTTCAATAAGCCATTTGCGAGTTAAATTTGAATACTATCTGGTACACTAACATTCTCAATACGCTTTAAATGTTGAATACTCCAGACCAGACACTGTTACTACATGTATATCACGTGATTCAGGGCAAGCCTCACGCTAGCAACCCCCCAGCTCCCGAACGATCTGGTGTCTTTGTGCTATTCTCGTCCATTGTGAACAATGTATTGGTGCAGAGCGTAACTAGGCAAGATCTTGCCCCGAATCATGTGATATAGTAACTCTTTCCTCTTTGGTTTGAAGAATTCAAAGTGTGCCGATCATTTTGAGCAAGTCAGTGTACCAGATGTTATTCAAATTTCACTCCCAAAGGCTTATTCTGGCCTGAAGCTAGATTTGGTTCTGTTAGTGTATACTTTTTGGTCCTCAAACTTGCCGCTTCTGTAAAAGTATTTTTTAGCAGTTTCAGCAAAGGTGCCGAAATGGCTCGTTTTATTTATGATATTATGTATAAAGCTGTGTTTTTTCTTTTATGTGTGCGCTAGTTTTGGTCCATTAATGTTTTTAGGTATAAGAAAATTCTTAATTTTTTTATTTTTATTTGTACAAAATGTTTATCAAAGTTTAGTGTACTTTAACTTTTAAAGAATTTAACAGATTTTCGCTTTCTAATAGTGTCTTTGTACACCAAGTATAATTTTGCGGAAGCATATTTTTATTTATTTTTCAAACAAAATGGAATTTGTGATCTTTAAAAATACGAGTCATAAAAAGCTGTTTCCGACTGATAACAAATCTTGAATATTTGTCAACGTTACTTTTGAAGAAAAACAAATTTTTTAAACAATTTTCTATGATCAACCCAAAACGAGCTATGCATTTGTATTGAATTACATGTACATATTTTGAAAAAAGGAAACTTCTAAATGGACGTACATTAATCTTTTCAATCTTTTCAATTTATAATACGTCCAGATATATATTTTACAATGCTTTTGTACCATGTCAAATCCTTTGTACATGTACACAAGTTTTCAGTGTTTGTATTTTGATTTGTTAATAAATTTTGCGAACTTAAAACACCCCCTAACCAAAATTGTTATTTTTTTTCAGTTTCCAAAAATAACAATGAATAAAACTTTAAAGAAACTTTGTATACAAATTACTGCTTTGCTAATGAACATCTTCAATGATTTATTTGCAAGCTACACTGACATCAATGAAAACAGTTTTTAACATTTAGGGAATTTTGTGCATAATCTTTTACATGTAGTTAGGTTTACCTCAAAGCATTTTGTTAAAGCCACTTTCCCTTATATAACGTCCGGAAGTTGCGACACAAGCCGTGTCAAAAAAATATGAATTCAAAAATTCGCATCTTGATTTACAATTGTTATGTAATGTACTTAAAAATCGTTATCCAGCACAAAAAAAGTGATAGGTTCCCAGATGTGCCTGATTTAGACATGCATACAGTTGTTAACCAGTTCGCACCGGGATTATTTTTAACGAAATTCGAGGACTGGTTAATACAAACTCAGCCAGACCAAGCAAAAGTGTGTGTTGCATGTACAATGTATATCAGAATTTTGTATTAAGTGGGGTGTCGGTCCCATTCACTGTACATTGTACACATAAATGCAGAGTCTGCACCAGGGCTTTATTAACCAGAGTTGACTACCATGTTGACTACCATGTCGCATTTAACTTTGCCCCGGGGCAATCAGTTCATATTGCCCACAGGTTCCACCACTTTTAGCTACATCCTGTACCAGTTCATTGACATTTCGCCTCTGTCTGACAACCAAGAAGCGATGAGCCCCTGAACCGTGCGACTGACTCTTCAGGCTGAAGCGGTGGCAGACCTGGTGGATGGCCTTCCGCTCCTCGGGAGAGAGTTCCGAAGAGAAGATCAGGTCATCCCGTCTTCCCGAATGTATGAAGTCCTCGAGGATTCTGCGGACTGCCTGCATGTCAATCTTGTTGGTGCTGTTCTTGGGAACTGCCACGGTGTATCCCAAGCCCTCCCGGGTGAACTTCTCGCTGGCCTCGATGGGCTCCACAATGCCATCCTTGCCCAGGGCTCCTCCACCCCAGCCCATCATCTTCAGCATCTTGTGGCCCAGGTTGGAGTCTTCAATGGCTGGGGCTTTCTTGGGAGGCTGGGAAGCCTGGCCTTCAGCAAGCTCATCCCGCTTGATGGCACTGGCTTGGGCATTGTCAAGGTTCTTCCGTAGGACAGGGCATGTATTGCGTAGCAACGCCAGGGCATTCTCGGCTGACACATTTCTCGCATCGCGCTTGTTCATGTTTAGACCACTACAGACCGTAACGCCGTTGATGATGGTTGCACACTCGAATCCTAATTTGCCGTCGACAGTCCGGATATCATCAGATGTTTCAAACAGGATCGGGACGTGGTTACTCTGTGCAGAGTTGATCAGGATGCTGACGGCAGGCGAAGCTTTCGCCGGCTCCATCAAGACAAAATTTTCTAACGTCCATGTCGGCGCCGGTGCACCGCACTTATTTTGCTCATTCACTGGAAAAGACCGAGAGTTGAGTTGGTGATTAAGCGGGACGACCTCTTTGAAGTAGCTCCTCCCAAGTTTGCTCCGATTGTTGACTTTTTGGACAGTGAATCCCGAACCCTCCAAGAGGAGCACAGCCTTCTCGGCAGCAGCCGTTTTCGAATTGGGCTTGTTCTTGGCTTCAACGCTGGCCAGGAGTGTGTCTGCCATGTAAAGGTTGCACACCCATGTAGGATTGTCCAGGGGACTCTTTCCCCGCCCCTTTTTTGGATGAGACAGGTAAGGGGATGGGACTTCAATGTATTCCACCTCCGGTCTCAGGGACAGCCGCAGGCCAGCGTTGTGAAGCTTGTTCAGTGCTGACCCACCACGGCTTTTGTTGCTCTTCAGGTTGTATGCCAAGTCGGCTATGGCCTTATCGTACCCGGTGGACCCAGCCCTTGATTGGGAAGGCTTGCTCCAGGTCGCTGGTTGACTGGCACCACCTCTCTGCCCAAGGCGGGTATCATATCCGGCTATTGCTCGCTGCTTTGCACTCGGTCCTTGATGTGTCTCGTTATTTAGACCACCGTCCTCTTCATGGCTTCTCTTGGCTGAAAGCAGGGATTCGTGTTTCCTGCTGGGTTCATCTTTAGTTTTACTCACAGTAGCTTTAGGCGAATAATGTACTACATGGACTTCTGGCTCATCTAATGTTATCCCTTGACCCATTCCCTGCACTCTGGCCATCAATTCGGGTGGATATCTTCAACAAAAAGAACACCAGACAAAGAGTTTTAATGGCACTGTTCTACTTCTATCACTTTTTATCTTTGTGAAGGGGTAACATCTAAAGAGGGGATGCTTTCCAGAGTACATCTTTGTCATTTATAATGTAGGTAATTATGTTGTTATGTCGTGTGTCTTGCTGATTCGCTTTAAATCACTCTTGTTATTCATCCACTTCAATTCCTTCTGCCATCAGCTTTACTCTGATCATCAACTCTGCGGGATACCTGAAAGTCAAAGCACAGTCATTAGCGATAGGTTTAAGCAAATTAGTTTAGAATATTTTAAGACTAGTTTTAGAATAACTAATTTCCTCTTTCTTCAGCTTTATTTATCTTTATGCTACTGTGATTGTGAAGGGACATAATACAAATATTCTTTCGAGAATACTTTGGACTTTTTGGGAGTTAGGGGATTTTTGGTTATTTATTAAAATTATATGCAGATTCACATTACTCATTAGATTTGAAAAAAATTACATACAGTGGAACTTCACTAGTATAACGAACATAATGGGATCCACACATTCTGTTCGGTATTTCCTTAAAATAAGCAAATGTTTCTCAGCCCCAGATTCATACCCCAAATTATATACCCCAAATGCCGTAGTACAGCGCCCTCTACGTTTAGGAATACGGCACATTTTTGCATGGTCTAATTTTACTTACGTTGCTCCATCAAACTCCACATTTGACCACACCATAGATAAGGAAACCAATTGGTTTCCAGAGTAGCGTTCCCAGTTGTTGATCATGAACTGTCTCCGCGCCCGCCAATGTTGCGGGGGCTCATATTTGTGACGATGTTCTTCCAGAAAATCTTCCATCTCTCTCGTGGTCGCCATTTTTGCAATTCCGAGTGAAAGAATTGATTCCTGACGTCCAATGCGCAGCATGAACATTTTTCTAATCCAGCGGACCAGTTACCTGTCTATTTTATTGGCGACATCTTCACCACTTGGTGGCGCACTTTAATAAACAAGCGATATTTTTGTTCTGGTGCGACAATTTTGAGAAATAAAGAATAAACAGATATCTTTGTTATTCTTGGTTAGTTCCGTGTTAGAATATGTCATATTTATTGACCATAACTACAGGCTAAGCATGTCACTTTGTCAAAAGTAAAGCTTATTAATATTAACAGCTTGACGGTCCCCCAAAAACAAGTCTTTCTGAAAAATTCAAATGGCCTTGGCTGCAGTGCCAGTTCCAGTTCCAGTGTCTTTCAACAAGCGTGTGTGTCTTGCAAGTAGGCCAGGTAATTGCCCTACAATCATAACGAACAGTTTATAATGACCCTTTTTCATGATTACGTAGGGCCTACATGTCAAAGTAACATTTAAAGTTCGCCCAAACAATTTGAAGCATCAAATGTATGCTGAATGGTGCTTTTGCAACAACTTTTCTTTGTATTCTTATATACACTGCGACAATTACTTTACTTTATTTCACCTCATGGTACATATCCATTTAGAAATACTTTTCTACATAAAATTATTGTAAATACTCTCATAACAAAACTGATTAACCCTAACCCCCCTCACTGCTTTTTCTAGAAAGTATCCTGAATCTTCCACAGTCCACCAATTTTGGTTTACAAAAACTGCTGGTGTCCTGAGTCCATCAGACTCCACCAGTATGCATACTGGAGAGATCCTGAGTCCATCAATAATCCACCAGCAAAAGTTGATGGACTCTGGCGGATTCAGGATACAGGTGGCATACACAAAATTGCAGTGTGTTTCTCCATAGAGTCTATCACAGTCCATCACCTAAATTTCTATATCTTGAATCCATCAAACTTCTGCAGTAACGCTAGGCTTAAAATCCTCAATCAATCACACTCCTCCAGTTTGTTCAATATGGAGGTATCCTGAATCCGCTAAAATCCTCCAAAACAGGAAATGGATTTTGATGGACTCAGGGTGGTTAGGGTTAATAATTAATAGTTAATTTAGCAAGAGATGCAGGGGACCCGCAAAAAGCAAAGCTTTGAGGCCCAAAGACGTGAAAACATATGAGACGTCGGACCTATGAGGCGTCAAACCTATGAGGCGCCCGACCTACATAAGGCGTCGGACCTATAAGCGAACCCCCTTTCAAGGAAGGAAGGATTTGACTAGCGAGAGTGGTCCTGATTGTTTGAATTTTAGTTGAGTTTATAAAATACCACAGAAAAGTCTGTGGCGAATCGTGAAAATTATTTAACAGCCTTTTCTACTTTTGTCCTTTTTTTATATTCTAGGTGCCAATGGGATACCTTCAGTTGATAACTTCTATGTGGAGGACTGCCCTATGCCAGAGATCGAGGATGGACAGATTCTTGTCAAACTTCTTTGCTTGTCTGTTGATCCATATATGGTAAGGCTAAATAAAGAACATGTTTAGCGTCTAGTCCGAGTTACTGGACTCTAGTTATCGCTTTTTTAACATTTGGACATCATTTGACGCTACTAGTAGCGCCAGATGATGCCCAAATGTTAAAAAAGCGATAACTAGAGTCCAGTAACTCGGACTATTTAGCGTCCTGCCTTTTTGAAAAAAAAGAAAGGAGGCTCTTTGTTGTTGTTGTTTTGTTTTCTTAATGGCCACCTGACACATTTTTCAAGACAACCTGCCATGCTATTTTTGAAGATGATCTCCAACAGACGTACGTACTAACCCTAACCCCCTAGGCCTTACTTTGGGCTAAAGAACTGCGTACTACATAATACTACTTAGTATTTTGTAGCATTGGGTCTCTCCGTGACTGATGATTGGGTGTGTACTGACAGAGTACAGATACTGCCAACTACAAAATACTAATAGTGGCAATACAGGTCAGTAATACTTACCTGGCAAAAAATGCAGTAGTCCAGCCTTGACCCATTGCTGTGTCCCAAGTGACAATTTTTGCTGTAGAGTTTAGAACAACTTACACAGCATACATGGGCCATGCACACTCAGCAAGCAGAGGGACCCAATGCTAAAAAGTACTACGAGTGCAATAAGGGGTGAAGTATCAAATACTAAAAATTACTACAGGCATTGCACACAAGTCAGTGAGAGTACTGCATACTACTTTTTACTACTAGTAGTAAAAAGTAGCATTAGGTAGGGTTAGGGTTAAAGGAGGTGGCCTCAAAAAAGAAAGCGGGCGTGGACGCTAAACAATTTTTTTTTTTTTGCCTTATCAAGTGCCAATGAAATAATGGTACTGTGTTATACCCTAACTTAGCATTCGTCTCCAACTACAGTTGAGTTGAACCCAACTACGATTGGAAAATGCCTCGTTTGGGGTGTATCAGTTCCAATTGACTTGCTTTTTTACTTGACTTGCCATTGCGTGATTGTTGTGCTATCGGTTAAATTAACAAGTTCGTGCCGGAGGACGTATAAACCGGTACATGTCAAGTTTATCCGAGATTCAAAGGCCAGAAAAGTCTGTCGGCAGTGTGCAAGGCCGGAAATGTAATGGGTGTGCTTCCCGATACCATCGGCCTAAACCCACCTCGGATCAATTTTTGTTAAAAATAATCCCGCGTCTCGGCTCGGTGAATGTTACAATAATCCTGGCGCGAACTACTAGTTAATGACTCTATCGGTCGATCGTGCTGCAACCAGTCGTACATCTAACTCACGGTTCCGGGGTTAAATTTTTTTAAAGGTAAGTAAAGTCTGAGATATCCGTCAAGATCGACCGATAGCGCAACGCAATTGCGCAATGGCGCAGATCAACCTATCGCTGCCAACTCGTATACTGTAATTTGTAAACGTATACTAAGGGTTCTTTTAGAACGACTCTCCTTTTTAACCAGTTCGCGCTGGAATTATTTTAACATCACCGAGCCGAGGGGCGGAATTCTTTTTAACGAAACTCGATCCGAAGCGGGTTCAGGCCGATAGTGCCGGGAAGCACACCCACGCATTTCCGGTCTTGCTCGCTGCTGACAGAGATTTCCGAACTTGAACTTGGCATGTTTATGCGTCATCCGTTTTGAATTTGGGGAAAACTTTGCGTTTATATACGTCATCCGGCGCGAACTGGTTAATAAAAATGAGTTGTAATTGTGTATAACCATACTAAAGATGGAGCGAAAATGTATTATTTCCACCCTCCAGAGGTGTAGGATGAACATGGACACCGGCACGGATTACATGTCGCCGTGGAAACTAGACACCACCATTGACGGAGGAGGGGTGGGAGTGGTCATCAAGAGTCGAAGCATGGGACACTCTAAGGGTGACATCATCGAGGGCTTTCATCTACAGTGGCAACTCTACGCGGTGCTGGATGTGCAAGGATTCAACTGTCTAATTGTTAATAAGGTAAGGCTGTCTTCTCCCCTATATCAGTTCATTTTGCAGTTACTTTTCCTGGACTTTTTATTTCAGGGATTTTCTAACCCATTATTTGAGATAAGCAATCCTTTAAACAGTTCGCGCCGGAGGACGTATATACACGCAAAGTTTTCCCCAGATTCAAAACAGATGACGCATAAACACGCCACGAGCAAGGCCGGAAATGTCTGTCAGCAGCGAGCAAGGCCGGAAATGTCTGTCAGTAGCGAGCAAGGCCGGAAATGCGTGGGTGTGCCTCCCCGTACCATCGGCCTGAACCCGCCTCGGATCGAGTTTTGTTAAAAATAATCCCGCGCCTCGGCTCGGTGATGTCAAAATAATCCCGGCGTGAACTGGTTAAGCACCCCTCAGAAACTTCCTTAATTTGAGCAACAAGTGAAAATCTTGTGTCTTTGAAAACCCTTTGACTTTATAATCCTATTATGATAAACAGGGTACAGGTAGGGTACGTTCAGATAAGGCGTAAGTTTGTAGTTAATACCAAAAAAAAGAAGTTATTCCTTCAGTGGAACGTTCTAATCCACCCACGCTGGCGTAAGTTATGCCACCTTGGTGGAGTAACTAAGGCTTTCAAAAAGGAAATACTCGGAAAATGTTTATAACTCTCCATAAACTTTGTATACAAGCTACAGTAACGTCAGGATCCTACATTCTTTCTCAGACTCGAGACAAGTGACAAGCTATATAAGTAAACTGTGACAAGGCCCTCCCTTTGTAAACAGATGGATTTAAAGAAAAAAGTAGATTGAATGTAAATACGTGTACATGAGTTAACATCTCATTTTTAGGTATTTTCCGGTTGGGCTTTGTTTAATTTGTTCAACCTTTTCACAAAACGGCAGGTTGATGTGGCTTTGGTGAAACAGCACTGGTCTCTCATGCTTGGCCTGTACGGCGTTTCGGGCATCAGCGCTTACCTGGGCATCAAGGAGAAGGGACACGTGGTACCAGACGGTGATCAGACGTTCGTCGTGAGTGCGGCGGCGGGGTCGTGCGGATCGTTAGCAGGGCAGGTCGGTTCCAAATCTGTCTTAATTAATTTGTTTATCGCTTGTTTCTAATGAGACATTCCTGTTATTTAGCGATGAACGCGAAGCAAATGTTGACGTCACATAAGATTTGCTGCCCAAATATCGCGGATGCTAAAATGTGTTGTTTTTTCAAATTTGCAGCGCGAGAACGTACACTGATGTCACAAATTTGCATTTGCGTTCGCTTTCATCCTGAATCTAAACCGGCCTTAGAGTTTATCATAACTTACTTGACAGTGATTGTTGCCTAGTTACAGCAGTAAACAAGCTTCTAAAAAAGTCAATGTCAAGCAGGGATGTAGTCGAGTCCATCACAAATCCCTTTAAGTCCTTTTAAGTCCCTGCAAGTCCCTGCAAGTCCCTGTAAGTCCCTGTAAGTCTCTGCAAGTCCATCACAAGTCCTCCAGTTACAATTCAAATCACAAGCTATTCAAATCAGCTTTGACAAAAGCATTCCTTTGTCATTGTTCATCCAGTTACATACTTGTGACTGCCCTTATGAAGGGACTTGTGACTGGCTTCACGAAAAGACTTGTGAACAGACTTGCAGGGACTCGACTACAACTATGATGTCAAGAGATTGTTGTTGTCAACCTACAGTTTTTAATCTCACGTACATGTACATGAGGTGTTTACTCCTATTGAAAGTGTAATCAGAAAGAACCAGTGGCTGTTCAAAATGTCTATTCGGAACGGGCACATTTCATGGCGGTCTATACCGCCACGTTTGTGGGTCTAGGCCTCCGGTTGCTGCTTTGCGGGTTTTTTGGCAGCTTTTTTGAGAACCGCTAATCCAAATAACTTCAAACTTTCACAGGACACTGCACATTCTTGGGTCCTGAGCAAAACACCTGCCGATATTTTACTTCATACAATGCCCGGTTCTGGAGATATCGAAATACAGAGAAACAAACAGACAGACACACCCTCTTATGTGTTCCTATTCATTTTTTTCTATAGATAACCCTAACCCATTTTAACCTGGAGCTCTATTTAAGAAAGGGTGAAACTGACTGTGGACGTGTGCAAGTCCACAAACAGTAACCTCTTCCCGCATCCTGTGGACATCAATTGTTCGTAGGTCCACAGTACGTATGAAATGTTCGTACACACAAGTGTGTATACGCCTCCAATCAGGGACCTCCTATTAATAGTCCCTCTTTTGTTTGTACTTTTTTAGAAGACCTCTCATATGTTTTGTACACAAATTGGAACCATGGACCTTTTCCAAATGGTTGTCTTCTATTGTTCTACATCCCCTATTTTAATTAAAAAAACAACTAAAAAGGTGCGTGTAAACACCTTACACCGTGGACCCCCTATTGTCCCTCTTTTGTTAGTACTTTAACGGTTTTGAAAGGCCTCCCATAGGTTTTGTACACGATTTTCAATCGTGGACTTTCTGTCAATCGTGTCAACCTTTGTTTATGCCCTAACCTAATTGTCCCTAGCCCACGATTGCCGGTGTTTACATACTCACAGTGAGTCTTAGAAATAGAGATAGATTCGCCCGTAGGTTTCTGCAAAAAAAAATAAAAAAAAAATATTGATTTAGGAACTTTAGGGAGTCAGGGTTCATCTTCGTTTGATAGACTTCTCCTTTTCCTGTGATCACAGATAGCCAGGCTAGAGGGCTGCCCCAACATAGTGGGCATCTGTGGCAGCGAGGAGAAATGCCAGTATCTCAGGGAGGAGCTAGGCTTCCACCATGCCGTCAACTACAAGACTGAAGACATCGAAGAGCGGCTAAAAGAGTGCTGTCCACAGGGGGTTCAGGTTTACTTTGATAACGTCGGAGGCTCCGTCAGTGATGCAGTCATAAAACAGGTGAGGCAAGGTTAAAGGTAGGATACACCATTGGTAATTGCTTGAATTATCGGGAATGGCTGGATTTGGGAGGTTGTATTTTATAGTAAATATTGTTTAACTGACCTGTCCAAAGTTTTGCAATCATGGATGCTGAGAAAAGTAAAATAAAACGGCGTTCGTTTTCAACCGGTATCAGACAGTGGTTCTTATGTTGTTCTTGTGTTTTTTTGCTGATAAAGTTTTACCCTGATAAAGTTTTAGCACTTGTGAATGCTTTATGTTCCGATAAAAAAATGTTCTAAGATTTCGATTGCAATTCGAAATTTGAATTGCGACCATAATCAGTGTTTGGGGCGCGTTCTTATTCATCTGATTGCAGCTCTATGCGTGTCACGCACTAAACTGACCAATAAAAGCGCATGTAGGTTGGTAAACACCGCCAATCGTGGACGGGGCATTGTCCTACCGTCTTCCCTTCTTTTGTTTATACTCTAACATTTTCGGATGACCTCCAAAGGATTTGTACACGTTTTGTCAATCGTGGACGTACCCAATTCTTTTGTCTGACGACCACGATTGGCGGTGAATACATACGCCCACACGCGCGCGTTCGCGTTGGTTGAATGCTTGCGCGCACCATTCGCAGATAACGACTAACTACTGATACAAATTTCCAAACATGTGTATCTGAGACGCATCTTTCGAAATGACATTGTTTTTTTACTTCCTTCGGGATGACAGATAGAATGCCAGAAGAAATCAATATGGAGTTTAGAGTCTTTAAAAGCTTATTTTTAACGAGTAATCTTTTGAACAGTATTTGGCTGGTTCCTTTTTTGTATAGCTTCAAAAGGAATACTGCACCTTTATTCGTAACAATCCCCATCCAGTCAAACTCCAACACCAAGTTTTGTTGAAAACTGTTAAGATGGGTACCGGGCTCCTCATTTTACTGATCGTCTTTTACACTGGGTTTGGAATACCTCCAGCATCAGAGTCCAACAGTTTGTGTGTACAGTTTGCCATGGTGTTGGAATTTGCAAGGATGGGTATATATTTTGGGTGACATAGGTGGCTTGTGCGTAAAGCGCTCGCCTCTCACCAATGTGGCCCGGGTTCGATTCCCGGCCCGGATTATTTGTGAGAAGAGTTGTGCGTTGGTTCTCTTCTGTGCCACGAGGGTTTTTCTCCGGGCTCTTTGTTTTGTTCTCCCTTTGGAAAAATCAAACACTTTTGATCTCAGGCTGTGCTCCGTAGTCATATATGAGTCGATGTGGCCGGCTGCCATAGGCGCATTTACGTGCCAGCGACTCGACCACGTTGTAGCCACGTCCTTTGTAACTCAGCACACCAGCTGCGAGTAAGGACGATTATCAACTTAGCCTCCCAGATTATTAATTATTATTATTATATGGTTCCTAGTAAATTACACTAGGGAGTAAATGTTAATGAAACAAAATGTGAAGATTCTTTCCATTGTAACTTCTAAAAACCCATCATTTGAACAACGTATCTAAACCCTGCTTTAACAGATGACCCCCGACTCGCACATCATCCTCTGCGGCCAGATCTCGGTCTACAACACTGACCTGCCCTACCCCCCGCCCATACCCGAGGAGACCCAGCAGACCCTAGCAGAGCGTAACATCACCAGAGATCGATTCCTGGTCCTCAACTACATGGACAAGTTCCCTGAGGCTATCAAACAACTCTGCACTTGGTACAACAAAGAAAAAATCAAGGTAATCGTGTACAACCTTTCATACGTTCAGTAAACTTAATGTTTACCATGGAGCAAGATCCTTTTGTCGATTACCGACTCGAACGCGTCTAGTCGGTCGCTGACGTCAAATCTAGTTTGTGAACAGACGAATGACCTTTACGCTGTTAACTAAGCAAAATGTTGGCACATAATTTGTATTTTTTTTTTAATTTGTTGCTATATTTTCTCTACTTAAATTGGTGCAATAAATAATTATCTTAATGCAAAGAGTTATCATCATTAGAGAAATTTATCGGAAACTTTTGCAAAGCTTGCTCCAGTTTACCTTTCCGCCATCTTGAAGCCATGACGTAACTCGCGAGTGACTTGAGAAACCTAGGTTGATCCAGTTGGACTAGCTAGTCAAACCACGCAGCGTTCAAGTGACAATTAGATTGACTAATGGTTAAATTAAGGTAGTTTTTATACACCATTTGCAGATAACGAAAATATTTACTACCGAATTATTAAGAAATATCTTACTCATTTGAAAGTAAATAATTATTCTAGGCATCCAGCAAAATGATTGCGCTAGATAGATATCCTGTAATTATTTCGAAAAATATAATTTTATAAACAAAAATCGCGATCGCCAGACGGCGATTGCGAAAAAACAAAGATAACATAAAATAACTGCCCAACGCCGGTTAAAAACAAACGCTGTTTTTCGTGCTTTTTCGGCATCCATGATGGTCAGTCAAACGATATTTACTATGAAATACAACACACCCAAATTTACCCATTAATGATTATTCAAGCAATTACCAATGGTGTATCCTACCTTTAAATCTAGTCGATCTAGTCGACCAACCGAACTTGCTCATTGGTTTACTTACTACAGATTTAACGGGAACATTTGCAAACCTAAAAAAAAAAAGCTATAAAATTATTATGAAATACCTGATTGGACTGTTGGTCTGGACAGTCTAAAGCATCCTGTAAAATTAGGCCACCTGGTGTGGCGTCTTTTTGAAGAAAAGTGGTATTTTTTATTTTTTTTTAAGATTCTAAAACAGACTACAGAAATACTAAAATCCCCTCAAGATTTTAGCTCACTACAGTCAGTATCGTGTGAAAAAAACAATGTTGAAGTCTTGTATATTAACCAGTTCGCGCCGGATGACGAATATAAACGCAAAGTTTTTTTTCCCAGATTCAAAACGGATGACGCATAAACACGCCACGAGCAATGCCGGAAATATCTGTCAGCAGCGAGCAAGGCCAGAAATGCGTGGGTGTGCTTCTCGGTACTGGCGGCCTGAACCTGCTTCGGATCGAGTTTCGTTAAGAATAATCTCGCGCCTCGGCTCGGTGATGTTAAAATAATCCCGGCGCGAACTGGTTAAACTTGACTTGCTTGTGAAAAGTAAACATCGCTATTAAATTGAATATTTTTTGTCTTTTTGCAGTACAAGGAGACTGTGGCGGAAGGACTTGAAAATGCCCCGTTTGCTTTTGTGTCCATGATGACTGGAGGAAACATTGGCAAACAAATAGTTCATGTGGCTGACCTATGACCCCAAGTAATGATGTTCTTAAAGTGAAAAGTTCAATGAAAGGTAGGATGTACGCCATTTGCAGATATCGAAATTATTAACTACCAAATTATTAAGAAATATCTTCTTTATTTGATAAAGTAAATAATGATTGATAAAACAAAAACAACAAGAACAACTGCCGACGCCGGTTGAAAACGAACGCCATTTTTTCTTGCTTTTCTAAGCATCCAGATTATAAAACTTCGGACAGGTCAGTTAAACGATTTTTACTGTAAAATACAACCCCCAAATCCAACCTTTTATGATAATTCAAGCAATTACCAATGGTGTATCCTACCTTTATATGAATAAACTCTGCCAAAAGGAAGTTGGGTCTTTGAAAACTGACTAAAGTTGAAGACATTTGAAAGTGAACAAAGAAAATGGCAAGTCGGGACTCGAACCTGCGATCTCTGGAACACCGGACAACAGAATCCCGGAATTTTGATAACAAAAAAAGTTGCCTTTTTGTTGTGCTCTGCAGTGGACGCAAAGTTAAAACCCGACAGATAGATAAGATACCCGACGGCTGAAATAGAAACAAATCCCAAAGTGCAGTGGAAAAGTTACGCTTCCATCATACTGCAAAGGTAGTACACAACATTTGTGTTGTAATATTCATAAATGTATGGGGTAGGGGGTTTGTATTTTATAGCAAATATTGTTACTCTGATCTGTTTAAAGTTTTGTCGATCTTTACATAGAAGCTGGACAAACCAGTGTTGTATTCGAGTCTCTGCAAGTCTTTTCACAAGTCCAGTCACGAGTCCAGTCACGAGTCCAGTCACGAGTCCAGTCACGAGTCCAGTCACGAGTCCAGTCACGATTCCAGTCACGAGTCCAGTCACGAGTCCAGTCACGAGTCCAGTCACGAGTCCAGTCACGAGTCCAGTCACGAGTCCAGTCACGAGTCCAGTCACGAGTCCAGTCACGAGTCCAGTCACGAGTCCAGTCACGAGTCCAGTCACGAGTCCAGTCACGAGTCCAGTCACGAGTCCAGTCACGAGTCCAGTCACGAGTCCAGTCACGAGTCCAGTCACGAGTCCAGTCACGAGTCCAGTCACGAGTCCAGTCACGAGTCCAGTCACGAGTCCAGTCACGAGTCCAGTCACGAGTCCAGTCACGAGTCCAGTCACGAGTCCAGTCACGAGTCCAGTCACGAGTCCAGTCACGAGTCCAGTCACAAAGCCAGTCACAAAGCCAGTCACAAAGCCAGTCACAAAGCCAGTCACAAAGCCAGTCACAAAGCCAGTCACAAAGCCAGTCACAAGTAACTGGTTGAACAATGACAACAAAATGCTTTTGTTAACAGTTCATCTGAACAGCTAGTGACTTGACTTGATGGACTTGCAGGGACTTGCGGGGACTCAAATACAACTCTGAAAAAAAACTAAGAAAAAAATCAGATCTTGAGTATTCTGGTTCCTTGACCTACTTCAGATGAAATAGTCGTCGGGGGATTATCAGGTTAAAAAGAAAATAAAAAATTATGCAAATCGCCCATCACAAGGCCAAAGGCCACTTGAGGTGTGGAAGAACCGGCCCTTCGCACTGAAACAAGACATTCTGATCTCTTTACACCACGAATAAGGTTGGAATGGGTAACTAGTCCACAACAGCAAGGCATTAAATAATGCCTCTACCCATATTATGTGTAGAAGTGTCCTAGCCCAGGCTGGGCTCGAACCCCCAATCTGCAGAACTACCCGCAGACCACGAATTCAATGCTTCTGACAACTAGGCCACGGCACTTCATATGAAGCACGATATGTGGCAGAGAAAAACCCCCCTCTTTTGTGTTGACCATTGTGTTCCCGGAATCTCAGGAATTCCTTTTAGGTTTCAAGGGGGGGGGGTGGGTTAGGTTACAATAGTGTTGAGTGCGTATAAAGTATAGGGATAAGAGGGGGGTACCCCTCTGCCACATATCGTGCTGGGTTTACGGCACTTACGCAAAGGGAACCAGACTATCTGGCTTGCACCCATTCACAGATGTGTAACTGTTTTGCAAAACAGAATTTGATAAATTGTAGGTGAATAATAGTCAGGTTTTATAACTATACTCGGCCGTATATCATTAAAAATTGATACAAAAATTTCACTTTTCTTAATAATGACAGCACACCCGATATGGTGCCTATATTATTCACTTCAGCCAAGTTAAAGGTATTTAATAATTCAGTAGTTTTGTTTTTCGATCTTTGCAAATGTTTGACATTACCTTTAAATGTTAAAATATATTGTGACAGTTGTGCAAGTACTGAGTGATTGGAAAGTGTTATCAATTTAAAAAGTGTTCAAACAAAGTTTATCAACAGTAAGTATATGCCAATATTTAGGCTGAATACGTTCTGTTTAGTTTTGTATGATATGTGACCGGCTCTACAAAAAGGTGTATTAAGTCGCGCTGTGCACTATCATGTAATGGCCCGCTCAACGTTGAGAGGGTAAACATTTCATCAAAATGTGATTCTTATTTTTTGTCATGAATGACATCTTCAATACCTACAGTTTCAGGTTTCATTCAAAGAAATTTTGATTTTGATGAATAAAGTGAAAAAAAACAACATTTTGTGTGCATCGTTCTGTTGTAGTACAACAGAGCCGACTATTTCAAAGCCCGTTTTCTCAGTTGTGTAATTTGAACTCCAAGGAAGTAACCAATATGTAAACAAGACATATCTCCAAAATGTGAGGGGCTATGGAGCTATATTATATACCAAATGAAAGCTTAAGTTGTGGGCTTTTCAACCATGTATATAACTCATATAACCTTTTTGTAGAGCCGGTCACATATTAATAGTACAAGTGTTGTTGTTATTTTTGGTTTTTTTGCTGTTTGTTCCGGATATTTTAGTTGTCGCGAAATTGAAGCGTATTAAGATTCTTTACTTCCAGTTTCTCAACAGAATACAAACATTTCAAGTTGCCATACTCTATGCAGTGCCTTTTTTGAAACTTTTCTGTCAAAATATTTTATTATATTTTTAGAGAAACAGGTGTTATTTATATTGGCAAGGCCAATTTTGACTTTTTGTTATGAATTTATATTATTGGTATGACAAAGTGGGTATTAAGCAAAGATGGTACATGTAGTATTAACCGAAATATGAAATGATATAAGCATAGTGCGCCTTTTGTTGATATATTTATTTGTTTGTTTGTTTGTTTGTTTGTTCAGTTTATTTCGTTCTTTCTTTGTTTACTATCCTTTATACTATAACTGTAGATTTTGTTTCATGTGAGTTTGTAATTATCTTACATATTATTAATTTTGCTGTCTTCTAAAAAATGTGCAAGGTATATTGAGGTGTACAATTTTATTGCATGGAATGTTTTGAGAATAAACTATCTGCACAAACGAAGTGTATATTTTATTATATTTAGTTAATTTACTGAGTATAGGTATAAACCCAAAACAGTTTGAAATGATACAGCGAGTACATAATTTAAATTCCAAACTTTACAGACTTTTTTTCTTCCAAAAACAAAATTATATTTCCACATTTCGTAACATAATTCAACATATTCCATTTCCTAGATTACAACCTCGCTTTTTTTTTCCTCCTAAAAATCTTTTGCACCCCCGAATATTATTACTATATTTTTCAAAAAATATTTTCTTGCCAGCCCACAATTTGGTTAGCCCGCCCCCTCTGTTGAAAAGGCAAAAGGTTTTTTTTTTCATTTCAACTGGTTACCTTTTAAACCGTTCCTTAACACACAAAAAGAATAGAACCAGCGAAATTATTTCTATCCGAAAATTAGTCAGGTTCCGGCCCAGTTCATGGGTACCAGACCAATAAAAAAAAGTCGCCGTAAAAAGCCGAACTGTCTGTTAAAATCGTGTTTCTACCATTTTCCAGACATTTGTTTATTTTTGCAGTGCCGTACCGGTACCGGTCTATGGTTTTATATATGATCTGAGAAAAGCGAAACCTGAATATTTTTTTTCGGAATGGAGGAGGGCGAAAATGACGGGAGAACTCGGACGTTGGACGTGACACTGCGAGGCGGCGCACCCTGGGGCTTTTCCGTGAAAGGCGGGTCGGAGCACCGGTGTCCGCTCACCATCGCACGGGTAAGTACGCGTCATTGACCCGCGTCATGAACTGAACGTGTTTTGGTTCCCACCTTTGTCACTCGGGATCAACAACAATTCAGGATCATTAATAGTTCCAGATCACTCCAACTTAGATTAAATTCAAGTGTATAACCTACCGTTTTGGGGCATTTTTTTAACCAATTCCAACGCTATCATTTTGCAGTATTTGGAAAAAGAAATTTCGGAAACTGCTTAGTGATGTAGTGTAACATTTAAAATCGGTGAAATACCGGTACCAGCTAGTTTTGCAACTGGACTCCGAGTCCAAAGAGAAATGCGTGAAGGCAAACTTTTGGTTTCCTTCGGCACTTACTTAGTAAACGTTTATCTTCTTCTTTTTTTGGGGGAGGGGGACTTTATTGGGTTTTCTTGGAAGGACAGAATCTCAAGTATCTCAAGTATCACAATGTGATATATATTCACATATAATTTTTTTTAAAGGATTTGAATTAACTGAATTACTGTATTCTTTGAAACATTTGTATCTGCGAGTGCGACAGTTGCGGATCCCCTTCCCTGCGATGCAATTAACGTATAAGTTATAACGTACGCAATTGAGCTAGCTAGCTAAGCCAATGACAGACCACGGCTGTAGCAACTGTTGCTAGGTTACCTGACCAAAACTTCTTATTGGTCAATGTGCGCTGTTTGATCGACAGGCAATGTGTCTTATGCGTGATCTGGAACTGTCGAAAGTGATCCGGAAGTGTCCTGCTAGTTCAGCATAAAACCTTTAGAATGAGTCTATGTCAAATGTTTTGGTTTATAAATACTAGATCATAGATGAGGAATATTTTTACGACAAAATGATATCACTCATAAACTTCAGACATATGCCAATGTGTAGCAGTGAGTATCAAAAAGTGTCCCAGAACTGTCGCACTGACTGTAATCATGTTCATCAATTATGGAACATTGTTTTTAGGACATTTTATAATATTAAACAAGAAAACAGATAACACTAACGGATGCAAACCATAATAAAACTTGTGTGTGTTTTTATATTACTTTTAATTATTAAAGTCATATTTAGCCCATTGGTTTTTTGTGGGAGTGTACTAGTGTGGGGGGCCTATATTTTCTGATTTATTTCAGAATATTATGTGTTATGTGGGCAACAAGGTAATTAAAGGTAGTACATGTATACACCATTTGCAGATATCGACAATATTTACTACCGAATTAATAAGAAATACCTTACTCAATTGAAAGTAAATAATGATTCTAGGCATTCAGCAAAAGGATTGCGCTAGATATCCTGTAATTATTCAAAAACAAATGAATTTTATATAAAAAAAATTGCGATCGTCGGACGGCGAGCGCGAAAAAACAAAGATAGCATAAGAATAACTGCTCGACCCCAGTTGAAAACAAACGCTGTTTTTCGTGCTTTTCTCGGCATCCATGATTGTAAAACTTCGGAAAAGTCAGTTAAACGATATTTACTATGAAATACAACCCCTCAAATCTACCCATTCATGACAATTCAAGCAATTACCAATGGTGTATCCTACCTTTAAAGATAAGTAAGGCCCCCCAAAAAATATGTTTCCGGTAACATTGCCAACAAATACAAATAAAGTGTCAGGCAGTAGGAATTTGGTGGATGTATTTTTTTAGAATTTTGATATTTTGTTTTGTGGAACGCAGTTCATATTATCAACATACATGTTAGTCCATGTTGGACTCCTCCGTTGTGTACAACGTGACGGATGCAATTAAGATGTTGTCCAACCTGGGCTACCGGTACTTACAATGCAAGACTCGAAAGGAAATTGAATCTGTTCTCATAATGTCGGTCATTTAACCCTAGTCATGACTGTCCTTGTCATGACTGTCAATAGCCTATTTCACCATTCAACAATCTCTTAAATACATCCTGTATTGGCTATTGTCTTATCATCAGCATTTCCTGAATGACTTTCTCTTGTGTCATGAATGAAACTGAATCATGAATCTAAATCCCTCAAGAAAATACAGTTCATCTGGCACGATTCTGTTTAGCTGAATCATCTTGCGCATAACAACAAATGACAGAATTCTAGTAGTAGTATCGTCGTCTAATTTCCTAAAATGTGTAAGCAAAAATATTTGCTTAGCATAAAAGTTCTTCCTAGGCAAAAACAGGGTTACAAGCCAAATGTTCAGGGGCCAATTTCATAAAACATGTAAGCAACAAAATTTGCTTAGCACAAAAATGTCTTGCTCCGTTAAAACAGTTCACCAGCCAAAACTCCATGTACTTTTCATGCTAAGCAAAAACCAGCTGAATACCAGTAAAAAACAATAAACATCACTTGAAAATGTGGTTTGTAACCCTGTTTTTGCCAAAAAAGAATTTTCATGCTAAGCACATTTTTGTGCTTACATTTTTTTATGAAATTGGCCCCAGGTGATGCATATTGTTTGTGACTGGTATTCAGCTGGTTTTTGCTTAGCATGAAAAACACATGGAGTTCTTGCCAGTAACCCGTTTTTACTAAGCAAGACTTTTTTGTGCTAAGCAAATGTTTGACAGAAAAAATGTAATGTCAAGGAAACATTTGAAGATTTCGCGTTCCTTTACATTTTATACCAATGTACTTTTTTAAAATATACATTACAGTGTAGTGTTATTTAATTGGGATTTATTACCCATATTGTAGTTACTATATAATTATGCTGCATATTTGTAAGGGGTTCTGTCAAAATGAGGGTTCTCAGGTGTTAGAAATAAGGATACAAATCTCCCTACAATGCTGTTTCTTGCACTTTAACCCTAACCCCCTACTAGGCCTTACTTTGGGCTAAAGAACTACGTACTACAGAATACTACTTAGTATTTTGTAGCACTGGGTCTCTCTGTGACTGATGATTGGGTGTGTACTGACAGAGTACAGATACTGCTAACTACAAAATACTAATAGTGGCAATACAGGTCAGTAATACTTACCTGGCAAAAAATGCAGTAGTCCACCCTTGACCCATTGTGTCCCAAGTGACAATTTTTGCTGTAGAGTTTAGAACACCCTACACAGCATACATGGGCCATGCACACTCAGCAAGCAGAGGGACCCAATGCTAAAAAGTACTACGAGTGCAATTAGGGGTGAAGTAACAAATACTAAGTAAAAATTACTACAGGCATTGCACACAAGTCAGTGAGAGTACTGCATACTACTTTTTACTACTAGTACTACTAGTACTAGTAAAAAGTAGCATTAGGTAGGGTTAGGGTTAATCAGCAATGTCTGATTAAAGTTCCCCTTTATCAACGTGTCGCAAAAGTAAAATGTTGAGAAAAGGCCTTTGAAGTTTCAAGTTTTGAACATGTGATATGAAAAAATGCCAATTGTTTTTTCAAAAACACTTTTATTTCACTACTTCCATACTATTTCTTAACAAAATATGTGACACGATCAAGCCGAAACAGTCGGATGTCGGGGAATCCCAAAAATGTAATGTGTTCTTCGTTGGTATTTAAACAAATTTACATAACTCGACAACAAAACATCGTATCAACATGGGGTTTTCAGTTTTTAAAACGTACAAGATGCCCTCTTTGAAACTACATGAAAACTCATTTTATGACCGGGGCCGACAACCGACTGATTTCGCTTGATCGTGTCACATAGTTAGTAGGCATACCAAAGATTACAAATATCAATAAATCTGAAATAAAAAAATCTACCATTATTCTTTATTTTGCACTTTTCTCCACTATGCTCTGTGCCCAGTTCCGTCTCATTTTGCCAGAATGTATTGCGGTATATATTTCACATCCGTTCCTATGTTTTCATTCTAAACCTAAAACGTATCGGTTTCTGTACATGTACACGTGTATCGGTATGTACAGTACATGTATCACTGACCACTCTGTGTTTTGCCAAGTTTAATCAGAGATTTAATTAGGGTTATTCCTTAATGCACTGAGTGAAGGCAGCCTGATGTAATCGCAGGATGATATGTGGTAATGATTGATTTGTTTTGCATTAAAGCGAACCCCTTGCCATTTTGTTAACCTGTTCGAGCCGGGATTATTTTTTAATCCAAGGCGGGTTCAGGCCGGCATTTGTGGGTAAGCCCACCCCACCCTGCCTTGCTCGCTGCGAGCCGATCGCTGACAGATATTCTCGGTCTCGCTCGAAGCTGCTCTTGACGTATTTATCTGTCATCCATTTTTAATTCCGTGAAATCTTTGCGAGTATACACATCCTCTGACGTGAACTGGTTAAACCACGGACATATGTGACCTGTTCCAACGATGTACTCCTGAAGTCATTTCTGGATGGATTTTACCATTTTGAGGTTTTAGGTTTTCTTAAGTCACTCACTATTAATGTACAATCTCCTCAAATTTGAACAAAATCCGTCTACCAAAAGTGTGTTTTTTTTGTCAATTTTGTGAAACATTTGTGTATAGAAATAATACGCTTTTCTGAACTTCTAAGCTGTTTATCTCATAATTAGGTTGTCAGGGTTTTATCACTAAATCCAGACCCCAGGGAAGATAGGGTGGGGGTACATATGTAAATGATACATCATTTTAAAGCTGAGAACCTAGAGAATTTGAAAAAAGCAAAATCTGAAAAACTAAAAAGTCGACTTTGTCCGGGTTTCGTTGGAACAGGTCAAATATAAACACCTAGACCGCCAGGTCCTATTCAAAACTACAGGAGCAGTTCGTGATTTGCGCGGTGCCCGACTAAAATACAAACTATGGGCAAATTTACCCCTCGGTATAGGGAATTTGTACACACCCGAAGAGTTCCAGTCAAATAATTATATGAAAGCATTTATCAATTTAAAAGAAAATTACATAATGTTGTATCATATGCCATGTAGATTAAGAATATCCAGTGTCAATCTTGATACTTTCAAATGAAGACGTATAGGACAATTTTTGTGTTAAGCGCGTTCCCCAGTATGCGCACAAAACGCAAAAAGCGTGCGGTGCGTTGCCCTTCAAACGAAAGATACTGTACAAAATTATATAAACCCGGGTGCAAAGGCGTTGCGCAATAGACGCGAAGAACTCGTACAGTAACGGTTACGTGCAACCATTCTCCGACGCATCGTTTTGCCCATACTTTCCAAATCACAACATATTGTGCACACGACTGGCGGTCTATTGGTTTATATGTCTGTGGGTTAAACTGATGCCTTGGAGTGAACAAGGCCATCTGTGCTAGGGATTCATCCGCATCATGTCGAGTGTTTGTATTTCTTCCCCCAAAAAAATTGGATGGGGCCTAAATATGGTACACTCATCGTTCCCTCCTTTCTCAAATAGACCTGTCCCGGGCATTTCACTGCCATTTTCCCGACTCACAAAAGAACAATTTAGTTCCAGAAACAACCTTGAATACTCTGTGCCAGACAAAAGTAAGGTTTTTTGTATCCCTTTTGAAAGTCAGCAGGTCTTGCAGGTAAACATGTTTTTTTGTTATGGCAATTCATCAAGTAAACTGCTAGTTTTGCCTGGTTTCTGCCTGAGTGGGCAGAGACCCTGAAGACGAAGACAAACAAGTCAGGTTGGAGCCAGTGGCATCCAAATTATCAACTTTGCACAAAGTCTGCAGTTGTGGCTGTATTTTTTTTTGTATACAATTATAATGAATTTGGGACGAGTTAACAGCCAGTAATTTTTTCATATATAAAAAGGTATTTTTTTTTTATCCAAACTATTCTTTGGCCATTAACTCCCCCCCCCCCCCCCAACCTTACTGTGATGGGGGTCCATCTGATGTTACCCATCAATACAAAATGAGATCGGCCTGATGCCGGTTTAAAACGAAAGCTGTTTTTCTTGCTTTTCTCCGCATCCATGATCCTAAAACTTCGGACAGGTCAGTTTATTAACCCTACATGTAACTCCCTCACAGCTTTTACTAGAAAGTGTCCTGAATCCGCTACAATCCACCAAGTTTGGTTTGCAAAAACTGCTGGTGTCCTGAGTCCATCATAATCCACCAGCAAAAGTTTGATGGACTGTGACGGATTCAGGATACCTAGGTGGCATACAAACAATTGCAGTGCGTTTCTCCATAGAGTCCATCACAGTCCATCACCTAAATTTCTGTATCCTGAATCCATCAAACTCCTGCAGTAACTCTAGGCTTAAAATCCTCAATCCATCACACTCCTCCAGTTTGTTCAATATGGAGGTATCCTGAATCCGCCAAAATCCTCCAAAACAGGAAATGGATTTTGATGGACTCAGGGTGGTTAGGGTTAAACAATATTTACTGTAAAATCCAACCACCCAAATCCACCAATTCATGATAGTTCAAGCAATTACCAATGGTGTATCTTACCTTTAACATTCAGTGTTTGAACTTTCTTTTTGTTTTTAATCTCATTTGTAAATTGAGTTTTAAATTGAGTTAAAAAAACAAAGCTTGTTTTGCATACACATGTGTGTATTTCCACATTGTACAGTACTTTGTTTTTAATCACATTTGTAATTGAGTTTTAAATTGAGTTAAAAAAAACCAAAGCTTGTTTTGCATATGTATTTTCTTCATTGTACTTGCAGTTTCAACATTTCTTCTCATATCAGTCCTAAACCAAACCTGCAACCAATTGTTCATCCGATGTCGTGCTACCGGGTACTTGTTCCTGAAGTCTAAGAAGAAAAACAAATTCACGGCTTTGCCTTTTGCACATTTCACATACACATACCAACATTTCCTGATACGTTTCACACCATTTGCTGTGTACCATTGTACATTGTTACTGTTTTTTTCCCTTTTTTTTATCCCTCATTACCAACAATCGCCCACATGCGAACACCTGTAGAAAGGTATTTTTGTTTTTACTGGGTCCAGATAGGAACCCTAGAATTCAATAGCTTTATAAACTAGAACAAGGCCTCCCGCTGGGCGCGGGCCTTTCGTCCAGAAACACGTGAATGTCGCCCAGGAGCGTTGTTAATATCATTGTGGACATTCACTCCGTGGGGTCATAGGTCGTTGCATTGTTAAACCCCGGTGCATTGTTAGACCAACATTGTGCGGTCGGCGACAGAAAATGACATGTTGAAAAGAATGTGCATGTGGGACTTGTTTTTTTCTTTCCTTGTAGATCTTTTTATTTCAGGACATGACACTGAAGAATGGAATTATGTTTGCTTAATTTGTCATTGATGAGATCTTGGCAGTCAAATTATGTATAAAAACAAATTTGTTTCACAATTAAATTAAAAATTGACATTTCTCAGATATGCTTGTGAATAACTATTTGTAAATTTTAGCGATGGAAAGATGGGATACAAACACACATGTTTAAAAGATGTGCAGATTTTTATGGTAAAAAAGTTTCTGGAGAAAAAGTATAGCTTACCTGTATGTTGGTCTGGGCATGTTTTGGGCAACAACTTTGATTTTGTTGGTGTTAATGCACCAAATGTAAAAAAAAATAAAAAAAAAAAAATCTGAAGCTCTACTATTAAACACTATTTTTAGTTGTATTATAATTCTGAGACCCGTCCCCCTAATCCCAAATGTAAAGCCTACGTATCCCATGTATTTCTTCACAACGAAACTCAAGCTGAAACTTGGAAGTGACCCCTTCGCCCCTGCGGTATGTGGTCCAATTTGGGCAAGTCCGGACAAGTTTTGCACCCCTGGTTCTCCTGTTGCACCCTGTGCTACTAGACTGTTTGTTATTTTGTTCATCAGTAAAAGAATTCACAGGATTTAAGATTTACGAATGCTGTAAACTGCTTTGGGAAATTCCACGCAAAGGTGGACGTGGCCGAAATGTGAAAATGTTACACAATCTGCGAACTACAAACATCACAATAACAGTGTCAATGAAAAGTTGTTTAAAACAATAAACATATATTATTTGAATTTGAAATGTAAAATTCTCTACTAATATAAAGTGTCACGTGGAATTACTTCATTTCAACAATTTTATTGTATTTTAAAGATATGACACACCATCTGGTAATTGCTTGAATTATCATGAATGGGTGGATTTGGGGGGTTGTATTTTATAGTAAATATCGTTTAACTGACCTGTCCAAAGTTTTACAATCATGGATGCTAAGAAAAGCAAGAAAAAAAACGGTGTCGTTTTTTAACTGGCGTCAGGCAGCGCAATCATTTTGCTGGATGCCTAGAATCATTATTTACTTTCAAATAAGTAAGATATTTCTTAATAATTCAGTAGTAAATGTTTTCGATATCTGCAAATGGTGTACCCTACCTTGAAGCTTGAAGGAAAAATGGAACAGTTGAAAGCCCTGTCAACATAATCTTTAGAAATTTTTTTAAAAAAAAATCCTCTTTTTAGAATCAATGATCTACATTGTAAAGGGAATAAATTTGTATAGAAACTCTTTTTGTCCATTAAACAATTTATGGAATTCAAAAACACACTGCACAATGGAACCACCCATACTTGAATTCAGACACATTTTTCAGTTTCGGTTCATGATGGAATGCGGTCTTTTATTTTTAATGTTATGTTCAGCTTACTGTTATCAAACCCTTTTACTTAGTTTTAGTTGTTGTTAATTCTAGTCGTACTGGTAGTTTCAGATACTTCACAGCTGGAGTCGGCTCAGACAGTACTTACATGTACAGTCAAATGTCCGTTTTCAAAACCAACATTGACATTTGTCTGATAACTAGGAATTTGCTTGTTTGCATTTGTAGGAATTTCTAAGCAAAACAGACAAGTTTGTAGTTTTGAAAAGTTTTTTTTTCACCATTTGGTGATTTAGAAAAAATTTAATACCAAATTATTAAGAATTATCTTACTTATTTGAAAGTAAATATTGATTGTAGGAATTCAGCAAAATGATTGCACTAGATATCCTGTATATATATCTTGTTCTGAAAAATTGAATTTTATTTTTTTTAAATCACGATTGCCGTACGGTGATTGCGAAAAAAACAAGAACAAAATAAGAACAACTGCCCGACACCGGTTGAAAACAGCATCCATAATCCTAAAACTTCAAACAGGTCAGTTAAACGATATTTACTATAAAATCCAGCCCCAAAAATCCACCAATTCATGATAATTCAAGCAATAACCAATGGTGTTAATAAAGTTTTGAGTGAAATTATTATAAAGATTCTTATCTCATCACGTAGACCAGCATTAATTTAGGTTATGGACAGGTGGGAATTCACGCATTTTGTATTTGCCTGGTTTGATCTAGCTGTTTGCGGCCGGTCTTCGCTGTGACATGACATGTGGTGTTGAGATTATTACACATACATGACCTGGCTTCTGAACTGAATTAGGAGCTGAATATTCCTAATTCAAAAGTTTAATTTGATCAATTGATTCCTTACAATATAAACAAATTAATTCCCCAGTTCAATTTGAAAATCTGTTTTCAGGTTGAATATGGTCCACCGATATTCTACAAATTGACAAGGAATGGAAGTCTTGAAATGATGATTTTTGAGATTAAAAACATTGACTCAGTGTAGAAATAAAATACATCCACCATCTTAAAGGGATCGTACACGTTTGGTAATTGGAACCCATTGTTTGTTTCAATCCTATATAGTTATAGATATATACCATAAAACTAACCCGTACAAATTTCATTTCATAAGGTGGTAGCGATTTTGAGATATTACCGAAAATTTGGAGCGGTTATGTCCACGCAGAAAGAATAATCTGCATTGGAATACACAGTCTGAGAAACGTCACTGCAGTAACGCTTCTCAGATTCAATTTTGTTGGGATAAAAAGTGATATTTTTTTTCCATAACCGCAGTACTTCGGAGTGAAAAGTTTCTAAAAATACATTATACTATCCAAAGCTGCTGTACTTCTTACCAAGTAATTTTTTATTGCCATTAATTTTTGGAGTAATTACCAAACGTATACGATCCCTTTAAACAGCGTCCTTATTAGTATTCTGCCTATTAGTAGTTTGTTCAAAATTAAAATCTTTGAATCTCGGTATACATGTGAACAGCATTCACCGAGCTAAAACTTTGTCAGGTTAGTCGTCAAGCACCATTAATTAGATTGTAAAAACCTTTGCTGCTTCAAAACAACAAAAATGCGCTGACAGAAAGTATACATGTACGATAACTTTAATGACTCTAAACCCTCTGTGAAATTATTCTTTCTGGCATGCTGAAGGAAATGCATTTTTTGGAAAATCCCATTACTAGTTGGTTCAAAACAGAAATCTTAGAATATTATTTTCTCGGGAATATACATTGTACAGCATTCGCAGAGCTAAAACTTTTTCTAGTTAGTTGTTAAGCACCATTCTTCTTTACATGTATGTGTACATGTATTCGCATTTTTGTATCACTGTGGAGACATGGCTTTGTTCTCGTGTACAAAATGGTTAGAAAGTCAAGCACGTTTTTCAAAATGCTCCCATTTTAACCATAATTGTTTTCCTGGGTTGAAATGTCGACCCAATATACCCTATATTATACCCTAACCCAAACACTAACCCTAACCCACATCCTAATTCTAGTTTTTGAGTAATTTAAGTAAAATCCAAAAATCGAATTCGTGAAATTCCCAGTGGAGACCTATTCATCTATAGAAATTTACCCTCCGGAGACGTTTTGTCTCCATTGTACACATTGTGTTCATGTCTCCAGGGGGTACCGTATTTCGCACCATTGTGGGTTTTGAGAACTTTTGCCACTTCAAAATGATAAAAACGCAGAACTGACAAATGGTATACATGTACTGTAACTTAAAATTTGTGGTGAATACATATTTCGCAGAGATATTAGAACAGTAACACCAGACACTAAAAATGTCAAGGTACATAGTTCACACGTACATATAGTCTGCAAAATGATAACATTCATTGGGCATGTTTACTTTGTACACGTAGGTTTTAGTGCCTGGATCAAAGGAAAACTGCAGGTCTATTCAAAATGCTGAACCTCATGTGCATGTACAATGTGTAGGTGTACATGTACTGTGATGCGAAATTGGAGGTCCTGTCAAAATGATCGCTTTGTTCACTATTTTTGTTGATGTTCCAGTTCAATTGTAAACGAATTCAAATCTCAATCAATAACCCTAACTCCCTACCCATTTTTACTTACACATAACCTGAATCCTGCAAAATCCTCCAATTCCTAAATTGTTAAAACTCCAAGTAACCTGAATCCTGCAAAATCCTCCAATATTGGTCACTGGTGACCATACAGCCTGTATCCTGCAAAATCCTGCAGTCTTGCCCTGGCTGCAGTCAGTAAAAACCCAAGTAACCTCAATCCTGCAAAATCCTGCGATGCATCAAACTCCAAGTGACCTCAATCCTGCAAAATCCTTGTGTGTCACATTCAGCCTGATAACCTGAATCCTCCATATTCCTGCAGGGGTAAAACCCCAAGTAACCTCAATCCTGCAAAATCCTGCAATGCATCAAACTCCAAGTGACCTCAATCCTGCAAAATCCTGCATTTTGCAATGAGGAATTTGGAGGATTTGGGAGGGTTAGGGTTAGTAGTAACAGTTTTTTTTCTTCCTCCCCCCCCCCCCAAAAAAAAAGAAAAAGTATTGTCAATAAATCAACACTGTATTCATCAAAATCAATAGTATGTGAAATATAATTTTGAATTTTACAAGGAAAAAAAGGGGGGAAAAAAGGAAGAAAGAATAACCACTCCTGAAGAGAAACTTATTTTTTTCAATTCACTATGGCTGTTTCTGAATTACTCGGCTGCGGCTTAAAATTGAACACGCGGCTATGTAAAGTAGCTGCAGCAGCTACCATAGACTTGTGTGTAATTTCAGGCCGGAGCCAAGTAATTTAGGACACGGCCGTTACCGTTTCATGGAAACCAATATTCACGAATAGCGCCCTCTGTTGAAATGCTGCATCTAAGCAGTGGGGTTTTATGCAAACACAGTGAACTGAACACTCAGCTGTATACAGTACCTTCAAATAATACATAATGTGGAAATTCCTTTGGATTCATGTACTGTAGTTCAGAACTAATTTGGTTGAATAGTCATTTTTCTTGTTTCCAGAAAAATTGTTGAACTCCAAATTTTGATTCTGGGCCTCTCAGGTGTTTCCCCAAATTGTTTTCTACAGAAAACTCTAACCCCAATTTTTCTTCCCTAAAGCTCTTTTTCTATTAACCAGTTCGCGCCGGGATTATTTTAACATCGCCGAGCCGACGGGCGGGATTATTTTTAACGAAACTCGATCCGAAGCGGGTTCAGGCTGATAGTGCCGGGAAGCACACCCACGCATTTCCGGCCTTGCGCGCTGCTGACATACATTTCCGAACTTGAACTTGGCGTGTTTATGCGTCATCCGTTTTGAATTTGGGAAAATGTTTGCGTTTATATACGTCATCCGGTGCGAACTGGTTAAAAAGGGTGAAACGGACTAGTCAAACTGTGGACGTGTTCAAGTCCACACTCTGTAACCTCTTCCCGCAAAGTCTGTGGACGTCAATTGTTCCAAGGTTCACCGTACGGCCGTACCTATGACATTTTCATACACAGCTGTGAGCTGTGGTAATTTAATTGTAATGCAAAATAGTGGTTTCACAAATGCACGATTTACAATTTATATCCATACACGTAATTTGTGATCATTTTTCTTATTCTATCTTCATTACAAGGACATTTGTGACAAAAATGAGTCTGATGTCGCAAAATACATTTTTACGTAAAGGGCTGTTTATTGTCTCGGAGGTGATTTTTCTTTCAACAAATAATATTTTTGTTTTAAAGGTAGTATACACCATTGGTCATTGCTTGAATTATCATGAATGAGTAGATTTGGGGGGTTGTATTTTATAGTAAATATCGTTTAACTGAGCTGTCCGAAGTTTTACAATCATGGATGCCGAGAAAAGCACGAAAAACAGCGGGTTTTTTCAACCGGCGTCGAGCAGTTATTCTTATGTTATCTTTGTTTTTTCGCGATCTCCGCCCCCCCCTTTATTTTCAGATCTGAAATCGATTGAAAAGATTGTTTTGACCCCCAAATTAAATTTAATTCAGGTTTTGTCATTCTCTTACCATAGCATCCGATGAAGCACTACAATTGTAAATCTTTATTTCTTTTCAAAGACATTTTGAATATAACTGAGAAAAAACACATTTCCGAAAATTGTAAAAGACCAACGCATTACACTACCGAGTTGTGCCATATATCAAATGAAAGCTTATTTCCTGCTTTTGCTGACCAACTGTAAAATTGAAAAAATTTGAGAGAATCCCAGTACAACAGTGTAAAATTTACATACAATTTACTGGACGTGCAAACAGTCTTTCTGAAATATGTGCTTCTGTTACAAACACGAGGTCATGACGAAAGTCTGTTTTCATCGTTATTGTTACAGTTGAAATATTCATACAAGGGGAATTGTCTGCAAATTTTAATAGTTTGTCTTGTTGTCTCAGGGTTATAGTGGGGACAAAAAGGTCTGGCATTCCTGAGGACAATAGGCACTAAACGATGGGCGCCGATATGGAACAACAACTTGTGTCAAATGCACACATGCCCAATTAACCAAATCAAGGCCTTTCGTTTTTCAATACGACAAGAATGTTTTCATTTGAAGAAAAAAAATTGAAAAAAAAAAGGGTTTCCAAACATTTTTTAGATTTTTGGCAATTGGGGTGAAAAAAACTGGGGTGAGGATAGTGTAGGCACTGGTAGTTATTTTTAGAATTCACCGAGGTCTTGGAAAAAGAAAACGATTTAAAAATGAAGCCACAGCAACAGCGCCCCCAGTTGTCTGTTTTGGAATTCACTAAGGTCTTAAAAAAAGAAAATGGTTTGATAATGACACCACAGAACAGCGCCCTCAGTTGTCTGTTTTGGAATTCACTAAGGTCTTGACAGTTTAAGTTGCGTCCGAATCTCTTATTTAGGGCTATAGATTGTCTAGGTGTTTGCCTATTATCACGGTACACGCGAGCAGGCTGACAATAGACGTAGCCGTAGCTCTGGAAGCTTGTTTTATGCTGCGCTCCAATCGCGTCGTGTTTATCGTGTTCACCGTGAATTTCTCCATGTTCACTAGTAGGTTCCATTCCAAACGCTACTCACCAAGACGCACGCGCACAGTCGAGTTAGTTGTGCAGTAAGGACATTCTTTATCACGCAAAAACTCGTATGTGAACCAACACGCATGAGAACCAACACGCATGCGCGAGTATTTCATTCGTTTATGAAGTCGTGAACATGGAGAAAAAAATTCCACCTCGAGGTCACCACTGGTGAACACGAGCTACCAGGCAATTAGAACGTCATTATACGACTCGTGAACACGATAAACACGACGCGATTGGAACGCAGCATAAGACACCACAGAACAGCGCCCTCAGTAGTCTATTTTTGAATTCACTAAGGTCCTAACAGTTTAAGTTGGGTCTGAATCTTTTATTTAGGACTATATATTATCTAGGTGTTTGCCCATTACATGTAGTACCATGATACACGCGAGCAGGCTGACAATAGACGTAGCCGTAGCTAGCTCTGGAAGCTTGTTTCAGAAAAGGCTTAATAATGACAGCACAGCAACAGTGCCCTCAGTTGTCTGGGAGAAAAAGCCTGGGATATATTTCATAAAAAATCCTCCTTGCAAATTGCAGGATTTTGCAGGATTGATTTCACTTAGAAGTTGATGCATCACAGGAATTTGTAGTTGAGGGTGTTTGGGGTTTTGCCACTAGAGGATAATGCAATATCAGGTCACAGATAAGGATTCAGGTCACAAATAAAGAGTTTGGATTATTGAGGTTATTTGTTACTTTGTACTTTCACACTGTTCAATGCTCTATGCGTATGCAAGTACATGGTTGTGGTATATTTTAATTTTCAATAAAAAACGTGACAAATGTGGCAACGAAATGTGGGTGTAATGCTCATATATCGAATCATTTAATTGTCCTAATACCATTGGGTTAATGCCTTATATATTTATATCCAGCAAGATATGAGACCGAAGGACTCCCCCTTTAGTCCCCCATACCTCTACACTCTCTAGACTATTGTTACCTAACGCACCCCCCCCCCCCCTTTTCTGGGGGTCCTCTCTGCCTCATATCTTGCTTCCTACAAAACGTATACTATTGAGTATTTCCATACCAACAATGAAAGAGTAAATCCCTACATTGTAAAAAATACATCGCTAAGATTGTAAGAGGATGCAGATAGGTGAAATGTGAGTGACGCTGCAATCGCCCATGTGTTTTGCAATGACTGATTTTCCAATTGTCTTCCATAACAGGAATTCATGCTTTAAAGGGACTCCCCCCTTAGTCCCCCATACCTATACACTCTCTAGACTATTGTTACCTAAAGCAACCCCCCCCCCCTAAAAACCTAAAAAGAATTCCTGAAAAACCACAACATTCCACAAGCACAATGACCAAAACAAAGGAGGGGAGTTTTCCCTCTGTCTCATATCTTGCTTCATACAATCATGTAACCACAGAAAAAAGAAAAGCCAAAAAAATGCGGTCTCTAGGGATTAAATCCTTAATAGCCAGATGACTTCATCAAATGTGCCTGTCCCCCATTGTTGTAATAAGTTCCAATGACATCCCACAACCATTGTATTCCTGACACTGTTTTGACCATTCAAGGTTTGCATGTTTTATCGCCCATGTATTGCAACACCAATTTGGGACAGTAAAATTGCGTAATAACATCTGCGTCAACAAGTTTACCATGCCACAACACAATGTGGAAAAACAAGGAGAATATTTGGATAAATAATATTAATAAACATCTACATGTACGAAGCCCAATCAGCAAATGACAGTTGTTAACCAGTTTGCGCCAGAGGATGTAAATAAACGCAAAGTTTTCCCCAGATTCAAAACGGATGACGCATAAACACGTCACGAGCAAGGCCAGAAATGTCTGTCAGCAGCGAGCAAGGCTGAAAATGCGTGGGTGTGCTTCCCGGTACATTCGGCCGGAACCTGCAACGGATCAAGTTTTGTTAAAAATAATATCGCGCCTCGGCTTGGTGATGTAAAAATAATCCCGACGCGAACTGGTTAATAAAGATTACACATATATATATCTGGTGTTAGAAAATGATCAATATTTACAAATTCTTTTGTAAGTTCTATCTAAACAATACTTTATTTCATTTTACACATTGCATTTATAATGCAGGGTCCTTTGAATACATAATTTAAACCGACTTTTTAATCTGTTACGTCATCTTTTTTTTTTTTTTCTTTCTTTTTAGATTGAACCCGGAGGTAAAGCTAGCCAATCAGGAGCCTTGCAAGTTGATGACATCATCCTGAGCATTAACGCTGTGGAGTGCGAGTCGCACACTGAGGCCATCCAGTTGGTGAAGGGCTCCCAGGACTCACTGCAGCTCATCATCCAAAGGTTTGTTGGACCATCGGTCCATTCTTTATTTTTATTTTGGTCCAATTGTTGGCTTTTCCACAAAATTGCTTTATGGTGGAAAGCCTTTGTTTGTTCTGATTTTTTTTGTTGTTCAGAATTCTTCGATTTTGAATTCCATAGACTTTGTATACTTTTTTTTGAAGATGGAACTTGGGCTCTAAAGGTAGAATACATCATTTGCAGATATCAATTTTTTTTGTTTTATTATCAAATTATTTAGAAATATCGAACCTATTTGAAAGCAAAATGATTGCACTAGATATTCTGTAATTGAAAAATTTATTTTTAATTGTTTTTTTAATTACAATTGTCGGATGGAGATTGCAAAAAAAAATACACGAACAACTGCCCGACGCCTGTTTTTTCTTGCTTTTTTCTCAACATCCATGATTGTAAAACTTCCGACAGGTCAGTTAAAGGATATTTACTTAGGTAATAAAGTGCGAGGACCCGGTTATTACTGCGTGATAATGACCTGGTTAGGGGATGACCGCTGGTAATGGATCGAGCCAAAGGTGAGGTCTATTATCAGCGGTCTTCCCTCAACCCGGTCATTATCACGCAGTAATAACCGGGTCCTCGCACTACCTTTAATAAATACCTTTTTAACGAGAAAAATTGTGAAAATGCTCCAAATTTCGTGACTTTTCTTTCGGCGATATTTCCAGCGTTTTTGTGTTCATGTTTAGGGGCTATGTTTTAGCTTATGCATGGTACCCTGTCTCTTCAATATGTATTGTTATTATAACCCATACTTTGAGACCAGACTAGCTGACCACTGATGCCCACCGTGCATAGCAACGCGCTAGCGTTAACAGACGACACGCGCATTTTGAAAAATGCCGCGCGTATAGATACAAACGTTCTACGCGTACATTTATAGCGGGCAGTATCAAGATTTGAAGCGTCCTTATTACAAGTTACCGTAGAACTGTTGCATTCTACCAATCATGGGCTTACATGATGCTTGATTAATGCTGGTTCAGGGAACATTTATTCACTTCTTCTTGAAAGCCCATGATATTACTACCTGATAATCCACTCCAGTCTCGACCAATTAGAAGCCATCATCTCTCCTAGATATTTATTAATATTAAATACAACCCCCCCAAATCCACCTATTCAAGCAATTACTAATGGTGTATCCTACCTTGAAATTTTGTGTGTGAAACAAGACCCTGATAGGTTGGCCTTGTTTGTTTGTTTACAATTACACACCCACTGTGTGTTGTTCTTGCAACTAATGATCACTATTAAACTTCACAAGGAACTAATTATCAGAGGTGTGTGCATGAAAATCAACAACAGACTGCTCACAACTTCTCAAAGAGTTTCCTTAAAAAATTGAATTAAATATTGTGCAGCGGACGAGACATCAACCCTATTAATTTACGGGAGTTTAGTGTCAATACTTTTACAGCAAATACATGTATAATAAATAATGTTCGTGCTTATATAGCGTTTTACATCGTATCAACGATCTCAAAGCGCTTTACAATTATTACCCCGTTCATCAGGCCCTGGACCACGCGGCAGCCGTTTATAGGCGCTCAATCGGCCTCGACCCTCACAGGTACCCATTTATACTCCTGGGTGGAGAGAGGCAATTGTAGTTAAGTGTCTTGCCCAAGGGCACAAACACCATGTTCCTGGTCGGGTTCAAACCCAAGCACCATCGTACATGAGTCGAACACCGTAACCACTGGGCCATGACATTCTACAATATGAGCGTATTTGAGCGTTTTAACAGTATTTTGGTACGTTTTGAATAGGTATTCTTCACCTTTTTTAACTTTCTACAATGTACATGTAGGTAACTTTTTGTAATATAATGGTTGGCTGTTTAGTCCCAAATCCATCAAAGATTACATAACTACTCGTTGGATTTTAGAGAAAATTGGTTTGGTTTTCAGTAGTATTTTGGCAGGATATCCTTACATGTGTATATAGCTCCTAAACACAAATCACATACATTTTAGATATTAATTGTATCACAAACATTGAGGGTGAACTATTATGTACAGTAATTACTGAACAGAAAGTTTTGGGACAATACCGACAAAAATGTGGGTGGAAACCAAGTAATTGGAGCCGATTTAGAATTATAAGCTGTGTAACAGAGGTCATGTCAACAGGTTCCCTGTGTGGATTGACTGGGTATCCACCTTGTCAAACAGCGTGGTGCTAATTGCACTAACACAATCAACCATTCTATCGCTCCAATCACTGGTGTTTCAGAGTCCAGGTACCGGACAATGTTACAAGAGAGTTTCAAGCTACACATGCATTGTGGCTGTGGCTTTTAGCATAAACTCTGCATTATAATATACCTGTAAACTAACTACATGTAGGTAGCCCTTAATGTACAAATACGTTTACGTTTACAAAAAAAATGGTTTCACTTCTTTGCATGTTAGTCTGGTTAATAACATCACATTTGAAAGGAACAGTATCAAAATACCAATTGTTTGTGTTTTTCCAAGAAATATTTGTTTGGACTGGATTGTTTTGAGAGCCATGGGGTGACACAAACGGCCCAAGGCCTGAGGCAGTAACCGTGATTTTCCCCTTGTTCCTGTTGACCCAAGACCACTAATCAAACCATTCTGATTACTTTGGTGACAAATTCTGCTAAATTAATATCCTTGCTAGAGGGGGGGAAATATGGAGAGGAAATAGGAGGGGGGGGGGGGAGAGAGACAGAGACAAGAGAAAAGTTATTTCATTGTTCAGTTGGTCACGGCCCACCGAGACTTAGTATATTTATGCAGGAAAGGAGAAAACTGTTTAAAAGAATAATTTTACTTTGTCGTGCTAAATATTGTCTATTTAAGCTTTTAGTTCTCGGCATTTAGGATCCTTCAGAAATTTAATGAGAGGTTTTGAAGAGATTTTGCGGATTGACGTCAGGGACCAGCAATAAGCCATTTGCGCGTGACCCCGAGTTAAATTTGAATAACATCTGGTACACTGACTTGCTCACACAGCTTGGCACAGTTTAACTTTAAATTCTCCAGACCAAAGACGCTGTTGCTATATCACGTGATTCGGGGCAAGCCTTACGCGTCATACGCTAGCAACCCCCAGCTCTGGAATGGTCTGGTGTCTTTTTGCCATTCTCACCCATTGTAAACAATGTATTGGTGCGTCTCTTACGTATATATGCAAAAGCTTGCCCCGAATCACGTGATATAGCAACAGTGTCTTTGGTCTGGAGAATTTAAAGTTAAACTGTGCCAAGCTGTGTGAACAAGTCAGTGTACCAGATATTATTTAAATTTAACTCGGGGTCACGCGCAAATGGCTTATTGCGGTTTTAAGCAGTACCTGTAGTGCAATTATGTAGTTTAAGTTGAGATTACCAATGGGAAAAAGATTACCAATCCAGATTCAAGCATTTGGCCACTGTAAAGGTTACAAACTGATTATTTGCAAGAGGGTAAAAAAGGCCCAACTTTCAACACCCCCCCCCCCCCCCCCCCCAAAAAAAAAAAGTTTGGGAGGGGGAAGCTGGCATGTACAGGGGCCAATTTCATAGAGCTGCTAAGCACAAAAATTTGCTTAGCATGACAATTTGTCCTTGGCAAAAACAAGGTTACAGACCAAATTTTCACCTGATCTTTATTGTTCTGGATTGATAATCAGCTGTTTTTTTGCTTGGCATGAAAAACACGTATAATTTTGGCTGGTAACCTGTTTTTAATGAGCAAGACTTTTTTGTGCTAAGCAAATTTGTTTGCTTAGCAGCTCTATGAAATTGGCCAGAGGTCTGTATACATCAGAAGTGTCCATTGGGTTTCTTGCCCTGTTTAGCTTTGGGAGGGATGCTGGAAGGCTCCGGAAAAATACCTTTGGGGGGTTAGGGTTAATAACAAAGCAAGCTTTTGTGACACCATCATTGTCCAATTGCCATAATCATTGTCCAATTGCCATTAATCCTAATCCCAGAAATACCGTACTTCAAAAGTTCCCCTCGTGCTGTGCCACCTTGCGCAAGACACACGGGTGGAAAATCCCTCCTCCCCCTGTGACAATTTGGTGCTAATTTATTTTAAGCTTCGTATAAAAGACTATTAGATACTATGTCAAACCTGCTCGTGCACAGTCGCAGATAATAGAAAGAGGTGTTTAAATGTGTGGACACCTGTGGGTCTAGATGCAAAAGTCTTAGCTGGAAAGTGCCAAAGAATATGAATGTACAGTAGGCATATTTGTTCTCAGTCTGAAAACCCTTGATGGTTCAATACAAGGTCATTAGCATATTATTCACTGTCCACTGGTTTGCTACCAGTAGCTATTATTGTCAGGCTCGCTCAGGTATCAATTGGCGGTGCACTCAAGCTTAATAAATACGGTGCGGTGTCTCTGGTACATGCCACACAGCTTAGTTACATGTAACCTGCTAAGCGTTGTGCAAAACCTTGCTGGGTAGTCATTCACGAGGAGCAGGAGCAACCAAAGGCAACTTTCTGTATAGGAGGATGTACTTTGAGGACGGAGAGCGAGCTTGGCAGGAGAGAAGAAGTCGGCCTGTCACCAGGTCCTCGTCCTACTCACTGGGGAACCGTCGTCGTCCACTGCCGGGGCAGCGATGGGGTACCTACAGGTAGGCTTTGTTGGCCTTGATTGATAATACCCTGTCAGTCAAGGGGTAGTTATCTTGAATGCTCATTGTAAATGTGTGCATCATGTGTTTGTAATCTGGTATTGGGTTTATTCATCTTCCCTGGGCTTTGATAGGAACTTGGGATGGGAAGGAAATTGTAAATCCTGGTGCCACTAGTGGTCATGTATAAAGTTTGTAGGGGGTCAAGAAATGCTTGCATCTTTTAAAGGGGTGTCGTGGCCGGGCGGTTAAGAACCCGGTTTTCTGTTCCGCAGAGCGTGAGTTCGAGTCCCGGTGTCGACACGTGTGCCCTTAAGCAAGGCAATTAAACCACTATTGCTTCGTCCTTCGGATTAGACGTAAAGCTGGAGGTCTCCTGTGTTGTGTAATACACGTAAAAGAACCCAGTAACACTTATCGCTAAGAGGAGGGGCTTTGCCCCGGTGTTCCTGGCAGCGCCTCGGAATAGGCAACTAGATTGATGGCGCTTTACAAATGCAGATTGGATTGGATTGGATTAAAGGGGCAATATACTTTTTTGCAGCTATTCAAAAAGTAACCAACCAAAATACTGTTAAAAAACTCCCTGTGAAATTATTCTGTCTGTAATTATGAGGAAATCCATTTCCAAATATGTGTGTCGCAGACTATGCATTTTTGTACATTTCTGCAAATACTGCAGTACGAACGACGCACGTGTTGGCACTACTACGGTATTAGTCTGTTCAGTGCGTGACTCTCGAGTAGCTGAAATCCGCTGGCTGAGAACGCGCCCTGAACGCAGATTGTGGTTGCAATTGAAATTGTGAGTCGGAAAATTTTGAAATCAAAATCTTAGAATATTGTTTTTCTGAAATATGCAGCATTCACAGAGCTAAAATCTTTCTTTATCATGCACCTTTCTTTATATTTTGAGTACTTTAACTGCACTTCAAATGATGACAGTTCCGACAAATGGAATATTGTTCACATTGGATGCCGTGTATACACGCAAAATTTTGGAATTCAAAACGGATGATGGATAAACAAGTCACGAGCAAGGCCAGATATATCTTTCCGCCACCGGTTCGCAGCGAGCGAGGCCAGAAATATCAGGATGTGCTACCCACAGATAATGGCCTGAACCCGTCTCGGATCGAGGTTCGTGAAAAATAATTGCGCACCTGGGCCTTTGTCAATGTATGGTGGGGTAAGAGGCACAAGGATATTACATTCTACTCAGATCGGACAGTTTTCTAAAAGTAGGCCGGGCATATCCAAATTGTAGTTTGACTTCGAGAGAGGAACAAGGAACAGGATGTGATTTCAGCAGAGCGAATAAAGCAGCCTTGGGAAATAAAACAGTACATGTACATGTACACACGAAACCCCACTGACTTATATGATATATCACACACAATGTACCTTTATTATACTCTACATGTACATGCAGAATGCCAACTGACCGTTTCGCCCCCCATTTGGCTTGATTAGTGAAGCTTGGTGGGTTTTTGCAAATTGTACTTCTTCCTTTTTTGTTCTACCTTTTTTGTTCTACCGAGTTTGTTGCACTATTTCATATATCATACTGTACACTCCTCTCACAACTGATTTGAAATTTCTCTACCGTGAGATACACAAAGTAATAGTCCAAGGTTTTTGTTTCTTGCCTGACAAGTTTTTGCACGTTTTGCACGTTTTCCTGTAGGGGTTCGGGGGTGGGTGGCATGTGCTTATAGCGTGTCCGGTGCCCTTACTTTCCCATCAATGTAGAATCAATGTCAAAGCAGGGAGTAGTACAGGGGGATAATCGGGATACAAACCTAAAATTTGCAATATGATTACGTCCCCTTCAGGGGTGATGCATTGGGTCATTTGGGAGATATTTTGCACAGGAAGTGCAAATATAAATGAATTGAAAGGGCTAAACAAGTAATTCATTAGCACTGTAATATTTTGTATAATCAAGTGCGTGTAATACAGATTTATTTTTTTTGGCCGAGGTGGGGGGGTCATTTTCACGCTAGATACCCACTTCTTGTGCAAAATATCTCCCAAATAACCCAATGCATCTCCTCTAAAGTGGACATATTAAATCATATACAAAAATGTTAATTTTCATCCTGATTATCACCTCATACTAACATGGAGTTATCTCTTTTTGCCCAAAATTGTATTAATCCCAACTCCCTACCCCATTTATCTTACACATACAGTGATCTGAATCATTACTTCAAATTACTCCGATGCATCAACTTCCAACTGACCTCAATCCTGCAAAATCCAGCAATTTGCAAAGAGGATTTTAGAGGATTTGGAATGGTTAGGGTTATAATTTGCTGAATTAAACAAGATTCTGACTCCGATTGCCCAGTAAGGGGGGGGGGGGGGGGGGGGGGGGGGGCAGGAAGTACCTATCCTAACAGATTCCAACAAAACCTGGTGTTTGAGTTTGACTGGATGGGGCTTATTCAGTTCAAGAAACTTTCATATTCAATGAACCCAAAAAGTTAGAAAACAATTAGTAACTTTTGTTTTTGACATGCCCACCAGAGCGTTGCACGGACGTGGTGTTGTCGGCTTCACTGCACATGCTCAGTGCCCTCAACCTCGGAGGGTCATGGGGTACGCAAGCACTTTAATGCCACAGTCCAAAAAAAAATTATGAGATCAAAGAATGCAACTTTGAGGGAACTACAATAATAACCAAAGACAAACTTGCTACTTGTGAGGTGAAGAATATCTGAGCAATTATCTTTGTCAAATTAGGACTCAAAACCTTTCCAGAAGACTTTGGCATGCAAGTTTGTTGTTATCTCAATGCAAAGTTTCCACGGTGTTAACTAATGGGAAAATAATCACAATGTGTTTCTATTTTTCGCGAGTGTAAAGTACACATTAGAAGGGGTCATTAATCAGTATAGTTACGATTCACAAACACTGTTTGAATAGCCCATGGAGGGTGAACATTGGATGGGTGAACAATGACATTGTACGACAACCATCGTACCATCCAACCATCCAACCATCCAACCCAGCTTACACCTGAAATTGTATCTCTAACTCGAAGCAAGGATTAACGAACAAGAAAAAGAAGTGGTGATCAATTTTAAATTGTCAAAATTGTGACTCTTCAAATTGACACTGAGGGAGATCAGAAACAAATACATGGAATATCATCAATTCTCTAAATAAGGCAAATTATCACACTCTAGTCCTTTTCTCGTTGTGTGCAAAGAGCCACTTCATTTAATTAAGTCACACAAAGGTCTCTGTTATTAAATTTAACTCTGTCAAACTATCAAATGATTATCCATACACTTGTGGCAACCATCTTATATAATAGTAGGTTGAGGTACATACAGTACTTGCTATTTTTAATAACCTTGAGTTAAAATTATTCCGTGTAACATTATTTGAGAAAATAGCATTTGCAACTTTTTGAACATAAAATGCATTTACATGAAACCATACTTTGGAGTCTGTTATTTGACTCCAACACCTGAGCTACCCAAATCCATCATTTTGCAATAATTCTCGGTGCTTCCATAAAAGAGCAGAAACTCTCACATGATGTTTCTTTAATGCATAGTCCCGAATCCATGGGAAATACTGCAAAGTGTTTGCACGAACCGTTATGGTTTCGGAGAAGTTCACGGATGAGGTTTAAACTTTATATTTATTATTATTATTATTATTTTTATTATTTTACCAGATTTATATAGCGCTCTTTTCATGCTTAAGCATGTTCAAGAGCGCTTTACAATGACAACAAAATGACAAAACCCTTAAAAATGAATATTATAATAAAATGGACGCAGCTTAAATATTAATATAAAAATAAATTATATATAATAAGAAATATTAAAAACAATATAAATTTACAGTAAAATTCCTAAAAAAGGTAAAATGGACGCAGCTTAAATATTAAAATATTAATATAAAAAGACATTATATTAATATTTCAATGTACAGACTTCCCACAACAACAACAACTAAAGTTTAGTTTCGAAAACAGGCCTACCGGTACTAAACATTGAAACAGTTAGCCTTTTCTTTAAAATAATCTCATCTTTGAGTGATTCTCAGAGTTAAAAACCCTGGTTTCCAGAAAAAAATCAAATGGGTGAAAGTATTTAAGCCGTGTTGTTTGTGCCCAAACATGCAAATTTCAGGAGTGCAATTCTTTGGGTTTTACACCCCTCCCTCTCTGCCCCTTCTTTAGAAAACGCTCTGAAATTCAAAACCGGAGTTTATAAACCCAGCTTGGGTCCAAGCAGATATGGTTGCAGAATGCATTGTCCCTGGTATATTGTTGCGTGGGTCTATAGGTCCCAGGTGCTGTTGAGAAAAAGAGTACTGATACACAGATCTCGGCTAGGGGGGAAATACAGCAACAACAGTTAGGAAATTTGGCAGCAAATCTTTTGGAAGTTTTACTACCAACAGAATTTGCTTACGAAGTTTGAATCATTTTACTCGGAAACAAACTTGTACTGTCTAGCAGTTGTTTTTGTTTAGTTGCTTCAGCCTTCACTGTCCCCGAAGAAAATATTGTTGTTGCAGGCGAACTTTATTCTGCAGTTTCAGTGTTTCCCCCCCCCCCCCCCCCCCCCCCTCCCCCATTCGATTTGCACAGAGTTGTTCAGACAACACACTTTGGAAAGTTGGTTCAACCTTGGTTCAACCATCCACTGATTTGTGTCAAAATATGTTATGATTGTTAAGGAATGTGTGATATAATATTCATAAATACCTGGGACAGTTTAGGCATTCCTATTGGTCGAGAGCCCGTCACGTGGCCGGTTTTAAACGGACGATAAAGACATGGCTAGAAGTGTTTAAAACCAGTTGGCAACAAAAGTAGCCCCTGCACATGGACAACTCAATGGACATCCTTCTCCGGGCACTTCACTGCTGCGCAGACCATTGTTCTTATCTATTTTGAACCATTCGGGTGCAAAATCCTGTTTTCCTCCAAATATGACGAATTTAAGAAAAAAAGTCTTCCACTTTTTAAAAAAATTCCATAAGTCGTGCACAAACGCGGTCGCGTCACGTTCGTTCTTTTCCCTTTGAAAAAAACACGCGCGCGTAACCCATTTAGACGCGGAGGCCTATCCAGTCTATGGAGATCAATGGTAAATACGCTTTATTGCATGTATTGTGACGTAGAGCGACAGAGGCGGAAACATGTCATTTGACAGTGGCCCGTGAACATGGATAGGGGAAAACACACAGAATGGCGAAACACCGAAATTTACTTGCGACAATTTGCCGTGATTTTCGGGGCTTTTTTGGCTGAATTTTACAAAAAAGGTATTTATGAATGGGAATAAATGTGTGTTCGGTCGGTATTAATCACTCTGTTTAATACCGCTTGGAGTCTGGGTGCTGATAATTACCCTCGCCTTCGGCTCGGGTAATTATCAGCACCCAGACTCCAAGCGGTATTAAACAGAGTGGTTAAAACCTCTCGAACACACATTTATTCCCTTATTGAAGATGCCAATTTGGCCCATTAGAAATGCACACAGCCACTGTATGTACATCTGCTAATGTCATTATACTTGTGAACCAGCTGTTCAAGAGTTACATGTAAGGGTTATCCACACAGTGTACCAGTACATGTCTTTGGGGAGAGGTCCTAAAGTCCTGGAAATATTCTCATGGGGTGAGAATTGAGAATAATGGGGTGAGAATTCTCATTCTCATTTTCTGGCTGAAAAACAAGTTGAATTTTGCCATGGAGCTATAAAAAAATTGGTGGGGGGGGGGGTGTTTCCTGAGCACTTAACAACCCCTGTGTATTTGCCACAACAAGCACAGTCCAATACCAGTGACTATTTTCTATGATGGGTCTGAGCAGTTCAGTGTACTTTTGAATTCATTGCCAAACCAAACCATAGGTCTACTCATACGAAGCAAATTGTGTTTGACCATTTCTAGTTTTGTCAAGTGTGGTTGATCGGGAAACATTCCTTGGAGGAGAGAGAGAGAGAGAGAGAGAGAGGGGGGGGGGGGGGTTCAAGGAAAGAAATACCAATAAGAAGAACCAACCCAAGTACAGGTAGAACTATTTGAGATTTTCAACAACGCCACCATTGTTTAACAAACCTTCATCTAGGAAAGAACATAATTCTCGCTTTAAAAAAAAATTAAAAATATCACTCTGTGATTTTGCTTATAGTCCCGTTAAACCATACTGGTAAATGTGGGCTGGGGGAAGTGGTGACCAGAACCAATAGAACTTGTCAAAAAATTGTCAAAAGTCATGCCTAGCCTCTGCTACATGTACCTGTTGTAGCTACCATAATGGTCTACCTTTATATTTACACACATTTCATGCCATTGAACAAGTGTCAACATTTCAGCTGCCAATAAAAAAAATTTTTTTAGGGGGATGATTGAAATAATACTTCACTTGCAAACTAATCAGTAATACATGGGGACTTTTTTTTTTAGATGTATACATCTAAAAAAAGGATCAGACACAAGAGAAAGAAAGAAAATTGTGGTTGTAAAAGGAATGATTAACAATGTACCTGCCACACGAAGAGCAATGGGTTTGTCGTAATTGATCGCTTTGAGAAATGTTCTCGACATTGACAGTGAAATCTGATGTCAGACTTAGCAAAGGTTAAAATCTCTTTGTGCCCATTACATTATATTTTATAGGATTTTAGGTAATAAATAGGTGTAACAGATGAGTTGGTAAATGCTTTTTGAAATACTTTTATGATGTTGAGTCACGCACAGGGGTAGGGTAGCATTTAACTTCGGCAATAGAGGAAGTGAATTTTGCTTTGTGTGAACAAACCGGATTGTTCAAGTTTATTTTTTTCTCAAAAATTTGGATTTTAGCTTCATTGCGGCAATTTTATTGCAGCAAACACAAAACAGCAGTCAGGTTAAGATGACATTTCTTTAATTTGTCTTTCCCTATATTTCAGTTTTAACTCTTTTTTTACTCTTCAAATGCTTCTGAAAAAAAGAAATGGGTCCACTATTTAACCCATAAATGAGCAAACATCTGTATATACATGCGTGTCTTTATTTTCCCGTGACACCGACAGCCTGACAGCATTCATATGTGACCTGTCACCACAAAATGAGAGTAAAGTCGCACAATGTGATTCAGAGATATGGCCATCCAAAGTCAAAATATGAAGGGGTGGTCAATTTTAAGATTTTGTGTAATTTGTAAAGCCCAAGTCTTCCTTTACATATTCCCATTTTTGGGGTGAGATCAGATGATCGAAAACCTCTTAAATTACGCGATTTTGCGTAGTTAGTGTTTGGATTAAAGTCCATTAGTGGTCTAATTAACACGGTAATTAAATATGCAAATCAGGTCCACGTAAGTATCCCACTTTTTTGAAATTTAAATATTGTGTTGTTTATACAATAGTTTGTATGTGTGGAAAATTTCAAGAAGAAATAATGATTAGAACATAGCCGTTGCTATGCTAAACCGAACCTTACTTGTCCTGTTTTGTAATCTTTTGCGTGTTTTTGTTTAAGATGTTTAAAGTAAGTTTTCTCACAAACACGTTTTGTGAAACCCATGACTTTCTAGAGCGCTGTAAAAAGTATTTATCGCAAAACCCCCAAGTGTTATATACCATTGGAAAGCTCTCTTTCTCAAGAATTTCAAAATACCATATCTCAATTTTCAATATTTCCGACTTTACTCTCATTTTGTGGTGACAGGTCACATATTTTGCACCGGTACCGGCAGGGATTTCGAACAGACTGTGATGGGGCTGGATTGCTTGTTTTATTACGTAGTTAGTGGCGATTAAATGGCAAAAAAATACTAATTAGTGATAACCCATGCAACGGTAAACAGATCCAAACAAAGATAGATTCTATATTCCCTTGAGGGCGCTGTCCTTTTCATGCGTAGTTTTAAACTTGCAAAAGTGCTTTGATCACTGTGATCCGCCCGTTTCGAACAGGCACATTTTGAACGGACACTGTACTTGTACTGTACTGTACTGTACTATTTCATATTAGAAGAGACACACAGTTATTGCCCAATGTGTTTGTTTACAGTGCGGGCCGCTCCGTCTGGTAATGGGCTGGCCAAAGGTTAACCATTTCAAGAAATAATTTACCAGACACAATGAGCACTTCCAATTTTATATTTAATTTTTTTTTCTTCACCCGGGCGACAAATAAAGAGCCAATTTGAAGTGGTTATTTTTTTCGTGTTTTTGTTGGCGGGTGCAACATCAATGTTTGTTTGCTATTGTGCAGCACGGACAGCTCACTTCAGCATTGCTGCGAGTTTGGAAAATGGAATATATACATACATGTACAGTATGCGAAATTAGAATTCCCCAAATTCGTCAGACGGTTATCTGATATATTTTGTACGTTGAGAATTAAGTTGCAGTTGAGTTTCAACCATTGGAACTCGACAACTGACACTTGTTTTTGTTTTGGACTCACACAAAAATGCGAGTAATTTGAGGGTTTCTGCATTTTGTTGCTGGATTTAGCATTTAAAATGGCGACGCTGGAAAAAAAGGACGAGAATGATCTACCGTTATCAGAAGGGTATGTACAAAATTTCACAAATAATCATTTAAATGAACAGCATTTGTATACTGCCACTACGATAAACTTACGCTGATGTTAAAAACCTGAAGCTAGTGATTTAAAGATCGCTTCCCTGTAATTTCTACGAAGGACTGCCAGTAAATTAACCAATGTGACTATTTAGTCCTTTTAGCTCATGGTCTGATATTATTAAAGGAAGCTGTATGATAAACAGGGGTGCTAGTTTTAAGGCTAGGGTCTGAATTGTTTTGTTTTTTTATGTTTTGGATAAAAAGCAATTTTGGGCATTTTGCCCGTCCGCAGGACGAAAATATAAACCCTAGTGTATGCAAAGAGGACAATTTGGGCATGTTGCTGTACGGTATGCACCATGGAAATTGCTATGCCTGCTTGATACATCGAATTTTTGAAAAAAAAGTTGAGTGCAGACTAGACGTGTACGGTACACATGTTGGAGTTTTGCAATGTGTTTATAGTACCCGTATATTGCGACCATTTTGTACATGTATGCGTGCTGTCTTTCACAAGTCAGATTTATCAGGCACTGGGGCAAAAACCCACCGAGTATTTCTGAGTATTTTGTGATACGATTCACATGTATAATTGAAAAATAGTTTTCTTTGCCTATATGGTTGTACATGTATATGTGAAAAAATGTTTCAAATGTTCTCTTTTGATTCTTTCATAGAGCTGCTAAGCAAAAAAATTGGTTAGCATGAAAATTTGTCCATGGCAAAAACAAGGTTACAGACCAAATGTTCACAGGATCTTTATTGTTTTTGATTGATATTCAGCTGTTTTTTTGCTTAGCGTGAAAAACAAGTAGAACTTTTGCTAGTAACCTGTTTTTAATGAGCAAGACTTTTTTTTGTGCTTAGCAAATTGTTGTGCTTAGCAGCTCTATGAAATTGGTCCATAGACATTTCTTTAGGTTTGTGTAGGGAAAAGAAATCTCAAGTATGTCGATTGATAACGAGTTATCGTTTATATTTATATTAATAGCCATTCAGAAAACTCTATGAGATTTCTGTTTATTCGATCAGAGTGGCATTAACATTTGAACCTTTACTTACATGTCACCGGGTATCTCCGTTTATTTCACATGAACTTTAGTAAAGAACTCCCATGTCGCCAGAGTTTGTGCAACTGTGTCAGTTTTGGAACAACATGGTAATTAATAATCCAAAGTCTGTCACTCTTTAAAGGTAGGATACACCATTTGCAGATATCGAAAATATTTACTACCAAAATATTAGGAAACATCTTACTTATTTGAAAGTAAATAATGATTCAAGGCATCCAGCAAAATGATTCCGCTAGATATCCTGTAATTAGTCGGGAAAAAAATAATTTTGTTAAGAAAAATTCGGGATCGCCGGACGGCGAGCGCGAAAAAACAAAGATAACATAAGAATAACCGCTCGACGCTGGTTGAAAACAAACGCTGTTTTTCATGCTTTTCTCGACATACATAATTGTAAAACTTCGGACAGGTCATTTAAACGATAGTTACTATTAAATACAACCCCATAAACCCACCCATTCCTGATAATTTAAGCAATTACCAATGGTGTATCCTACCTTTAAGCACATTTTATGTAAAACACGATGTGTGCGCATACTGCTGGGCCTATTTGAAGACAGAAACAAGTGACGTCAGGGGGCACATCGTCTATAGGAACATTTCGCTGTAATGCTCCCAAATTTCTACCTTGCATTTTTTTCGGTGAAAACAAGCGACCCTCTTTGTCTTTGACAACAATTCAATTCAATTCAATTCAATTCAATTTTTTTTTTTCAAATGTTAAAGGGGACTTTGGGGTAAATTTCAATGAAACATTTTTGGGTAGTCTACATGTATTTTAAAACTACCGGTGTCATTTTTTTTTAAGGACTAGTATTAATTTTATGAGGAATGTATTTTGCTTTTGCTGTAATTTTCAGAAATGGATGGATTTGTGGGATTAGTATGTTATAGCAAATATTGTTATACTGATTGTTGTCGTATTTTGGGTTTCGTAGAGGCTGGAAAAATCAAGAAAACCAATAATGTTCTTGTAGTCTGGTTCCCTGAACTTTATACGTGAGAAATAACAATGGCAACTCAGCTAAATTAAAGAACTGTCAAGTCGGCTGTCATCAACCGACTTGCCACTAGCCTAGTTGGTAGAGAGGTGAAGTATGGATCAAAAGGTCTGTGGTTCGAATCCGTCTGTGTTCATTTATCTTTTTTCCTCGCTAAACTTACCTTCCGGATTATTCTACCCATAGAGCAAGCATTCAGGACACATTTTAGTAAAAGCACTCAAGGGATCAGGGTTAAAGTTTGATCCCAGACCCCATTGAGACTAAAGTGATTGGATAAGCCCTCCAGTTAGAAGGAAACCCTTTCCTTATTGCTCAAACCCCAGGGAACTAAAGTAAAGAAAAAAACAACAACCAAATGTATATCTATTTCTTAAAAAGAAATCCATCTGCATTAAGTCTAACATGTTCCATGTGCGCGCGTGTCAGCTAGTGCCAGCGTGTGCCAGCCTAATTTCAGAACCGGACGCAGTGAGCCTGGTTCCATGTGCTGATAAAAATGTTGCAGTTTGACAAGTGGCAAAATGACTTGCTCCTCACAGAAACTCTCTCTATTCCCAAAGGAGGCTTCAGTAAGCCTTGAGTAAAAAAAAAAGAAGTTTCTCATCTGGGCGGTCTTTTTTTTGTCTACCCAAGATGGCAGATTTTCCAAGATAGCAGATTTTTCAAGATGGCAGATTTTCCAAAATGGCAGATTTTTCAAAATGGCAGACGGATTATTCCATTTCCTCGACTCTTTCGTTGATTGTGTTCAAAGGAGCCGTTACCCTTCCTACATAGCTGCAATTTTATAACGAATTGTAGATTGTATATTTGCAAAAAAGTTATTGCAAATGTAATGAATTCAGAAAAAAAAATAGGAAGCAGACAGGGCAAGAAACTGGTTTATTTTTGTACTTGGGCTTGTCTACATGTAGGTCAACCGTAACCACTTGGGTTAGAGAGAGAGTTCGGTGACTAACAGAAGGGATGTTGGAGGTTGACGTCAAGGTCTGGGCTGATTAGTTTAGGGAATGGTGATCTAGAGTTGACGATAGGATATCAGTCATCTTGGGAAAACGGCAGTGATCCACATGGAAATCTCTATGTGCTGGCTTTCGGGGGAAGGGGCAGCATATTTAGCTTACAGGTACATGAGGCAGGTTGTGTTGTTCTTTGAGGATACTGTGCAGGGGATTTCGGGCCGTGGACGTCCTAAAGCTTGAGCCTCACGATTAACTTCTTTGACTGGATCTGGACATACATGTAGCTTAGAAAACGTGTGCAGTTTGTGAGGAGTTGTATGTGAGGAGTTGAACTGAATGAAGGTCTCAATGTTTTTTGTGTCAGCCAAGGAGCGACTTTGATGCACTCTGTTTTGTTTGGATACCAACAAAGATTTGTAGTACATGTGTATACATGTAGTATGTATGCAGTTTAAGTTTAAGAATGTACTCTTATGCCACTGTTCTTGTATCTCAACTGCTTGCAAGACTTCTCTCAACAATTCTCTCAAGGGGTGTCTCGCACAGAAACCAAATAGACAGGATTGATACAAGCACTGTTGTCTCCTTGGTTGTGTTTGGGCAAGAACCTGAGGGAAATCAGCCCAGGACACCCAAGATTTCACCCAGCAAGAATGTATGATGTCCACAGGTCATGTTTGCACCGCTAACAAAACCAGGGCAAGAGTGGAGTAACAACTGTCAAAGATTGCTGGTTTGAGAAATTGCACTTCAGGAGGAGTACATGTACAGTGATTATTAATCAAGCCATTCTTTGTTGGATAATGGAGCTATCATGTACTGTACTTCAAACATTTGCCTACAGGCAGGCCAGGTTTCTGTTGATTGGTAATCCACTGTGGTAGATCACCTAATCCTGTCAAAACTGTCCTTCCTCATCAGAAACCCAGTTTCTGAGATATCCCAGGGTCGGGTCTTTGAAGAGGTGTCTGTATCCCCGAAATCCGGAAGGGGATTTCCTTTGAATGGCTGGGCTGTTGCAATTGAACATCCAGGTTGTCACACGGATGAGCTGAATTTAACTCTTTTTTTTCCCTCTTAAGTGCTGTTGGTTAGTGTGTAGGGAAGATTTGACAGATTAGGTGAACAAGCCTCATCAGTGACACATGTTCATTGCACAGTGTGCAGCTATTGAACACGCACAAGCAAATCTTTTCACTTTTAGGACTCCGAGTTTGGGTGACGCTGGGAAAACCTGGTCTAGCTCTTCCCATGTTTAGGCACACACACAAAATAAAATGACATGGGCGAATGGATCGGCTGTGAATTGTCTGGCACAGTCGGGCATTGTTGTGATGTTGTGTTTTTTTACACAGTCTCAGTTTGTTTGTCAACTTCAGGCCTGGCGAAGCAGTTGGAATGCGGACCCACATACTGTATGCCTAGTTTATAACACACCAGGTCCAGGTGTGATACTGCCCTGCTGTTATCCTCAGTTTGCCAATCTTCCATGACCTGGGATTCACTTAGAAAAAAGGAGGAAGCCTGACCCTGACGGTCTGGATTCATAGTAGTTGTACATGCTGAGTGTGTACTCCTACACATTTGGAAAGCAGTTGGAACAACAGCGACTGTGTGAATTTTCTACCATTGTGATACATGTATGTCAGTGCATTTGGAGTAGTTTACTGAGCATCAAACTCTGCACTTTCTTGTTGGGCTGTGGTACTGCACCACTATCCAGTCTCAGAGAAAGACTGAATACATCACTGTTAACACTTTGTGCGTAAACTGTTTACTGGCCGGAAAATTATCACCAGTGACTTTGTCCCCCACGGCCTCGCCCATACATGTACGGTTCTCTTTCCCGTGTACGGATGCGGTCGTCGGCCATCGTAACGAGTTCCGTCATGGAATCTGAGGAGGAGGAGGAGAAGGAAGAGGGGGAGGAGGAAGAAGCACACGTGGTGCCCGTCTCGTCGGGCTACGTCAAACGCCTGATCCTCAACATGCAGCAGAAAATTGAGTCCAGTGCTTGTCGGAACACTTACCAGAAAAGGTTGGTCACTTGTGAAAATATAAAGGTTATGGTGATAGAGCTGCATGTTAATAGCAACACCTAGTACTGTATGAATTCATCGTTCGCACCATGTATTGTAAGTGATGTATTGTACGCACAAAGTCTATATACGATACATGTACATGTATGTACATGTACATTGTACATACATGTACATGTATGTACATGTACATTGTACGTCGTTCGTCTCATCGTGGTGCACCTGACATTCTTTTTGTGAGGCTGGTACATTTGCGATAAACTTTCATGAGTTTCTGATGAGGTGCATTTTTTTTGTACGTTTGTGTATTTCTATTTTCTACATATTTCGACTGAACCCCAAATAAAGAAGTCTGCATATAAACAAATCCACGAACTAAGAAATGTAAAACAGCAGGCATGAGATTTTTTTGACTTTTGTCTGAAATTAGACTTTTTAAAACTTTCAGACATTGTTGTCTTTCATTAATTATCATATTTATTTTAATTCTCTAATTTCTCAGCTTCAAAATGATGTATCATTTACATATGTACCCCGTATGCCCCCTTTTGGGGAAGGATTTATTGATAGAACCCTGACAAACTAATTATGAGATAAACAGCTTTGAAGATCAGAAAAGCATATTATTACTATACACACAAAACCTTTCTAGAACACTAGACAAAAAAACACTTCTGGGTGCCGGATTATGCTCAAATTTGGGGAGATTGTAGATTAATAGTTTGTAATTCAGAAAAACCCCAAACCTCAAAATAGTAAAATCCACCCCGAAATGACTTCACGAGTACATTTTAATGAAACACATTGTGCGACTTTGTCCGTGGTTCGTTGAAACAGGTCACAATTGACAATTTTATCCCTGAAAGAGATAACTTGAACCTCTTCAGATCACAGAAATCGGGTCTATATTATTACTATGTTTTTGAGCATAAGTAAAGGCCTAAACATGTCCTTGTTATTGTGTAGTACCATAGAGGGTAGGGTTCCTTTCTCTATGGTTGTACATATATGTACATACTTTTGTACAAGTAACAATACACTTGGTATTGATGTCAGTCACACAACATGCAATACACTAGTTCAGAAGTTTGCCTGTGTCGGTGTGTGCAAAGCCGGATCTGTATGGGAAGAGGAAGTATGCGAAATATTGGCTGCTTGGTCCAGTACAATTTCTTTTTTAATTGCACGGCAAATTCTTCAATGACAGTGCCTTTTCTTTGTCTTGTTTACTGTGCAGCCATTTATTTCGGGTGGGCTTTTATTACTGGCTGGTACTGGTGGTAGGGCCATTCATTACCGCAAGGTCCAATGGTCCGGGTTATTAGATGAAGGGCTTTAGTAGCGGACAGACTGTTAAAAGTGGCGTCAGTGTTGTGTTGGTTGTTATTTGTGGTAATGTTTGTTTTTTGACATCCCTGGGAACCAAGATCAATGAGAGCATGTGACGGAAAGATTCTTGCAACCTGACGCTTTTTTTTTCTTCATCTCAATAAAGGGTTAGCCATGAAAAACATTTCTAATTTTGTTAGGAAATTGGCCTACTTAAAAAATGTTCTTGAATCTCCATAGACTTTGTACACAACCGCTGAAGTTGCGTCAGGATACGACATTCTCTCCCATCTAACTTGCATTGGATTTTTTTAGCCTCGAGTATGAGTCATGTGCACATTGTAGGTGGAGTCTTCATGTAAATTTTTCTGAAGTTACAGCAGTCAAACCTCAGTCATTTAACTTAGTCAAGTTTGAGTCTTAAAGTTAAAGGTACCGTAGTATACACCATTTGCAAACATCAAAAAACAAAAATTACGTGTGCTAGAAACCATCCTGTGAAATCGCGGCACCCGATGTGATTTGGAATTTTGTATCAATCAATTGCCATTCGGCAATCATTGAAAAAACTTGACTATTTGCAATATGGTTGTACATGTAATACTGTACATCCGTAAATGGGTGCTAGCCAACAAGTCTGGTTTCCTAAACCTGATAATTCTGTGACGTCTATAAATTGTGTGGTTTGGTGTAAAGGAATTCAAGGAACCAGACTATAAGGAAGCAGACTAAGGAACAACATTTTTGTCTTGGCTTTTCCAGCATCTTCCACAAAACTTTAATAACAGAACAATATTTACTATAAAATATGAATTCCCTAAAACATATTTTTTCAAAAATTACGGCAAAAGCAAATGGTGTACATGTGACCTGTCACCACAATATGAGAGTAAAGTCGCACGATGTGATTTGGAGATATGGCCTTCCAAAGTCAAAATATGAAGAGGTGGTCAATTTTGAGATTTTGAGTAATTTGGAAAGCCTAAGTCCTCCTCTACATATTCCCATTTTTTTGGTGCAATCAGATGATCGAAAACCTTTTAAATAACACGATTTTGCGTAGTGTTTGCGTAGTTAATGTTTAGATTAAAGTTCATCCGTGGTCTAATTAACACAATAATTAAATATGCAAATAAGGAGGTTCGTAACTGTCCCACATTTTCAAAATGTTAATATTTTGTTGTTTATACAATAGTTCGTATGTGTGGAAAGTTTCAAGAAGAAATAATTAATAGAACATAGCCTTTGCTATGCTCAACCGTATCTTACTTTTTTAGGACGTGTTTTGTGTTTTGTTTAGGACGTTTATTAAGTAAGTTTTCTCACAAACACGTTTTGTGAAACCCATGACTTTCTGGAGCGCTGTAAAATGTATTGATTGCAAAACCCCCAAGTGTTATATACCATTGAAAAGCTCTCTTCTCAAGAAATTGAAAATACCAATATCTAATTTTTCAATTTTTCCGACTTGACTCTCATATTGTGGTGAAAGGTCACATATTTGTTACCTTTTAACCAGTTCGCGCCGGATGACGTACATATAAAAAACGCAAAGTTTTCCCCAAATTCAAAATGAATGACGCATAAACACGCCAAGTTCAAGTTCGGAAATGTATGTCAGCAGCGGGCAAGGCCGGAAATGCGTGGGTGTGCTTCCCGGCTCTATCGGCCTGAACCCGCTTAGGATCGAGTTTCGTTAAAAATAATCCCGCCCCTCGGCTCGGTGATGTTAAAATAATTCCGGCGCGAACTGGTTAAAGTTCTCTTCACACTATACAAATCTTGGGAATGACAAATAGTTGATGCAGTGGGATTTAAATATTCAACTGTACAGTCAACTTAAATGTCAAGTGTAGTTCAGTCGAATGTTCATGTGCGATATGGACACTTACAGGGATATCACAAAATGCTAGCATTACAGGCAGTTAAGAAGAAACTTGCCTTTACGGAGTTTACCCCATCAACAACACTTTCCAAAAGGACTGTACTGTGTAACCTCAATTCGATCAACTTGAACCTCCGGTTTCTCGCGCGAAACAATTGACCAAATTCCCGGTCTCGGTTTGGTCGAAATAATTACCGGTGGAGAGTTCAACTGCAGTTCAAATGCCGCAAAGTAATCGTTTGTTTTGAAACGATTTGAATCACTGAACAACATGTGCACTCTCTTGTGTAATTGCATTTATGCAGTCAAAAACAAACAAAAAAGTCCCGTATGTTTGGAAAAATAAACAAGAGTTGGCAGACATGACTTTGGGACTTCGCAGTCCTTGATAGATTTTTTTCATATTTTGTCTTCTCTTCCTCCTGTCTTTAAGGAATGTTAGGCATCCTCCTTGAAAGAGTCAAGAGGTATTTGTTTAATGTGTTGGGAGGTCTTGGAGGTCACTTGTTAAAGATGTTCCAGAGGCGGATGTCTTCAAACTTCTTGCTTTGAGCCAAATGACTTTGGCACTGCACTTTTGTGAATTTCTTCTGGGTATTTTAACAAAGTTGTTTGGACTTGACTTTTATGGGCATGTCTGACTGTTGATTTACAGGATGCAGTGAGTTTCTGAAGGGATTTCGCCTTTTCAATTCAGAAGTTAATGCAGAAGAATGTTAAATAATCAGAAGTTAAATTTACCTTCTCTTGGGATTAGTGGCCAAATGAATATTGGATTTTGAAGGATTTAGGAAGCTTTTCTTAACAGACATTTCTACCTTCCAGCATTAGGTTTAATGCCTGTATAGTACATAGCACAAAGATAAACATTATACAGCCAGGTATAATTCATGACGCACCATGCCAGCCTGCAGTAGTTTTTTTGTTGCATGATTTGCATGATTCATGACAACGTGGGAATTGTCCACAGGAAAGGAGCAATTCTCTCTCAACTTCTGATGCATACATTCTAATTTTGTGCATCCCCATGATGACATTATTGTTCTTCACTTTGTTCCGGTATTTAAAGATAGGATACACTGTTGGTAATTGCTTGAATTATCAGGAATGGGTGGATTTGGGGGGGTTGTACATGTACATGTATTTTACAGTAAATATCGATTTAACTGACCTCTACGAAGTTTTTAAATCATGGATGCCAAAAAAAATCAACAAAAACAGTGGTTTTTTTCACCCGGCAGTTGTTCTTATGTTGTTTTGCTGGATGCCTGGAATCATTCTTTACTTTCAAATAAGTAAGATATTTTGTAGTAATTCGGTAGTAAAATTTTTTGATATCTGGAAATGGTGTACCTTTAAGCATACCCCCATAAACTTGTTTACACAAAATTCCATGTGGAGATCCTAACACATAGTATTGCCTTGTGGACACGTATTCATTGGCAGGTAACATTGGCAGGTTTTTGACATTATAATGCGTAATTACTTCCAAACTAACTTTACTCCATCAATTTCTGCCTTGCACTATTTAAAATAAAATTAAAAAAATTAAAAATTGCTTTTGCACATTTTATAAATTATTTTGCCACCCAAAATAACCAGTATAAGAATTTTGTGGACTTATTACATCAAAAATGTTGACCTGCCAAAGTCACCCCCACCCGGCCCCTCCACATGCCAGTGTTAGGCCGTGTCCGAAACGAGTGTCTAGAGCTACGGTCTACGTCTACAGCTACAGCTACGTCTACGTAGGCGCTAAGGCAAATGGAATTCGGACGTGGCTACGGTAGAGCCTACGGCTAGTTATTGCGCTCCCAAGCGATGCTTGAATTAGTGTTTGCGAAATTACGACGTAAGAATTTACAACAATTATCGTCTGCTAGATGTTACGCAATGTTTGTTTACAGGCAGTCAAAATACCTGCTGATATTGACGTATTTGTCGTATTTGTCGTTTCAATTCAATGCACTATCATTGAAAAATAAACGAAAATTTGCTCCAAAATTAACGTTAGTGCTGCCGCCATTTTGTTTTGCCTGAGCTAGACAACTTCCTTTACGGCTAGATTTTTGTGGCGTTGTAGCCGTAGCTGTAGCTCTAGACGGCATTTCGGACAGCGCTACAAAATGGCCGACGTAGACAATAGCCGTAGCTGTAGCTCTAGACACCCGTTTCGGACACGGCCTTACTCCAGTTTACAGTAGTAAATATAGGGGCATTTTCTTAGGATGACATCAACATTGAGAAGAGGAACTGACCCTTCCTAATACCCAGACACTAGGAAAAGCTTATTTTAGAAGCGAATTATCAGAGAGGAAAAAACTAATTAGCCGTTGGTCAATTTTATCATAATACAAATTACAGGTCAAACTTTTTCTGGCTTTGAAAAGTTCCGGCTTACAAACGTTTTATTCTGGGAGAGAGACCCCATTCCCAAGTCCCAAGCTGACTTCCTGTGCAGAATGTCTTCTCTGAAACAATAAAAAAGGCTTAAACCATTCACCTATCCTTGGATGCAAATGCATCCAGATGTATGCATCCAGATGCCTCAGAAATACCAAAAATATTCTTATTTACAAAAAAATGATCTGGGAAAGAATTCCGTATACGGACACCGCCTTTTTTTTTACTTCAACAGGTTTCAACAGGTTTTAAAAGGTTTTAAAAGGGGTTGATATGAATTCCATGATGTTAGACGGACATCATGGGACCCCCTTTCACATCTCTAGCCCACAAAATAAATGTCGACCCTTTTTAAAGGTGGGATACACCATTTGCAGATATCAGACATTTTTACTAACAAGTTATTAAGAACTGTCTTACTTATTTGAAAGTAAATAATGATTGTAATTTGTAGACATCCAGCAATATAATTGCGCTAGATATCCTGTGATTGTTCAGATCGCGAAAAACGGTTGAAAACGAATGCCGTTTTTCTTGCTTTTCTCAGCATCCATGATTGTAAAACTTCAGACACGTCAGTTAAACGATATTTTACTCTAAAATACAACCCCAAATCAACCCATTTTTGATAATTCAAGTAATTACCAATGGTGTATCCTACCTTCAACCATGACGTAACTTACTGCAAAATGCAACTTGAGTAAACTGCAGTGGCTTACTACACTGGCCTATTAGAAATGAGTAGTATTTTGTAGTACTGTACCCCAAATGAATGCCTAGGACATTAGGGTTAAAGGGTGGGGGGGGTGCAATTTCATGGCTCTGCTAACCACAGAATTCCGCGCTTACAATCGCCATACAAAATGGCTTGTAATTTTTGTTCACCAGATTAGTCTAAAGCCTTGTTCGCACTGGACTTTTTTTTATAAAACTTACCGAGATGATGGGTACTTTTCCCATTTTAAGTCCAGTGCGGACAGCCTAGGACGTTTTCCTCTCAGTTACTTTTCCTGAGTCCAGTCGTGACTTTTATTGGCCAACTGCTGCCCGGGAAAACTGCCCAGTTAACTTTTCCCTAGACGATAAGTTCAGTGCGAACAGCGCGAGTCGGTAAAAGCGGCTTAGGAAAACGTACATCCGGCCCCCTAGTGCGATTTCATGCTACACAAGACACCGCGCATGCGCTCTTTGCATTGTTTACGTGCGCGCGCTGATGCGTGCACATCGCATTGTGATCACATGCGCCTTCATGAGTCATTATAATGACAGCTCGGCTACTTCTCCCGCGGTCTCTGTAAAATTTTCCGTGTCGAAAGTCCAAGTGCAAACAGTGGTAAAATTTGACCATTTTTTATTTTACTATCGTCTCAGTAAAACCTTCCCCCCAAAAAGTCCAGTGCGAACACGGCTTAAAGGTAGTATACACCATTGGTAATTTCTTGAATTATCAAGAATGGGTAGATTTGGGGGTTTTTATTTTATAGTAAATATCGTTTAACTGACTTTTCCGAAGTTTTACAATCATGGATGCCGAGAAAAGCACGAAAAATAGCGTTTGTTTTCAACCGGGGTCGAGCAGTTATTCTTATGTTATCTTTGTTTTTTCGCGATCGCCGTCCGTGATCGGATCGCCGTCCGGCGATCGCGAATTTTTCTTTATAAAATTCATTTTTTGGGAATAATTACAGGATATCTAGCGCAATCCTTTTGCTGAATGCCTAGAATCATTATTTACTTTCAATTGAGTAAGGTATTTCTTAATAATTCGGTAGTAAATATTTTCGATATCTGCAAATGGTGTATACTACATGTACCTTTAAGTCTGCTTGTCTCTGAATGCCTGTACTGTAAGTGGACCAAAATCCCTATAGGTTTGAGTTTAAAGACAGACTCAAAGTTTATCCAGGGGATGCTCTTCCATCTGTCCTCAGTTTAAAGTCTCAAGGGATGCTGCTTCTCCTGTTGAAATGCAACATCCTTATCTCCCAGCCAGCGCAATGACAGAATGATGGTTTATCCATGAGGAAGTGTGGCATTTTAACAGGTGTTATTCATGTACTCTCAAAGGTCAGGATGTCTGTCTGCAAAGTACTTCACTTTCTCTGTTTTATCTCTAGAACTAGAAGAAGAAGAAGAAGAAAAGGCATGGCCTTGGTCAGGGAGGAGATTTGAGGAAATAGCATGTGGATTAAGACCAATTGTAAAACTGTCTACTCAATTTGAATTAATTGTTTGATTGACATTTTGAAATGCCAGTCCTCTATGACCCTGGAAATGCTGCAATTGTAGACCATAACACAGGGCATAGCATAATACTGTTAGTCTTATACTTTGTATGCTTGTTGAATTATAGAAAATGTGTTAAACTGATGACAAACAAGCAAAAGAAATTAAGAATCCAGGGGGAGAGGGGGTTAGCATGTCCATAGAACTTGCCTACTGGTAAACAAACTGCTTCAGTCCAAAGTAAGGATCTTGAACAACATGTGTTTCTGTCACTCAAGAATTATTGATCAAAATGGAAAGCTGTTCAACAGTTCTACTCTTGATCTGTGAACATTAGCCCTTTCAGCTGGTGATTAATGTCCTTACATGCAGTGTATACTAGTCTTTTAATCCAGCCAACATTACTGAGCTCACAGACATTACTTTGTGAAACTCCAGGCAAGGTCAGGGTCACTGTTCTTGCAAGTTTAAACTCTCCTGGCGCAAGACCAGACTAGGGAATGGTACGGTAGGTTTCCTGAGGACAGGCCGGCAATGATCTCAAAGCTTCTGAAATGTATTGGTTGCTTTCGTGAAGGACAATTTGAAGATCCGCACCTTCTCTTTTTGCTGATTGGCAAGTTCACAAGTAGTAAGTACATGTAGTAATTTGGAAAAAAGTGGTTGGAATTGATATCATTATGATCAATAGCATATTGAACATTTCCACTGTAAATTTGCATTGGCCATTGCAACAGTAAGCCCAATTTGTTTTGTATAAAAAAAAACTGGGTGGGTGTGGGGGGGGGGGGCAGACACCTGTTTAGATTGTATCATCACTGTAACAACATGTAACCTAATTCCACTGTAATAGCATGTGGAGAAATAAAGGAATAATTATTTGTGATTTTCTCTATGCCATGACAAACATGGGGGGGGGGGAAGGGGGTGTTACATTTTCAAACTGATCATAATTCCAATCCAGGGGGTCACTTGTTTTTGTTTTTTTGCAGGGGCAGCCCCCTGCTTGAAATTAATGGTTTTCTGATTACTCTCCTTATCACCTATATTGTACATTGTACTCAAGTCCCCTACAAAGGGGAATTACCATTGAATACATGTACACAGTACCCTGGATCAGTGGATGGTAATTTGCATGTAGTTGCCAGGTCTGGTTCCCCCTGTCCAACCAGTCCTCACATTGGAGTTGTTAAAGTTAATGGCCATTCCAATAAGCTTATTTGGTTACCTGGCTGGCTGTGGAGTGTTTGTTTAGGACACCATAAGACCAGTGGCACCTAAACTGTCAACAGTTCTACTGATGTGCTTTGCCAATCATTCATGTGTACCAGGTACACATGCAAATTGTCATTCAACAAATTGTGTGTTATGTAATGGATTATGCCTGTTATTGGCAAAATATTTACATATGAATTAAAGGTTATATATACACTATTGGTACTAATTGCTTGAATTATCTGGAATGGGTGGGTTTGGAGGAGTTGTATTTTATAGTAAGTGTCGTTTAACTGACTTGTCTAAAGTTTTACAATCATGGATACTGAGAAATCTCAAGACAAAACGGCAATCGTTTTTAACCAGGGTCAGGCAGTTTTTTGTTATTGAATAAAAAAAAAAAATAATAATCGCGATCGCCAAATGGTGATCGCAATTTTTTTTTTTTTAATTTTTTTACAATTATAGGATACATACAATAATTTTGTTGGATGCCTAGAGTTATTATTTATTTTCAAATAAGTAAGATCTTTCTTGATAATTTGGTAGTAAAATGTTTTGATATGTGCAAATGGTGTATCCCGTACCTTTAAGGTAAAATATTTACATGTAGTAGTCTGACAGCTGAATTTGGTTTACATGAATTTGGTTTATATGAATTTGGTTTATGAGGTTCTACAAGTTTGATTTGTTGCATTCCTTAAGTGGTAAACTCTGTTACATGTACTTGTATGTTACATATCCATGTTCACCAGGGGCCAATTTCCTGGAGCTGCTATATAAGCACAAACAATAGACCGATTGCGCCCTATAAGTCACATGACCTATATGGGTATCAAACATCAACAAACATAGCAAACTCCATAGCAAAGTGCTGCTGTTGCAAAGTACATGATGATTGTTGCATTTGTTTCTTCGATCGAGGCTTTTCTTTCTCAAAATCTCTGAAGAATATTCTGGAGTTTGTACCCGAGACCTTACCGGAATGGCTGAATAAAGCCAGTAAGGACAGTTCCAGCAAGTTTTGGAAATTCTACAAGGATCGTTATGTTCACGATGTGGTACTGTCACGGAACGCTGGGACCGGCACTAGCACTATAACTAGCGATTTTGAGAAAGAAAAGCCTCGATCGAAGAAACAAATGCAACAATCATCATGTACTTTGCAACAGCGGCACATTGCTATGGAGGACGCCATGTTTGTTGATGTTTAATACCCACTATAGGTCACGTGACTAAGGGGGCGCAATCGGTCTATTGCTTCAGCACAGTTTTGCTCAGTAAAAACAGGTTACCAGCCCAAACTCCATGTGCTTTTTATGCTAAGCAAAAACCAGCTTAATACCAGTCGCAAACAATATACAACACCCCACAGTTTGGTTTGTAACCCTGTTTTTGTCAGGGTAGAATTTTTATGTTTTAAGCAAATTGTTGTGCTTAGAAGCTGCATGAAATGGGCCCCAGGTGACAAGCAATAACGCATCTGGATCTAGTTACAATCCTTCTTGGGGATATACATGTACATAAATTCTTCTTTATTTATGATTTGTTGTGACTACCCCCCTTCCTCATTGCAATTACCAGTATATATATTATTTGTTTTTGAGGAATTTTGCAATTTGGCCTTCGACACAAAGGGGAATACAAAATGGCATGGGTGGAGAAATGAAGAGAAACAAATGGGAGGGGTGCACATACTATGGGCCTTTTCGAAACCTTTGCTTCGTCTTCGGCTTTGGCTTCGCCTCTGAATTCCGAATTACTGAGAAGCAAATAGAAATTAAAGCAAATATAAATAGTCTAACTTTTGGGTTCATATCAATGGATTGAATGTTTCTGAAGCACAACAGGCATCAAAATGTGGCAGGGGATCTCGCAGTTGGGAATCTAAAATCGCCTTAAGCCAAAGACGAAGACGAAGCCAGGGATTTGAAAAGGCCCTATGTACATGCCATGGAAATGTAACTTACTTTTTGAACAAAAATAAGTCTTGGGGCCTAGCCATTTTCTAGTACGATATAAAAAAATACTTTTTGGATTACTGCAGATTTGTATGACTGTTGTGGTCTTTAATTTGTTAATTATATATTTTTTTCGCTGCTATTAATAGGCCCTTCTTATATAGCACACGTATCTACCAAGACTGGTCCTCAAGACGCTCTCACATTATAACCCGCATTGTTGAGCCCATGAAACATCCTGAACACCATTTTGGCTCCCTAGGGAGTGTATACAGCTACCGGTAGATGCTGCCATTTTGGCACAAAGCAGCTAAATCAACCACAATAACCATCTCTGCCCTTTATACAGGTACCCATTTACTCCTGGGTGGAGAAAAGCAATGAGTGACAAGGTGCCTTGCCCAAGGGCACACGCACCATAGTCCCAGGCCGGACTCGAACCCACAACCTGTAGCTTTTACCTACAGGCTAAAAATTCAATGCTCTAGACCACGAGACCACAGGACTTCACCAATATTTGTTCTCCATTTTATCAGTGTTTGTAGTTTCACTAAGTTATCTGCCATTGTTGTTTCACAAGCGTCAACACTATTGACTATCTTTTTTTGTAGCATTGAACAATTTTCCTCTTAAAAAAGTGTTGCATAACACAACCCCCCCCCCCCCCCCCCCCCCCCATGGATCAGACAGATATTTTTCAGAACTCCAAGGTCTGTTAAGGACCATTAATATTGTCTAGATTGCAACAAATACCTTTTGTAAACTGCTGGTATTTCACTTATAAAAAAAACCAGGAAGAGCTGGTCCCTAGAATTCCCCAAACCAGACAAAATAGCAACCAAGGTACAAACACCAAATATCCCCCATTTCAAGGTTAACCATTGTTGTTTATTCAAACCCCTCCAAATAAAATGTGCAATGTGATTTGTATAGGGTTAGAGCAGCTGGCAGGCTGGGAATATTATTACAGAACAGGTAGGTTTTCCTAATTTATTCAGGTAACGTTAACCCTCCTATGGTTTCACCTTTCAAAACCTTTCAAAATCTGCTTACCGGGCAAAATGGATATAAAAAAGTATGAACCTTTCAAAACGCTCCAGAATTTGTTGCTACTGCACTACCACACCTTTCAATACCTTTTGAAAGGAATTGAAAGGTAGAAAAACTGGGCTATGGTATACCCTATGATAAAGGTATGGGAAGTCTATCAGAAAACAGCCAGACTTTCCAAAACCTCACACCAGTTTGTTCAGAGAGTTGTTTTACCTTTCAAAATCTTTCATAGGTTTCTTTTGTCAGACAGCTTTCTCACCTTTCAAAACCCTTTGGTCCAGGAAACTTGAAAGGTTTTGAAAGGTCTGACAGCTCTATGGTAACTGCATGGTATATAAGAGGGTTAAAGATCTGATCATGATACACCATTGGTAATGCACTTTTCAATTGTAAGACAAACCCCTTATTAGGGCAGAGATAGTTGATTGATTTAGCTGCCTTGCGCTGAAATTGTTGCATTGAGCTGATGAGATGGTATTTGGAATGATTAATTGGTCCAATGACCAGGGGTAATAATAATGCAAAGCGCTTTGATCTCAGTTAAAAGCGCTCTTTAAATATTATGTTTTATTATTATTATTATTTGTCCCTATTCAAATCTCTCACGCTACATAGCATTTTCATTGTTGGAAATATAGGTTTCTTAAAATTAAACTATCTCTGTTGTGGTGTGGACATTCATTTGTTTTTACGCAGAAAATCATTTTACTGTGACCACTCTTTCACTAGTTTGTAAAAAAAAAATTGTTTTGATGATTTCCCTTAATAAGAAGTTAAGAAGTGTTCACTTTTTTTTGCAGTGGATAACCTTACCCTAAACTGTTTTAATTTCATTTTTCATAGAGGGGAAATGTTATGTGGATGTTGGTAAAATTACACAAACTGTTCACTCTTCTTTCTTTATCCTGCAGTGGACATTTGTTGTTCACAGGTCCACAATAGACTATGCAAGGTTAGCCTACAATTCCTACTCCCAGACAACCTTCACACCCCATACTGAACACCAGTTTGTTTATTTGCAGTAACCCACTTAATGTTGTTGTTTTTTGGGCCCAGAATTATAAAGGTAGGATACACCATTGGTAATTGCTTGAATTATCAGGAATGAGTTGATTTGGGAGGGTGTATTTTATAGTAAATATCGTTTAAAGGTAGGATACACCATTTGCAGATATCAAAAATATTTACTACCGAATTATTAAGAAATATCTTACTCATCTGAAAGTAAATGTTGATTCTGGGCATCCAGCAAAATGATTGCGCTAGATATCCTGTAATTCTTCCGAAAAATAGAATTTTATAATGAAAAATTCTCGATCGCCGGACGGCGAGCGCGAAAAAACAAAGATAACATAAGAATAACTGCTCGATGCCGGTTGAAAAAAACACGCTGTTTTTCGTGCTTTTCTCGGCATCCATGATTCTAAAACTTCGGACAGCTCAGTTAAACGATATTTACTATAAATACAACCCCCCAAATCTACTCATTCATGATAATTCAAGCAATGACCAATGGTGTATACTACCTTTAACTGACCTGTCCAAAGTTTTACAATCATGGATGGCGAGAAAAAAAAGGGGGAAAAATGGGGTTCGTTGTCAACCGACGTCTGCCAGTTGTTCTTGATGTTTTTGCAATGACCATCTGGCTAACGTGATTTTTGCCTTTATAAAATTCAATTTTATAAAAATTATTTTGCTGGATGCCTAGAATCATTATTTACTTGATTTACAAATAAGTAAGATATTTCTTAATAATTCGGTAGTAAACTTGTTTGATGTCTGCAAATGGTGTATCCTGCCTTTAATGTGCTGCTGGTTGGGGGAAAAAAGTGTTATTTGCCATTGAGGTGCAGTGTTGGGGCTTCAAGTCTGTGCTTTGATCAAAGATGTGTTATGAATACAATGTATCTTGATTCACTTGCAATGTGCCTTTGATTCTTGTGATATTGACATAAAAAGTTGAGAAATGTTCCGGTTGTTTTTCTTCTTTTTATGTCGATTCATGTTCAGATGTTTTTGTTTGGTCAAACAAGGACTGAACATAGTTGTTTATTTAGCTCTAAGCAGTGTTCTGCTTCAAATTTGCTGTTGTTGTTGTTAGAACTTGTGGATCTCAAAGTTAAAGGTAGTATACACCATTTGCTTTTGCTGTAATTTTTCAAAAATTGATGGGTTAGGGATTCATATTTTATAGTAAAAATTGTGACGCTCCAAGGTTTAACGTTTTGTGTTTATAGAAGCTAGAAAAAACAGAGAAAAAAAGGGAGGTTGTATTTTATCGTTTAAAGGTAAGATACACTCTTTGCAGATATCCAAAATATTTCATGCTTTTCTAGGCATCCATGATTGTAAAACTTTGGGAAGGTCAGTTAACCAGTTCGCGCCGGGATTATTTTAACATCGCCGAGCCGACGGGCGGGATTATTTTTAACGAAACTCGATCCGAAGCGTGTTCAGGCTGATAGTGCCGGGAAGCACACCCACGCATTTCCGGCCTTGCGCGCTGCTGACATACATTTCCGAACTTGAACTTGGCGTGTTTATGCGTCACCCGTTTTGAATTTGGGGGAATTTTTGCGTTTATATACGTCATCCGGCGCGAACTGGTTAAACGATATTTACTATAAAAGACAACCCCCAAATCCACCTATTCATGATAATTACCAATGGTGTATCCTACCTTTTTACCTGACCTGTCCAAAGTTTTACAATCATGGATGCCGAGAAAATAAACAAGAAAAACAGCGTTCGTTGTCATCCAGTGTTGGGCAGTTGTTCTTGTGGTTCTTGTTGTTTTTGCAATGGCCGTCCAGCGATCGTGATTTTTTTTATTATAAAATTAAATTTTTCGGAACAATTACAGAATATCTAGCGCAATCACTTTGCTGGATGCCTAGAATTGTTATTTACTTTCAAATAAGTAAGATATTTCTTAATAATTCGGTAGTAAAATTGTTTGATGTCTGCAAATGGTGTATCCTACCTTTAATGTGCTGCTGGTTGGGTTAAAAAAAGGTGTTATTTGCCATTGAGGTGCAGTGTTGGGGCTTCAAGTCTGTGCTTTGATCAAAGATGTGTTATGAATACAATGTATCTTGATTCACTTGCAATGTGCCTTTGATTCTTGTGATATTGACATAACAAGTTGAGAAATGTTCCGGTTGTTTATCTTCTTTTTATGTCGATTCATGTTCAGATGTTTTTGTTTGGTCAAACTAGGACTGAACATAGTTGTTTACTTAGCTCCAAGCAGTGTTCTGCTTCAAATTTGCTGTTGTTGTTGTTAGAACTTGTGGATCTCAAAGTTAAAGGTAGTATACACTATACACCATTTGCTTTTGCTGTAATTTTAACAAAATTGGATGGGTTAGGGATTCATATTTTATAGTAAAAATTGTGACGCTCCAAGGTTTAACGTTTTGTGTTTATAGAAGCTAGAAAAAACAGAGAAAAAAAGGGAGGTTGTATTTTATCGTTTAAAGGTAAGATACACTCTTTGCAGATATCCAAAATATTTCGTGCTTTTCTAGGCATCCATGATTGTAAAACTTTGGGTAGGTCAGTTAAACGATATTTACTATAAAAGACAACCCCCAAATCCACCTATTCATGATAATTACCAATGGTGTATCCTACCTTTTTACCTGACCTGTCCAAAGTTTTACAATCATGGATGCCGAGAAAATAAACAAGAAAAACAGCATTCGATGTCATCCAGTGTCGGGCAGTTGTTCTTGTGGTTCTTGTTGTTTTTGCAATGGCCGTCCAGCGATCGTGATTTTTTTTATTATAAAAATTCAATTTTTCGGAACAATTACAGAATATCTAGCGCAATCATTTTGCTGGATGCCTAGAATTGTTATTTACTTTTAAATAAGTAAGATATTTCTTAATAATTCGGTAGTAAAATTGTTCGATGTCTGCAAATGGTGTATCCTACCTTTAATGTGCTGCTGGTTGGGGGAAAAAAGTGTTATTTGCCATTGAGGTGCAGTGTTGGGGCTTCAAGTCTGTGCTTTGATCAAAGATGTGTTATGAATACAATGTATATTGATTCACTTGCAATGTGCCTTTGATTCTTGTGATATTGACATGAAATGTTCCGGTTGTTTATCTTCTTTTTATGTCGATTCATGTTCAGATGTTTTTGTTTGATCAAACTAGGACTGAACATAGTTGTCTAAGCAGTGTTCTGCTTCAAATTTGCTGTTGTTGTTAGAACTTGTGGATCTCAAAGTTAAAGGTAGTATACACCATTTGCTTTTGCTGTAATTATTCAAAAATTGATGGGTTAGGGATTCATATTTTATAGTAAAAATTGTGACGCTGACCTGTTTAAAGTTTTGTGTTCATAGAAGCTGGTAAAACATACCGGTACAAAAAATGTGTTGCTCTTGCAGTCTGGTTTCTAGACGATTTCAATAAATTGGGGGCAGTGTTTGAAAATAGTCAGGTTTAAAATTAATACAAAATTCCAGTTCCACTTTTCTTCAAAACCACGTCACATCAGGTGCCGTGATTTCAGAGGATGCTCGAGACTGTTACTCACCTACAGTCAAGTAATGTATTTAATAATAATTCAGTAGTTTCGTTATTTTGATGTTTACAAATGGTGTAAACTCCTCCTGAGGAACTAGTGTAAAACTTTGCATAGGTATATTTCATTTGACATGTACAAAATCTGACAGAAAGATTGTTTGAGTCCCGGAAGTCTTGAGGGTGGTACTGCTGGCTGAGCTTCGGAATTCAATCCTAATGGTTGATTGATTGGAGTTGTCTACTTAGAAATGCCCTTTCACCACAGGAAATAGATTTTTTGTTGTGTGCCACCAGGCTAAAACATGGCATTTAAGACCTGTAATTTGCTGTTATTTTTAGAGCACTTTTCCCTATCGTTACTCTGGATCTCAGAAAGTAAAATTTGCCACTTACTGGTACCAATCTGCCAGTATTTATAATACATCTGGCTGCATGAAGGTTCAGTGGTTCACTGCCTTTTCCCTGCCAAATGCAAAATTTCAAATCACTTGAAACTTGCTAGCCCGTAATTCCTCCCAAGTGCACCCTAAAAAAAAGGTACAATTATCAATCGGAAACATTGAGAAAAGTGACTTCCCTTATTCCTTCCTATATAAAGGTCAAAACAGTTCGTCTTTTTTAAAGCTACATGTATCTCGGCAACAAATGTTTCCTGTATTACAGGATGTTTCAATTCCATAATCTCTTGGAATTTTAGAGAGCTATTTGTGTAACCCCAGTGCTCGGCTGACCAGCGGGTAAAAAACAAGTCAAATATTATAAAGCTGGCTTATTTTATTGGTTTCAAATTGTGGCATTTATGGGGGTGTTTTTTTTAATCGGACTTTTAGGAGGTGCACTTGGGACTTTTAGTACCCATTTGCTTGTCATTAGGCACCTGAGGGTAGGATTTAGGATATTTAGTTAGCTAGGGGTCCACTGTAGTTTTACCCTGGTGTTTTATGGGGTTCAAGTGACCAGTAAAAACTGATGTCTGTAAAACCAGGGAGAGGTGGGCAGGACTTTTAATTGGAACTGTACCTTTGAGCAAAAAAAAATTAAAAATTTTGTTGGGGCTGTCGAAATAGAGTAGGTATGTACATGTACATGTACCATAGAATAACCAGAAGCAGAACTAATTCTTTCTTCTTCTTTTTTTTTTTTGGGGGGGGGCCTTAGTGAATTTATGAAGTTGTCCAAAAGTAACAGTTTGTATGGATGGGACATGGAGCTACCTCCATGGATGGGGGGGAAAGTAAAAAGAACTTTTTTGTTTTACTAAATTATTCAAAAATGAACAACCCTAAGTAATACAGAGTATATGGTCCATCAGTATCAATCAATGTGGGCTCTTTTTCTCCTCCATCCACACTATTTTATTATCAGTATTTGGCAGGGAACACTTGAACACTAATCAACAGGTGCAAGACTGGGGCTGTCATGGGCCATGAGGGACCCATAAAACCAGCCTGGATGAAAAGCTTATGGGAGGAGACTAGTCTGACCTTAAGAACATGTATACACTGGTTGACCCCTCAGGTTTAGGGTCAAGGTTGGTCTGTGCCTTAAGTCTGCTCTTGAGGCTGTCTTTGTTTTAGTTGCAGTTGAAGTTGCTTGGGGTGGTTCACTTTTAAGTGGAGCAGATCATTCATACTAGTTTTTAACATTCATGCTGGGATGTCTGATGAGACATGTTGGGACTCGAAATGCTTTTCTTGATGTTTCTTGAAGAAAATTAGGTTGATGGATGTATATGCAAGTTGACAGTGTGGTTTGGCTTTGGATTTTGGACCACTGTTTTGCTACCTTTTGGGGAACAAGTAAAATTGGTTGTGCCAGCTGGGGCTTTCTGGTCTGACTGTCGTCAAGGCTGCACACAGACTCGTGAGTAATTGTGAGTAAAATGCATTCGATCAGATATTCATCCAATTCTAATTAATTGATGTAGCTCCTTTTCTGTACTTCCTGCAGCACTGGCTTGGTGCTGAGACTGAACATGCTGAATGATTTTTGTGAGCCAACCCTAAAATATATGTAAATATGTAAAACTACAAGTAACAATCAAAAACCTGATCTTGAAACCACACATTATCTCTAAGTTTCCTGCACTATTTTTGCCAGTTTGGTCTTCAAACTAAAGTTTCCCCGATAGGCAGCAAGTTCTGCATCTTTCAAACAAAACCAAACTTTCTGTTGTGCGACGGCCGGTATACAGTGTCACGAACGTGTGGGGCGGATCTGTTATTATTTTGTGTAAACAAAATGTCTCAGATTTATAGCTTTGTTTTGGCTCCTGCGTTTCAGTTTTAGCGAATGCCAATAAAATGCGCATAATCCAAACTGGATTTGGTGAAATCCAGCCCCTGTTTTGTTTTCCACAGTATTCCAAGAATGTTGATGCATCTGAGAGATTTCGTACATGTTTTTCACCATAGCTGTCGGTTGAACTTTTCAGGAGCTTTAAACTGTATACATCATATTTGTTGAAATATACTGTCATTGTAATGTTCTTATACCACTTATACTGCCTCATATTTGCAACCTTCTGAGCTACCAAAATGTTTAGAAACATTCCTCATCGTCGGTTGTGAGAAATGTTCCTCCACAGGTTGTTTATTTATATCCACAAGAGGATTGCAAGACCATAACTTGTTTGTTTCATTTCTAAAAAAAGAAATTGATGTGAGCTCAGTGTGGGGTAAACTACGTGAACGTCTCACAAAAGGGTTGGGTTCTGTCAATAATACGCCATTGCATTGTGACAATTCACAATGGGCCTATTTCTCCCCCCCCCCCCCCCCCCCCCTTGCCCCTCAGGGGGATTATTCCACTTTGTTTGCCTGATTAAAAACTTAATAATTTATCGGACTGTCAAATCAAAGAATAATTTGAGACCGGTAGTTGCAGGTTGTGCAATTTGAGCTCATGTCTGGTCGACCTGGGATTGTATTGTTCTGAATTTGCGTTGACGAATGGAGGTGTCTTTCGCGAAAGACACCAGTTGTTCTGATTGGTAAGTGCATAGTGTGCATACTGTACATGTAGCTAGGTTTGATGAGATTTGAAGGTTTGCATGGCGAAAAGGCAATAGAAGTTTGCGGTAACACCATGTGGTAATTTTCTTTTAGTGAGATGTGTGGTTCTGAAAAGAATCAGAGAGGGGAACTTAAAACGAACAGTATGCTCTGCCCTTCATCAGGAGACTAAGGGATTCCAAAAGAGAATGACCACATGGTGTTACAGCAAACTACAGATATTGTAGCTGGGTTTGTTATTGGCTTTGTACTGAACCAGTAGATCTGCATTCTGTTAGATTTTTTTTTTTTGGGGGGGGGGATTGTAAATGGATGCAGTTGTCCATTTGTTTTGGCAGTGCATTAACCCTAACAGAACTTAATGGAACTAATGGAACTTTTCGTTTTGTATGTACATTGGCTTTAAATGTCATGCTACCAGAATCAGAAGTCCAACAGTTTGAGTGTAAATAGAGTTTGGTACCTGTATGTTGTGTTAGAATCTGCTAGGATCATACTGTTTCGTTGTAAATTCTGCATGGGTTAATAGCTGTATAGACATGATTCTTAACACAGAATTCAGACACTCTTAAACTAGAAATCCCAGCATCTGATAATCCAGCATCTTTAAAATCCTCCCAGATCCTTCAAAAATCTACCATATTTTGTTGGCAGATGCAGCCCACAAACGGTGCGCTTCAAAGCAGTTTTTCTAATATTTGAGGGGATTTATTATCGCCAATTATTTTTTTACGGACATGTACATGTACCTGGGGAACTAGGGTTGAGTCAAGAGTTGGTATCCCTGTCTCTGTGGACTCTGTGGACTCCGCTGGAGGGTTGAGGAAATGTGCCATTTCATGTATCCTAAAGAACAATTATCAGGAAGGCAGTCAATCAGAAAATGTTGCCTACCTGCCGGTGCTTTGAGGAGGGAGTTTGGGTTGTAAAGGGGTTGTGAGGTTTGTTTTTTAGGGAGGTGCACATGGGGCCATGACTAATATCTGGTCCACATCCTGGATCATGGCCAGGATGTTTAGGGGACTTTTATAAGACTACCGGACAAACAAAAACCAGGAGTCGTTTCATTGTCGCAGGCAGACTCTCTCTGGCAATCTTTTGTTGGGGAAATGCTTGGTATGAATTCCCAGGATACAGGAAATTTGGTGCTCCAGCTGCGGATCCTAAAACCTAATCCAATCAGGAAGAGAAAAGTAGAGGCAAGGAAAGGCACATGCAGTTGCCACCGGCTTCTGAAAAATTGCATGGAGAATCAGGACAACCTGTATAAACCCCGCTTCAAACGTCAAACTTCTGCCGTGTCTAATTTAGTTCATTGGACTCGGCAAAAAAAAACGGCAGAAATTCGGCATTTGCTTTAAACGTTGATTTTCTGTCGAATGCAAATTAGTTGTTCAGTCAAGATGGCGGATCAAGATAGATGACAAGCGAGACTGCTGCAATTTTTGTATACGAGGAGGAGGCACTCTCTTCTGCCATTTTGTTTTGAATGCATGTATGCGCATTTTCAAACGGTACCACTGTGATTCTCAATTTGGACGTGTAAGTTAAATTAGACATGGCAGAAATTCAACGTTTGAAGCACTGCTGCGCTTCTGCCGCTCAGAGCGGCAAGACCTAGCTGTCGATTGTACGGCAGAAGAGCTGCAGATGCTTCAAACGTCGACTTTCTGCCCTGTCTAATTCGGGTCTTTATTTGAATTAGACACGGCTGAAGTTAGATGTTTGAAGCACTGCCGCCCTTCTGCCTCTAGCTGTCGAACTCACGACAGAAAAGCGTTAGTTGCTTCAAACGTCGACTTTCTGCTCTGTCTAATTCAAATTTGAGGTCGTTATTTAAATTAGATCTGGCTGAAGTTAGATGTTTGAAGCACTGCCGCCCTTCTGCCTCTAGCTGTCGAACTTACGGCAGAAAAGCAGCAGTTGCTTAAAATGTCGCCTTTCTGTCGTGTCTAATTCAAACTTGAGGTCGTTATTTGAATTAGACCTGGCTGAAGTTAGATGTTTGAAGCACTGCCGCCCTTCTGCCTCTAGCTGTCAAACTTACGACAGAAAAATGGCAGTTACTTAAAACGTCGACTTTCTGCCGTGTCTAATTCATATTTAGGTCGTTATTTGAATTAGACCTGGCTGAAGTTAGATGTTTGAAGCACTGCCGCCCTTCTGCCTCTAGCTGTCGAACTTACGGCAGAAAAGCAGCAGTTGCTTAAAATGTCGACTTTCTGTCGTGTCTAATTCAAACTTGAGGTCGTTATTTGAATTAGACCTGGCTGAAGTTAGATGTTTGAATCACTGCCGCCCTTCTGCCGCTAGCTGTCAAACTTACGACAGAAAAGCGGCAGTACGTTGCTTCAAACGTCGACTTTCTGCTGTGTCTAATTCAAACTTGAGGTCGTTATTTGAATTAGACACGGCAGAAGTTCAACGTTTGAAGCGGCCCTAATAGTTACTAATTGTGAATAATTGTGGATCATTATACTCAAAAGCTCTCAAAATGTTATGCAAACAGCGGCTTTGTGTTGTGATGATGTTTCTTTAACTGAGAAAGATCTTGTCACAACACAGTGTGATTCCTCAAGCTTGTACAGTTTGTGTAAGTACATGTAGGGGCAGACAAGGCTCAGCATTGCTTAAGGTACTAAATTATTTAGATTAACGGAATCTCATGTCAGAGGTCGTCCAAGCAGAAAGTTACCTTTGTGAAAGGTTGACCATATCTCTGATGTCTGTCCAGGATTTGAGTCAGACCTACTTAAAGGTAGGATACACCATTTGCAGATATCGAAAATATTTACTACCGAATTATTAAGAAATATCTTACTCATCTGAAAGTAAATGTTGATTCTAGGCATCCACCAAAATGATTGCGCTAGATATCCTGTAATTATTCCGAAAAATATAATTTTATAATGAAAAATTTCGCGATCGCCGGACGGCGAGAGCGAAAAAACAAAGATAACATAAGAATAACTGCTCAACGCCAGTTGAAAAGAAACGCGGTTTTTCGTGCTTTTTTCGGCATCCATGATTGTAAAACTTCGGACAGCTCAGTTAAACGATATTTACTATAAAATACAACCCCCAAATCTACTCATTCATGATAATTCAAGCAATGACCAATGGTGTATCCTACCTTTAACTGCCCCCACCTCTCTTATAAGGTAGTAGTACATAACTGGTAATCATCTACCCCAACCTCCCAATGCACAACACAACATAGCCCTTATCAGAATTATATAATTCATTTCTGTAGTGGTTGACGAACAATGGCTCAGACCCGTACACCAACAAAATGTGCACAACCCCCCCCCCCCCCCAACAATTTTTGAATGCAATTTAACTGTAATATGTATATTTGTCAAATCAGCATATGTCATAGGGCTGCAATTATTTGTATCGAACTGTGGGCTAGAAAGGTTGGAACCTAAATACATGTTTCATTTAATTTCTTTGTTAACTTCTCAAGGTCGATTGACCAAGAAAGGCATTCCTGTGGTAATGGGTCAGTCATTTCAGATTATTGATTGCTTGCATTGTCCTCAACACCCTTAACTTACAGTATTTTTAGTACACTGAATCACTCAGTGTAATGCAGTGGGCGTGGAGCTTTTGTTGATCACCCAGGTCAGGTGTGAACCGGGCCAATTGAGTTACCGCGCCCGGTACCCTGCAGAAAGTCGGTAGCCCTCGCCAGTGCGATTGTCCCGCTGCGACTTTTGCCACATTGAGCCCACTTTTGCGAGACTGCCCACTGACTCATAAAGCCCTTCGTGTTGGGAAATACCTTTTCACCGGTGTCTAATCGTATGTTTGAGATAAAATAAGTTATGCGTTCAAGTACTGTAAAATGCAGATTGTACAGTTTTTTCTGGCTTATGATGTACAGTCAAACCTGCCATTGCGGCCACCTTGATACAGCGGCCACCTGGCTTAACTGGCCACCTTTGCTTGGTCCCAGTTTGATTCTTGCATAAACATACCATAACCATTTCTGCTAATGCGGCCACTGCGTAACGCGGCCAGTGGCCAACCCATAATTGCCCACAGCAAATAAAATGTGTACAATTACATTGCCGTGAAACCTGTGTACTCCGGCCGCAGAAATGAAGTGCGCCCTCTGTTGACTTTAAAATCTCCCGTTGTTTGGTTCCTGGACTTCATACATGAACATGTATGGGTGTGTGTACATGTGTACGTCTTGCTATAGTGGCCACTTGCGTATAGTGGCCACGAAAACCGGCACCGTCGCTGGCCGCTATATCAAGGTTTGACTGCATGTAAAGCCATTTTTTATTAATCTTGTTGGTTAGGTTTTGGAAAATTTAATTTTCTGGTTTTGCTCCTTCTACAGAACAAAGGGTAAGTTTCAAAATTACTTAACCCGGACTTTACGTTAGTTGCATGTGGTACCTGTAGAGCAACAGTTATTGAGAAGTTAGGAAACGTGACCATGTGCAAAACTTTAAAGAGAAAAAACTTCTTTTCTACTAGGTTTTCTAGACAAACAAGTTTCACCCCGCCTATGTACTTCCACCATTCATGTGTATGCAATATTTTAGTTATGCTGAATTATAAGATCACACATCCATGTCCAAAAATGCGACACTTCAAAGAGTGTTTGCTACCAATCAAAGGTGATTTTTTCCCAAAACCTCTTTTCACTTTTTGTCAAAAGTATTTACACATGGTTGGTTGTAAAATTACATATTGCTCAATTGTAATAATTCTTTTTGGAACCAAGCAGAAAAAAAAGCACAAAGGACAAACGTCATAATGCGATGTACTGTACAGTGTTTTGCATGCCTGGTTTGATGTTATTTTTGTGTGTGTCAAAACCTTTTTTTTTTTAATGCCCTGGAGTTGCAGGTAGGATACGCCATTGGTAATTGCTTGAATTATCAGGAATGGGTGGATTTTAAGGACCTTGTATTGTATAGTGAATCTGGTTTAATTGACCTGTCTGAAGTTTTACCATCATGAAAGCAAGAGCAAACGGTGTTAATTTTCAACCGGCGTCAGGCAGGTGTTTTTGTACATTCCAGCGATCGTGACTTTTGTTATATAAAATTCAATTTTTAGAAGCAATTACAGGATATCTAGCACAATCATTTTGCTAAATGTATAGAATCATTATTTACTTTTAAATAAGTATGATATTTCTTAATAATTCGGTAGTAATATTTTGTAATGTATTTGCAAATGGAATCCTTCTAGTTTAAAGGTATTATTTGAAAGTAAATAATGACTCTAGGCATCCAGCAAAATAATTGTGCTAGATATTCTGTAATTGTTCAGAAAAATTTAATTTTATATAAACAAAATTATTGATCGCCAAGTTGGTTAAAAAAAGAACGCTGTTTTTCAGGCTTTTTTTCTCGGAATCCATGATTGTAAAACTTTGGGCAGGTCAGTTAAACCCCCTAAATAATGACCCCTCTGATAATTCAAGCAATTACCAATGGTGTATCCTACCTTTTAGTAGAAATAGCTAATTGTTTTTCCTTCATGGTCTGGCTACTGCAGTTACCATAATGTACAGTAGTGGTGGTTTGGGTACCAGACTGAGTGCTCAAGTTCAGGATGGAGTGGGATTTGGTGTTAATTGGCTGCTGACAGACAAGGCCTCTAGGGGTCATGACCTTATAGTGTTTGTCTGGACTCTGTCTGGAGAGTATGAGACTAGTGGGCATTGTAATATGCTTAAAGCATAGTAGACCAGGGAATCTGGTTAACAGTATAGGATACGCCATTGGTAATTGCTTGAATTATCATGAATGGGTGGATTTGGGGGTTGTATTTTATAGTAAATATCGCTAAACTGACCTGTCTGAAGTTTTACAATCATGGATTCTGAGAAAAGCAAGAAAAAACGCCATTCATTTTTAACCAGAATCGGGCAGTTATTCTTATGTTGTTCTTGTTTTTACGGACAGCGATCGCAAATTAAACAAAATATAATTCAATTTTTCGGAACAATTACAGGATATCTAGCGCAATAATTTAGCTGGATGCCTGGAATCATTATTTACTTTCAGATAAGTACGATACTTCTTAATAATAATAATTTGGTAGTAAATATTTTTGATATCTGCAAATGGTGTATCCTACCATCAGCAACTCTTCAAAAAAGATCAATACTAATCTTTTTGGGGGTAACATTTTAAACCAACTTGAGTTCAAAGAAATTAAGTTAAAAAGTTGAAGTTTGGTCTGTAATAAATTGACTTTCAAAATTACAGTGTACATACATCATACCAAATGGCAAAAACCCTACGTGCGTGGATTGGTGTGTGTATGCCAACTAACAACAGGTGCCAAGTCTAAGAATTGGAAAGGCTGTATTTGTCAAAGGTTACATACACACATGAACAAACACCATTCATGTTACTCACCAAAAAAAATTCAAAGAAGACATTCTGGAGGAATAGGTTATTCCTCCAGAATTTATTCATTTATTTATTTCAGAAAAAAAATTTTTTCTGAAAATTATATTAAAATCTAAGCACTATAATCACCAGACTCCCTTTCATAAAAATCTTACAATAAATTGTATGCTAATTGAATTCTATTGAACTGATATGGGCCTTCGTGACTCTCCAATCATTAGTGAAGAGATTTGGAAACCAAATATCTTTTTTGTTCAAGTCCTTGGTGGGGAATCGTAAAAAATAAAAAATATATCTTTTTTTAGTATAGCCTTTGTGTATCAGGTTTGTTTTCAAATAACTAGAAATAGAAACCTGGTGAACGCTCCATTTAGCAAAGATCAGACACACCTACCGACCCCTCAAACACTTTGTTCATGCCTTGCATGGGGTCGAAGAACGTGGCCCAAATGGTGTCTTCTTACTTGAAGGGGTTAGATGGATGGCTGAACTTCAGCAGAGCAAGTCGAGCGTGAATGGGTTCAAATTAGGTGAAGTATCCCCTTCCTTGCTCCATCGAAATGAGGAATAGGTTTCCTGGACTACAAATTTATTGCAGTTTTTGCACATGCTATTCTGCAGTGTATAATGCAAGATGACAGTGAGTGTTTACCTATTCTTTTTAATACATGATGTTATGGGGACATTCCATAGGGTTAGTGTGCTGAAGGAAAATCTCTCTAAACCCCAAACTCTTCGAACTAACATTTTCAACATCATCCTAATTTGTCTTCTCCATTTTCTGTCATTAAACCCTAACCTAATTCTACCTCTAGACCCCTTTACTGGACACCCAAAATGTGACCCGCTCCATCGAAATCAGGAATAAGTCTCGAAATGACTTTTTGAGATATATGTACATGGTGAGAAAGGGAATTTCATAAGCTTTCTAATGAAACCCATCACAAGTGTGTATCTATTTAGGTTAATGAGTTATGGTCTGATGAAGATGACAGGTGTATATTTATTTGCCGAATCCACATTCCGAGAAAAACAGCTTTGAAATAAACAAAATTTACCAAATCATACGGACAGCGCGCACAAATCCTCTTCATTTTCATCTTTATTGATCGTTTTTACAATACAAGACATTAATGACAATTATCTGTGATAACTACACTTCCTAAAAATACATTGTTCATAAAAACGACTTGGTCACGATTTTCACCCATGCGTTCACTTCAACCACCGATTGTGTAAAACGGCCTCAGCGACTTATTCCTGATTACGATGGAGCGGGTCACAAATGTTATGGGGACACAAAAATGTCCCCACAACTCCGTCAGATTTTTTTTCAAACAAAAGAAATTGTCCCCATAACTACATGTAGCTACATTTTTGCATTGTAAATCATGTAATTTATAAATGCAGTAAATACAAAATGTAGACTGAAGTTTTCTAGGCCAAGGCTTGGTGGTGTTTTTTTTTATTGATCGGCTATCAATCAGTTTTGATTAAAATGAAATTGGAGGTTTCTTCTATTGACATTTCTAGAGATATGCAATGATATTTTAAATGTGTGTACGGGTCTGAGCCATTGTTCGTCAACCACTGCAGAAATGAATTATATAATTCTGATATAGGGCTATGTTGTGTTGTGCATTGTTGGAGGTAGGAGGTAGATTACCAGTTATGGACTACTACCAGTCAAGGCTGTCATCTGCATATTTGTGTGTGTGTGTTTACAAGTATGAACTATTAATCAATCTAGTGCTGCAAATATTGGCTCTGGTTACCAGTGTTAGAACTGTTTGTGTTTACCAAAGCTTTCCCTGGCTGGTAAGCCGCAACATTCCATCACGTTATCTTGTCTGCCAGTCTGTTCTATTCACCTGGACTGTGGAATGTGCACTATTTGTGTTTTTCTCTGGAATATTTTTTTGTTTTTGTTTACTCTGGGAGTTTAATGTTATGCTTGCAGTTCAGAATTTCTTGGAGTTGTTGATATGGTTCAAGTTGTCTCTGCCGCCTCAGTACTCCTCCCCAAACAATGGAAATGAAATCAATATTTAGGTTAGTAGGAACATGAGTCGCTTCCAGAACAATTGTAGGCCACGCTGATTGATGAGGCTGTCTATTAAAGGTAGGATACACCATTTGCAGATATCGAGAGAGAAAAAAATTACTACCGAATTATTAAGAAATATCTTACTTATTTGAAAGTAAATAATGATTGTAGGCATCCAGCAAAATGATTGCTCTAGGTATCCTATAATTGTTCCGAATTTTTTTTTTTAAATCGCCAGACAGCGATCGCGAAAAAAATAAGAACAACAAGAAGAACTGCCCGATGCCCGTTGAAAACTAACACATTTTTAAATTTTTTTTTTTTCACTATCCATGATTGTAAAACTTCGGACAGGTCAGTTAATCGATATTTACTTAAAAAAACAATCCTCCCAAATCCACCCATTGCTGATAATTCAAGCAATTACCAATAGTGTATCCTCTTTTTAAAATATATATCCTCCATTCTCATCTGTACTTTGTTGTTCCTCTGATTTTTTTTAAATTGACACATCTTCTCATCTGAATGAAGTAACTTTTTCAGAAGTAAATAGGGTCATTCCGTGTCAAAATGTACACACCCATTTTAGTAAAAAATTGCCAACAAATCGCACGCGGTAGCACAAGAAACTGCTGGTTGGATGCTGCTAAAACTTGAAAATATGAACTACCGGTAATTTAAACAGTTTGTGCCGGATGACGTATATAAACGCAAAGTTTTCCCCCGATTCAAAACGGATGACGCATTTAAACACGCCACGAGCAAGGCCGGAAATGTCTGTCAGCAGCAAGCAAAGCTGGAAATGGCTGGGTGTGCTTTTCAGGACTATCGGCCTGAAGCCGCCTCGGATCGAGTTTCGTTGAAAATAATCCCGCATGTCGGCTCGGTGATGTTAAATTAATCCCGGCGCGAACTGGTTAAAGGGGGTAGGGTTTAACCCATTGGGTGATTTCACACAGAAGAATGACCCAATATAGACATGTACAAAACAGCTACAAGTACTTGTACATGTAGGTTGTGCAGCCATATGGCATACGGTATAACCAAGCATGCAGATGATTACATTTTATTTTGCTTTCTCTTCAAAAAATGGTTGACACGATTATTCACGTACACAACAGATTTACAGTCAATTGCACAATAAATGAAAAAATTGTACCGGTACTGTGTGACAATTTTCTTTTTGCTTTTTATTTTGCTTTCTCTTCAAAAAATGGTTGACATGATTATTCACGTACACAACAGATTTACAGTCAATTGCACAATAAATGAAAAAATTGCACCGGTACTGTGTGACAATTTTCGTTTTTGAGGTTTTTGGGGCATTTAGGAGAACATTTCTAGTACAATACTGCGTTTTTCGCCTCTTGTCCAAGATTAGGTGCAGCGATTTAACAAACACCACAGAATACAGCCACACTGTTCGTTATTTTGTATTGTGCTCTAAATGTGCACTGAAGTGTCCCGTTTAATGTGAACACGGCTCGCTGTGATTTCTCACGACTTGTTCCCCGACAAAAGGCACTAAGTATCGCACGGCAGGGAGGTTTTTTTGATCGCCTCTGAAAAGGGAATGGAAATGAAATAAATAATTTACCGGAAACGGTGAGTGGGTTTGTGCAAGTTAAAAGTAGGACCATTGGTAATTGCTGGAATTATCGGGATTGGGGGGGGGTGGGGGGGGGTTGGATTTTATAGTAAATATCGTTTAACTGACATGGATGAGAAATATCTTTAATAATGATTGTAGGCATCCAGCAAAATTATTGCCCTAGATATCCTGTAATTGTTCCAAAAAATTGAATTTATATTAAAAACAATCTTAATTAAAAAAACAAGAACAACATGAACAACTGCCCAACGCCGGTTGAAAACGAACGTTGTTTATTTTGCTTTTCTCAGCAACCTCAACAACTTCGGACCGGTCAGTTAACCAGTTCGCGCCGGGATTATTTTAACATCGCCGAGCCGACGGGCGGGATTATTTTTAACGAAACTCGATCCGAAGCGTGTTCAGGCCTATAGTGCTGGGTAGCACACCCACGCATTTCCGGCCTTGCGCGCTGCTGACATATATTTCCGAACTTGAACTTGGCGTATATATTCGTCATCCGTTTTGAATTTGGGGAAATTTTTGCGTTTATATTCGTCATCCGGCGCGAACTGGTTAAACGATATTTACTATAAAATACATCCCCCCAAAACCAACCAATCCTGACAATTCAAGCAATGACCAATGGTGTATCCTACCTTTAAATAAAAGAGGGTGTTTTCTCCCTATACTTGTAGTACAACATTTTGACATGAAAGTGCATTGGACTTTATTGCAATGTCCCAGCTTTCGATCTGTGGAAGATTTATGAATACTCTACCAGTACATGTACATTGTACCCTGTCAAATTCAGACAGTGCCTGTACAAATTATAAGAGGGTCATCTCATGATGCTGACCCCGCTTGTAGCAAAATAAGATCAGCATTTCATGGGTGGTACACTTTGGTCATTCCCTCAGTTATATCAAAGAACAATTTTACGGAAGCAGGCAGTTTTTTGGAGTACCCAAGCTGCTGAGCCAAATTGGAGGTCCTTATTTCTATACAATAGTCCTTCGCCCAACTCCCTATAAAAATATCACCGACATTGTATGATCAGTCTGACCATAGATAAAGGGCCTTTCTCTATGGTCTGACTAAAAATGGTCTTGCCCTCCTCTTAGTGTAAACAATTGTATACACTAAATCCACTAAATCCACTAAATCCACAAAATCTACAAAACAAGCACATCAAGGGGACTTCCAAAGAATTCTTGACATGTGTACATATACCTTTAAAGCACTTGGGTCAATCGGTCATTTTCTTTTGTGGTCAGCTTTTTGTTATCATGTTTTGAGCCAATGACTGGACCATAGTTCCCTCTTTAACTCGAGTGCGTTTAAAAAGCTTGTCAATTGTTGTGTGCAGGACAGCTAAGCAGGATCGAAGAGGCAAACAATATACTTATAGAATATCACATTCATAGAATATCACATTCAAAAGATGGTAACAATACAAGTGATGTGTTTCCTTGAGTGTAACAACATTTAGCAGTTTTGAACTTGGGGACTTGCACTCGCAGTGAACTTTCTTTGTTGTAAAGTTTCTTAATCCTACAGTGGTATGTTTCCCAGAGGTCAAGGAAGTATGATTCTTAGCAGACAAGGCCAGTTACTGATCTCATTAAGGTTAATCAATCCCAAATCCATTCTTGGATCTTGTTATGGCTTCGGTCAATGTTTGCCCATTTCTTTGCCCACTCAAGTAGACCCTGATGGCGCCTTGGCTATCCAAAGATAAAAGGAGCAATTATGCATGCATGGTCACATATGTTTACCATGATTAGGAATTACACATGTATGCACGAAAAGGCCGAGTTATGCGAAAAACAAGTTTGAATGACAGTTTAATTCAGTGGACAGATTAAAAACATCTACCAACATGAACCTAGCCCAGTGTGTACTATTGGGTACCATTGGTCCAACAAACACTAGGTTGTGAACCCGTTTTCTTTTTATTATTTGTTTGCTCGTTTCCCGGTAATGGCTCCGAGATTGTGATACTTTATTTTTTATTTACAACTCCTGTCAACTTATCCAGAAATGTTGTGTTGGTAACTTCTCCGAGTTATAAAACCTCACAGGGGTTAGGTAGGGGTCACTATCACTGTTACGGTCAAGTGGGGTCCAGAACAATGGCCGATAGGCTGGCTCGCTTTGGCTGGACAGGCCGGCTCGCTTTGGCTGGACCTATGTATGTCGACTGCTTGGTGGACCCCCTTGACAGTTTCATTGTAGCGTTGGAAGAGACGAGACGTGGGACAACACAATGGGCGTTGTAGGCTCGGTTCCTCGCCTCAAGTTCAAGAACAGGTAGGATTCTAGTTCACATACTGGCTGAAAAAAACACCACCTGAAGGCGAATAGGGTTTAAATCGGATCAGCGATCATTAGCCCTCAGATTAAAAAGCCAAAAACCGGTATGCTCCGAGGAATTTTAGTTTCACAAAGTATTGAAAGGTACATGAAAGGTACATGTAGCTCGGTATTAAAGTTACAGGTGGATCAGTTGTGTGTTGGTTTTGCCTTCTGGATATTGGATTCAGCTAAAGATCAGGGGCCAATTTCATGCAGCTGCTAAGCACAAACAAATTGCTTAGAATAGAAATTCTTCCTTGGCTTATAAGCCCTGTTCGCACTGGACTTATTATGATAAAACATACCTAGACGATGGGTACTTTTCCCATTTTAAGTCCAGTGCGGACAGCCTAGGACGTTTTCCTCTCAGGTACTTCTCCTGAGTCCAGTGGGTACTTCTACCGGCCAACTGCTGCCCGGGAAAACTTCCCAGGTAACCTTTCGGCTTCTTCTCCCACAGTCTCGGTAAAATTTTCCCGTGTCGAAAGTCCAAGTGCGAACAGGGGTAACATTTGACCATTTTTTATTTTACCATCGTCTCAGTAAAACCTTCCCCCAAAAAAGTCCAGTGCGAACACGGCTTAAAACATTTTCAGGCGGTGTACTGTTTGTTACTGGTATTCAGCTGATTTTTGCTTAGCAAGAAAAGAACATGAAGTTTTGGCTGGTGTGTCATGTATAATTACTTTTTTAGGCACAGCATATATAATAGATTCATAGCTTAGATTTGAGTCTGCTTTCCTGGCTTTGGACTCGTTGTTACCGTACTACATTTACCTGGGACTGGGGACCATGCATGACTATACAAACACAGGCATTGACCCCTAAAGTTTCATTCAAAATGAGTTGTGATCTTGAATGTGAACATCAAGCTCATTTTTTTTATAGGACGTCGATAAGCATTCTAACTTCATGGTAAAATGTTCTACCGGCTTGTCCAGCTTGGTTCCTCCAGTTACATGTAGCTTCTTCGTGTTTGAGCATGAAACTCGGCTCTCTGCCTGTTCCCACAAATATACGTTACTCTAGCCGTACCTACATGTACATGTACATATGTATGTACCGTAGATGTAGAAATAAAAGCTATGCCACATAGCTTTTACCCTGTATTACTCTGTGGAATTCTTTGCCTTGTGCTTGTATTTTTCCTCATCTAATGTATGATCTCTCTTGCTTCAAGATGAATTTGTTGCTTCTTTGATTTTTTTCTTCCCCTTCCTAGTTCCATACCTCTCTACTGGCTTTTGCCTTGTTTGGAGTGAACGTGCATACACAAACAAAACTAGTCAATTCGTCCATCTCTAAAACATGTTTTGTTTTCCTGTTAACATTTTGCCCACCTAGACATAAAAGGAAATGAGTATATCACGGTATGTCTTTTACAAGGGTTTGTGACTGATGCAGCAGATGTTACTCTGACAAGAGAGTCTGGAATGATCCATGGGTATCCCCCTTTTTTCTTTGGTCCAGGAAATAAGCCTTTCCTCCTCCTATATTTAATAGGTTTACTTAGTCAGGGCCATTCATGGATTCGTCATCATCTTTCTTTTCTTTAGGATAGAAGTAATTTTTCTTGAAAGCTTTGCACCTTGCAAGTTAAGTGTGTTCCTCTGTGTAATGTTACGCTGTGAAAAAATATATATAATTTTTTTGCCCTGAGACTAGGGAATGATAAAGATTGTAATATTTGTTTATGTCCATAAATTATTTAATTTAGGATATTATCAGTTGCATTTTAGAAAGTCGGTTATTACATTTGTTTATTTTTTGCATCATTGTTTTTTGGGTTATCCTTTTTCACTCTTTTGCATGCAATACTGCTGTTGTCATATAAGGGTGGTGGAATTTGGAGGATTTGGCAAAGTACTTGTACCTTGTGAAAGGCAGTAGAACATTTGGGTCAATAAATGTACTTTTGTTGAATGAGCATTGTATGGGACTTAAAGTCATGGATGAACCCAATATTGCCTGCAACCCTAACGTCGCCCAATACTACAAAATACTACAGTAGACAAGTGTATGTACAGTACTCAGGGCCCACACAGTACTGTGTACTGTACCCCAAATGAATGCCTAGGATGTTAGGGTTAAAAGAATGGAAAGATTTAGTTGTTTGCATCGATCTGTTGGCCAACACTGCACAACACGTTGAGGTTGCCACATTTGCATATTGGTATTGCATTGTGGACCACTGTACATCATGTATTATACAGTTGGAGCAAGGCCGGCTGCACAAAAGGGACAATTAGATGCATTGGGTCTGCCAGTATTTACCAGTAGCCTTCTCCTGGCTATTTGGCATTTACATTCTTTTTTCCAACAAAGTTGTTGTTTTCAATTCAGGGACACTCTTTCAGAGCTGTAGATTATTTAATCCTTGTCACAGATCAATACACATCCCCCATCATTAATCTTGATTATTTTATTATTTTTTTCTCTCTTGAATCCCCCCCCCCCCCCCCCCCCTACAAATTACTTCCGAGCTATTCTCCCCAACCGCATCTGTTGTCAATCCACAGGTCCATAAAAGGCATATTTTGATTGGCTAATGGGTGCAGACAATGGCCGGCAAGCGGCCATGTTTGTTGCTGTGCCGTCAAGCGTGCATGGTGGGATTTAGGGGTCTAGTAGTAGTGTGCAATGTGAATTGGGTGCTGTACTGTGACCCCTCCCATTCGTCGGCTACACATAATCAGGTGTGCACATGACTACAGTCATTGGATCCGTGCAAGTACCTTGTATAACAGCCCGTCTGACGTGTCCCATTGTGTGTGCACCCCTCTTCATCACCCATTGTTCCCACTGGTCTCCGCAGCCCACAGAGTGCCTTATAAAACCCGTTCCCGGAACAACTTCAGTAATTTCAAAATTGAAACGCGCTCAACGGTGGATACTGTACTTGTATACCCTCACAGGCATTGTTTGTGTAGATTTACTTCAGGATTTTACAATAACCGTGTGGTGTGATCGTGGGAACGCAAACCAGCAACTGATGACCTGATTTGGATGATTAAGCCAATAGCAATGGGGATTGGGACAAGCGTCATTTGTATCATCCTATCTTCCAATGTGGATATAAATATATGGGCGCCGTTGTTCTCCTGACGTCTACTTGATTGTGTGATTGTAAGAAAATAGAGAATTGCATTTCTAAGGTAAGACTAAGAGGCCGCAGATGTTTACTTAAAGGTAGTATGTACACCATTTGCAGATATCAAACAAAAATACTAGATATTCTGTAATTGTTCCCAAAAATTGAATTTGATATTTTTTTTTTATTACAATCGCCGGACGGCGATCGCGAAACAAACAAGAACAACATAAGAACCACTGCCTGGCGCTGGTTGAAAACGAACGCCGTTTTTCTTGCTTTTCTCAGCATTCATGATTGTGAAACTTCAGATAGGTCAGTTAAACGATTTTTACTATAAAATACAACCCCCCAAATCCACCCATTCCTGATAATTCAAGCAATTACCAATGGTGTATCCTACCTTTTAAATGTACATTACATGTACCGGTAGCTATTTATACTGGTACATGCTTCTTTGTACTTTTAAGATACACCTTGTAATTGCTTGATTTATCAGGAATGAGTGGATTTGGGGTTGTCGTTTAAAACTGGCCTGTCCGAAGTTTTACGATCATGGAATTTTTTTGAAAGGAAAGAAAATAGTTAAAAATTTAAACAGATTTTCATTCCAAAATGTACTAAATACAAAATACACTACATGTATTATAAATAAGAAACCACCCTGCAAATAGTCAGGTACAATTTTGACAAATATAATTTGTGACCTGTTCCAACGAAACCCGGACAAAGTCGCACAATGTGTTTTGTCACAATGTACTCCTGAAGTCATTTCTGGATGGATTTTACCATTTTGAGGTTTTAGGTTTTCCTAAGTCACTCACTATTAATCTACAATCTTCTCAAATTTGAACAAAATCCGTCTACCAGAAGTGTGTTTTTTTGTCAATTTTGTGAAACATTTGTGTATAGAAATAATACGCTTTTCTAAACTTCAAAGCTGTTTATCTCATAATTCGGTTGTCGGGGTTTTATCACTAAATCCAGACCCCAGGGAAGATAGGGTGGGGATATATGTAAATGATACATCATTTTAAAGCTGAGAACCTAGAGAATTTGAAAAAAGCTAAATCTGAAAAACTAAAAAGTCGACTTTGTCCGGGTTTCGTTGGAACAGGTCACATTTAATGTCATTACATAGTCGGAATATACTGATTACTGTTTTTATTTATAAATATGAAGAGTAGCTATTTAATCATAATTTGCAGACTGACCAACTTAAGTAAAACGAACAGCGAACAGAAAAACTTAATGTTTAACATTTATTTTGTAAGAATAAGGTAGTCAGGGTGTCCACATAAAAAGTATACCCATTTTCAAATTCATATTATTGCAAAACTACTGAATGTTTCTGAAAAATACAAATGTCTGTTAAAAGGGTAGAATGTCCTCTGTCTAATGGTATAAGGTTCATTATATCATTGCCATGAATGACTGAACAAACAAGACATTTATGAAAAGTACTGAACCCCATTCATAACCCATTATTTTTTGAAAATTACAGCAAAAACAAATGGTGTATACTACCTTTAATTATGTTGAGACAACAGATGTTTAATGTCATTTTCAGTTTTGTATGTGATGATGCAAAATAATTGTGAGTTAATCAATACAACTATTTCCGGTCTGGTTTTGCTTGTAGAATACTGTTTCTCTGATAAAGTTAATTATTGTAAAAAAAAAAAAAAGGCCAAAACTACAATTTATTAGTAAAAAGCGAATAAAAGTTGACAGAAATAAAATAATACTTTCTTTTTTTATAAGAAACCAAATTAATCTTGTTGGTAATAACAATTGACACATACTTGCAATTTCTCTTCTAGTGAAAATGTAGAAATGAAAGACGACACTAAATTTATAGTTGCCAAAAATTGGACAATGAAATTTCTATTTTCTAAAAAATGTAAAAACAAAAAAGAGTAGAAAGTTACTTTGAGATTTTTAAACGTTTGGTGGGACCATCTGTTCTGTAAACTTATTATTTTGACCTTTTCATGTTTGTGCATGGCCTAGCCATTGTCTATACTACCTGTGTCATGATAACGCATGTCGCAATGCTTTTTGTGGGGTTACACCCTTTGTCAAACAATAGCTGCCTAAATGTGGACAGGACGTTATGGTTACCAAGTAGCTGTCTTTAGTTTTTTTTTTGTATATTTTATTTTGGGAACCTTTGTTCCCCTTTTTTGAATGACGTGGGCCAGACTTTGATATGTGTGGGTTGGACTATAATGGGGAACAATACCTTTCCTACTGTGGTTGACACAAAGGGTACTGGAGTATTCTGAAGTTTGGTCAAATGTTCCTCATATGTGACTGGCTCTACAAAAAGGTGTATTATGTCGCAAAAAAAGAAATTGAGATGGTTGGCAAGCCCATAATGTAAGCTTTCATTTGGTATTTAATAAAGCCCCATAGCCCCTCCCATTTTGGAGATATGACGTGTTCACATATTGATTACTTCCTTGGAGTTCAAATTACACAACTGAGATAGCCGGCTCTGTTGTACTAAAACAGAACGATGCACACAAAATTGTAGTTTTTTCCACTTTATTCATCAAAATCAACATTTGTTTGAATGAAACCTAAAACTGTAGGTATTGAAGATGTCATTCATGACAAAAAAATTAAAATCACATTTTGTTGAAATGTTTACCCTTTTAACGTTGAGCAGGCCATACATGATAGTGCACAGCTCGACTTAATACACCTTTTTGTATAGCTGGTCACATATGGAGTTGGTCATGTTTGAATCTTAAAACCTCAACATATTTTTGTTTAGTTTTTGAGACATCGTTATACAGTGACTGCCGACTTTTGTTGCTGGACTTTTGTTGCTGGATAACGTAGTTTTGTTAAGGTTGGGTTGTTCCGTTAACTTTATCATGAATGGCATGCACTTAACAAAATGCTGGTCTGGTGATGAATTGGCCTGCTGTAATAAATGGGACTGTGAAGAGATCTTGATGGATTACTCATAATAGGATCTGATGGGTTTAGGCCTGGGGGGAAAAGATTTTGATCAATTTTTTTTGGGGGAAACTGGTGGGAAATTTTATTGCAGGGAGTTATTGTAGTATTATAGTAGTGATGACATGATGTATTCGTGTTGCAAGTTTTAGTTGACAAAAGTAATGATGCAAGAAGTTTTTCCGCCAAATCCATAAGAAGCAAGATATGGGTGGTAGTCATTGTGCTTGCGAATGTTGCGTTTTCTCAGGAATTCTTGATAGGTTTTTAGGGGGGTAACAATAGTCTAGAGAGAAGGAGGTGGGATACCTCAGTCCCATATCTTGCTGGGTATAGCCAAATTACTCGGTTCTAAAATACCAGAATTTGGCAGTTGTATTTTTCTATTTTATTGGCTCTTGCGATGCCTGCTTTATTGAAATATCTGCACCAAGTCACCAAATTGTTATTCAGAAAATTAAATTTGTTTATTTGGTGTTTTTTTCTTCTAATAAAGTAAATAAACCAATACAGGAAGTTAGAGCCTTGGCAAAATCTAGGTTCTGCTTGAAAACAATTTGTCCAGAAAAACAAAATTAGGACCATTTTTGAGAATTTGGTCAGTTGCAGCCAGTTTAATTATGAACCGTTTGCAATTAACTGGTTTGCACAGTATGCCTTGGCATCAGCAGTACAGTACACATTGATATACTTGTTCACTTTCTCAATGTTCTTGGCTGTCTTCTCAGAAAGCTTGCCTGATTGACAATAAAGAAGAAGCCACTAGGGTATAGGTGCTAATCCGGGGATTAAACTGTCCCAGGCCTCACTACTTGGTGTTTATGTCAGTCACACAAGGTGTTTACTGCATGACCACATGGTTTTGCAACCCAGCACCAATCAATGAAAGCATCGTGTTTACATGCAGTTCAGGTGAGAGGCTGTTCTGTGGGCATCATCTGGTGGTTGTTTTGTAATGGACTACGCTGTGGATATTTTTTTGTTCATGTTAGTGGCTGTCTATGCATGTTTGGGCCAGGTAGCTTATTAGACTGTTAACTGGAAAGTGGAGGAGTTTAAATTAAGAAGAATAATAGAAGGTGTTTTTTCTTCATGGAAATACCAGTCAAGTGCTTATTGATGAAGCAAATAATGTACATGTACACTATCACCATCTTCTCCAATGGTTAATTTTGTTGGTGCGTTGAGAAGCAGAATTTGGCAGCATTGTGTACATGTACATCATCCCATGGAGGAAGGAAAACAGACCCTTCATGATCATCCAAAGGTGCTATGTTAGCTGCAAATGGTGGGGATTTTTCCCAGTGCATCCACAGTATAGTATCAACTATCACTATCAGTGAGTATGTATGTTTTGGTGGTTTGACATGTTTATTTTGCACAATGTTGGCACAATGTTGTGTTTGAGCATACTGCTCAACTAAATTAAACTTTAGGTACATATGGTACATGTAGCCTTGTTGATTCTTTTTCCATTCATTATGTACTGATTTGCTGGTTTAGTTTGTCTCTCAGAGGCACCTTTGATCTGACCGGTCAAGTTGTGCATAACTGGCACAGTGTATAATGGGCATGTCTAGTCTGTCACTGCTAACACATTCCTGTCATTCTTGCGGCATTTCCAGACAGGTCAATCCGAAAACCAGAGGAACTTTCCACTTGTGGGAGAAGCTTTTGGGAAATGCCACTTGAAGTGAATAATCTCTCAAAATAGACTGTGGTTTTTGGCCGAGAACTCGAAGTGTTAACTCAATGGGTTAGTCAGTATACAAGCTCTGACGATTCCTCCAGGCTCTGGACTTTTGTCGAAAAATATGCTTGAAGCTTGACCTCAAAGTTTAAGTTTAGCAACTAGAACTCCGCATGATGCATTGTCAAACTACACATGTACTCCTAAGTTGTTCTCCAAAAGCCCCGAACCCCAGGTAGCATGTAACTTAACATTTCATCCGTTTCAGATTTTGCTGTTCAGTTAATCCCGTCACAGCAAGATTCTTTCACAACTTTAAAACACCTTTCTCAACCTTCCCCCTTCCCCTAAAAAAAAAGAAGAATATCCCATTACAAAAATTCATTCATCCGTAGAAAATTTTCCTTTTGATGCGTTTTTATAATCCTGCCGTGACTTTAGACCGGAACACCTCAGTGTTTTGCCATATTTTTCTTTTGCCTTTTCTTTTTCATGGTGATAATTCATGCTTGCGTGATGCCTTTGATTATGCCTACCTTAAAGGAAACATGTAGTCTAACATCTTCATTACGCATTTTTTGTTTTAAATCAATAGATTTATGTGTATCAAATGTGAATAAAAAGCAAAACTGGTTCTAGTGTACGTTTAGTGTGGTAATTTGCCGTCCAGAAATTGACCCCCCCTTTTTAAATTTCGCGGCCACTCAAAATGAGTGACGTAAATCGAGTCAGAACCCGGACAAATTATCGATAGTCAGTACGCGACGTCTAGGTACGAGACGGGTTCGCGTGGCCACGTACGCACACATTGTTGTGTGTACGAGAGTGAACGAATCCCGTACGCCTTGTGCACACGTACGTACATGTACATGTAAACGCGATCACCCACACGCACGCTGTCCAAAGCAAAGGATACCGTACAAAGTACATGTACATGTACAGTAATCGGCGCGGACTAAACATGGACGATCGTGAAAGTTCTTCGTCGGTTTTTAGTGAATCTGACGAAAACAGTACAGATTCGTCCGATTGGAATATCGTTAGGACAGCATCTGACTTCAGCATGTTTTTTAAGGGCATGCCAAAGTTGCTGTACAGACCAGTGTCGAAGCACGACCGCTCAAAATGGTCGCTGCAGATCGGGCCGAAAAATCACTAGGCCCGGCGGGACCACTTCGCTCTGGTAAGATTTACTTTGGCTGTCCAAATCCTCCGATATTTAGGATCAGCCGAAAACAAATGAAGGCTTACTCCATCCTTGGTAGTTTTGCTACACCCAGCAGCTACACATCTAGTCGGCATGACTGAAAACAGTTGTATTTTTACCCTGATTTAGAATAAAAAACCGGCATGGTAAACTCGTAGATAAAGACTTGTTGCATGCAATGCGCGCATAATGCAAGCGAGGCCCGGGTAGCGCCCCCCCGCAGTGAGGCAATTCTCTGCCTCGATTTTTGTCATACCCCACGCGAAGTTTTATGTTAATGAGGCTTCCCTTTGAGGGGCGGAGTGGTATGACTAAACATTTTCAAAAATTATTTTCTCCCATTTATCACAGAAAATAAACACAACCTCACACATAATGTTGTTGTCAATATGATACTTTATTGATTTAAGCAAAAAAAAACCTTATTACATGTTTCCTTTAATCACAGGGGACCGTACCCCCAGCTGTTTTGTACCTAACCCACCCCTAGCCCTCTTGACTTCACTGGACTATCTGGCCAAAGCAAACATCATCGAAAGAGATCAGACAATTAGTTTAAAAGAATCACAGCTCCTGTAATTTTCCCTCAGGTGAACTCCTACAGAGTGGACAAATAGGCCTCCAGGCAGCACTGACTGATTTCCCTTTTCTTTTTTCCCCAATTTTTTTTTGACTGAATTTGGACGGAATTTGGACGGAATTAGGAAGGAATTGGGGTGGGGGTACTGTCAATGCATTCTGTCAGGCTTACTTGATTTGAAAAATGATGGATATTTTTGTGTCTATATAACATGTTAACTAATACAGTGGTGAGAAAAATAAGGAATAGGACAAGCAAACGAGCATGTTATTCAACTTTCAAGATCTACCGTTATCAAGTCATGTCATATGTCTTTAAAGGCAGGATACACCATTTGCAGATATCAAAAATATTTACTACCAAATTATTAAGAAATATCTTACTCATTTGAAAGTAAATAATGATTGTAGGCATCCAGCCAAATGATAGCGCTAGATATCCTGTAATTATTCCCCCCAAAAATAGTTTTATAAAAAAAACTTCGCGATCGCCGTCCGGCGATCGTGAAAAAACAAATATAACATAAGAATAACTGCTCGACGCCGGTGGAAAACAAACGCTGTTTTTCGTGCTTTTCTCGGCATCCATGATTGTAAAACTTCGGATAGGTCAGTTAAAAGATATTTACTATAAAATACAACCCTCCAAATCTACCCATTCATGATAATTCAAGCAATTACCAATGGTGTATTCTACCTTTAATACTTGAATATTCTCATACTGCTTGTATCACAATGTACTATTCCTCCATGGTACTATGCTATGTGGCAATGGCGTGTACTTTTGTCGCACGCTTGTTGAATTATGAATCTCTCGTGTACTCTATCATATGATTTATTTACATCACCATTTCTAATGTATCACTTTGCCCAGAGCTATTTCTATTTTAAGTGCATAATTCTGTCGAGCCTGGATTGTAAATCTTCTGGTTTCTGTACAGTTTATGGAGTCTGGATTCTTTGCGCATTTTTACAATATTTTGCAGTCTGGCTACAACTTACAAGTGCTTTGGCAGGATTGATCGCACCCTTGAACTAAACAGTGGTGATGTCTTTAATTGTTGCTCAAATAATTTGTCTGTGGTTGATTTCACAGTTTACCAAGGATAGGAATTTTTTATTTTTTATTTTTAAGTTTGACATTTTGTTGAACATTGCACATGGTTGCAGGGGACACACACCACAGTCACTATGAGAACACATGTATTGGAAATGCAGTTTCCCCCTTAAAACACCGTGAAATTTCACGGTGATTTAAGGGTTAAACATTCAAGAACTAATAGTGAATGTGCCTGCTTCTGCTTTTGTTGCCCAATAATCTAGTTAATCCATGGCAGTTGATCTAATCCCATCTTGATTAAAGATCATGGTACCAGTTGGCTTAATCCCCACACTAATCCCTCTGCTCTTGGGATCCTTCAGTACAGTAGCACACAGTTTGGAATCGATTCATCATCGCAAACGCCACAACATGACCAGGACATGTTTAGAGACAAACGAGTTGCGTGCGTGTGTCATCGTGAAGCGCTGTTTGTCTGGAAGAACCTTGGATCCCAAGCACAATGCCGCGCTGTCTGTTCATTATGGATCTTTCTATTGAAATGTTAATTGTGCGCCAGTACTGTATAGTATTAGCATCGTCTTCTTTTGGTCATAACAAGTAAATGCAGGTCACGCGTGAGTTAAGTAATTGCTCCCTGTCTGGGAACAAAAAACCTACAACATCAAATTGAGATAATAATTTTGTTGTGGATTGTGTTAATCTTGTTATGTGTTTGGAAGGTACCGTAGTATGGGTGATAGTATACATTGTTATCAACAGAGTTACTGAATGTACCCATTTAATCCCAAAAAAAATAATAAAATGTAATACAATTACAAGAAATGCAAGCCTGCTGCTGTTTTGAACAGTGTTTATTGTGCAAATTATAGGAATTTGATTTTTATTTTATTTTTTCCCTTTTAAATTTTTTTATTTGGGACATGTAATTTGTAAATTTGTTTATGTATTTTTTTTACCTTGCACAAATACACCATTATTATTGGATATTATTAGATAAAAAGTTGTATCCTCATTGAGTGATCCCCAAAATGTCGCTTCCCCGGTTGTATCGTAAAATTGGGCGTGATCCATGGCCACACAAAATTCTTGTGTTTATGACTTCAGACCTAGCACCCCCGAACAAAGATACTAACAATTTGGGAGAGTGCCAACAGGGCAAGATGCCTCAGTTGATAGAGCGCCGGTTCGGTATTCCGGACGTCGAAGGTTCGAGTCCCGCCTTGCCAATTTTTTAGTTCACTTTGTATTTTGTTTCTTTTTCTTTTCAGAAGCGGATCAGACCTCCGTCTAAGCCAAGCCATGAAGCAGACAGACTACTACAAGCTCCCTCTGCAGGAGCTAAGTTTGCAAGAGTCACCACACATCTACGACGTTGCCCCTGCGCCTTCGCCTTCCCCTCCCCCACCACAGACCTACGAGAAGGCTCCTGACTACGAGGTCCACCACAGCTCAAAAGCTGCAGTAGCTGGTGTGACGAGGAGAATCAAAAAGACAGAATCGTAAGTGTTGGGTTATTCAGATAATACATCTTTACAAAGTACCCAAACATTCTACATGTGTCACTGTTTATGTATCTTTTTTATAGCAAATGACTAAACGCTCTGTAAAAAAAATGTTAAGAATATTTTGGTAATATGACATTACATAATGTGTGTGTATGGAAGTTAACAACTCTACCTTGCTTCAGCCAGCAGACTGTACAACAATGTGTGCAAGCCTGACTGATAGTGGAATTGTCTGGCTAGGCCCTGTACAATCATTGCCTGAATAGAAGTGTTTACTATCTTCTTTAAAAAGGTGGTTTTAGAGAGAGCTTTGTTGTAATCTGGGATTACAGGGATTGTAGTCAAATTAACAGAGTCCATGTGGGGGTAATTTGTTAAAGCTGTTAATATGCAGCCTTTCCTGGCCAAAACGGAGTTGGCAGTTTGCTGGGAACTGGCTGAGTGCCCACTGTACCACACACACTGCACACAATGACTTGGGTGACCTGTGTGCTGTATTGCCCTATGGCAACGACCTGTACATAGAATAATGTCTGTGGCATCACCAACTGTACGTCATCACTAAAAAATGCAATATCTCACCACACTGTGCACAAGGCACTATGGCAGTATCACTGCTTTGGTATCAGTACAGTAGAGCTGGTGTGTAACAAAAGCATTGCAGTTATAATGGGTATTTTACTACCAGTCACTGCTCAACTGAATGTGTGTTTCCAGTAGAGTCTAGAGGCCACATTGTATCAATGGTAAACACATGTATATGTATCAGCAGTACCTGTTGTAGGCCTAGCTATTTCTCCATGCTACTACTACCAGTACTAGTTTTGGCTTCAATAGTACGGTCACAGGATTAAGAATGTTGGATAGGACCATTCCTCCGTGATATAACCATTCTCTAAAGTTGCCAGTCCGTTGGATATTCACGTTGGAGGTTTTCTTCCTAATTGTTTGCTCTGTGGATGGGCTTTTGTGAAGTCAAATGTGTACACGCATGATGCTTGGCAGTCAACACCGTTACGGCGTTAGTAGTACAGCATGGTGAGTATTTTGTAAATTATGTATACAAAATGTGTTGAAACCCAAATTCTGAATGATATTTAGTAAGGGAATATATATGTGGTTGGCCACTTTTAAACATGTATACGCTAAACACCAGCTCAGTCCTGGGCCTGGATGTGTTAATGACTGAGCCGACAATGCCCCAGTGTTTTATCATCCATTTAAAACCGGCCATGTGATGGGCTCTTGACCAATAGGAATGGGTTAGCTATCGAAGGTATTTATGAATATTGCTTATTGGCTAGGCTTAGACTGGTGTTTAATATGCCATACAAATAATTATAACAAATTTCACATCAAGGTGGGTTTGCAGCTTAGAAAAGTAATGAAATTGATAAAATAGCGTCAATTTTCTTCACCACTGTATTAGTATTGACATTGTATTCGTCGTTGGAGTTTATCCTTTACTTAATTTGTATTCCCCTAATGTGTAATTGTAAAGTCGAGTTTTTGTTGACAATTGATTGTTGTACTGTATGTCAAGGTACATGTACCTGTAGATTGAAACCACATGTTAGCCAGCATGTCTGCTTCCAAATGTTAGCGCAACCAAAAACTTGTAAAAACGGACGAGCAATGTTCATAAATCTCTAGGCAATGCAAGTGCGTATTTTGCCAAAGTAAACATTTTTACATGTACATCTTTTTCTTTTTAATTCTTTTAAATTCATGTCCTGCCAAGGGAATATATAAGCCATCAAGGTGTACAAATCACCTATCCATAAACTTTGAACATACATTTGCAAAAAAAACACATAGTTGTCATATTTTTTGTAAAGAAATTCAAAAAATTGTGTATCTTGCAAAAGGAATGTTAGTAATGCAGTTCATTTCTGTTACTGGTACAAGTATATCGCGTGTTGTGAAGTCGCAACGTGTGTGTGTGTGGTTTTTCTTGCTGGTGACAGGGGTGACATGTAGCATGAATCTGCCTGCAGAAATGTGCATACCAATGGATGTGTGATCTTGAGTGAGTCAGATGTTGGAATTGACTGCAGGGCACTGTGCAGTCTGCTCACAGTTTTATTCCTTTTCCTTGCACTGTACTAGGATGTTTGCAACAAGGACTTGGCCCCATGTACGGTACAATAACTTGGTACATTCCTGTTGAATACATGTACAGTGAACCAGGTGCACTAGCACCTGGTTTGTACATTAGTGCAAGTGCAAATACTATAGCCTTGCTTATTTCCTGTTTTTGTTTCAGCACTGTGCATTTTGTTGTGTCAGTTTTATGTGCTTTTTTCTTAATTCAGGAGTTATTTAAAATATGTTTTGCTGTACCGGTACTTCTGAATGAATCATTCAACATTTATTTCATTAATTTTATGGTTTTACTGGACAAAGAAAAGACTTCTGTTTTATTTTATTAAAGCCGAAATTGACAAGGAGATAAATGGTCTAAATTCATTTTCTTTGTTTATGGAATGGAATGAGATATTGATATTTAAACTACCGGTAGAATAGGAGCACTATGATATATTATTATATAAATTTGAGCCTTTGTTGTGGTTAGAGTCGTTATGTGTAAATTAAATCATTTTCATTGTAAGTCTGTGGACCCACTTTAGCTCCAGTACTGTTACTAGGTGCGTGTACTTTCTTGATTACATAATGCATCCTCTAAACTACAGGATGCAGAGAGAAAATTAAAATAGGATCACATGTAATGGTGGTTTTATACCAGTAGAGTACATGTCCTGCCTACTGGGGGGTGCACATATGCACACCATATTTAATCACAGGAAATTAACTTGAGAAGCACAATCCTACACATACGGTACTTGGTACATGTGATTGTTGTACCGGTACATTGCAGTTTAGTGGTTGAGAATTCTGTACTTATTAGCACCACTATTTTACCCAGTTCGCACCGGAGGACGCGAATAAATGCAAAAGTTTTCCTAAAATTAAAACGGATGACTGATAAACATGCCACAATCAACTTGGAGCAAGGCCGAAAATACCTGTCAGTGACCAGCTCGCAGCTGGCATGTGTAGGTGTGCTGCCCACGGATTGCCGGATGTTTGTGAAAAATAATTCTGCGCCTGGGTCCAGTAAATAAAACAAGTTCTGTAGGTTTTTTCTCAGATTACGAATGTTCTTTAATCCACACAGTACAGATTTGTTTCTCAATCTGGAATGTTGTTACAGTGTTTATAACAAAATTATCAATGAAAAAAACTATTGAGGTTGCTATGTTTTCATTTGTGGTGTACCGGTACATTCATAGCCCTATAGTACAATGTACCCACATGTACATATTTGTTTTCTTTTCCTGAAAAGTAAAAAGCTCCAGAGGATTTATTTTTGTGGTGGACCTGAACTCTCTGTGGTCCCTCTAGGTGCCCATATCACTGTCGCCTGGTCTGGAATGTTGTTAGCACAGAAAGTAACAAAAGAAGGATCACATTTTGAGCAGTGTTATTATTCCAGCATGCATCTGTGTGTACTTAAAGAAACCTCAAAACCTCATGTGTTGTGCCAGTGGTTTTAATCTGATCTGAAGCCCTTAAAGGTAAGATACACCATTGGTAGTTGCTTGAATTATCATGAATGGGTAGATTTGGGGGGTTGAATTTTATAGTAAAAATCGTTTAACTGACCTGTCCGAAGTTTTACAATCATGAATGCCGAGAAAAGCACGAAAAACAGCGTTTGTTTTCAACCGGCGTCTTTGTTATTTCGCGATCGCCGTTCGGCGATTGCGAATTTTCTTTCAATTTGTTGGATATCTAGCGCAATCATTGTGCTGGATGCCTAGAATCATTATTTACTTTTAAATAGAAAGAGATTTATTAATAAATCGGGAGTAAAAATATTTGTTATCTGCAAATGGTGTATCCTACCTTTAACATGTTAGCAGGCAGGATTAAGGCCCCATGGCAAAACACAATGCTGCAGTAACCTTGTACCTGTAGGGTACTTTAATAGCTGGGAGGATTTGTTATTTGTGTTTGAAGAGTTTGCAAATTGGGTATTTGATCATGCATAATTATTGAACCTTGAAATAAGACATTCTGGTGCAACCACAAGCATGCCACAAACAAGTACTAGGGGAGCAACACTACCTAAAGCCGCAAACCCCCACTTGGTTCTATACATTTCAATTCTGAGTTCCCATGGAGCTCTAGCCTTGTAGGGTTTCTCTAGTTTCCCTTCTGTTGTTTGAAACCGACACTCTCTTTTTCTCTTTTGTGCTATTTTTATCATCTCAGCTGGTTTGGAGCCTGATCTTGTGACTGGCCCATGCCAAGAATGTTTGGCATTTTGTTATCTCTCTAGTCAAAGAAGTCATTTTATTGAGAAGCCTGTTGGGCTGGAATTGTGGGTTATGGCCTGAGCAGTTGGTAGAAATAGGACGCTTCCTGTGAGCTGCAGAAACCCTTTGGATCTTGCAAAATTCTTTGTTCAGAATACGTACACGCATGTACGTAGTTTTTAGTGGGGAATCCTTTACCTCATTTTAAGGTTAGATTTTTATCAAGAGCATACCAGCAGAAGTAAAAAATATTTTGAATATTTGTCAACTCTGAAATACTGGTATGCTCAATGATTGAATCACTGTGATCTTTGCTCATGTACAATTTATAACAAAGCACTACTTCTAAAAGGAAATGAGGTTAGATTCCAGATGCAAATCTGTCAATCGCCCCTAAACTCAAATATCTACAGTACTTATATTAATCATTAACCCCAACACCATGCATGTACTGGTAGGTCTTTTTGGCTAGGAACCATCCTCTATCCTGCAAAATTTCTTCAATTGGATTTAACCTCAAGCTTCCGAAATCAACCGTTATTTCTTCAATTTGTTCAGTGGAGGGGTGATCATTAACCCTAACGCTCCTCAATCCTCCAAAATCCTCATTGCAGGTTTGGAGGATTTTTGAGGATTGAGGCTGAATGGGGTTTTCAAAAAAATGAGGATTTTGGAGGAATGAGGCTGAATGGTGTTTTCAAAAAATCATAATGAGGATTTTGGAGGATTGACTTTTTTCAATCCCCAGAATCCCCATTGCAGATTTGGAGGATTTAAAAAAAATGAGGATTTTGGAGAATTGAGGCACATGATGTTGTTTCAAGTGTGGAGGATTTTTAAGGATTGAGGCTAGATGGGTGGGTTTTTTTAAATGAGGTTTTAAATGCTAGCAAAAAGGGCCTAGGGGGTTATGGTTAACTCAATCCTCAAAAATTCTCTACCTACATGCTAGGTGGTGTTTCATAAAGCTTTAACCCTTAAATTCTCAAATAATCTTATCTCTGTTTCATAAAGAAAGTTACAGTCAATATCAATCTTAAACATCACTTTAGCCTCACACTTGATCTGGATCAAGCAAAACAATTAATCTTAGGTACCATGTGGAAATTTGGCGGCAAAATAAAACAAGAATTTCAATATTGTGTTGGTGTAATTTATGAACACATCGTGTATACATTTTTTTCTCATGTCACTCACCGCCGAGATCGCCTACTCCGACAAAACAAGATGGCGACTTGAACAATTTGTTAGCCAAGCGCCCTAAGGTCAAAGGTTGCGCTGTATCCTCTTCCAAAAACAATTAAGATACAAATAATATCAATCTTATTTAACACTCGATCAATCTTGGGCTAAGATTGATTTTATGAAACGCAAATCTGCAATTAATTGTTGTTTAAAGGTAGTATACACCATTTGCAGATATATCTTACTCATTTGAAAGTAAATAATGATTCTAGGCATCTAGCAAAATTATTGCGCTACAGTAGATATCCTTTAATTATTCCGAAAAATATAATTTTATAAAGAAAAATTCGCCATCGCCATAAGAATAAATGCTCGACGCCGGTTGAAAACAAACGCTGTTTTTCTTGCTTTTCTCAACATTCATGATTGTAAAACTTCATACAGGTCAGTTAAATGATATTTACTATAAAATACAACCCCCCAAATATACCCATTCATGATAATTCAAGCAATTACCAATGGTGTATCCTACCTTTAAGGTTAATTGTGACATACATTCAAAAGTAGTGCGGATGCAGCTGTTTGTTTTATGTTTGGCTGCTTTGTAGCAGGATTTTGCCGGATTCAGGCAGTGGTCACCAGTAATAAATATTGGAGGATTTTGCAGGATTCAGGTTGTGTGTAAGGAAAAAAATAGAGTATGGAGTTAAAGTTATTAAAAGCTAATTTATGCATATTCAAAATGATGGAAACAAACCAAAGAAAAATGTTTGCTGTCACCAAGCAACTCAAATGAAAAGTCTGTTTTTTTAATGTTTCTCATTTTTCCAATTTGACATTGGGAATTTAGTTGGTAAAAAGTGCAACAACTGTATGATAAAGACAAAGCTCGTCTTACAAGAAACTTTTCCCCACAGCTGGTGTAGGTATCTTTTACAAATGTAATGTCATTTATTTGGTAATCAAAAGATGTTTGTAATAATTTTGTTGGCAAATTGACAATCAGAAAAATTTAAGAAAATGTGCAAAGTATACAATTTTAAAGAAGTCTTTTTCTTTTTCTTCTTTTTCCCCCACCTTGCAGAGTCAGTCAGCCAAGACCCCAATCATGGCACAACCCTAATGGTAGCAAGACGTTGGAAGGTCCTAGCTTCAAGACTTCCCAGAAGCCTGAAACCCAGACTCTGCCCCGGACAGCCTCCCAAGTACCCCCTCACCAACACGCTGGACCCCGACTGGACCCCTCACCTTCAATGGAGAACCTGATTGGAATCAATGCCTTCCAAAATAGGCAGCTGCCTCGTGGAAACACCCACTCCATGAATAACCTGCGCGATTTCAGGGATGAGACAGAGCTGCATCCAGGAATTGTCAAGAAGCGGATCTCGGAGTACTCCAGCACTCAAGAGCTCAGCAGCAGTGGAAAGGACAAAGACTTTTATTTTGTCAGCAGCGATAAGAGAGTACATCTCACGCCTTTCAATCCCAACTTGAGGGATGTCAAATTGAAGCCAGCTGAAACATATCCCAAAATTGCTACGGCAACACAGTTACAGTTTGCACCACAACAAGCTTTCATTGGTCGTGTGCCGGATACCATGACAACTCCTGAATCACAGCCCCAAACTTACATCCCTTCCCAAGTCGTCAACTACTCCACAGTACAGATGCCACAACGCCATATAGCAAGAACAGTTGATGTGACGGCCAAGCATTGGGATGAAAGTACTAACTCACAGCAGCGCAGGCCAGTTTCACTAGTGTCTCCCACTTCAGGACATCCCGTGAACCGAGCCAGCCTGAGAATGTCACCCTCGCCCACGCCAAGTGAAAAACGGGAACCTCCAACACCACCCCAACGTGGTGACTCTCGGAATAGAACTCAGCAGATGAATGAGCATAGAAAGTATGTGCATGATTCCAGGCGCAGCAACAGCAACGGCCTTCCACTCACAGATATTCCTCCTGTCAAGCTCAGCTCTACGCAAGAACAACCACGACCCGACCACAGCAAAATTCATTCAATGACGGGAGAAGGGGACTTCTCATATACCCAGGTTTCCTCCTCTGCAGTGACACAAGGAGACAGACAAATTCTTGGATCACAGACATTCCCAGGAATGAATAAGAAGGGCAAGGATGTTGATTACCTGTACACTGCAGTGCCTTTGTATGTGGATCCTGGGTCTGATGATCCTGATATGGAGAACAACTCGTTCTTTTCGAGTTCAAGTCCCCAGAATGTACCAGAGCAACAACAAAGCTCTGAGTATCAGCCACGGTGTTCTCCCCCCACTAGAGACATTGTGGAAAGCATTTCAAAGGATTCTGATCCTCTTGTTTCAGCATTGGAAAGGTATATGCAGACAGTGGTTGACCAAGAGGAACAGCTGCAGGGAATGAATCCAGAAGACTCTTCAACAGGGTCAGAATCCCCTGTTCACCATCCACGCTCTGCACCCTGCAGTGATAACGACAGGCAGCTCAGTCAGACTCTGCCCACATATGTGGCAAGGAATGACGAGCCTGAAAGGCGCCTGAGCAGGACTTCTGTTTCCTCCATGGATTCCCACTCTAGTAACAACCACAGGGTAAAGTCTCCCACGAATCGTTTGTCTTCAGATGAAGAAGAAAACAACAGGAAGAACATTGTAAATTGCCGCACTTGGAAGAACCCCACTGACTTCTCCAGTAAACAAGCAGTGAGTGATCGTGAGAAACAATGGCAAGAGTTAGTTAGTTCAGTTGATCCCAAGCTGTATGATAAGTACCCAACGTCTGTTGAATCGACTGACTCGAACAGCAAAGGGCATGTGAGAACTGCCAGTCAGATTGATGAGAAGCTCATACGTGAAAATGCTCCTGGGATACGTTCCCCAATAAGCCCACTTATGATGGAAGCTGTCACATCAATTAAACCCCCAGAGACTGAAACAATGACTGCAACCAAGCATAAGGAAATCAAATTTCTGAAGACTGAGGGAAGAGATAGCGGATATGAAGTAGATTCTGAAAACCTCTTACGATCCCAGCAGGAATCTCCTGTCCAACATGTAACTGAGACCTTTTCGACAGTTGACTGGATGAAGTTGCACACAGTGGAGTCGACAGGGGGCACCTCAATACTCTCGCAGCTACAAAAGGAGACTCCCTATAATCAGCGGTACACAAATGGTGAGCCAATAATGAAGTCAACAGTCAACTATGAGACCAAGGTGGAAATCAAGATTGGCGGTCCCACTAAAGAAAGAAGCCGGCAGCCTCTAACCAGATCAGATGCAAGTACCACCCAGGCCAGTAACTCAAGAGCCCAGTCTTTCTGTTTACCAAAAGGCAGAGACAACATCCTGAAGGACATGAAGAGTCCAACTAGTCAGGTCTCTAAAGATGAAAGGAGTGCCTTCTATGGGAGCCAGCCACAGCTGAGCAGGCCACCAGCTAGTGACACACCCAGCCGTCACTACCACAGCAGCTCACTGGATCTAGACACTAAAGCAACTGGTGCTCAGCTCCTTACCCAATCAAGTGTCCCTCCTTGGAGGCCATCAGAATCAAGTGATGATTCTGGATCCAATTTGCTGCACACAAGGAGTTATTCCTACAGTGGAGGAAGCTACACAAACTATCCAGGACCGTCTGAGCCAAGATTTAGCCGAATTGACGAAGAGCAAGGTGGAGACTCATCCGAGTCGGCTTCCCGTTTGCACTCAACTGTCCGACATGAACAGAGATCAGCCAGTGGTTCTTTCAGATTACAAGTACAAGGAAGCCTTGAGGCTAAAAGTCACAGACGGGGTAACTCGGATCCGAATAGTGGGGATCTTCTAAACCGACAGGTATCTCTTGAATCAAGGGGAAAGTACCCACGTGTAGACACTGACTATATGCACAGTTACTCTAAATCAGACTCTGAACGACATCGTAGAAGTTCAGCAACTGACCAGTTGCACAAGACTTCAGATCCCAGTGGTGCTTACAGCAAATCACACATCAAAGAAGCTTTGGCTGGATTTGTTGGGAGATTTGTTGAAAGAAGCCCAATGCGTTCAGAGGGGAGTGTTTTTGGCTCCAATCAGGGCACAATCTCGGGCTATGAATCCATGGCGTCTCTGGATCAATCCTCCAGGTATTCTTCATTGTCCTCGCTGCACGGGAAGCAGGGCTGGGGCATGGACAGCGGTGACCACTCAAGGCAGTCGTCATGCTCCAGCCAGGTCTCGCATGCCCATAGAGACTCTGGGATCGTGTCTCCATCTGAGTCCTCATGGGACCCCCCTTCCCCCAACACATCCCCACCAGGCGTGATGGACCAGAGAGTGCGCACTCCGCTTAGAGGAATAGACCACAACCACCAGCGTGCTGCTAGTGACAGTGTCCAGCGTACTGGAAAAGGCAGAGACACAGCCGGCCTCGGTAGAAGCTCTCATTCTATGTCTGAAGAATACCGGCCCACAAAGAAGGTGAACCGCTCAGCCTCCATGACCCATCCCAGCAGGTCACGGCCGCAGAGCTACCACGAAGACTTCAGAAGCCGAGATAGCTCTGTGAAGGGCCTGCATCGGAATGAGTCCTTTTCCCTGGGCCAAGGACGCAGAGGTGCTGCTCCAGTTAGATACATCCCTGGTTCTCCAGCCACTATGCCATCTGGTAGCAATCACAGCCACAGACAGTCCTTGCCGATCAAAGCAGAGTCTTCTAGTGCCAGAAGTCAGAAGGTGCCAGAGACTGAGAAGGTTGATGACACGCCCCCTGAGCTACCCCCTAAGCAGGTGACACACAAATCTTACAAGGTGTCCTTGGTTTGCAGTTTTCTTTTTATGCTATATTGTAGTTTAGCTTAACATCACCTCCATTTTTAACATCATCCCTATGTGAATTTCTAATACGTACTTTGTAAGTGAATTGACCAAAATATTCAAACTCCTATTTCAGGAGCCCCAAATTCACGGACCAATTTCACGGACCTGAACAAAATGCTCAACCTATTTTTATGCATATCAAAAGTCAACCGATCAATTACAAGCAATTAGATGCCATTCTCCTGTAGGCTAGTTTTGTTGAAAATGCAGCTTTTCATGGAATTAATACTACCTACATGTATCTTTTGCAATTTCCCCTCTCTCTCAAAAAAGGAAATAACCAGTATTTCCCATGTCTTTTCTTATGCTTGCTGAGATGAATGCAATGTTTATTTATGCTTCTCACCCTTGTTAAGCTCTTTTGTGGAGCTCTGCTTACTTTTATCCTGGGATTGTTTGGAAATTCTAAACTTGAATGGCCTATTGCATTCCCTGCCATAAAAGTTGATTACATTTACCCCGAGAAAAAGAAATACTGCGGCCAAGTTTCAAAAAGTAAGATCGTCCGATCTCAGCCTACACTGTACCATTCTAAGAAGTTTGCCATCCTGTTGAGGTTGAACAAATACCTGTGAAACAAACATGGTGTGAAGTGCATGGGCGATACTTCTGAACAAGGGAGGGTGCACTCATGAAATCACCGTGGGTGGGCAAACTTAATAGCAATTCTCGGCATCTAGTAATGTTTTTTCTGATTGAACTTGAAAGTTTAAAGGTAGAATACACCATTGGTAATTGCTTGAATTATCAGGAATGGGTGGATTTGGGGGTTGTATTTTATAGTAAATATCATTTAACTAACATGTCAGAAATTTTACAATCATGAATGCCAGGAAAAAAGCCAGAAAAACGGCGTTTGTTTATTACCAGCGTCACGCAGTTGTTCTTGGTTTTTTTTCGTGATCGCCGGAATTTGTTTAGGAAAATCAATTACAACTAAATATATAGCGCAATCATTTTGCTGGATGCCTAGAATCGTTATTTACTTTCAAATATTAAGTAAGATATTTCTGCAAATGGTGTATTCTGCCTTTTAAATGATTCTACAAATGCACACCCATTGGCCATGTGGTTGCCATCCCCACTTACAGAAATGCCATTAAAACAATCAACAAGTATTGACATATATTCCATATGGTCTGTTCCCCTGCCTTCCTACCAGGTCAAGGAAGCCCACCTGAAGACGATAACTAAAGTGGATTCCAGACATCTGCAGGAGGAAGAGACAGGGTGCCGGACTCATGACAAAGAACGGGTGAGGAGAGATTCTGCACCGGCCCGGCCCATCTTTAACTTCCCGCCTACACACGAGGAACAGCACAGGTACTCAAGACAACTTCTTTCTTTTTTTATTCTGAAACCCCCAAACAAACAAAAACCACTGTGCACCCTGGCATGCAACTGTCCTATTGGATAAGCTGACTTCCTTATATTTAGCTGTTTCGGCCTTTCAGCCGAAACAGCTTTTGTTTTCGTTAAAGTTTTTTTTTTTCTTTTTTTTTTTCTTTTTTTTTTTCTTTTTTGTCATTTTCTTCTGGCATAGCACTTTGACACTTTGGTAAATCCGATCGACTTGAGACTTTGCATACATTTAGACAACCACCCAAGGACGGTCCTAAAAGACATTCGTCGCGATTCCGTCATTCAAGGTCACGTGACGTCATGTTAAAGGTACAATTTTCCCCATAGGTTTTGTACACGTTTTTCTTCAGACTATTGACTTTGACACTTTGGTATATCCGACCGACTTGAAACTTGGCATACACTTAGAACACCACCCACAGATGGCTCTTGAAGAAATTCGGTACGATTGCGTCATTTAAGGTCACGTGACGTGACGTTAAAGGTGCAATTTTTTTCCCCATAGGGTTTGTACACGTTTTTCTTCAGACTATGGACTTTGACACATTCGTAAATCCGATCGACTTGAGACTTGGCATACACTTAGACCAGCATCCCTAGGAGGGCAAGGAGAAAAATCGTCACGATGACGTCATCTCGGGTCATGTGACGTCATATTAAAGGTGCAGTGTTTAAGACCCTCTGTCTCCGTAGGTACAGGTGTGATTGGGGTCAAACTTGGTATGCATGTATTCCGGGATGTGTTATAGACGAAAATTAAGGTGACATCATGATGACGTCATCGTGGGTCATGTGACGTCACATTAAAGGTTCAGTTTTTAAGACCTTATATCTCTGAAAGTACAGGCCCGATTGGTGTCAATCTTGGTATACAGGTATTCCGGGACGTGTTATAGACGAAAATAAAGGTGACGCCATGGTGACGTCATCAGGTGTCATGTGATGTTAAATTAAAGGTGTAGTTTCCCCCATAGGATTTGCACACGTTTTTTTCAACCAATATATATTTGGCACTTTGGTAAATCCGATCGACTTCAGACTTGGTACACACATAGACGACCACCCACATAATTCAAAGTCATTTTAGACACGCGAAACAGCTCTGTGTTTGTCCACAAACACATTTCTAGTTTTTCTTTTCTTTTAGTAACCTAAACCCCATAGACTTTGTACACGTTTTTTCTGCCCGTCACTTTTAATAGAAAACAAAGTCGTATTTACATAAAACTTAACCCAGGTGAAGACCCTATAGTGAACTCGTGTCTCGCAGAAATACGTCACGGTGAGGTCATCAGGGGTCACGTGACGTCATATTAAAGGTGTAATTGATTTAATCCTTGAAATTCAATAACAAATCAACCGCAAAAGACCGAAACTTGATTTTTGTGGCAATAGATAGAATAATCCAGGATCTTGATTTTATCTCACGTGTGTGAAATCACGTGACCCTTCCTTCCGGTCTAAACCGGAAGTGCCTCATAATTTGAAAGTGAAATATGATATGAACTTACTTTCAACGATGTTAGTGTCTGGCTACAATGTATTTTTCAAAAAAAATATTGGTGACGTCATAACATGTTATAGCGCCCTCTAGCCCTCTTTGACACTTTGGTAAATCCGATCGACTTGAGACTTGGCATACATTTAGACAACCACCCAAGGACGGTCCTAGAAGAAATTCGTCGCGATTCCGTCATTCAAGGTCACGTGACGTCATGTTAAAGGTACAATTTTCCCCATAGGTTTTGTACACGTTTTTCTTCAGACTATTGACTTTGACACTTTGGTATATCCGACCGACTTGAAACTTGGCATACACTTAGAACACCACCCACAGATGGCTCTTGAAGAAATTCGGTACGATTGCGTCATTTAAGGTCACGTGACGTGACGTTAAAGGTGCAATTTTTTTCCCCATAGGGTTTGTACACGTTTTTCTTCAGACTATGGACTTTGACACATTCGTAAATCCGATCGACTTGAGACTTGGCATACACTTAGACCAGCATCCCTAGGAGGGCAAGGAGAAAAATCGTCACGATGACGTCATCTCGGGTCATGTGACGTCATATTAAAGGTGCAGTGTTTAAGACCCTCTGTCTCCGTAGGTACAGGTGTGATTGGGGTCAAACTTGGTATGCATGTATTCCGGGATGTGTTATAGACGAAAATTAAGGTGACATCATGATGACGTCATCGTGGGTCATGTGACGTCACATTAAAGGTTCAGTTTTTAAGACCTTATATCTCTGAAAGTACAGGCCCGATTGGTGTCAATCTTGGTATACAGGTATTCCGGGACGTGTTATAGACGAAAATAAAGGTGACGCCATGGTGACGTCATCAGGTGTCATGTGATGTTAAATTAAAGGTGTAGTTTCCCCCATAGGATTTGCACACGTTTTTTTCAACCAATATATATTTGGCACTTTGGTAAATCCGATCGACTTCAGACTTGGTACACACATAGACGACCACCCACATAATTCAAAGTCATTTTAGACACGCGAAACAGCTCTGTGTTTGTCCACAAACACATTTCTAGTTTTTCTTTTCTTTTAGTAACCTAAACCCCATAGACTTTGTACACGTTTTTTCTGCCCGTCACTTTTAATAGAAAACAAAGTCGTATTTACATAAAACTTAACCCAGGTGAAGACCCTATAGTGAACTCGTGTCTCGCAGAAATACGTCACGGTGAGGTCATCAGGGGTCACGTGACGTCATATTAAAGGTGTAATTGATTTAATCCTTGAAATTCAATAACAAATCAACCGCAAAAGACCGAAACTTGATTTTTGTGGCAATAGATAGAATAATCCAGGATCTTGATTTTATCTCACGTGTGTGAAATCACGTGACCCTTCCTTCCGGTCTAAACCGGAAGTGCCTCATAATTTGAAAGTGAAATATGATATGAACTTACTTTCAACGATGTTAGTGTCTGGCTACAATGTATTTTTCAAAAAAAATATTGGTGACGTCATAACATGTTATAGCGCCCTCTAGCGGCAGTTTGAAAAATTGTTAAAATGAATAATCTGTTGATGTGTGTGGCGAAGTTTGCGGAAATCACTTTATAACCGGTGTATTTAATCCGCTTCATGCTAGGAACAAGTAGACGAGAAGAAAAAATTATGACGTCACCAGACCGGAAGTTACAATGAAAAGACTTTTTTTCCTTTGAAAATTCCTAAACAATTAAACCTGACAGATATAATCTTGATTTTTGCTCTAAAGGTTAGTGTAAAAGTAGTTCTCGAACTTTCCTGTGTTTTTTGGCAAAAAACGAACTTGGACATACCCTGCGGCACCCTTGAAATTTAATCGTTTTGGCCTAGGCGCATAAAGCATTGACCCCTTATATGTGCATGGCACACGTATAATAGGGGTGTACATGCTTGTACGTACGTATACACTGATAGTGTACTATGCATTGAGCGAATGTATCACTACTGACATCGTACGTGCATGCAAATGTACGCTCACCCAAGAGGACACTAGCCGCCAACAAGCGAAACAGGATGACGTTATCAAATTGCGTATGGGGAAGGGCGCCGTGTGCGACAGGTAGGTAAACAGGCTCTCGGCTACGCAGAATCCAATCCCATAGACTTTGTAAACGTTGTTTGCACAATTCCAAGCACTTTTAACAAAAAACAAAGTCGTATTTCCATAAAACTTAACCCAGGTGAAGACCCTATAGTAAACTCGTGTCTCGCAGACATACGTCATGGTTACGTCGTCAGGGGTCACGTGACGTCATCTTAAAGGTGTAATTGATTTAATCTTTGAAAATCAATAACAAATCAACCGCAAAAGACCGAAACTTGGATTTTGTGGCAATTGATAGAATAATCCAGGATCTTCAATTTATCTCGTGTGCATAAAATCACGTGACCCTTCCTTTCGGTCCAAACCGGAAGTGCCTTATAATTTAAAAGTGGAAAACGATGTAAACTTACTTTAAACGATGTTAGGCGCTGGCTAGGTTGTAAGTAACAAACAAGTTAACGATGACTTTATAAACAGTTATAGCGCCCTCTAGCGGCATGTTGACAAATGTTACGTCATATTACAATTACATTTGAATTATTACGTTTTTAGACCTTTAAGCCACATCTTAGCAACGGAACGTGATAACACAACACATCTTGTTGTATTGTTAGGTGATAGATAGTTGCACACAAAGTTCACAAACGTGTGACGTCATCGTTTTAATTAGTTTGAAATAATTGTAATCTGTTTAAATTAACTTACATTCGTTTTCAATGATTTTAAATTGTTTTGATGTTATAAAAGTTCAATTTAAAAAAAAATTAATCTAAAAAATTGGAAATGCGAAAAAGCCCTATGTTCTGTTCCTCGAACAGACGTAGTTCTAGTTTTTTTTCCCCTCTGTTTCAGACTCTTCTCCATAGGGTTTGTACACGTGTTTCTTCTGCCAATACACTTTGACACTTTAATAAATCCGATCTATTTGAAACTTGGCATACACTTAGACTACCACCCACAGATGGTCCTAGAAGAAATTCGTAACGATTACGTCATTCATGGTCACGTGACGTCACTTTAAAGGTGCAATTTTTCCCCATAGGTTTTGTACACGTTTTCCTTCAGACTATTGACTTTGACACTTTGGTACATCCGATTGACTTTAGACTTAATACACAACTCAACCACTATCCTCAGGAGGGCCAAGAGAAAAATCGTCATGATGACGTCATCGGGGGTCATGTGACGTCACATTAAAGGTGCAGTTGTTAAGACCCTCTATCTCTGGAAGTACAAGTCCGATTGGGGTCAAACTTGGTATTCATGTATTCCAGGATGACTTATAGACGACAATTAAAATGACATCATGATGACGTCATTGGGTGTCATGTGACGTCAAATTAAAGGTCAAATTCTTTCCATACGATTTGTACACGGTTTTTTTCAACCAATATATCTTTGGCACTTTGGTTTATTCGATCGACTTTAGACTTGGAACACACTTAGACCACCCCAATATTGAAAGGAGGGTCAAGAGGAAAATCGTCATGATGACATCATCGGGAGTCATGTGACGTCACATTAAAGGTCTAGTTTTTAAGACCCTCTATCTCTGGAAGTACAGGTCCGATTGGGGTCAAACTTGGTATTCATGTATTCCAGGATGACTTATAGACGAAAATTAAAATGACATGATGACGTCATCGGGTGTCATGTGACGTCACATTAAAGGTCAAATTCTTCCCATACGATTTGTACACGTTTTTTTTTTTAACCAATATATCTTTGGCACTTTGGTTTATTCGATCGACTTTAGACTTGGAACACACTTAGACCACCCCAATATTGAAAGTCATTTGAGACATGCGAAACAGCTCTGTGTTTGTCCACAAACACATTTCTAGTTCACTTTGTACTTCTGCCATTGACATTTTTTTAAAACTGTACAAAGATTTGAAAACATTAGAATTTCCTCATTTTTGTTATCCTAATTCTAAGTTGCATGGCTGTTTAACATTTACGTGAATAATCTGCTTCATCACTAACAAATTTTTCAACGTTACATTTTTAGGATTAACTGCTTCTTAATAGCCCTACATGTAAACTCTCTTGTAAAATTTACTAGGAACTATTCTGGCAAATCCCAACACCATATGGCAAACTGTACACACAAACTGTTGGACTCTGATTTTAGAGGTACCGGGTATGCCTAACTCGGTGTAAAAGACTGTCAGTTTAGGGGTCCGGTACCCATCTTAACAGTTCCCAGCAAAACTTGTTGTTGGAGTTTTCAGACTGGATGGCGATTTTTAGGGTTAGTGAAAACATAAGATGAATGTATTTCACAGGTTTTAAAGGTAGTATACACCATTGGTAATTTGTTGAATTATCAGGAATGGGTGGATTTGGGGGGTTGTATTTTATAGTAAATATCGTTTAACTGACCTGTCCGAATTTTTACATTCATGGATGCCGAGAAAAGCATGAAAAACAGCGTTTGTTTTCCACCGGCGTCGAGCAGTTATTCTTATGTTATCTTTGTTTTTTCGCGCTCGCCGGACGGCGAGAATGAATTTTGGTTTATACAATTCAATTTTTTTGAACAATTACAGGATATCTAGGGCCCTAATTTTGCTGGATGCCTACAATCATTATTTACTTTTAAATAAGTAAGATATTTCTTAATAATTCGGTAGTAAATTTTTTTCGATATCTGCAAATGGTGTATACTACCTTTAAGATTAAAAGCACTGTATCCATAGAGTTGCTATAGCGCCCTCTGTTGGAATTATTCCCTTCTAGTACAAAGATAGATGTGCATGTGTGTAAGAAGAGTCCACAGTTTTTGTTTTTTTCACATTACACAGCATTTAGTCTAGTAATAAGATTAACTAAGTATCAAATTAAACGCTTAGCAGTTTAATTATTCATGATCATATAAGTCTAACCCTATAACCTTCTGGGTGTGTGGGGAAAAAAACATATTGAAGTTGGAGGATTTAGGACTGTTAGAGTTAATTAATGTACACGATCAATACACATGGGTACAGAAATCACAAACCCTTCCAGTGAGTCGACTGAAATTCATTAACAAATGGCCTGAATGGACTAATGCATTAATTAGATAATAATTAATTAATTAGAGCACCTGGTCAAGGAAACACTGTGAGCCACAGTCAATAGACGATGTGCCCTCTGACGTCACGTGTTTACATCTGTATTCAAATGTGCCCGGCAGTGATGCGCACCCATCGTGTTTTACATAAAGTTTGCTTAAAGACTGGCGTCGCAGGTTAGATTGCCTTTGAATTATGTGACCTCTGATGTCATCTCTTAACCAAATTTATGTAAAACATGATTCGTGCGCATTTCGACGGGCACATTTGAATACAGATGTAAACAGAGGCACATCGTCTATTGTACAGGCATATTAACCTACCACACCCATAAGACCTCTTTTCCTTTATTCAGTGCAATCAAACAATGACTCACCAGGGGATTTCCCTAATATACCCACAAACACTCCCTAATTAATTATGCAAATGAGGCACCTGCTGCTGACAGTTGACTCCTATTTAGCCTAATCACAATGCCTGATGCGCTAACTACAGGTAGCAGTATCTGACTGGTGATGATTCATAGGTGTGGTCACACTGATGTCATGGTTCACTTCCCACAGTCTGAGCAATTTGGTGAATGCGTTTCTACTTGATCCTACCATATAGTTGAACTAAATTGCAAATCTTGTACATGTACATATGCATGAACTATTGGTGTATGACTCATAAGATGCAATGAAGCCAGATAAAATGTGATTTTACATTAGGTTCCAGTGCAGTGAATTTAAAAAGTGTAAGCTTTCTAATTTCAAGTTATACAGGGTTTCTCAAAAAAAAAAAAAGTATACCCATTTTCAAATTTTCAATTTTCTTTAAAATGACAACATGCCAAAAGGAATAAAATCACAGGGAGTTTAGAGTCACTAATAATCTTTACATCAAGTAAGCTTGTGAGCAGTGAATTTGTTGATTACTCTTTAGATAGTTGCAACAGATTTGCTGTCCCTAGTTGAATGCATTTACATTTGTAAATTAATTTTGAGGAATTGTCATGGCCAAAGTTTTATTCAGTGTTTGGTAAAAGAAAATGTTGATTTTTTTTTAGACTACAGGTCTTTCAAGAAAACATATCATCGTTTTTACCTCAGGCTAATTCATCAGATTTGCCAGGATCAAAATGTGCCTGTTTTAAAAGCACTTTACCAGTATTTGTTTACACATTGTATATGTAAATGATCATTCATTATGGCATGCATCAGTGACTTTTGAATATTCATCCGTGACACAATGTCATGAATATGCAATAGCTGAATGACTCATCAGCCCCACATTACTGTCTGTAGTACATGTACAATTTATACCTGTCCGTGCATACATGCCATTCAGATGTATTAAGTCCGCGGTCATTTAGCTTTGGTTATTCGTGCCGGCCAACACAGATACGAGCACGTGTCATCCGATTTCTTAGAAAGCTCAGCAGTGATTGGCTGGGGCATTAATTGAACTTGGGGTCAGATCTGGGAGTCAGTCGTTTGCAGGTATGCATTTTGACGCCGCGTACTGTTGCGTCACCTTATCAGTGCGTACAGTACATGTAAATGCCTGAACTGGATGGCTTAAGCCTTTGGGTCCTGAAGCAGTCAAGATCTGTATTTTGTGCAAGAGCAGTATGGATATATGCGATTAAAGTGTTATTTCTAAACGCGAACTATATAGTGGGAAAGGTAAGATGCATGTGTGCAAGTTGTGAAACTCGCATTTGCAGCAATTTGGGTGTGCTTAACAGGTGGGGCTGTTTTAAACTTGTTTCACATCTAAAATAATCAGAGATTTTTAATTTACCAAATTTATCTTCAAACAAAATTGTACCTTCCGCTGGTACTTTTGGAGGTATTTCCACCTTTGTTGCTGCATGTTTGAGGCAAAAGTGTTCAGGGGACAGTTTTGTTTTCAAACGGCTTAGACCGATATGTTTTTGTCTGGATTGTTTTGTCAGCAAGTTCCCCTCTGGATTTTTGACTGATCATTTACAGACCCTGATACGGTCTACAGTTCCTTGTCCATTCAGTGAGAGTTTCAGCTACTGGTCATTTGTGGTGGACACTACTGTAACCAATAAGTATATGGATTACATTTTTGATAAATGAATGCCAACCATTCTCTATCACCAGGTACCCATCTCCCAAGACGTCCCCTACCTTACAAACCAAGGACTCGCCGCTGACCATTCAAGTTCCTGCAAGACCAAGAACGAAGACTTCTCCTAACCTCTCCACAACTGATCACGAGACACTGCCAACCCAGCCAGTGCAGGCAAAAACTTCGCCTACTTTGGGCAATAAGGAGGTTTCGTCCACACTTCAAGCGACCACGAGACCCAGGACTAGGACTTTGCCCTCACCTGTCGGCAAGGAGACTGTGGCTGTGGCTCGCCAAGTGATACAAAAAGCCAGATCCTCTCCTCCCCCGTCTTCTGCCAAGACAAGGTCGCCAACGGGCAATGCCGAACCGTGGATCAGGGGCTCCCCTCCTATCAGCAAGGAAGCATCCCTGACTCACCCAGTGGAATTCAGAACCCAGATCCCGCCTACCCTGCCAGCCACGTCCTCGGTTGAATCAGCCATACTGAGAACCTCCCCTCCCCCGCTTACCAGAAAGGATTCGTCGCCAACCTATCCATCCCCGACAGCACTACGGCCGAGGGCCGAGAGTTTCGTCTTGCCCCCTCCTCCAACCCCTCCTGCAGTTTCTGGTGTGGAGGACGTGGAGCTAGTTGGGGACCTGCCGTCACCTCCTCCAGAGGTACTTAGAGACTACCCCATCTCTCACCGAGAGGACAAGCAAGTGGTTGAAGAGCAAGTTTCCAGGAGGTAGGTTTTCAATGTAATTTGCTGGCGTAGCTGTGTGTAATTGAGATTTAGTATTAAGTAGGATCGCTTTTTTTTTTAAAGAGATCTTACATGCCACCTGAACAGGATTGAAACGAACATTACATGGAAGAAGCATGCAGCAAATTAATTTCTTGCTTCGGACAACAGCCGCCAAAACCGCCTCTATAAAAGTTGAGTGCTTAAAGGTAGGATACACCATTTGCAGATATCTAAAATATTTAATACCGAATTATTAAGAAATATCTTACTCATTTGAAAGTAAATGTTGATTCTAGGCATCCAGCAAAATGATTGCGCTAGATATCCTGTAATTATTCCGAAAAATAAAATTTTACAATGACAAATTTGCGATCGCCGTCTGAAAAAAAACCGCTGTTTTTCGTGCTTTTTCTCAGCATCCATGATTGTAAAACTTCGGACAGCTCGGTTAAACGATATTTACTATAAAATACAACCCACCAAATCTACTTATTCATGATAATTCAAGCAATTACCAATGGTGTATCCATAGAGAAAGGAACTTCCTTTCTCTATGGTGTATCCTACCTTTAAAAACCTGTGGTCTGTTGTCTTGGCCCAAAGCATGGGCTTCATCAGAGTCTTACATTAAATCATTTTGTCTGCTTTGGCGCACAAACCCACCCCAGTTTGGCCCACCCAGCTACCCCTGTGCCTCAGGGAGTGTACAGTACTTTCTTCCACCCATGACCCGTCCCTGGATATGTTACCCGGCCAAATACCGTCGCTTCCGTTTGATGTTCCCCAATGTTCACTTTCTGCATTAACCTCGGGGTTCCTACAATCCTCAGTAAATCCATCAGCTCCTTTCCTAAGTTAGGCAGTGAAATCTCAGGTGTGCTGTTTACTTGTGAATGAGTTGTAGTTGTAATTGTAGTTGATGGCTGTTCTAGATTTATGAAATGCTGGAACCATTTGTGCATAGGGCAAATAAAAAGAATATAATTTTCTGGCTGATAAGGTGGTTTTTAAAAAGTCAAAAATGAGGGGAGGGGGCTTTCAAGATGTAACACATTAACACAATCAATTTGACATTTTTGGAATACATGACTAAAAATGTGGAAGTTTATGTGTTAATATTTGTGGTGGCTTGTAATGTAGTTTAATATGTAAAAAAAAGTGGGGGGAGGGGGAGTTAAAAGGGAAGAAGGAAATTTTTTAAGCACATTAAATGCACATAAAAAGGAAAAATTTTCCAGTTGTACATGTATGAGTGTACCGTACAATGTAAAGTTCTACGTGGTCAAAATAAATGAATTTGTTCCTTTTCCCAGCTAATTAATGTTCATGTACACAACCTACACGTAGCACAACAATTAGCACCTCAAGAAATGCTCAGAAATGTTTTGGAGGATAACGTAGATTACAGGGTGACATTCTTTTTGAGGACGAGAAGATTGGAGATTTTTGCACCTGCATTTTTTAAACCCTGTTTCCTTGTAAATGAAGTCTTCATGACACTTGATTTACCAGTACTTTGTGTTTATTGTTACGAGTGGAATGTTTGTTTTGATATTGGATCACTCTTATCTGTTCCACTGTTGCTAGCACGATGCACAGACCGAAAGTAAGGATACATACATGTACATGTTTATATGCAACATACTAGTGTACATGTACATCAGGGGCCAATTTCATAAAACATGTAAGCACAAAAAATGTGCTTAGTACAAAAAAGTCTTGCTCAGTAAAAACAGGTTATCGGCCAAAACTCCACATGCTTTTCATTTGAAGAAAAAAACCGGCTGAATACCATTTACAAACAATTTTTCATGATATGGATCAACTCAAAAGTACTAGAAAACTAGGGTTAGGATATGGGTTAGGGTTAGTGTTTGGGTTAGGGTATAATATAGGGTATATTGGGTCGAAATTTAAACCCAGGAAATATTTATTGTGGTTGAAATAGAAGAATTTTGAAAAAGGTTGTAGATTTTCCAACCATTTTGAACAAAGCCATGTCTCCACAAGGATACAAACAAGCGAATGTGTGTGTAATGCAGTGACATGGCATGTATTTAATTCGCACAGTGTAATAATCCAAAACAGGTTAACATTAAATTTGTTGACGTTCCGTGAATTTTTTTACAATTACCGATGAGAGGATAATATTTTAAACAAAGACCGCAGTACTGGTATGTCGTTGTGCTCGCAAATCCAACCATAATTGACGACGTTTACTTATAAATATTGCTGGAGTGCTTGAGGAAATCAAACGACAAGATTGCTCTACCATCATGCTGTCGCAGTTTCAGTTTCCATCAATATGCCTGTAAATCATGTACATGTACACGTATGTGTTTAGAGTTGGTAAAGAACTTTACACACTACAAATGTACATGTACCCGGTACATGTATTAGAAGCATTATAAATCCACTAATCATTGGCTATAAATAGCATAAAATTCCTCAAATACTTTGCATGAACTACAATTTCACTGTTTTTTTATAATGCAATAAACCTCATTTATTGTGAGTGGAGCCTTTGTTTTCTATTATTAGCCATTTAGTGGGGCAGATAGGGAAAACATTTGGGGAAATCGTGCCTTTGATCGTATTTGTAAGCATGACATTTGGCACACAGTCGGAGTACCGGTATGTCATAAGAAAGATATTTGGGCCATTGAAGATTTGTCTATAGCTACTGTACATGTACCGGGTACATGTACCGTAGTAAAAAAGCAATGACACCCATTTTGAAAATTGCTCGTTATTTTACATGTACTGTACATGTCTATATACTGGTATATTTTTTCTAAGGACAAATCTGTTATGGCCTAAATATCTTTTTCATGACAATTGCGGTAAATGTACTGTGTGTGTCAAATTGCATGCTTATATTGACCAAAGGCACACTCCTATCACCTATCTGACGTACTGATTCTCTTCCATTGGAATGTAGACCAAATGCTCTCTAAAATTCTGACTATTGTTATCTGCACTGATAACTTGTTTTGGTGAACTCTGCATGCTGTGTACATGTACAGTAGTTCATTATCATTATTGTGTTGACTGGACAGTCAATATTGTCAATTGGGTCTCTGTTGTTATCAGGCCACACATGTACATGTAGGTCCTTAAGTAGGTCAGCCATTAACCCTAACTCCCTCACCCCTTTTACTAGAAAGTATCCTGAATCCGCCACAGTCCACTAATTTTGGTTTGCAAAAACTGCTGGTGTCCTGAGTCCATCAGACTCCACCAGTATACATTATGGAGAGATCCTGAGTCCATCATTCTCCACCAGCAAAAGTTTGATGGACTGTGACGGATTCAGGATACCTAGGTGGCATACAAAAAATTGCAGTGCGTTTCTCCATAGAGTCCATCACAGTCCATCACCTGAATGTCTGTATCCCGAATCCATCACACTCCTGCAGTAACGCTAGGCTTAAAAATCCTCAATCCATCACACTCCTCCAGTTGGTTCAATATAGAGGTATCCTGAATCCGCTAAAATCCTCCAAAACAGGAAATGGATTTTGATGGACTCAGGGTGGTTAGGGTTAAATTAATCATTAACATCTTTAAAGGTTATTTTACATGGTGAATACAAACTGTGGAAAAAGATATTGTGACCAAATTCTTGAAAATAATATGAAAACACAATATTCTACCCTTGTACTGCAATAGTAGCAATTCCATTTTTAGTAGCAATTTATGCCCATAAGACGTTGTTTTTAACTTTAGGAAGTGAAAGTGCTGAAATCCAATCTTCCATATTCTGTGTCAATTTTCACCGGTAACTATAAATAGCACTTAGGCATCCAAGCAAGCTATAAATATTCACCCTCGACAGGATCTGCTTCCAAATTCCCCTCTGGACAGAATAGTACCACCCAATATTTCTCTTTAGCCCTTTTTTCTTTCTTTTTTGATCGATGTTTCTCGGCTCAGTAGAAATTTCACTTTGGTCTGGGACGGTTGTGTCTATATATAGGGAGTGTGTATAGTTCCTATCTTCTAGTTCTTACAGCCAGTTCACTGCCTGTGGGCTGAGGTCTCTCTGTTTTGGAGGTTGGGATGATCAACTGATTGTATGCTTACATGCTGCATTACACTGACGTAATGTAATTGAAAGAGGCAGGATTTAATTGCGTTGTGCTCAGTGGTACCTTGGATGCAGGCGGGAGGTAGCAAGGACATTAAACTTGTAGGAAGACATCTCTGTGGGAATAGGGCGGATCTTAGTTTCATTTTCTAAAATATTAAAGGCATATCACCAGGAGGAAACAACAGACTGTACGTATGAACATCATCGTCTTCAGAATCAGAAAGTTCTTCAGAAAGTTGGAGCGTTACTGAGAGGTTTTTTTGGTGGTCCCAGAATTGATGTGATCGTATTAGCTTTCATGAAGAGGCTTCGGTATTGGTGCTACTGCTAAAGACGGATGTTCGAAATTTAGGAGTTTGTTATTGGGGCTGCTTGGGATTGAGTGTGCGTCGTCGCAGCATTGGAAATGTTGGAAATGACAGCCAGAAAGAAGATATGACACTTTTAGGTGTGTTTACACAAGGTAGACTGGAAGGCTTGGAAGTTGTAGCTAAAATAACATTGTGTTTGCAGGAGGAGAGAAGATGATATTATGTAAGCAGTGACAGGAATATTGGGACAGAGTGAAGAGATACTAGCTGTTCCAAAGCATTCTCCATCCAACATGATTGGCACTGTGGAGTGCTCCTTTGTTGCTGATAACATTTTATGATGTTTTAATGACAATCTAGGGTACCCAATTATACTCCCATGCTTTCAACATCTCCTCTAAATCATCAGTGGGATTAGGCCATAAATCCGTCAGGGCTTAGTTTGAGTGTTTAAAATTCACTGCTGGGAGGTGTCAATGCAGCAGTAATGGGAGATAGCAGCCTGCTGGGGAACACATGCTACTGAGACAAGATACTCCCAAACACCCTACTGTGAGAACTGTGGCCCAGATATCCAAGGAATAACTGTCAAAATTGCGAGTCTCTTTCCGAACAGGAAGCTCCGTTTTCAGGGTGGGTCAGCCTGTACAAGAGCTTGCGGATACCCAGGAATGTTTTCCTAGTAATCGGAGGAGTATTTTGAGACTTCCGGTAGGAGATGTTGAATAATAAAAAATATGAAAAAAATGGCTAGCCCGATTATCATTGTCATCGGGTAGTGAACTCTGGGTTGTGAATCACGCCGAATGATTATTGTTACATTTCATCACCCGTGAATGTCCTGACATGAACCATCGCTGAGAAGAGTCTGGCGCTGTCATGTTGAGTTGCGGCAGATAAGATTCTGGAATTGATGCGAGCGTATATTTTGGAAACCATTCCTGTTAAACTGTGGAGTTGTGTGGATTTGGAGGAATCTAGGGAGCTGTCAGGCGCGGCGTAACACTCCCCATTTGAGGTTAGTCTTATGTGTATGTTTATGGTGTATCATTCGCAGGAGTTAATTCTGCATATTAGTTTGACATTGTTAGGTTTAGCCCTTAGATTACAATGAATCCAAGGGTCTTTTTGTTTTTCTTCACCTAGTCGGCATGCTGTTGTTGCACTCCACATGTTACATGTAGCTCTGTTGTAACAATTTGTTGAACATAACGATTAACTAGTTTGCGTCGGAGGACGTGTAAACACGCACAGTTTTTGTCCGGAATTCTAAACTGATAATGAGCAATGCCGGAAATATCTGTCAGCGACCGGCTCGCAGCGAGCAAAGCCAGAAATATATGGGTGTGCCGGCCTGAACCTCATCTCGGATCGAGATTTGTTAAAAAACAATCCTGCACCTGGGCCCGGTCAATGTCAAAATAATCCCGGCGCGAACTGGTTATGAATCTACAGCTGGTACGTGTACATTTACCGGTGTGTTAATTTGGCTGCTTCTCATCAACTCAAAAAATGTTTCCTTTTGGAGATAAAGGGCACCTCCTTTTTATTATCAATTTGTACCAAGATTTGTGGAAAGTGGCCAAATCTGGTGCACATCTTCAACCTCTTTTTTCTTTCCGAAACCAAAGTTGGTACTGGCAGACTTCCAAAAATGATTGAGTCATGAATGCTCGTGCTCTCGCAGAAGGAACTTTCACAAAGTCACAGAGGGAATGCGTTTCTCTTGCATTGTGCAAGCGATCTCCTCAAGTTGACCCTTCATCTCACCTCAATTACCACACACTGTTACCACGGGATGCATCAACAATTTCACTTCCAAGGAAAACCCCATCGTTCCTTTCTTCACCCCTGCTGTACTGTTGGAATCACCCTCTCGGCAAAACCGCATTTAATTCATTTCACGCTGTCTTTCTCTGGGTTCCAGGGGAAACAATCTCTTGGCATACCGGTACGGTAGGTCCTGATAAAAAAAAAGTTATTATTAGGAAGCATGCCAGCCAGGTCACCAGTGTGGAATGTTGGGATGACGTCATGCTGCCTCATTGATTCAACTGGTACCCTCATCTTTTTCCCGAAACAATGCAAAAAGCTTGACCCATTGTGGTGTCCCTGATCCAGACATAAACACATGTAGTATTTGTGTGTTTAATATTATGTGTCATGTGAATATTGACAGTCACTGTGCTACATGTTAGTACATGTACATAAAAGTATAAGTATATTTATAACAGTGCGTACACAATTTAGATTCAAATAGCTAGTTAAGCAAATACGTGCACATCCTTTAAGTTTAAAGGGGTATTCTGTCCAGAAATCGCCCAACATTCCTTTCATGTTTTTGATTGTTTACTTTATCAAAGGTGTGGTTGAAAAGAAACTAAACCTGATGTCTTACTGTTACCAGAGAAAAGCAAACAAAAAACAACCGTGGTTGTTTACATCTGACGTGACGGACATTTTGTGGCATACCTATTTCTAGCTGTAAATATTTATAGTCTCTTTCATTATTTCAAGCAGATGTCATGATTCAATGTATGGTATGGTACACTCTATACATGTTCCTCTTGATAATTTTCTCTGTTTGTACTCTAACTTTTTCCGACGGCTCTCATTGGTTTTGTACACGAATCGATTCTAACCCTAACCCCAATCTTGCCCCAATTCACCTTTCTGTCGCCAGGCATGTGTCCTCCATTTACACCATAAACAAACGCTACCACACACAGTACCAATACACAGCACTGTTGTTTCACTGTTGGTCCACAAAATAGGATGCACTTGTGGAACATGTCACCACCTGTAGAACCCCAAAGAAGTTAATCAAAATGTTGACCCCTGAAATTAGTTGTTATAGGAATAACACACAGGAATAACATTAACACACAAAAAAGGCAAAATTGTATAGGATGGGTATGTATGCCTAGTCTGTCAACATTTTGACTTTCTACTTTTACATCGTGTACATTAGTAAATTATGATCATTTTAATCAATATTATTTCATTTGAAATGCGTACATTTACATTTTTAGCCCAATTGTGATTTCCCCATGAAATATATCACAATATCAGTTTTACCTGAACTCTTCATGTATTAATGTCTGCCGTGTCTGCACATAAAACATGGTGCAGTATATTTGTACTGTGCCTATACCGGTAGATGTAGATACCGGTACATGTACATATGTATGAGCATATTTTGTAAAGCATCTCTGTTAAATCTTGCCTCGGGATATCCTAGATAGCCAATTCATTCCCCTCGGTGTGTGCTGGAATAGATTGGCCACTCTACTGCCTTGATGATTTCTGTCACCCCTGCATTGCTTCTCTATCCCCCCTCCCCCCCCCCCCCCCCCCCCCCCCCCCCCCCCCCCCAACCGATGCTTCAGAGTTTGTGTAAATTCATGCACAGAATGCAGGCTGCTGTCCAAGTTATGTCATGATGGAAAATCTTGTTGCTGAGCGATACGATTATACACTCGCACTGCAGTGCTCTGGTTTTGTGCTGTTTTTTTCTTCTGAAGATTTCCTCTCTTCCCCTGTTCCTGGATGGATTTCGGGGATTATTGAGGCCTGCATTGGTTTATGAGGTCTTGTGTGTCATAGCCTTGGGCGGGAACTGGGGCCACGCAAAGAGGGTTCGGACACACTGCGTTACATGTAGATGCATGTGAAATTTTCTCTTTTAATTTAAGCGAATTTTCTCTGCTTTGGTTTTGATTTTCCTTTTTTTTTTCCTCACTTTCTGTTTACAAAAGTACAGGAAATATTACCTCTATTTTTCTGGCCTAGTTTTCCCTTTTCTCTTTTTGTTTCATTAGTAGTTTAACAAAATTCCTTGAATTAAATTCCTCGGGAAATTTCAGAGTGTTACTTTGGGGTAGTTTATTAACTGTGTGAAATTCCATTCTCTGTACATTGTCTTTTCTTCTCTGTTTGAAAATTTATTGAGTACAGGTGTAAATTGGTACAGTGGGTAGCTGTTCAGTAGACAGGCAATTCTTGAATTGATTTTGTGCCCGGTGTCAGCAGAGCTGCAAGCTAAGGTTTTAATTTGGAGCTTTAAAGGTAGAATACACCATTGGTAAATTGCTTGAATTATCAGGAAATGGGTGGATTTGGGGGGTTGTATTTTATAGTAAATATCGTTTAAAGGTAGTATACACCATTGGTAATTTAGTCAGGGAGCTTATGACACGAAATTAAGTCCCGTAGGCACCGAATGATTAGAACATGCCACCTAGCTAGAAATCTAAATTAGACCCTCAAGAACAAGAAAAAACATGTTGGCAAAATGTTAAGTGTGGCAGAGGGCGGCCATCTTGGATTTCAAAATGGCCGCCATATACATCTTCATTATGCCATAACTCTGGCTCTGAATGCCGTGCAAAGCTAATTTTAGAGCCAAACCCTACATTTACCATGACAAGGAAGTAGTTGAACATACATCTGATGTGATCAAAGTAAGTCATATTTGGTTTTTAGCATTATTTATTCAAAAATGGTCACCAGTATGTCATTTGAGTAGTGTATCCTAAGCGTATCTTGGTATATGATAATGTATGCATTTATACCTTACGTAAAGGGAGGGGGTATGATCCAACTTGTCCGTGGCTATGACGTTATCTAGTCCTCTTCGTCATCACTGTACTCATCTTCGTCTGTTAGATTTGTTTCTGCTGAATTCTCACAAGAATCCCAATCGTCAGAACAGCCGCAAAGGTCAGTGCAGTTAAGACCATTCTTCCTGCATTTGCATTGATTGGTTGCACATCGTGTTTGTTTACAGGATCATTTCACCAGATCGATTACTGCTTGTGGAGCTGGAGGAAGAGAACTCATTACAAGTTTGTTGTGTCCATCTACTAAATCCCAGCCAAATCCCTGTGGTTCTGGTAATGTGGGGTTTGCAATGATGTCACCATTCCAAATTAAGGCTTGGTAGTGAGCTCTTAGAATGGCAGGTCGTGTTGCAAGAAGCCACTAACATCAGCTACGCTTGATAGGTCTGTATTAGGGAGATATAACCTGCAGATAAACACTTCGATGGCAGTAAGTGGTCAACAGCGTGTGTTTTCTGTTCCACAGAGCGCGAGTTCGAATCCCGGCCGTCGACACGTGTGTCCTTAAGCAAGACAATTAAACCACTATTGCTTCGTCCTTCGAATGGGACTTAAAGCCGTTTGTCCCGTGTGTGTGTATTGTGTATATATTGAACCTGGACACGCACGTAAAAGAACCCAGTCACGCTTATCGCTAAGAGAAGGGGTTGGCCCCGGTGTTTCTGGCATTTCGTTCATCCTCCTACTGGTTTCTTAAGGCTTACGAGCTACAGTGCCTTGGGCACTTTTGAGGAATCCTCGGTTTCATTGCCGAAAAGAAATAATAATAATAATAATAATAAAGCACAGAATCAGGTAGCTCCTCCGTTTTCTCTGACAGTGTAAGGGCATGCACTTTCTCATCAGTTGGACCTAGGTCCTGTAGAACCTTCAAGAATGATCCCTTTCCTTTCCCCACAAATCTGCCAGTTACATCTGCCCCTGATAGAGCATGGACTCCTGGTTGAGCTACAGCTGTCTGGGAATTTATAGTGCATTGTAGATTGACTCAAGGGGTATCACCCTGTATTTCTTAGCAGCCCCTGTGATGAAGAAAGTGTTTTTGCATAGACTTGGGTATGTCTGATGGCAATCACAAGAACATCGGTGTCTGGTGAGTGGATATCTAGAGAAGTAGCACCATTAACCAGTTCGCGCCGGGATTATTTTAACATCGCCGAGCCCACGGGCGGGATTATTTTTAACGAAACGCAATCCGAAGCGTGTTCAGGCTGATAGTGCCGGGAAGCACACCCACGCATTTCCGGCCTTGCCCGCTGCTGACATACATTTCCGAACTTGAACTTGGCGTCTTTATGCGTCATCCGTTTTGAATCTGGGAAATTGTTTGCGTTTATATACGTCATCTGGCGCGAACTGGTTAACAGTTGCATCAATGGAATGCAGGAGGATTGTTGTATCCGCTTCTTCCTAAATGCTTGCAAGGTCCTCTATTGCTCTGTTTGCAGCCTATGCCTTGTCCTTCCTGGCAACCACAATGCACTCATCATTTGTTTCGGCAAGTATCAGCACTTTTTCAGCAAAGTATGTGGTAAGGGCATCTTTCATCGATTCGTGGGCAAGCAGACGGCTCATACTTAGTTTTCCAATTAATGTTGAATCGGTGATGTGATATGCAACAGCCTTCCTGCCACCTAGACGTCTCTCATGAGTTGAAGCTTTCAGAGATTCACCGATGTCATAGCGGTCAAATACCAAATGCACCTCATGATACTCCCCGTACTTCCTCCAGTAACGTTCTATGAAGTGATTTGCTAAGTCAAGACAGGTTTCGATCCACTCTGGTTTGTCCAGTGTTTGGAGATCAGCCATTGCATCGACAATGCCACACGTTTGCAGTGAGGGTCGGCTTGATGATCTGACTGGTTATTGTCTTCCTGGGGAACTTCTTTCTTCTGTGGCAGATTTTCAAGAATATCAAGTCACTCTTTGATGTTGAATGTAGGAGTGAGCCATCTGCTGCAAACAATGCCCTTGGCACAATTGAGAATTCATAAGTACCAACAGTTTATTTCAGGTCAATATCTCTTGCTTTGGAAACTACCAGCAAGTGGGATTAAATCCCAAATAAAGAGTGAAGACAAAATTGTGGAACTCCAGGAAGACAGGGCACTCTTTGCTCGCTATTTGACCGCTATGACATCGGTGAATCTATGAAAGCTTAAACTCGTGAGAGACATCTAGGTGGCAGGAAGGCCATTGCGTATCACATCACCGATTCAACATAAATTTGAAAACTATGTATGAGCCGTCTGCTTGCCCACGAATCGACGAAAGATGCCCTCACCGCATACTTTGCTGAAAAAGTGCTGATGCATGCCGAAATAAATGGTAAGTACCTTGTGGTTGCCAGAAAGGACAAGGCACAGGCTGCAAAAAGAGCAATAGAGGACCTTGCAAGCATTCAGAAAGAAGCGGATACAACAATCCTCCTGCATTCCATTGATGCAACTGTTAATGGTGCTACTTCTCTAGATATCCACTCACCAGACACCGATGTTCTTGTGCTTGCCACCATACGATACCCAAGTCTATGCGAAAACACTTCCTTCATCACAGGGGCTGCTGAGAAACACAGGGTGATACCCCTTGAGTCAGTCTACAGTGCACTAGGTTCTCAGAAAGCTGTTAGGGAAAACTGAGGAGCTACCTGTATCTGTGCTTACTGCGATCGAAGCGTTTATCTGCAGGTTATATCTCCCTTGTACAGACCTATCAAGCGTAGCTGGTGTTATGTGGTGGCTCTTCAAGAAGAAGCAAGCCCAATCAGAAGGTTTGCCCCAATCCTCGCAGTATACTGCGACCTACCATTCTAAGAGCTCACTACCAAGCCTTAATTTGAAACGGTGACATCATTGCAAACCCCACATTACCAGAACCACAGGGATTTGGCTGAGATTTAGTCATCATCATCATCATCATCTAGCGGCCTCAACCGAGATTCCGTTCACAACACCGCGCCAGTAATCTCTATCCCTCATGATGTTTGGAAGGATTTGGAGGGATTTAGTAGATGGACACAATAAACTTGTAATGAGTTCTCTTCCTCCAGCTCCACAAGCAGTAATCGATCTGGTGAAATGATCCTGTAAACAAACACGATGTGCAACCAATCAATGCAAATGCAGGAAGAATGGTCTTAACTGCACTGACCTTTGCGGCTGTTCTGACGATTGGGATTCTTGTGAGAATTCAGCAGAAACAAATCTAACAGACAAAGATGAGTACAGTGATGACGAAGAGGACTAGATAACGTCATAGCCACGGACAAGTTGGATCATACCCCCTCCCTTTACGTAAGCTCTAAATGCATACATTATCATATACCAAGATACGCTTAGGATACACTACTCAAATATGACATACTGGTGACCATTTTTGAATAAATAATGCTAAAAACCAAATATGACTTAATTTAATCACATCAGATGTATGTTCAACTACTTCCTTGTCATGGCAAATGTACGGTTTGGCTCCAAAATCAGCTTTGCACGGCATTCAGAGCCAGAGTTATGGCATAATGAAGATGTATATGGCGGCCATTTTAAAATCCAAGATGGCCGCCCTCTGCCAAAATTTCAAAATTGCCAACATGTTTTTTTGTGCTCTCTAGTACCTAAATAACATGACTAGGTGGGTGGGATCTTCTAATCATTCATTTCCTACGGATCACCATAAGCTCCCTGACTAATTGCTTGAATTATCATGAATGGGTAGATTTGGGGGGTTGTATTTCATAGAAAATATCGTTTAACTGACTTTTCCGAAGTTTTACAATCATGGATGCCGAGAAAAGCACGAAAAACAGCGTTTGTTTTCAACCGGGGTCGAGCAGTTATTCTTATGTTATCTTTGTTTTTTCGCTCTCGCCGTCCGGCGAGAGCGAATTTTTCTTTTTAAAATTCATTTTTTTGGAATAATTACAGGATATCTAGCGCAATCCTTTTGCTGAATGCCTAGAATCATTATTTACTTTCAATTGAGTAAGGTATTTCTTAATAATTCAGTAGTAAAATTTTTTCGATATCTGCAAATGGTGTATACTACCTTTAACTGACCTGTCTTATCAAAGTTTTACAATCATGGATGCTGAGATAAGCAAGAAAAACGGCGTTCATTTTCAACTAGGAATGGGCAGTTCCTGTTGTCCTTGGTTTTTTTTGCGATTGCCGGTCGGCGATCACGATTTAAAAAAAAAAAATTACAGGATATCTTGAAAAATCATTTAGCTGGATGCCTACAATCACTTTTCAAAATGTGAGATATTTCTTAATAATTCGGTAGTAAAACATTCGATATCTGCAAATGGTGTATCCTACCTAAATTGCAAACTGTCCTCCGAAAAAAGGGGAAAGGAGAGCTTAAACAGACCATAGAGCAAGGAACAAGCAGACAGTGCACATCTATTGTATTTACTGCACAACTTTGTAAAATGTTTAGTTTTTTGTACTTTCCTACTTGAATGTGCTTAATACTTTTTATTTATTTACCCTGGGAATTGTAAGCAATGCCATTGGGTTCTAAAACAAGAATGCCAAAAATGCCAGGAAATGGGACTATTATTGTGACCCAGGGTTTTATAATTGGTAATGGCAGCATTTGGCTGACAGATTGAGAAGGAGAGAATAAATTGATACCTGTGGAAAATTGTTTTCCAAATTTACACTGAGTCTCGTAAAACTTGTTCCATGGTATAAAATAGCAGCCAAAATTTGTTTTTCAGTGGTAAGAATGCCTCTGGCTGGTCACACTATGGGTCACACCACACCACTGCCTGTCATTCCAGGAAGTATTTTTAGCAAGGTCAAATATGTTGACCTCTGGTCAGACAGGGCAACCCTGTGAGGTCAAGGAAGTGGGATAGATGGCATGTGTAGCCTGGAGGGTGATAAACATTATATTGCCTGGTTTATAGTGGTAGAAGATGGGATAATATAAACAGGCAGTGGATCACTCATCAGTGTTGATAATATCTCACAACTTCAACAAGTTCTGTGGGAGGTTGGATCTATGAGTAGGGTGGTTTTGGTCCCATTCAGTGTGGATGCAGTGGACAATTGTTAAACTATGCTTTGCTTTGTCAGGTAAATCATTCTCCAGTTTTACTCTTTTAAATTTTGTGGTTGAATTGAAATTGTTTAATGGTGCCTGTATTTCAGAGCTCTTTAAAACTTGAGACAATAAGAATAAATAATTGGTTAGTTTATACCGGTACCTGTAGATTTACTGTAGATGATAAGGATGGAAATTGCCATTGAGATTAGAGTTAAAAGTATCTAATCCAATAAGCAAATGATGCCATGTTTATGTGTTGCATGTGCGTTGCAATGTACATGTATGTTGAGTACTGATGTAAACAATGATTCTGTAAACATCCATTTCTGTAATCCTAACATCTTGGGCATTCATTTTGGGGTTCAGTACACTGTACTACAAAATACTACATGTACACAATTCAGTTTACTCAAGTAGTATTTTGTAGTATTGGGTGATGTTAGGGTTAACTTAAACCCTACCCACACACACGCAGTCATGTATAGACCGGCAATCGTGGACGGGGCATTGTCCGACCGTCTTCCCTCTTTTGTTTATACTCTAATGTTTTCGGATGATCGCCATAGGATTTGTACACGAGAAAAGATCGTGGACGTTGTGTCAATCGTGGACCCATTGTTTGCCTCCCAATTCTTTTGTCGGACGACCACAATTGCTGGTCAATACAAACGCACACAAGTGTGTGTATGCCTCCAATCAGAGACCCCCTATTGTCCATCATTTGTTTGTACTCAAACTTTGTAAGAAGACCTCCCATAGCTTTTGTACACAAATAGGAATCCGGGACCTTTCTCCAATAGGGGACCCTATTGTACTCTATTCTACGTCCCCTATTTCAATTCCAAACAAGCTCGCATCAATTCTTTTGGTACATTGCGTTATGGGGACAACCCATAGAGTTTGTGTGTAAACTGAATTCTCTCTAATCTTAAACTCAGAACACTGTAAAATTCTAAAACTGTCAGCATCACCCTAATTTGTTCTCTTCTTAATTTTCTTTCATTATACCCTAACCCAATTTTCCCTTGTTCTACCTTTACTGAAGACCCAATGCGCTATGGGGACTTGAAAATGTCCCAACTACATACTAGGTCTGTTTTTTTCAAACAAAAGAGCCTGTCCACATAACTATGTGGAGGCTCGTACACACAACCACATACACACAACCACATCTGTATTAATGCACCTGCACCATTAATGCTCCTTCCCATTCCGGCAAATCTCATCGTGATTTCCGCCGACGAAAATTCATTTCTACGAGCTCCCCCTCTCTCCCCCCCCCCCCCCCCCCCCCCCCCCCCCCCCCCCAAACTAAATTACGGGCGCTGATGATTCCTGTCACTCTAGATTGCATGTCAAGATATTCTCTTCCACTTTTATCGGCCTGAATTTGTCTCTGGCCGGAACCCGCAGGTTGTTAATGGCAAATTTCCTCAATCTGTTAAGTGAATGAAATTTGCTTGTGGCGTTAAAAAAAAATGCCATTTGGTATAAAATGCCTTATTGTTGTACGTGTACCGGTACATCAATACATGACGTGTGCATAAGATGGAATTTACATCGGGGTGATGTATTTGTTTTACAATCGTTTTTGTTTTTCAATATTTTTTTGTTTTTGCAATACTACATGTAGGGCGTGGGCACGGCAGAAGATAAGGAAAATAGGAATCATGACTTTTAAAGGGAAGGGCAAATATCACGCCAATCGAATATAGTTAACAATATTGTATTAATTTGCCAAATTAATCAACAGGACAGAATACAGGGATTCAGTTAGTTTGCAGAAATAAACAAAGCATTATGTAGTATGCAAAGCAAATCAATTACATGGATATTGACACTTTAACAGATTAGAGGATTAGAGGATTAAACAGGTTCATAACAAAGTTGTATACATATCAAATTGTCCTTGGTAGCAATAAAAAGAGAGAAAAAATGGCTTTCATTTGCCATAATCTGTGTCATTACAAAATGGACAAATACATGTACTTGGACAATTCACAAACTGAAACTATCAAAATGTCAGAATCAAGTGTCGACTGTTGTGGAACAAGTAAAAAGTGTTATTATTGCAAAGCCAGAAAAGTAGGGATATTTGAGAGTTAAGCCGTGTTCGTACTGGACTTTTGGGGGGGAAGGTTTTACTGAGACGATGGTAAAATAAAAAATGGTCAAATGTTACCACTTGGACTTTCGACACGGGAAAATTTTACCGAGACCGCGGGAGAAGTAGCCGAGCTGTCATTATAATGACTTGTGAGGGCGCTTTGCCCGCACGTAAACAATGCAAAGAGCGCATGCGCGGTGTCTTGTGTAGCGTGGCCTTGCACTGGGAGGCCGGATGTACGTTTTCCTGGGCCGCTTTTACCGACACGCACTGTTCGCACTGGACTTATCGTCTAGGGAAAAGTGACCTGGGAAGTTTAACCGGGCAGCAGTTGGCCGGTAGAAGTAGCCACTGGACAAGTACGGGAGAAGTACCTGAGAGGAAAACGTCCTAGGCTGTCCACACTGGACTTAAAATGGGAAAAGTACCCATCGTCTCGGACTCTCGGTACGTTTTATCAAAAAAAAGTCCAGTGCGAACAGGGCTTTAGCCTGCATCTTGTGATTCATAGCCATTATGCAATGTGTGCGTGTGTAGGGGGAGTTTCATGACAACCTGATAGTAGGCTATCTAACCACAGAAAATAGTTGTCAAGTAGACTCATGCGTACACCATCTGGAATTTGGATTTGGATGTCATGATTTTGTCAGGTTGTTTCTTATCACTGAAATTAATCTGAATAACAATAATAGACCCAGACCTAGACAGAATTTGACCCATTTCCTTACCCTGTTGTGGTTTTAGATGTACACATGATTATAAAAACCACAGCAGGGCAAGGAAATTGGTCCAATTCTGTCCAAACAGATCAATTTCAATAAAAAAGAAAAAAACATCCTTTCTTTCTACTAACAGAATCTTGTATCATCTACTGAAAACAAATGACAGCGTTGCTTTTAAAGTTATGCTATTCAGTTTAGTTCATTTCAGCATCTAATCTACCGGTACATGTACATGTATACACTTGTCCTTGAATTTATCTTCAATTTGAAATGAAATTTGAGAAGCGAGCAGTAGGTGTTGAAAAAACCTGAGCCAAATTGTTGCCCCAATAGTGTTTATTTAATTTTGGCATTCCACACAATCACACTGCTCAGGCAGCTTGGCATGCAATAAACGTGCCAAAAAGGAAAAGAAATAAATGGTTATCTTTGGGTACAGGGGGGGAATGCTGGCTGCTTGCTTGGGAAGGTGAGATGCAGGGGCAATCAATATTTGGCATGGGGCGCGGCAGTGTTTTGTGTGCAGATCGTGATCGAAATTGAATCAGTGCTGGCGCCTAGCGAGTTGTGTGTTGAAAACGAAATGAAGGTGTCTGCCTAGATTGTTACATGTAGGACAGGGGTCACTCCATATATACAATGTACGTACATCTAGCTTCTTTTTGGAGGGTGGGATGTGTCAATATTAGAAATCTTTGAATTAGTTCAGTGTGTATTGGATTTTTTTATTTAAAGTGTAAACAAAAATTGTTTGTGACCAATTTTGTTTCTAGGATTTTGTCCAACTTTCAAATGGCTAAAGTTTACTGTATCCTACAACTTGATGCGATTGTAAACAACAAAACAAGTTAATTAAATACATGCATGCCTGTAAATTAAAAACAAAATTCTATGACATGAAAGTGTACGGGCATTTGGTACCCATATTTTAGACCAGTGTTCATTGTGGAAGTTATCGATCATCTCTCAGCTAGATACTGTGCCTTCGTACACGGTGGTTTTCTCTCCCTCTGCAACGTAAATGTATGAAATTACTCAATTCTAGTAAATATGTTGTACCATCCATGTAGGTCATTACCCCCTTATGCCCTGTGCAGCAGGCATTCAGTAAACAGCAGGTAGCTGACCAATAAAGCCCCCATAGAGAGCTTCTAAGTACTGCTCAATTCCTCCTCCATCCCCCTAATACTACTACAATCCCTCTATCCTTATCCCAATCCTACACTGGTATCCACCATGAAATTTCTTGTTGGCTGATTTCCACATAACTGCTACCGGTATCAAGATAAAAATTATTTCATCATATTTGCATACTTACATAGTGTACATGTACATGTACATGTAGCAGGGAACCATCCACAAACATTGTGCAATCTTAATGCTTTCATCACTGGTAACTTTTTCTTTTGCTTGCACGATTCCCAGTCCGATTCCCGATCCGATTCCCGATCCGATTCCCGATCCGATTCCCGATCCGATTCCCGATCCGATTCCCGATCCGATTCCCGATCCGATTCCCGATCCGATTCCCGATCCGATTCCCGATCCGATTCCCGATCCGATTCCCGATCCGATTCCCGATCCGATTCCCGATCCGATTCCCGATCAAGCATCTCTTGCACCAGATTCCACAAAGTTGATAGGAAGAAAATACATGCTTTGCTATTACTATCGAAGGTATGATATATCATTGGCAATTGCTTGAATTATTAGGAATGGGTGGATTTGGGGGGTTGTATTTTATAGTAGATATTGTTTAACTGATCTGTCCAAAGTTTTACAATAATGGATGCCAAGAAAAAAGCACGAAAAACGGCATTCGTTTTTAACTGGCGTGGGGCAGTTGCTTTGGGGTGGTTTTCTTTTGGGTTTTTTCGTGATTGCCATCCAGGGATTGTAATTTTTTTACAAAATTAATTTTTTTGGAGCAATTGTAGATTTCTATAGCGCAATAGTTTTTCTGGATGCCTAGAATAATTATTTACTTTCGAATAAGTAAGAGATTTTCTTAATAATTCGGTAGTAACAATTGTCGATATCTGCAAATGGTGTATCAAGCCCTAACCCCTTTGGGTGTGTGCAAATTCCTCTTAAAATATAGTAAAATATGTCGCTAGTCGTGGTTAAATTAGCAAAACTGAATAGGCAACTGCTCGAATCACACATACATGTATCTCAAATTTGTATACTCCACTACGCACCCCCCTCCCTCTCCCCCCCCCCAAAAAAAAAAACCCAAAAAAACAAAACATATCTTGTTTTTCTCATTACAAAGTGTGGACAATTTAGAACACACCTGTTGATTGATTGATTGATTGATTGATGGAGTTTTTTGCCCTGAGCATGAAATAGTTGGTTAGGGATCCCAGTGCAGTCCCACTAGCTACAAGGCCAAGGCTGGGTTTGTTGACCCTTGGCTGACACCCATCACATACCACATTAGGACCCAATTCTGTAATAATTGTCTGGTGCCAAAATTGGTTTAACAAATGAAGATTTGAGATGCTGTCATTTGAAATGGCACTCAAATCCTGGATGTAAAAAGACATTTATTATTAAATTAGGCAATGTGAGTGAGAAATCAATTTATGGAAAGGAGCACGTGAGACCAAAATGGCAAATCAGTGATGCCAAAGAAATGAACATTTTGTTTTGCCATTTTTAGCCGCGTCACAGACGGCGGCTCTTTATAAGCACTTGGTGTTCTTCTCCTTCTTCTTGTTATTGTACCAAATTTGACATTCAGGAACTTCTTGGTAAAAGAATGCAATCTATACACCAGAGTTCTAGCCACGGTGAGCGGCGCCGGGCGGTACCGCCCGGCACTGCAAAGTTTCGCCCGGCACTGCAAATTTTTGCCCGGCACTTGGGTTCATATTTTTAATTTGTTTTAATCAAATTACAGACACAAAAGAAAGAGAGGAGATACAAAGTCACGTTAATCATGTTCATGAAGTAATTTATTTTATTAACTTAGCTAGACTTTCACAGAAACATGCAAAAATGAACTGGACCCCCGGCCGTGAGGCGCGAGAGCTACGCTTGCTGCGCTCGCAACGCTTCGCAATCTGATAATTTACCCGGCACTAAAAATGTCCTAGCTAGAACCCTGCTATACACAGTCACTACTTATGGAAAAGGAAAAAGCTATTATTCTATTAATTTTCTTAGACTTGGTCTGGGCTCTACTGCAGCACAGCCTAAAGGGAACAGGCATTTCTAGCTGTCCTCTGAGGCAATTACATGTATGTGGTCGCTGCAACTGTCTTTACAAATGATGGCAATTATATATCAACTGTGTGGAAGGGATCTAGAATGCGTCTGACAGTATTTCATATCCTACATGGCTCTTCACCAACATACAACAGCAATGTAATTAAATTGAAGCAACATGGCACTCGTTACCTTCGCTCTTCCAGTGCTTGCAAGCCTATAGTCCCACTTACCACCAACACTTGGGGAGATAGATCATTTTTACATGCTGGTCCATTATTATTATTTATTTCGGCAATGAAACCGAGGATTCCTCAAAATACGCCCGAGGCACTGTAATCTCGTAAGCCTGAAGAAACCAGTAGGAGGATGAACGAAATGCCAGAAACACCGGGGCGAAACCCCTTCTCTTTACCAATAAATGTGACCGGGTTCTTTTTTGTGCGTGTCCAGGTTCAATATATACATTATACACACACACACACACACGGGACCTACGGCTTTACGTCCCATCCGAAGGACGAAGCAAAAGTGGTTTAATTGCCTTGCTTAAGGACACACGTGTTGACACCGGGACTCGAACTCACGCTCTGCGGAACAGAAAACCCAGCTCTTAATAACTGCTCATTCCTGTGGGACAAACTTCCCCAGACCATCCTTTTACTCACAAGTCTCCCTGACTTTAAAATTGCACTAAAAACACACATGTTTAACCTTTTGTTGTCCTAAGTGTTCTGTTTTTTATTGTTATGTGCCATAAGCGTCATTAATGACGGATACCGGTGCACTATAAATATTCATTCATAAATACCTGGGACAGTTTAGGCATTCCTATTGGTCGAGAGCCCGTCACATGGCCGGTGTTAAACGGACGATAAAGACATGTTTGGAAGTGTTTAATACCAGTTGGCAGCAAAATACGTCACGCGATGTCGCATTATACTCGTCCCCAGGGCTCGCCTTCGGCTCGGGTAATTATCAGCACCCAGACTCCAAGCGGTATTAAACAGAGTGATTAAAACCTCTCGAACACACATTTATTCCCTTAATATTATTATTATTGTTATTATAAGTATTATTATTAAAAAGTAAGTTTCTTTATTTGTCGCTAAGCGTTGCAAGTGTCACACGTTTTGTCAAGTAAGTCACTAACGGCACAGCTCATGCACTAAATTCGTGCTTGTTTTCATCGACATTGATGACATTATTGTGGTGAATAACAATAATTTCCTGCTCATTTCACACTCGAGGGATCAAGTAAATTGTTCATGCTGCAATTGTCTTTTGTTTTCCTGGAAACAAATCCAATTACTAGTTTTTGTCACGTACGTGTATTTTTTTATTTTTTGTCACCGCTGTAGGAAGTGGCTTTTGATTTATTTGTGAATTTACGTGTCAGCGATTGTTATTTCGGTGTGGGTTGATGCCTGAAACGGGAATGTAAATATAAACCAGTCCTTCCTGCTGGGCAAGAAGTCTGTTTGTTATTGTTATGATTTGATAACAGTACAACTCACAACATTGGTATGACATCAGAAGATCCTACATGTACATGTACTGGTAACTCTGACCATTACATACGTGTATGTGCCATGGCGGTTAGGTCATTGCATAAAGTCTAAGATGTTCGGTTTCTTATGCAAATTATACAGCAGCTTTTGCTGTTGATTTTACACTTGTAATCAGCTCATCAGCGGTGCCTTTTTATACCATGAGCTTATGGGAAATTTGGAAACTAATCCAGTCCAAAATGCCCGGAGAGCTAGTTCAAGTTATTTTACAAACTGCTCATTGCTTCGAGTTGATATTTTATTCCACTTGTATTGCTGTCCGGGGCTGGTTTTTTTATGACAATAGTTTGCATATTTTCAACTGTATTGTACTAATTTCAACTTCAATTCTTGGCAATGTTCCAACAGCTTTGGCTTGTGAAATATTCATACAGATTGTTGAATTAACATGACTCTGCGTCGGTCTCGTTCTTGTTTTTTTAATTTAATAACGAAGACCATTGTTAAGAATGTGACACATTTCCTGTTGTGTTTGTGGTTTCTTTCCCCTGTTTTTGTGTACCAGTATTTTGCCTGTTTGTTTGTTTTATTGGGTGCTCTACTTGCACTAATCCTAATTCAAGGACACCGAGACAAAATTAGCAGAGATTTTTAGAAAGTTCAAAATCAGGTCACCTGTACCATGGAGGAACCATGGAGGAACCATGGAGGAATGCCTGTACATATGTGTTACTCAGTGAACTGTGAGCTGATTGAAAACTCAAAATATTTCATTCTGCATGTTGTACCATACATCTACCAGTACCATACATCTACCAGTACTAGTTCCTTTTAGTATCAACAGCCTGAAATGTACTTGTTGAATAGTTGTTATTTATTTGACAATAAATTTGTTGCATTGACTATTACAATGCTGCCGCTGTACCCTATAGGGATTTGTACACGTTTCATTCCTCACATACTTGTTTCCCTTATTTCCGGGTTCTTTTGGCTTAAGAGCTTTATTGAGGTTTTATTGGCATTTGGCCCATATCCCAAGGCTAAGGATGTGAATTACATTATGTACAATTGAACCTTGGTACATAAGCATCTATAATGCACTGTTTTACTGTATCGTTCGTGTACATACACATGGCATCTTTGTGAGTTGTGTGAATCTCTTTTTATTCTTTGTTGTACTTTCATTGTTGTTGTATGAGGATGATAACAATTTTTGTTTCGTGTTGAATTGTTTGTTTTGAGTCGAGTCCAATAGGACTTGGGACGCTATGTTTAGTTTTGCTTTGGTTATTGTGATGTTTCTTAATCAAAATAAATGATTAAACCATTGGGTGATTATTTTCAGGAACGAGTTCTCAACCCATGCTGCAGTGAGCCTTCTGCAGTCCCGGCCAGGCCAAGCCTCTCCTTCAGTCTCAACTCGCACATCCAGCCCCGACTCGCCGGTATCAACCGAGGCGAGGCTGCCAGCGTACACCGAACCTCTCATCGACCCGGAGGTCAGACCGAGGTCAGAGACACCCAAGAGTCGGGTCACAGTGTCCCCGGTCCTCGACTTGCATTCTGAGGAATCTGCACCTGAGAGCAACGTCGACGTCCCCGATAGCCGAGTCGACAGGAGCGGAACGCCCTCCCCGCAATCACGGTTCAGCCCTGTCAATCGGCGGGCTGCGCTCGACCTGAGCCTGGACGATGAAGCCAAGCCCATCGAGGTCATCGAGATCGTCCACACCCCGACACTTTCACCCAAGCGTGGCTTGCGGGACCCTTCAGGGGATACCCAGGATCCGCTAGTTGACTGGGTCCTGAACTCCGTCAACCCCCAGGACTCTGCTCTCAGAGAGTTGTACAAGTTTTCCGAGGAGCCCCTCATGCTGGGCTCACTGGCAATCAGGAGGATGCCACAGGAGAAGAAAGAAGAGGTGCAGGCGCCAAAAAGGTACAACTCAAATTTAAAGTATGAATTTTAAAACTAGAAAAAGGGCATTCTGTGGAGCGCAGCCTCTCCGCCCAAAACAAAAAAAACGCGCTCCAACTGTAAAAAATTCCAACGTTAAAAAAAAATCATTCAAAGTAATCCAGATTCCTTATCTGGATCCAGATCAATCTGACAATTTATTGGAAACATCCATGAGCCAGAAGCTATCTACCCACCAGGTTTTGTTTAAATTTATCTAGTGGATAATCCTGCTGACAGACAGACAATAATAATATACAAAACTCTGTAATTGTCTTCAGGTCCGAGTGCGATGTCAAGTCGTTGACTCATGCCCTGTCCAGCTCCATGTATCTGCAGATATCGCCAGCCAAAGCCTTGCTACTGACCCGAGCCAAGAGCATAAGTAGTAGCAACTTGGTGCAAGGAGACAGCGAAGAGCTCCGCAAAACAAAGGTAAGCATTCGTCTGGCAGTGTTGTCATAAGCAGCATAATTTGTTCCCAGAATATAAAAATTACGAACGTGTTATAGGTTTCCCTAGTTATTCTAACACTTATATCATACAAATTTCTTGTGACGATACTTTAATTTCGTCCTCGAACGACGGCGAGCTCATTTTTCAATTTCAATTTTAAAAGGTGACCATTGTTTTTCATTTAAGGTGCAGTTTAATATAAATGTGTAGCATACTGATTCGTTCCAAATTTGTGAAATTGGACAATCAACACTAACCAGTTTGCGCCGGAAGATGTATATACACGCAAAGTTTTTCCAAGATTCAAAACGAATGACGCATAAACACGTCACGAGCAAGACCAGAAATGGCTGTCAGTAGTGAGCAAGGCCAAAAATGTCATGGGTGTGCTTCCCGATCCCATCGGCCTGAACCCGCCTCAGATCAAGTTTTGTAAAAAAAACAATCCGCGCTTCGGCTCGGTGAATGTTACAATTGAAAAAGCCCTTTATTTTTATTATTGTTTTATTCAATCTGACGCTGTTGTCATTCTATTTCGTTCTTTTTACTCTGAAACTTGACGATTTAAGCCGTGTTCCCATTGGACTTTTTCTTCCGCGGCCACGCGGAAACTTACCGCGGCATTCCTTAGCGTGAATCTACCGCGCGTTCCCACCTGGACTTATATTCCGCGACGGAACGGTTCATTCGCTGTTTGAGACTGGCAGAATGTCACACATTGCGGGCGCTGTGCACAGTCACCTTTGACCTATGCGGGATATGACGTGCCTGTGACGTATTTTTCGCGCGCTAGATTCGTTGGCCACGTCAACAACATACAACAACACTGACTGAGTAACGAAACTGCAGCAACTGGACGAGATTGAAAAAAGCGCTGACCGTATTGCATCCTACACACGGTAATTTCTACACACGCTGCGTACGGTACATACCACACCGCCATCAATGCAAACGAGACAGGGAACCATACTACCATTTTCGCGCGAGTTCTGTGTATAGTTGTGACGTATACAGGAAGTGTTGTTGTTTGCATAGCGTTTTACAGCGTGGTCGCGGTAGTTTTACAGCGCGGAGCGTTTCCATTGGACTTTTTAGCGGCCCTGATAATTTACCGTGGCTGCGCGGAAGTCTTCCGCGACCTCTTTCGGCCTGTTTTTTTTACATCACGGTCGCGGTAAATAGACAGGGAGGTGTGTTTACCGTGCGTCCCCATTGGATTTAATTTTGTCGTTCTAAAGAAAAGTCGCGGTACTCTAACAAAATTAAGTCCAATGGGAACATGCCTTAAGAAATGATTTTAAATGACTAAAGTGTTATAACAAATTTAAAAAAGAAAACTAATTTGCTTTATTAATTCAATGCTGATCGCCCGATACGACAAACATCACGGATTTAGGACGAATCAGAATGCTACAAATGAAATCCATCAGTAACTTTTTTTAATTCAAAAATTTAGAATTGAGCTCGGAGATGTTCGGGGTCGAAATTAAAGTGTCGTTACAAGAAATTGTTTGGATAAAACCTATATTCATAAATACCTGGGACAGTTTAGGCATTCTTATTGGTCGAGAGCCCGTCACGTGGCCGGTATTAAACAGAAGATAAAGACATGGCTGGAAGTGTTTAAACCTAGCTGGAAACAACATTCCATCCCCAGGGCTCACTTTATTTCCAACCCTGAACCGTACCTCGTCTCCAATAATAAGAGCGGGTAGTGTTGAGCGCGTACAGCTCGACACCTTGGGAATGAGGTTGCCAATGGCAGTAATAGTCTGGTTCACAGTAAATACGCTTTATTGCATGTATTGTGTAGAGAGCGACAGAGACGGAAACATGTCATTTGACACAGACAGAATGGCGAAACACCGAAATTTACTTGCGACAATTTTCCGGGATTTTCAGGGTTTTTAGGGCTGAATTTTACAAAAAAGGTATTTATGAATGGGAATAAATGTGTGTTTGGTCGGTATTAATCACTCTGTTTAATACCGCTTGGAGTCTGGGTGCTGATAATTACCCTCGCCTTCGGCTCGGGTAATTATCAGCACCCAGACTCCAATCGGTATTAAACAGAGTGATTAAAACCTCTCGAACACACATTTATTCCCTTACTCAAATTAAGTAAAATTTTACAAAAAATGAAAACGGGTTCTCAGTGATAAATGATGCTGTCGGTGTCTGTTTAGTGTGCATCTGTGCCGAAATGTTCTCTTACGTCAATTTCAAATATTTTCTGAAAGGAAATCCTTGTTGTTTGTGTGTTTATAGGAAGTTGACTAAAGTCAAGGCTGTCCTTTTACTTGAAATCTGGCTATCTAATTGTTTTATCTCGGTAGACAGGTCAACAGCAGATCTTTCGCTTTTTGGCCTGTGTTTTCCAACATTCCAGTGACGACATCAGACTTCCTTTTTCCTGTTGTTGACTATTAACAAGCAAACACCCAGTCTTGACAATAGTGCCACTGGCTTTGTTAATAGTGTCACGGCCATTGGAAATCGACTGTGCGTGTCACGCTGTCAACCATTGGTCTTCCGGTGAATCAGTAGTCCCGATTGTCCAATACCGATCAGCATACTTAATATTGTACTGTCACTGTGGATACACAGTTAGAGCCAAGTGTTAAGCGACTGAGAGTTAACAGATTTTTGTCACAATGATTCAAACTCTTAAGGTACTGTTCTTAAATGTACATGGCTGTTTGTGGTGGTTTGTTGCCTACCGGTATATTTAAAAACAGATAGTACTTAAACATTTGGGAGAAACTGTCCCACATTATAGTGGAGCAGAGAGGGAAATATTTGAGTGAATTGTGCCCACACAGTCAGAGTATGCCCTGAGAAAGATATTTGGCTATAGGGCCATCGCAGAATTGCCCTTCAAAGAAATATAGGTTCTGTAATGGCCCTATATCCAAATATCTTTCTCATGACGTGATCCGACTGTGTGCCAAATTCCATGCCTGTATCATAAATGAATCTGCCGTACTATTGGTGACCCAAAGCGATTCTAAACTACAATTTGGATGTTAATTTGTGTTTGTTTGGTTTTATTTTTCAGGAGGAGCTTATCAGCCGACTGGCCCAGAAAGTCTCGGATCTAAGAAAGGAGAAAGAAGAACTCCTGAATGAAATCAGCAACATTGAAGACCTTGGCAGGTGAGTGCCGATGTCGGGTTGAATTTCAGGAAGAATTGTGGTTGTGTGCGTGTGTGGTGCGAAATACGGTACTCTCTGGATACTTGAACACAATGGGGACAATGGGATTGAAAAGGTCTCCAAAGGGTAATTTCTATAGATGAATAGGTCTCCATTAGGAATTTCACAAATCAGATTTTTGGATTGTACTTAAATTACCCAAAAACTAGGGTTAGGGTTAGTGTTTGGGTTAGGGTATAATATAGTGTATATTGGGTCAAAATTTCAACCCAGGAAAATAATTGTGGTTAAAATGGGAGCATTTTGAAAAACGTGCTCGACTTTCTAACCATTTTGTACACGAGAAAAACAAAACATGTCTCCACAGTGATACAAAAACGCGAATTGATGTCTTCATGAAAGTTGTGTTATTCTGTACTGGCACTAGAGTTTGTGAATAAGGATCTCCTGAGTTCATCCTAGTGTGCTGAAAAGTTGTCCATTAATTGCAAATATCAGGCATGATATTTTTCATTATGAAGTCAGACTTTTTGAATCTCGGAGAACGACGTATTTAGAGTAGAAACGTATGCAACTTTCCGACATTTCATCAATTTTCATACTTTTGTTTCCTAATTCATAATCTGATTCCTGGTGGCAATTTTGTAACCATTTTCTATAACTGGTTCTCTCTTTCTTTCTGTTTTCTGCAGGCAAGTCATGGAGACTGTGAGGAAATCCTGCAAGCAAAGCTCCTTGGACAAGTACCTGATGTACGTGGGCGATGCAGACCGGGTCACTAAGCTGCTTCTCTCGCTGTCCCGTCGTCTGGCCAAGGTGAACAGCGTGTTGAACAGCCTGGAAGGCATCGATGAGGAAGAACAAAAGGTGAGAAGAGTGGCACGTCTTTAAAAACGAAAGTAGGACGCCAAAGCTCTTGAGACTGGTGATTTTAAAAAAAAAGGAATGAGTGGACATTCTCTTCTGCAACTAGAAAAAGGGGCACTCAGATAGAGTCTAGTACAACACTTTCAATTGGCAAATGTCGCATAACCACAAGAATGCTTCCAACTGTAACAAATCGTTCAAAGTGATCCAGATTTCTGATCTGGATCAAGATCAATTAAAGAATTTCATGGAATCGTCTTTGACCTGTAAGCTATCTACCCATCAAGTTTCGTTAAAATTTCTCTAGTAGTTTATCAAACAGACATACAGACAAACAAACAGACAAAACGGCAACGAAACATAACTCCTCGGCGGAGGTAATAAATAGATGCTAAAGCTAGAAAAGAATTGGGGAGGGGGGGGGGGGGGGGGGCAGGTAGAATGTTGAAAGCAGTTGTATTTGTTTTTGTGTACAGTAATGTTTGTAAGAAAAGTGATGAACAAATATCATGGTGCATTTTGGGGTAGCGGTCTTTAATTTCTGTTAATCACTTTGTTTTTGTACTGTTTTCTCTCCGTCTCGTAGCCTGACCTTCAAAAGATGCACAAGGATCTGACGAGCAAGTATGCAGACGCTGAGGGGCTGAAGAAGAGTATCGACGCCCGGCACGTCCAGATCAGCAACATGCTGCAGGACCACCTGAGCGCCGAGGAGTACGAAGACTTCCGCTACTTCATGCTCCACCGACCCAAGCTACGCATCATGGCGCAGGAGCTGGACGACCGGATAGGATTGGGGGACGAGCAGCTGCAGGCGCTCAAGGACAGTATGAAGGGGGAAGGTTGCCAGGCCGAGGACTCGCTGGCTGGCGGTGCTGCCCTGGCCACCTGGGCCAGCTGATCCAGCCGGGGATCGGATGGTGGTCACGGTGGCTACGATTGCCCAGTTGGGATTCAATTTAGAGAAACTTACTGAGCAGCTGAGATGATTCTGTGAAATCTTTGAATTCGCAAGACAACTGTGACAGCGAACACTTTGCTGCTGAAGAATAGCTTGGCCTGGATGTCACGATGTGAGAGAGTCGGAGTTGCGTTGCAGAGTCACTACGTGATTTGGCATGGTTAAAGAGGTACACTGGCCTATCAAACCGTGTGATTCAATCTCGGCTAAACAAAACTTTAAAAAAGCTAGTAAAAAGCATTAGCTGATCTCTTGAGATGCATAATTTTGTTGGCATTGTAGATAATCCACTGCGGACGTCGGACAGAATTTTGCTGTGAACAAAACAAAAATATCATTCCAAAATGTGCGGTGCTCAGAGGCAGTACTGAACAAATAATATTATGCTGCTGTTTGTTATATGAGGTGGTAGACCGTTAATTAAGTGTAGTTCCCACAGGTGGCACGTGACTGTAAGGAGAACACCCAAGCTACATTTTCATAATAGTAGGAATAGCATATGTAGTTTTTACAGTCAAACTTTTTGTCAAAAGTTGTTTGTAAGAGAAACCAATAATATGTGACCTGTTCCAACGAAACCCAGACAAAGTTGAACAATGTGTTTTATTACAATGTACTCGTGCGTTCATTTTATGGTGGATTTTACCATTTTAAGGTTTTGGTTTTTTTCTGAATCACAAACTATTAATCTACAATCTCTCCAAATTTAAACATAATCCGTCACCCAGAAGTGTGTCTTTTTTGTGGTCGTTTTTGAGAAAACATTTTGTATGGAAATAATCCGCTTTTCTGAACTTCAAAGCTGTTTATCTCATAATTAGGTTGTCGGGGTTTTATCACTAAATCCTTCCCCCAATTGTCAACCTTGTCCGGGTTTCGTTGGAGCAGGTCACATGATGTTGTGACTAAAAAAGTATAAAATTCCCCCATTGCTCTATAAAAGCTTTTTGATGACGATTGAATGTGTGTAAACAAAGTGTGTCAAAGCCTTGCCGATTTTTGTTTGTTTTTCGAAACTACATGTATTGCAAAAATAGAAATTGCTTCTTTTGGGTTTTGCTTTTATCTGGTGCCCGAAGAATGTTGTGTTTCTGTGGGTTTGTAAGGACAAAAAAATGTTTGGTTTACTGCGTTTTTGGTCATTCAAGGCTTTTTTCGGTTTTTTTTCTTTTTCTTTTCATTCACTCAATATTGCATGTTGGTGCTAAGAAACAGATTTTGTCTATCAAGCTCTTGTGCCAAGCACTGCTTCGTCTCATGCAACATCAGAAAGTACCTAGATACTTGGATAGATAAACAAATTGTAGATGATCGCTAGTTTTAGTTAATGCGTCTTAAAGGTAGGATACACCATTGGTAATTGTATGAATTATAATGAATAGGTGGGTTTATGGGGTTCTATATGTACTTTATAGTAAATATCGTTTCACTGACCTATCTGAAGTTCTACAATAATGGACGCTGAGAAAAGCAAGAAAAACAGCGTTCGTTTTCAAACGGGACAATTACTGGATGTCTAGCGCAATTATTTGGCTGGATGCCTGGAATCATTATTTCCTTTAAATAAGTAAGATATTTCTTAATAATTCGGTAGTAACATTTTTCGATATCTGCAAATGGTGTATCCTACCTTTATTACTGCTGTCTTATTTCATTCATAACACTATAAATTTTGATATTCCAAATGTTTAAAAGAACAAAAATCATATTTATGTGAGATATGCAAATAATTCTTGTTGCGTTGTTGGCAGAAACGCTTGTTGATACATTTAAAGTGGCACCCTTTGTTGTTGTTTACTGTACATTATTGATGAAGGTATCACTTGCAATTCAGTATGTATATTAGCATGTATATCTGCATTAACGTGTTGTACAGGTGCGTTGTCCATGATAATATCTCTTGTGGTCATTTTACAAGAATTTATAAACAGGGTGTGTTTGTGTGTGTGTGTGCATTAGGTGATGATCATTCCCTGCTTTGCGTTTGGGCATGCATATTGTTTTCCTTTAAAAGTTGCTTAGACAATTAAAAGACAAAAATGGTCTCGGATGACCTGAAGTTTGTTGAGCAAATTAATTTTTTTCCGAGATTATTTTACAGAGCTATTATGAATTGAAATCTGCTTACAAGGTATAATTTTATTTTTTAACTAAATAATTACTTGAACTCGCAAAAAGGACTTTTAGCTTCACCGTCAATTCAAGTTTAGAAGAATTTGTTTTGCTTTAAAATGTAATATAGAGCTTTTAGAACATTTTCGCAAATATCACATTAATTGTCGCCATTATCTACTACAGGTGCTTAATCATGCTAAGTTGTTATCCATGCTAGGTTGTAAAATACATTTTCAAAGCTTTAGTGAACATGGTACGTGGGCTGTTTGCTTTCATGAACATTTTTATCAAAAGCATATGTACCACACCGATGTGCTGTTTGTTGTCTGAAAAAAACATTGGTACAAAGTCATTTTTCAGAGAGTAAAATGTTCTATAAAACCCTGAAAGACTGTACAAGATTCGGTAAGTTTATGTTAAGGACATTTTGTATTTATATTCGTATAATAGGCTATGCACCACAATGACTTCTTATTTTTTTTAAGAGGCTGACCCAAAACATTTGCTTTTTCAATCTTTTTTTAATACTAACATTCATTGATAATTAAATTAAATAGGTTTTTTTTTACACTAGATTTCTGCAAATATAAATCTTAAATGTATTTTAATGAGTAATTTATTCTCAAGTTAAGTATAGAAGTCACAACCAAAGATTAGTTATCCAGTAAGTGATATACTGCAATTGATAATTTGTAATTTTTTTTATTTTATGAAAGCAAAAAATTCAAAGAAGGAACAACAATCAATGGATTAAAATAAGATTTGCAGATTTGGATTGAAATCACATGTGAATGTACATAACTAGTGTTTATATTTAAAATATAAGTGGTTTTCTTTTCAGTTTGGATGAGTAGAACCAACCAAATGTTTGTATTTTTTCCTGCATTTTAAAGACAATTCTGTAAGTCGTAAATATTGGTAATCTGAGCCAATTGTAATACATGTACCCTTTTAAATGGTGTTTAAGGATTACACATGGATTACACATTTTTACTCCTTTTTTTTTTACTGTGCATCCTTCAATTTTTGTTTTATTTTCTGCAGTACTATATCTTTCTCATTTGAACTGAAAACCTGGTCTTTGATAATGTGAATACCTGTAACAAATGTAGGAAGTTTCACTTTTACTGCAAAAGAAACTTCCAAGATTTGACTTATACAATGGCTTTGAAACCTAATTGGTTTGTAGTTCATGTTTTAATGCCTTTCATATACACATACCACATTTCACAAAAAGGTTTCTTTTACAACTTGAAATGGCTTTACACGCAAGTACTGTGCTATATTATCTTTATTGGCGATAATGGATCTTCCCCCTAACTTATCAGTTTATTTTTGAATGCCACCATGAACAATGTCACTTTCATGATATGGTGCAATAGACAAAAAAAGGTAAAATTGTAAAATTTGCAGTATTGAAAGGAAAATCAAATAAATTGTACACTTTCGACAAGTAATTACCATTGTGAAATACACACAAATAATTGTACAACATAATCAACACAATGGTATTGGGGCCACCTACGCGAGTCTGGACACCCATTATGCTTAGTCAGGTACCATGCTTTTTAGGTGCAACATAGGCCGTTTTCCAAACCTCTGGCTTCAGCTCCGCCTCCGGCTACAACCTATTTCCAAACTGTATGAATGAAGCCTGAGACGAAGACAAAGCTGGGATTTGGAAAACGGCCCTAGAAGTTGTTTTGTTTACATTGACGTGGATTTTTTTACGCAAAAGTCTAAATGTTTTAGAGAGCATAATTTCTTATGAACTAGCTTTGTATTTATTAAAGCTTACTGACACTGATGTTCAGTTTTAGTATTTACGACAAAATTCCAAAAACTGTTTTGTAAAGAAAAAGGGGGTAAAACTAAAAGCTTAACTTCTGAAAAAACTTTGAAATAATATCACTGTACTGGATTTTCTGGTACAAGTACTGTAAATATCCTTAACCAAAATTGTATATTTTTGTGAATAGGAAACAAAGCAAAACAAACAAAAAAAGACACTTAAGAAGTGTGGTAAGAAACTTTTTTTAAGTAGTTATTTGGAAGAAAACAGATGTAAATCACAGATTGTAACTTGATAGAGTTTGGGCATTTTTTTAGGGAAACTTTGCTGTTTGTTGCTACTTGTTATTACACACATAGCGTGTAGTATATATATATTGAAACCCTTTTTTTTTTTTTGGGGGGATAAAATCAGTTGCAGGCTGAGCCGAACACCAGTTTAAAAAAGGCAACCGGTTATGGACGCAGTGCTTATTAATACCTTTGTGCAGTTTTACGCCTAGTAACGTTTTGGAGTTTACCAAATAAAGAACTAAAAGAGCTAGGTTGATATACGAACAAAGTTTGTTGGTTGTAATTTGTTGGAGTGTTTGTCTGGCAGTGAATTTATTATTCAAATCACGAATTCTAAAGACTGTTTTAAAACTTATTTCTTGCAATTTGGAGGGTTATAGCAAATATTGTTGGCCAACGTTAGCGTTGTTCGCGTGAGTGGAACGCAATGTGCGCCAATTATGTTGGCAAACGTTAGCGAAAACGGCGAACGGCATTTCGAGCTGTTCGCTGTTGACCAGTGACGTATTTTATAGATGGCGGAGAAGTTAACAGCCGGCAGTTTTCCTTTTACGGTTTTGATTTACGTTTTATACTTTTCGTTATAAACGGTCGATTATTTTGAGCAGTCACAGGGATCTTTTAAAGAAAAATAATGCGTTGGTCAAAAAGCAGCCAACCAAACGATCCCGACGTCACTGTCACTGGGCGCCGCCATTTAAAAAAACTAGTTTTAAAAATATCGTTTCACTTCGACTGGCGCCAACTCAAAACGTAGGCGAACGTTCGCGCAAACTGTTCGCACCCCTGGAGCCATTATCAGACTGTCATTGTACAGTAAAGTGTTTTATGATTATTTGGTCGTTTATTTATTGTATTTTTGTATGTTTGCAAATGTTGTATATTCCCCAAAAATAAGAAAATAATTTCCTGACAAACCTCTGTAGGATTTATCAGAATGTATCAACTTCGAAAAAAATTGTCAATGTCAATGTTTTCTGAGATTTGTTCAAGTGCGCTAATTTTGTGCCCGATTTTTAGACACCCGTGTTTGTATTTTGGACACTGAAATAACCACGAATTCGGGCAAGCATTATTAAGATGTGTGAAATTTAGCAACACTGCATGATGAGGAAAGGGGACTCGACTAACTATAATTATACCGTACGCCGTGATCATCATCACCTAACAAGTTTAAGAATTTCAAAGTGAACAATGAAATTGGCAAGGCGGGACTTGAACCTGCGACCTCCGGAATACCGGACCGGCGCTCTACCAAATGAGCTACCCTGCCCTATGTTGGAGGACTCCCAAATTATCAGTATCTTTGTTTGAGGGCGTTAGTCAGAAGTCGGAAGTTTAAGAATTCTTAAATTAGAGGGCGGCATCTCTGGTATCTTTGGCCCTATGGGTGCACTACCCTAATTAAAGGGAGAATTTCTCCGCGGTCTCATTAGCATGAAATGTGCCCCCCACAATTTCTTTTGAAAAAGGAGGCCGTTTGGTAAAAGAAATGGTGGGATTGTGTAAATATAGCATGGGATCAACTCCCTGGTTTCTGAGCTTCAATCTGAAGGCAGACTTGACAAAATTACGGTTGAAAAATGGGTCCTAATTGCCCTAGAACGTGGAGGGATGCCATTTGTAAAATGGCTGCGTGCAGGCTGGGAAAGTATCACTTTTCGGGAGGTGAGTTTCTTTTGGTGTGAATATTAAAAAATGTAATTGGCTAACCCACCCAAAATTGAAAAGAAATGGAAATATAAAGGCCAAGACAATAATCTGATTGTTGATATTTAAAGATGATAATAAGATCGTATTTTAGACTTTAGCATCACTGTGTACATGCTCTGGAAATATATTTGTTTTTCTTATAGGAAGGCTAGGGTGTGACGTGTAGTCGTGTACTGTGCATACTTGATCGACCCACATGAATTTAATTTTTTAATCGTGGGTGAACCATGTTTTAATTTTAAATTGGAAGATAGGGTGTGACATGTTTACTGCTTGACTCGAATTAAAAATGTGTCGGGCGGCCATTTTGAAAAAAATTTAAACAAACAGGGCCTTCTCCTTCCTTTTTAAAAAAGGGCATGACGCTAAACATGTTGGGGTTTTTTGGCCTAAGAAGCCAGTGTGCGCTTTCCAAGAAATTTTGTCAAGTATTTGGCCTGTTTTGAGCAACTTTTGTCGTCACAACTTATTTTTTTTATGGGCAATAGGCTGAGAAGCCGTTGGGGCGTTAGAATGACCGAATTCGAAAAAGGAGTGAAAACGCCCCCATTATTGAGTCTAGAACTTATTTAGAGCTGGAGTTACTCAAGCATAAACAAATACTGCTTGAGGCAGCTGCAAAAGTCACTTTTTAATACAGAAAGTTTTAAAAAAATAAAAATACAGGAGGTCTAAACGAATACCGTCTTCCAGCAGGGCTAGAATACCGAGAGTAAAGCCCAGCTAGCTGGCAGCCGTACTAAAAAGCCTCAACATGTACACGTGCGCGCGCACGCACCCCTTCCGCAAAAAAACCCCCAAAACGGGAATACGCACCCCTACCGCAAAAAAAGGGGGAATATATGTTACTTTATAACACAAAAGGGGCACACTAATTAACCTCAAATTTACTATGACGCTAACCTTCTTGGTAGACAGGCCATTTCTTCGTCAAAATGACTCGTAAAGTCATTTTTAAGGAACAACAAATTTTGAGCGCCCAAACACGTCGAACCACCTTCTCGCGCCTCGCCGATTTAAAAAAAGAAAATGGCGATTTTAAGTTTTGCTGGTATAGCAGAAGTAAATACAGGATTATTCTATTCAGCTGGTGAATACCAGCGAAACACGTGCAGTCCAGGGACTGAAGCCTTCTGCGCGCGCGCAATAATTATAATCAATTAAATCATATACTCGAATAAAAACAATACAGGTGTCATTTTTAGACAGATTTATAATCAAAATAAAGATAAAGCCTGCAAACTAACGTTTAACAGATGAAAGCCGTTGTGGATCGATGGAGATTTTGCCGGATGTTCCCCGTGACAAGTATAAGTAACACTGAGTCGCAATAATTGTAATACAAGTCCATAATGTTTTCAGTAAAGTGATGAGCCGGGTGCGACCATGTTATGGGCGACGATTTATTTACAACCCCTATAAGACAGAGGCTGGGCTTGCGCTTGTTGGGGGGAGGGGGGGGGGGGGGGGGGGGGGCGCTGAGAAGGGAGGATATAGAAAGCACATAATTTGACTAGCCTATACCGGGCTCTATACAAAGTGTACGATGAGATGAGACACATAATTACAAATGTAGGCGTGAATGTGCAATATTCGTGATAAGAATGACGAAAAAGCAATATTCTACAGCTAAAACAATCTATTTGTTAAAAAAAAGACATTTTGGTACGTTACCAGGCAACGTACTGTGATCCATTGTTGTACCCGTTGGCGCCCCCCCCCCCCTCCCCCCCCCCCCCCCCCCCCCCCAACCACTACCACCAGATCACCACCCATACGGCTATATCGACCGCAATAATTTTGCTGGATGCCTCTACAATCATTATTTACTTTCAAATAAGTAAGATGTTTTCTAATAATTCGGTAGTAACATTTTTCGATATCTGCAAATGGTATATCCTACCTTTAATATCACGGTTCTGCACTTACTAGTTTTTAGATAAAATGCTAATTTGTAATCAGATGGCGGATTGAGGCAATTTCACCGGTGAGAGTCTTGCCCAATTTATTAGACTTTATTACCAGATGGCAAGATGGCAAGATCTGGAAGTACTTCAACATTATTAAGTAATTTTTATAACCTTGGGTCCGAAAGGGGGTGGGGGCTGTGAATCGGCCTGAAGTGGTTTAAAACCCAGTCGAATGCCAAAAACACCGGATGTGCTGCACTGGCACATCACTTAATGAGGCAGTGGGTGTTTGCGTGGATGTGCATATGGGTATAAAATACCCCGAATTTGCGAACAAAATTCATTTGGAGTTGGAGTTACCGCCCAGCGAACTCTGTCTCGTTTGGTGCATTAAAGTCAATCAACTGAATCAAGCAGTCGTGGTTAACAGTAAACTTCAAAATGAATTTCTCCATCTACCTCAGCACGCTGTGTTTAGTTGCTGCGGCTTGCATGTTTGAGGATACGGTAAGTGTTAATTATTTAGTCTGAATGTCCAATTAAACGAACATTGTTCGTGGACCCCTCCGTACGTTCATTGTACGTGTGTCGTTATAAAATAATGATGTACTCCTTAATACTTTTATGTCGAAAACTCAGTCTGATTAGAAAGAAAAAAGAATGACCTATTTCGTCAATTGCCACTATACTAATGTGGAGCCGGATAGAAATTTGCCCTTCTCTTTTTTCCTCCAAAAAGTATTTTTTGCGGGTTTTCGCCTATCTCGTAAATCAGAACTATACCAATGTTGGATTCCTGTAAATATCCTTGTACGTCTGTAAATATTATGTTTGTAACTTTCTGTAAATGTTGTTGTATTTATATGTACTGTTATTTTATTTAATGATGTATGCAGGGCCCCACCCTGGGTATAAAGAAATGGAATAAAGAAATGTCAATGTCAATAGTGTGGCGGTGTGGTCCAGTCGTTACGGTGTACGACGGTATGTGGGTTCACACCCTGCATGGCAGGGAACATGGTGCTTCTGTTCTTGGGCAAGACACCTTGATATAATTGCCTCTCTCCATCCAGGAGTAATGGGTACCTGTGAAGGTAGAGACCACATGCGCTGATCTTGAGCTGCTGCAGAAATGGTCTCATTCCTGGTGAACAGGGATAATAGTTGTAAAGCGCTTTGATACACCAACATTGTGGGCATCTAAAGCGCTATATAACAACTAACATTATAATTATTATTCAATGAAACTTTGATAACAAGACAAGTGTCTGGATTCAAAATCGGATGGGTATAAGGTTTGACATCTGATTTTTGTTTGTAAAATGGGCTGACCAAATTAATTGGCTCGTTTTAATACAGGATGCGCTCACCATAGACGGTTACGCTAGATCTTCTGACTGCAGTAGCAGTTCGGCGCCGATAACGGGGAGCTTTAGCGTGAATCCGACCGGCCCAGACAGCATATCACTGTCTGCCAACGCAAACATCGACGAAGAACTGGATTCACCGCTCAAAGCTGTTGTTGAGGTTAAGAGAAAGGTGACCAGGCTTAATTCCAAAAGATTTCCATTTTTAACAAACTATACTCAATGGAAATGCGTCTCTGAGACAATTTTGTTTTTATACTTTCTTCAACATGACAGCATTCCAGAAGGAATAATTTTACAGGGATGTTATAATATAGAGTCATTAATATCTTTGATCAAGTAAACTTTTTAACAATAACTTGGTTGGCTAGTTTTTGGATAGTGGAAAAATGTAAACTGTATCCCTTTAAATAACTTGTTCTTGTTCGTATTTGAATGTGCAATAATCAAACGAACGAAGACATTTTAGTTTTATCTTAACAGTTCAAACACGCCACTTTTACCACGAAGGCTTGGATAAAATAATATCCTATACTGACCTTTTTCTTAAAAATCTAGCTGATTCTCTGTTTTACTGAATGGTTTTGTCTTATAAATCTGTGTTTTTTTCTCCCACCCCGGTCTATCATAAGGTGTTTTGGTGGTGGATCACTATGCCATGTGTGAACGATTATGGAAGCTGTACCTATCAGGACGTATGCCAGTTTCTAGACCCATCGACCTGCCCGTTACAATCTGTGAGTTGTTAGGTGCCTTGTTTAGGCAATTTCGATTTGAAGGTGGGGATACACCATTGGTAATTGCTTAAATTGTCAGGAATGGGTGGATTTGGGTGGTTGTATTTTATAGTAAATATCGTCTAAAGGGGTCGTATACGTTTGGTAATTGGAACCCACTGTTTGTTTCAATCCTATATAGTTATAGATATATACCATAAACATTTCATTTCAAAAGGTGCTAGCGATTTTAAGATATTGCCAAAAATCTGGAGCGGTTATGTCCACGCAGGAAGAATAATCTGCATTGGAATACACAGTCTGAGAAACGTCACTGCAGTAACGCTTCTCAGATTCACATTTTTTGGGATAAAAAGTGATATCTTTTCCCATAACCACAGTACTTCGAAGTGAAAAGTTTCTAAAAATGCATTATACTATCCAAAGCTGTTGTACTTCTGACCGAGTAAGTTTTTATTGCCATAAATTGTTGGATTAATTACCAAACGTATACGATCCCTTTAACTGACCTGTTCGAGGTTTTATGATCATAAATGCTGAAAAAAAAGAGAAAAAAGCGTTCGTTTTTAACCGGCGTCGAGCAGTGGTTCTTATGTTGTTTTTAGTCCGGCGATCGCGATTTTCTTTTCCATATAAAATTAATTTTGTTGGGAACAATTACAGGATATCTAGCGCAATAATTTTGATGAATGCCTAATTCATTATTTACTTTCAAGTAAGTAAGACATTTCTTAATAATTGGTGTATCCTACCTTTAAGTTTAATTAAACCAACTCGTCAGTAAAGATTGCATTTTTTTTTATAGCTAGAACATACACTGCATGCTAGGTTTCCAGGCAGCTTTTCGTTGAACTTTTTTAATGTATTTGTTTAGTTACGTTTGATGCCAAAATTAATTCGACTATGAAAATAGTCGTTCCAATTCATTTTGTCAAAATCAAATTGTTTTGTCTCTATTCAAAAAGACTAATAGTCCCTATATAGTTTCACTCTTGGGAATTTCGATGGTCTAAATTATGATGAAGACCAATACTGTATAGTTAAACTATTTTTTTTCTTTCGTTTTAATTACAATGTTGTTGATCATTTTATCACTGTCAGACCACATACAATGTAGATACTGAGATCGACATCCCATCCGCTGGCCTTCCATCCTGGCTCACCAGCGGCGATTACCGGGCAAAAATCCAACTGTACAAAAACGACCGTGAAGTAGGCTGTAACGAAATAAACTTTGAAGTATAATTTTTTTTTAAAGAAAGGAATCGGTCAAACGTGTACGAAAGGAACATCTACAAAGTACATCGTACAAATGACAACAAGCTAAAAATGCCTAAGCAGACTTATTGTAGAGATCTTTTAGCATCAGTTCATCAATCGAATAATGTATTTGTCACCCTTGGTCAATGAATGGTGAAGCGCATTACCAATATGGATCTTCGTATTTGTTCGGTAACATTGGTTATAAAACATTGCACTCGGCGAATTGGCAAGAGTACAAAGGATTAACATTATATTTTTGTAATGAAAATTTAGTTCAAAAATACCCTGTTTTTATAATGATTTTAGCAAATATAACAATATTTTTTTTAGGACCAATAACCATAATTTTGCTTTATCGTCAGTTTTAGTTTCTGTAAAACTTAAGCATTGTGGGTTTGTTTATTTAGAAAAAAAAATAAGTTTTAGTATTTGTTTTCTAAGTCGACTTAACAAAAAAATTACTAATAGCTACTCCAAACTCCAATGGTGTTAATATCGGAAGTCACTATCTATTGTAGCGGTTTATGTTGTATTTTTCAAGGCGCTTACTAGGTTACCCATATCCATGGAGAAATACCCGGTTTTCCCTTATTAAAGCCTTAAGCCTATGGTTAAAATAATCCACAAGAAAATTTGGCGAAGAAAAAGATAAACGTTAACGATAGCCAGATTCGAACAACAGACGTTTCGATCCATAGCTCACCTCTCTACCAACAGACTATGCTATGGGCGAGTCGGTGGAGGACAGCCGTTCGCAGATGAGTTACCATTGTTCTTTCTCATGAGTATACAATGAAGCTGAAACAATAACAATAGCAAACCGCTACAATGGTTAGTAATAGGCGTCTTCCTGAAATATCACACCGCCGATCATGAATGTTAGGTTTAACGGTTATCCCTGTAAACTTGTATTAAAAGTCGATCTAAATAAATGTCCTTATTTTCCAAATAGTTTATAAACGACAGCCTGAGGGAAGAAACATTTATTGGTGTAAAAGTGAATGTCAAGTTTTGCATAATAAATATTCCAGTTAAATGCATTTTTGTCTAATGTTGAACCCGAAATTGTGTCTTTTAGCCCGAGTTTGGAAAAAATACATTTCAATCTCATTTTCTATTAGTTTAAGAATAGCTGGAAATCGATAACACCAAAATAGATTTGTTTTCAAGAGACAAATACTAAATTGTCACGGTACCAAGTGGAATATACCTAGCACGATATCAGACCGAGGGACTCCCCCTTATTCACCCATACCTACACACTATAATAATAATAATAATAATAAATCTTATAAAGCGCTGGTATCTATAAAAAACTATTCACTGTGCTAAAAAATGACACTTTGTCAGCTCGAGTCGGTAAAAACGTCCCAGGAAAACGTACATCCCGCCCCCTAGTGCGATTTCATGCTACACAAGACACAGCGCATGCGCTCTTTGCATTGTTTACAAGGCACTTTGTCACTCATTGCTTCTCTCAACCAAGGAGTAAATGGGTACCTGTGAGGGCAGAGATGGTTATTGTGGTTGAATTTAGCTGCTTTGCGCTGAAACTGGCAGCATAGAGCTGTATACTCTCCAGGAATGTTTCATGGGCCCAATGACCGGGGTAATAATGTTAAGCGCTTTGAGACCGTTGGTGATAAAGTGCTATACAAAATAAGCACGGCAAAATAAAGGGTTTTTTTCTTGTGGGAAAAATGGACCAAAACTACCAGAGATTTTTCTTATTAAATTCAAAAGAGTTTATTTATCAAGTACAGCATTTTTTATGGAAAATAAGATAATTACAGCGATACTACCTAGTCATATTACATGTAGTAAAAAATGTGAAAAACCCTCCTTAAAGGTAGTATACACCTTTTGCTTTGCTGTAATTTTCGAAAATGAATGAGTTAGGGGATTCATATCTGCGACGCTGACTGGTAATATATTAATTATTTTGACAGTAATAATTGTTATATAAAATATTCAATTTACTTTCTCTCCAAACTGTTAAATTCGAAGAAATCACAAACACCAACATGACAATTTCTAACAGAAATAGACATTTATTTTCAATTGTTACACAAAATTTAAATTATTCAACAGAAATAACATCGGCCTAGCTTTAAATTCGGATTTCTCTGACAACGTACCAGAAATTAGTATTTGGAACGAACCCCCAATTAATGTGTGCTTTTGCCCTCGTGTATATTGGTAAAAATGTGTCAATATCAATAGTTGAAAATGACATTTTGGCCGAGCAATTATTGTATCACTATTTATTAACTACAGAATACTGGTATTACAAGTAAACTTGGAAATAACCAATCCAGAAAACACTTTAACATTTTAAATAATCAGCCATCCTCCTTTTATATTCAATATTTACACGAAGACGTTTTTTGTTTTGCTGGGCGCGATTGATCGTTGGGCGCAATCGGTTGATGTGTGCAATCGGTCGGTCGCTATTTGCTATCGGGCGATGTGCGCAATTAGTCGGACGCTATTTGCTATCAGTCGATCTTGACGCTATCGGTCGACCACGCTGCAACCAGTCGAGCACCTTTTCTTTCTAATTCATGGTTCCGGAGGATTTCTTTTTTTAAGTTAAGTAAAGTCTGAGATATTCGTCAAGATCGACCGATAGTGCAACACGATCGACCAATCTCGGCCAACATTTTCACTAAAAGCCTAATAACTAGCACACAGCAAAATATACGAAAATATAGTTATGTTACACTTTGAATATAAATTAATGATTCACATTCAGACCAGTTCACACTCTTTGTTTATATAGTTAGCATTTGTGTTGACCTTTGCACATACTCATCAATGAATTCATTCCATTTCATAAACAGGAAGACACTTAATACTAACTCAGCTAGCGGTTCGCAATTGTTATTTCAGCAGCTGGGTTGTGCGTGAATGTATATTCATGACAAAGAACAATGGCAACTCAGCCACATTAAAAAACTGGAAAGAACGGCTGTCCTCGACCAACTCACCAATAGCATAGTTGGTAGAAAGGCTTTGAAGTCACAACCAAAGATTAGTTATCCAGTAAGTGATATAGGCCTACTGCAATTGATAATTTGTATTTTATTTTATTTTATAAAAGCAAAAAATTCAAAGGAACAACAATCAATGGATTAAAATAAGATTTGCAGATTTGGATTGAAATCACATGTGAATGTACATAACTAGTGTTTATATTTAAAATATAGGGGTTTTCTTTTCAGTTTGGATCAGTAAAACCAACCAAATGTTGGTATTTTTTCTGCATTTTAAAGACAATTCTGTAAGTCGTAATATTGGTGCGATTGCCACATAAGTAGTCTGAGCTAATTGTAATACATGTACCCTTTTAAATGGTGTTTAAGGATTACACATGGATTACACATTTTTACTTTTTTTTTTTTACTGTGCATCCTTCAATTTTTGTTTTATTTTATGCAGTACTATATCTTTCTCATTTGAACTGAAAACCTGGTCTTTGATAATGTGAATACCTGTAACAAATGTAGGAAGTTTCACTTTCACTGCAAAAGAAACTTGAGGTTTGAACATTTAGGTTTGAACATTTTTGTTCACTGGTACTTGGCAAGTTCATCGTACGAGCTTCACGTATAGACTTAAGTTTTGATTTGACTTATTCAATGGCTTTGAAACCCAATTGGTTTGTTGTTCATCTTTTAATGCACTTCATATACCACATTTCACAAAAAAGGTTTATTCTACAATTGACATCCTGAAATGGCTTTACATGCAAGTACTGTGCTTATGGATCTTCCCCCTAACTTATCAGTTTATTTTTGAATGCCACCATGAACAATGTCACTTTCATGATATGGTGCAATAGACAAAAAAAGGTAGATTTTTGTTTGCAGTATTGAAAGGAAAATCAAGTAAATTGTACACCCTCGACAAGTAATTACCGTTGGGAAATACACACAAATAATTGTACAACATAATCAACACAATTGTATTGTGCTACCTACGTCGCTTAGTCAGGTACCCTGCTTTTTAGATACAACCTAGGCCGTTTCCAAAACCTCCGGCTTCAGCTCCGCCTCCTATTTCCAAACTATATGAATGAAGCCTGAGACGAAGACAAAGCTGGGATTTGGAAAACGGCCCTAGAAGTTGTTTTGTTTACATTGACGTGGATTTTTTTTACGCAAAAGTCTAAATGTTTTAGAGAGCATAATTTCTTATGAACTAGCTTTGTATTTATTAAAGCTTACTGACACTGATGTTCAGTTTTAGTATTTACGACAAAATTCCAAAAACTGTTTTGTAAAGAAAAAGGGGGTAAAACTAAAAGCTTAACTTCTGAAAAAACTTTGAAATAATATCACTGTACTGGATTTTCTGGTACAAGTACTGTAAATATCCTTAACCAAAATTGTATATTTTTGTGAATAGGAAACAAAGCAAAACAAACAAAAAAAGACACTTAAGAAGTGTGGTAAGAAACTTTTTTTAAGTAGTTATTTGGAAGAAAACAGATGTAAATCACAGATTGTAACTTGATAGAGTTTGGGCATTTTTTTAGGGAAACTTTGCTGTTTGTTGCTACTTGTTATTACACACATAGCGTGTAGTATATATATATTGAAACACTTTGTTGTTTTTTGTTGGGATAAAATCAGTTGCAGGCTGAGCCGAACACCAGTTTAAAAAAAGGCAACCGGTTATGGACGCAGTGCTTATTAATACCTTTGTGCAGTTTTACGCCTAGTAACGTTTTGGAGTTTACCAAATAAAGAACTAAAAGAGCTAGGTTGATATACGAACAAAGTTTGTTGGTTGTAATTTGTTGGAGTGTTTGTCTGGCAGTGAATTTATTATTCAAATCACGAATTCTAAAGACTGTTTTAAAACTTATTTCTTGCAATTAGTTTGGAGGGTTATAGCAAATATTGTTAAACCGATTTATTTGACGTATTGGGTTCGTATATGCTGGGGGGGAAACGAGAACGCCAATTGTGTGTGTTCGTAGTCAGGTACCCTGACCCCACTAGCATTTTGTAGACGGTGGGGGAATAAGGTCAGAAAATGAGGAATAACTACATTTAAATAATTACGAGCAGTTTTTGTTTCCAACGCTGGTCGGCCGACCAGTGTTGGAAGTTGATACAAGAATACCACTTTATTGTCGGCACACTGGGGTGCGCTCCGCTCAAGCGAACGTTGCCAACGTTGGCCAACGTTAGCGTTGTTCAAGTGAGTGGAACGCAATGTGCGCCAATTATATTGGCAAACGTTAGCGAAAACGGCGAACGGCATTTCGAGCTGTTCGCTGTTGACCAGTGACGTATTTTAAAGATGGCGGAGAAGTTAGCAGCCGACAGTTTTCTTTTTACGGTTTTGATTTACGTTTTATACTTTTCGTTATAAACGGTGGATTATTTTGAGCAGTCACAGGGATATTTTTTAAAAAAATAATGAGTTGGACAAAAAGAAGCCAATACAGGTCAACTCGTACGCGAGCCAACTCGTACGCGACCAACTCGTACGCGGACCAACTCGTACGCGGGCCAACCCGTACGCGTGAGAATAGTTAGTGGATAATGTGTGGCCCTAAAAAGGACTGATCGTGTTTTGTTATTAAGTTAAACCAATCAAAGTAACTAATACCTGTATTTCTTCGGAAAATGAGTATTTCGTGTTATCATAAAGTAATGTCCTGTAATGTTCTTTTTAGTTTTGAAACGAAGTTGTAGTTAAAAAAAAATATGTCATTATTTGATTGCATGTTTTACATTTTTTGTATCAATCTGTTTTATTTTTTATTTTTGGTAAGGCATGGGGAAGGGATCTTGTTTCATTTATTTTTATTTCAATAAGTGGCCCTGAAAAGAGACCGATCATTTTTGTTGGGGGCGGGGAGGGATCTTGTTTAACTCGGATCGAGTTCCGTTAAAATTAATCCCGCGCCTCGGCTCAGTTAATGTTACTGGTTATTGTTTTGTCCATGGCCCTCATCATTTGTGTTGCTGCGACCAGCAAGGTAAAATAGTCAAACAGCTTAAAGGATAGAATTAAAAATGGGAATGAAAATGAAGAGCGGGACTGGGAGAATTAGGCAAGGAAAATTAAGAAAAACAATACTAATAATATAGAATATAGTCTTGGATGCACCAGGGTATACACGGATATCTTTGTATCTGCTTTTTTAATTGATCAATGCCACCTGTAAATCATAATGAAAGTTGATTGACAGCCAGTTGATAAGTCTGATCGATCTCTTGTGTTATGATACAAAGAACTATAGCGGTGCTCTGACTTCTAAACCAGCCCGGACGCGCCGTACCCCTGGACCATTCACGAGATCCGATCGGTACGTGGGCGAAGCGTCATCTGATCAGTATCCAGTTTGACAATGCAAATCCTAAATTGGCAGAGCTAGCTAAATATGGATGCCGACTTCAAACCAGTCGCGGGAACATGACACACCGTCAGCCCACCATTGGTGCCGGTGAATGAGGTTCATTGTTAAAAGAATAAGTGAAATGCAAACTGCAAAATTGCCCCCTCAAAAACACAAGTAGGACGCATTAACAAGATGTAAAACCAGTATCCGCGCTCAACACTACCGTACTGTACTAGTTTTTAACTTTTAATTTGTTTTAAAATTATAGTTCATGTTTTGTGAAACACCCCTAGCTATACACATTTACGGTATATGGTACTCGAATATCCTCGTTAAACTTGAACAACTGCGTTCTCGTTCAATTTCAGCCCCAGATTTCTGCTCGCGTACGAGTTGGTCCGCGTACGAGTTGGTCGGCATACGAGTTGGCCCGCGTACGAGTTGGCCCGCGTACGAGTTGACCCGCGTACGAGTTGACCAATCTGCGTACGAGTTGTCTCGCGTACGAGTTGGTTCGCGTACGAGTTGACCTGCTTCCAACCAAACGATCCCGACGTCACTGTCACTGGGCGCCGCCATTTTAAAAACGTAGTTTTTAAAATATCGTTTCAGTAGGGTTCTTGCGTTTTAGACCGTCAATAACCGTCGTACGCAAGCCTAGCCAATCAGCACTTGCGAGTGTTAATGAGGTCAGCGGTGCTTACGTTTCATCCAATGAACTGTCGGCACTGTACCTTAGCTTGTTGTTATTCGTAATAAGGCCTGGCGTACGATATACATGATTATTCTAATTATTAGTATATACACGCCCTCCTCCCGCTGGCAACTGACACTCCAGGGGCCAATTTCATAGAGCTGCTAAGCACAACAATTTGCTTAGCATGACAATTTGTCCTTGGTAAAAACAAGGTTACAGACCAAATTTTTACGTGATTTTTATTGTTTTGGATTTATCATCAGCTGTTTTTTGGCTTAGCATGCAAAACCCTTAGAATTTTGGCTGGTAACCTGTTTTTAATGAGCAAGACGTTTTTGTGCTAAGCAAATTTTTGTGCTTAGCAGCTCTATGAAATTGGGCCCCTGATGTGTACAATGGCGCTTACAATGACGCCCGGCCCGCTTCTATTGTTAAAAGGTTCAAAGGGATACGTACATGTACCGTATATGGCGGGAATTTCAATGGGGTATTTTCAACATGCGGGTTGTAATTGAGAGGATCAAACCACTTTAAATGCAGGGAACACACAGGCCTGGTAATCACTTACACAAAGTATAGGGTATATAAACCAGCTTCCAGAGGGGGTGTTTGTCCCTAATGAATATTAGTGCCGTCCACGCAAAAAAAACTTTTTTTTTTATTACCGTCAGAGGTACCAAAACGCGGATGCCTTAAACTGGTGTATTCCATTTCCACCCCAGAGATAGAAAAGGGGTATATTAACTCTCACATCAGAACCCATAAACGTGCACCGTGACCCACCCCCAAACATAACGTAAAATGGGGCAACTTTGTCATGCTGGGTAACTTTGGCCACTACATGCAAAAAACAATCTTTTGTTGATGATTTTACTTGTATTTTTGGACATGGTTTTTATTATTTATGTAAATGATCAAAAAAAGAGTTGAAAAATAACATCCAACTGGATTTTATGTGATATTTTAGAAATGTTTGTCCCCAAACGATCTGACCAAAGTTACCCTAACCCTGAATTTCGTTTAATGAGTATAAAACGTACAATACGCTTCCGGAAAATTATTTAACTCATTGTGTGTAACGAGGGCAATCGTCAATTTTAGCTTTTCAGAAAATTCTGGTGTGTTTAAGGAATCAAATCGATTTTTATTTGTATTTTTTTTTGTGCAAACGGATTTTATTTACGGTCAAAAAATGTTTGTTGGCTCAAACTCAACTCTATTGTAAAACATAACACGGAAAATATAACACTATTGTTTAATATGCAAAAATATATTCTAAATTGTCTGAAAATATTGACCAAGGTTTCCTATTTTATGGTACAATGTCCACCAAACTGATACTGCGTAAGCAACGAGCAGTCGTTCGTGTTCCCTGCAATTGAAATGGTTTGATCCTGACAACCTGCATGTTGAAAATACCATTGAAATTCCCGCCACGTACGTATCCTATTGTACCTAGCCTTGTAACAATAGAAGCAGGGATCAGTCCTTGCAAACGCCCTTGTCCAGGTACATATCTGGCGTGTCGGTCACGCGACAAGCGGGGGGAGGGTGTGTCTACTAATGATTATAATAATCATGTAGATCGTATACCAGACCTTATTATGAATAACAATAAGCTACGGTACAGTCCCAATAGTTCATTGGATGGAACGCAAGCCCCGCTGATCTCACGAACACTCGCATGTGCTGATTGGCTAGTCTTGCGTACAACGGTAATTTACGGTCTAAAACGCACGAACTCTAGTTCAACTGGCGCCAACTCAAAACGTAGGCGAACGTTCGCGCAAACAGTTCGGGATCTTAATGATTTTGTGGATGACTTCACCAAGTTGTAGATATTGCAATATTTAATCGTTTTCATCAAAAAAATTAATATCGATAAATAGACGATTTTTCATAAAATTCGCCCCTTCGTGAAAACGGTGACGATATGTTAGGTCTCCAACTGTAGAAACTCCAGCCGGCATGCTAGTGACTGAAATTCTTCAAAAACATTCAATCGGTTGACATAAAGCCAAAAGTTAGAATATTTCCACATAATTATGAACCATTTGGTTGGCTTCTCAGCATATTCGCAGAGATTGATAAGTCAAAGGCAAAGCCGAACCGAATCGAATCGAAGCAAAGTATTTGAAAACGTCATTTTCGAAACTCTAGCTTAGGCTCATTATAGCTCAATTACCATTGACAAACTACATGAACCAAATCTGAATAGACACGAAGCTGGAGTTGATACCCAAGTTTCTTCCATTTTGGGCCGTTCTTCAAACCGCAGCTTTGTCACCATGGGCTTCGTTCATGCAGTTTTGCGATGGTAATGGAGCCCAATCAGGGCCTAAACTGGAGTTTAGAAAACGACCTGAGACTGAGTAGGGCCAAAAATACTGGAGATGCCGCCCTCTAATTCAATAATTCTCAAACTGCTGACTTCTGACTAACGCCCTCAAACAAAGATACTGATAATTTGGGAGACCTCCAACATAGGGCAAGATAGCTCAGTTGGTAGAGCGCCGGTCCGGTATTCTGGAGGTCGCAGGTTCAAGACCCGCCTTGCCAATTTCATTGTTCACTTTGAAATTCTTAAACTTGTTAGGTGATGATGATCACGGCGTACGGTACAATTATAGTTAGTCGAGTCCCCTTTCCTCATATGCAGTGTTGCTAAATTTCACACATCTTAAAGGTAGGATACACCATTGGTAATTGCTTGAATTATCATTAATGGGTAGATTTGGGGGGTTGTATTTTACAGTAAATATCATTTAACTGACCTGTCCGAAGTTTTACAATCATGGATGCCGAGAAAAGCACGAAAAACAGCGTTTGTTTTCAACCGGCATTGGGCGGTTATTCTTATGTTATCTTTGTTTTTTTCGCGATCGCCGTCCGGCGATCGCAAATTGTTGTTTATAAAATTATATTTTTCGGAATAATTACAGGATATTTAGCGCAATCATTTTGCTGGATGCCTAGAATCATTATTTACTTTAAAATGAGTAAGATATTTCTTAATAATTCGGTAGTAAATATTTTCGATATCTGCAAATGGTGTATAGAGTTGCGCAATTGCGCGAACGTTCGCATACGTTTTGAGTTGGCGCCAGTCGAAGTGAAACGATATTTTAAAAACTTCCTTTTTCAAAATGGCGGCGCCCAGTGACAGTGACGTCGGGATCGTTTGGTTGGCTGCTTTTTGTCCAACTCATTATTTTTCTTTAAAATATCTCTGTGACTGCTCAAAATAATCCACCGTTTATAACGAAAAGTATGAAACGTAAATCAAAACCGTAAAAAGGAAACTGTCGGCTGCTAACTTCTCCGCCATCTTTAATACGTCACTGGTCAACAGCTTCACCTGGGGGTCTGCGTGTAAAGTTGGCACTAAATTGCAGTTCTTTAGTATAGCGCCATCGACCATGGTTTTAGTGTTTTGGCAATTTGTTTCATTCACATTAGATATTTCATGATTTATTTACATTAGAGTGAAATTTCATTGAAGGAATAACGTTTTCAAGTGGAGGATCCGGAAAGGTTCGACTAGGTCCGGGTTTTACCAACTACCAAACATAACCCCCTTATAGTTATAAAGCAGACAGTCTCACGATCCATGCATGAATGTGTACTAACCGGAAACTAGCACCCGGATGTATAAGGCATTTTGGTAAGCCTGGTTATAGTCCGTGTTGTACATTAATTAAGATTATGATGGTGCATATTAATTATTATTGGTTCAGGTAATCATGTAGTTTCATCATAGAGAATTCAAATGGTCTGTGGTTCCATACACCTGGCTTTTTCACAAGCTACTTTAAAAATCAATTAGACCCCGTGGGAACGAAACGAGCAAAAAACTAATTTTGAAAATCATCAAGTTCAGTTTAATATTAAGTCGCACTTTTTTCAAAGGCAAAGCAATGATCAAAAACATAAAAACCCATTGTTAATCTAATTTTTTTTAAAGATAGCTTGAGTAACTCTAGCTATAAATAAGCTCACGACAATGAGAGAATTTTATTTAATGCAAATTCCCAATGTCATGAACTTATTTAGAGCTGGAGTTACTCAAGCATAAACAAAATAGTGCTTGAGGCAGCTGCAAAAGTCACTTTGTAACACAGAAAGTAAACAAAAATAAAAATACAGGAGGTCTGAACGAATACCGTCTTCCAGCAGGGCTAGAATACCGAGAGTAAAGCCCAGCTAGCTGGCAGCCATACTAAAAGCCCCATGCCATGCCTCAACATGTGCACGTGCCCGCGCACGCGCCCCTTCCGCAAAAAAAACCCAAAACTGGAATAGACCTACGCACCCCTTCCGCAAAAAAACCCAAACGGGAATATGCTACTTTATAACCCAAAAGGGGCACACTAATTAACCTCAAATTTACTATGACGCTAACCTTCTTGGTAGACAGGCCATTACTTCGTCAAAATGACTCGTAAAGTCATTTTTAAGGAACAACAAATTTTGAGCGCCAAAACACGTCGAACAACCTTCTCGCGCCTCGCCGATTTAAAAAAAGAAAATGGCGATTTTAAGTTTCGCTGGTATAACAGAAGTAAATACAGGATTATTCTATTCAGCTGGTGAATACCAGCGAAACACGTGCAGTCGAGGGGCTGAAGCCTTCTGCGCGCGCGCAATAATTATAATCAATTAAATCATACTCGAATAAAAACAATACAGGTGTCATTTTTAGACAGATTTATAATCAAAATAAAGATAAAAGCCTGCAAACTAATGTTTAAAAGATGAAAGCCGTTGTGGATCGATGGAGATTTCTAGTTTTGCCAGATGTTCCCCGTGACAAGTATAAGTAACACTGAGTCGCAATAATTGTAATACAAGTCCATAATGTTTTCAGTAAAGTAATGAGCCGGGTGCGACCATG